>OY752138.1:4800000-5468000 GCA_963573275.1 Caenorhabditis uteleia
GTGAACAACGCAATGTTGTCCACATACATATTAGCCTTAATCATCTCTCGAATAGGTGTTTCCACCTTGTCGAGCAGATAGATAATGGAGATTGCGAGGAGGTACGGCGAGCACGCCATTCCAAATGGAATGCGTGTGAACCGGTACTCGATCATATTGTCCGGAGTTGGATCAGCCTCTAGGTCCCTCCACCAGATAAATTTAGTGAAGTTTCTACAAGATTCCTGCATCCGAATTTGATGGAATGCCTTTTCCACGTCCGCAGTCATCACAAAGTTACTCCGCCTCAGCCTCAATAGAATTCCGATAATAGGCCTCAAGATAGAAGGACCAGGATAAACGCAATCATTGAGTGAGAGCTGGAACTTTTTGCGACTCGAACAGTCAAAGACAATCCTCAATTTCGTAAACGTCGAGGACTCTTTAATCACGCCAGAATGTGGGATCACATATTCAATCGCTGAATCGTTCGTCATTTCATCAGTTACCTCCTCAATAATACCAGATTTAAGCTGGTCTTGAAAGATTTGGTTATACTGTTGCAAATGACCTGATTTCTTGAGTGAATGAAATTGACTGATCAGACGACTCCTGGCAAGATCACGATTGTTACCCAGTCGACTTTCCTTACCATTGACAGGAATGTCGACATAGATAAACCCATCGCGCATCTGCACAGTACGACGAAAGTGTTCAATCACCTGTTCATTCACCCGTTTATCAGCCTCTTTTAGCTCCGAGCTCTCTACGCCTAGATAGTCAAGAGAAAACAAATCACCAAGAGAGGAAACATCAGAGATAGAAACATTAACCGTCAATTCATCTAAGCCTAAGTCATCCGCGATGAAGACATCTCCGAATTCGGTGGCTAAAGTAACACCAACGCCTTCGGAAATGAACTTAGAACTGTTGATGAACGCTCTTGCGGTGGCCACACTGCCAAAGACCAAGTCAATGCGTGAGCCATTCAAGTGCGTTCCTGTCGGACCAGGAATATTGACAGTAGTGTTGAGGGGCCCGTAACTGAGCGCTCCCATCTCGAATGATGTACCATCACGCCTCAGTAAATTCAAGTTGACGATACTTGAGAGATAACTAGAGACGCAATTGATACCTTTCATTCGAATGGGTTGCATTCCAAGACTCGGAAGACCTAGTTCTGCAACTAGTTCTTCAGATACCAAATTGCGAGTAGCAGCGGTATCCAGGAGTGCAACAATCTGTCTATCCAAACCTTTGATTTTCAAAGGTAGGAATATCAGATTGCTGCCACTCCCCGGGTCAGTGAAATACACCTCAACTTCCGAAAGAAAAACAGAATTACTTACCGAATGCACATCCTTAGCCTGCTCGTTGTTGATGATCGACTCTCCAGCTAAACCTTTGCCTCCGATCTCCTCAGTGCAATGATTCTCAGCCTGTAGCTCACCAGCTCCGAGCTCGCCAGCTCTTGGAATGCAAACGGAAGTAGGAAGACTGGCCAGGCCAGCCTTAACATTGGGTTGTGGTAGAGCTGGCTCCACCTGAGGTTCCTTCCACATTGGAAGGGGCGCCTCCACGAAACGGCTGTTGACCATTCTTCTGTGCAACATAAGTTGCATGAATCTTCCACTTGTCACACACGATCTGATGGTGGTCCATGCTTCCGCAGAGAAGACACGCTGCTCGGCCTCCGAATCCTTTGCATTGTCCAGCAGTGGCTGGATGATGCGAAGGTTCGAAGCACTTGATACAGCGGTTCTTCCTTTTGCAAACAGAACGTTTTTCAGAAGAGCTCATATTGCATTTAACCATGCGATGTGGTGCGTCACAGAACAGACATAGACGGAACTTGGCGAAAGGACTAGACCTTTTTCCTTTTCCACTTTGCCTCGAAGCTTGATTGACTTGAGAAATGGCAACATCAACGATTGGTCCGAGAAGGACACAACCACCTGATGGTTTCACAAGTCGTTCAAGTGCTCTGAGCTCATAATTCATCTCCCTCAACAACCTCCGAGCTGATGTCCACTCTCCCATACGCCTCAAATGCTTAGCAATTTTGTGCGGCATTTTATCCAACATAGTGGATAAGAATGCATTGGAGTTGACAGCAGCACCGAGATCCCTTGACTCAAGTACAATCTTCTCAATGTCGCCGCAACGTTTAGCAGTTTCAATGAGAGTATACTTTTCCTTGGTTTTCATGTTGAGGAGAGAATACCACAATAATGAACATCTCTGATCCTTGTTACCGTACTTCTCTCGTAAGCGCCTCCGAGCTCTGCGATAATCTCCATCCCGACTTGCGTCAAAGTTGGCAATCGCATCCCTCGCCTCACCCTCACAAGCCATACGCAACATGACCATCTTCTCCCGATCGTCCATGCCCTCGACAAGAATATCGAGTGTGTTCATGACCTCGAAATATTTACCATCAGGACCAGTAAACTTAGTAACTTCAAGCTTTGGTCTGAAGATATTTCTGCCACCAACACGGACACGGCCCGAACGAGATGTTTGGGAAGATTTCTGCCTCTGAGCTCCATCTGAACACGAGCCAGAATCAGAAGAACGAGAATCATACTTTTCAGGACAAACCGATGCGTCTGAATCAGATTCAGATGCAGCCTCAGCCTTGCAGTCAGGATGACTACAACACTTTGATTTTCTCGATTTCGACCTAGAAGAAGTAGCCCTGTTTCGATTAGAAGACCTGTCCTTCGTGCCCGAACACTTCTTTTTGTGAGAAGAGTTTGGCAGTTCCGGAACGACTTCTACAATCTGTTGAACATTTGCCTCAGTCTCAGCCTCAATCCTCTGCGGTGGGATACCCGGAACAGCGGAGCTCGTTTTCAAAATCGATGTCAGTTGAGCTGCCATACGATTTTCCGACGAGACGACCGTGTCCTGTACCTGACGCAGGAGACTTCGCTGATTGAGCTCAATATGATCCCAGACACGTTTTTCATGAAGATCGGTGATCCGTTGTTGCTGGTTGGCAAAGGACTGCAGCACGCAATCAAGTGTTCGCAGATTGAGAGCATTCTCGTACTGGGAAACATCATGACCTACGTTTTCAGGACTTTCCTCCGAAACAATTGAGCCTCCGACCTCATGAACACGGTGCTTAGCCTCACCCAAATGGGATAAGGTCCCCCCACCGGAATTCCTAGAGAGAATTGGGGATTCCTCTTGTTGAACAGCTGGAGCAATCACACTTCCACCCGAACGTGGTTGTTGATTCGACAGGTTCAAGTTGGGGAAAGAAGAAGAACGAGATTGGTGAATGCGAGCCGGAGCTTGCAATTCGAGAGAACTGTCAACAGCTGGTGCGGGATTAACCAAAGGTGGTTCATCCTCAGCCTCAGACTCCTGCTCAGCCTCCTGGTCCTCCATAACTACCAACAGTTGGACAATCCGTTGGTATTTGCTGGTAGCAGTTGCGTAACCTTTGACAGTAGCATGTAGCTTCAACAACTCCACCGCTCCATCCAGTTCAGCTGGTTGAAGCCCGAAGCGACCCAACACCACCGATCGTAAGAACGCGGGTAGATCCGAACACATGCACTGCCACCGGTCAACGAACTCTCCGAGCTTGCCAATCTTATCCTCAGAGCTCAGGTTTGCAAAACCCTCAGCCTCCAAGAGATCAGCCTCGCGAATACACGACTTGATGTTGCTGGTGACCACCGACTTCCTCCCAGGAAGGGAGAAGTTGGTGGTATCATCCAGACGACCATCGAAATCAGTGTCGTATCCGCTCATGACGATTGATGACGATTGATAGCAGTTGACAATTCAACGAGTTTAAGAGTGAACTTATAGCTGCAAATACAAAGTAAGGATGGATCGAGACGGCAAGAGTCAGTGGAGAGCACAAGAGGACGGAAACTCCCCACATGCACTCGATAGATTACTGGTTTGGATTCAAATACTTATTGGTAGCACAAACGATTGCAAACATTGAGGGTGTGAAACAAGAATGAATGATTTGCCACTGATGGATCGATGATACTAGATGAACTAGATCCGACATTGATCAGTTGTGGAGTAAGCCTCAAGCTCATAGCTCCATCACCACCTTCATAATCCTCACAGCTCAACATAGTACAACGATAGGTCAGACATCCTGCTAAATAGATTTATCACCCCGAGTGTGAGTCTATATTAGACACTGATATCATAATAGTAATTAATTTATTTTATTTTAATTTTGTAAAAATATTTTAGAAAAATATTGTAGAAAATTTGAAGGAAAGGGAAAATTGTAGGAGAGAAATGACCACGTGCTAACAAAAAAAAATATTTTAGGCCAACCTTCCTATGCGCCTTTGAATCCCCCTTGAGGGTCTCGACGCGACATCTACAGTAATCCACCTGCGCATCAAACTTCAAACGCGTCAACGAGAATATCGTTGGCGCATCATCCGTCTCTCTGCGCCTCTCACACCGAAAATGCTCTCTAACAGTATTTTTGGGATTCGACCTGGCATATTTTATACGAAAATAGCCTGTTTTTATAAGAAAAACAGCCGAAATCACACAAAAAAATCCCAAAAGACATAGAAAAATGAAGATATGGGCCCTTTTTCATAATCTACGCTTTCAGAACCGAATGTTCCTGCTACAACACCCGTCAACGTGCTCAGTTGCATGTTCGCCTCTAGAATACTGGCTACTATCTACATCCGAGACTAATACCTGAGTTTTTTAGGCTCAAGTCCATGAAACCGAGGTTTCCCATGAGTGAAGAGAATATTATACGAATATCTCTTCTCTCCATACAAATATCCGAAATACTTGTTGATATTTAACGTATACATGAAGTTATGACACATGACAAACAACTAACACCGAAGTGAAAGCATTTTCAAGCACATAAGTATCAAACTATACGCAAAGAGTCGAAGAGACATCAAACTGAATCGTATGAGACAAAGCAGTTGATGGTTTCGAAACAAAACATAAGACCGAAGACATAAGGCATCATTACTGACCCGAGTTCAGATGATGACTTACTTTGCACAACACTACACTTTTATCTAAACAACAACACCTGATAAGCCTGATATTGTATTTATTTAAGTGGGTAAATAAGGTTAAGAGAATTTTAATAGGTGAGCTAAGCTCCAATAAAAATTTGATTATAAAGAAGTGGGAGGGGGATACAATATAAAAAAATCAGGGTGTGAAGAAATAATAAGGGAACGAGTGGCAAGAACTAGAGGAAAGAAAGAAAGAGAGAAATATAAGGCGATTCAATAGGCATAACCAATGATTCAGCCTCAATCTCAGCCTCAATCAATACCTCTGAGCTCAGGAAAGAACAAAAACAAAGAAATCAGTTGCCGTCTGGGAGCTCATCCTCATCATCTCCTCCTCTAGCTTGGCCGCGGTTGTCACGCTCGAAGAGCATTCGTTCCGCATCGAATTCGAAATACGCAAATCCTTCGATTGCTCTGATCTCATTAGCCTCCAGGGAGTATTCTTCCCTTTGCAGCTGACGAGAGACTTTGAGCTCGAAGTGAAAGCGATGGCCGCTCGAGGTGTGAAGATTAGAGTCGCAGCCATGACAACCTTCCATTCTTGCTTTGCTTGAATCAAAACAATTAGAGAAATCTCCCGGATGACGTCTCATGCAACGTTTGCACAGGCCATAGGTGATGATAGCCGTGAACATTTCACCAATGGATAATGGACATGACTCGACATCATGCTTGGCATCCCGAAAGAAGCATATTTTGGTGGCGGCATTCGGGTGCGCATTTCGACGACGTCCAACATATAGCTCACGCAATTGTTGGCGACGTGTCTCCAATGGTACCTGAGCCTGGTTCTCTTCCTGAGAAATAACACAAGGTTATCCAAAAAACTACTTCGAACGCGAACCTCACTATGCTCTTCGTCTGATTGCTCATCCTCATTCTCTGGCTCGTCCTCATCTGATCCTTGCTCATCCTCAAATTCCTCAGCCTCAATGATTGGTGGCTGGTTGATTTGTGGTTGAATTGGGATCGGCTGCTGTTGAACTTCCTGAATGTAAAACATTCATGAAAAATTCAGCCAACAACTGAGGGTTTCTTGAATTTTTAGGCCAAGGCACTCGCCGAACGAGGCTTGACTTTCGAGATTCAAATATTATTTTTACAGAAAATAATAAAAACTCACTGGAATTCCGTCCTCCAAATCTCCCGAGTGAGAAGAGTCGGATGAAGAATCCTGGTTGCGGCCTCGATGAGTCTTCGTGGATTCAGTTGGTGAAGGTGAACGAGGACGATTAGAACGAGTCTACAATAAACATAATTAGTAATTAAAAATCACAATCATGTCTTACTGTGGAACTAGTTCCTCCTGTGCCTTGTGCCTCCGCCTCAGTCTCCGAACGAGGTTTATTGCTCTAAAGCAACAGTTATTTTCCGTAAAAAGGGGAAAAAACTCTCACCGATTCTCCGTGAACATCTCCAGATGAATCCGTTCCAGAAGAATGATTCATTGGTGGACCGAGTTCCGCGGTTGTTGGTTCAGTCGACGTCTGTGAGCTCTGGTCTGTGCCTCCTGCCTCTGGTTGAGCCTCAGCCTCAGCCTTTTCAATCAATTCCGGTTCAAGAAGAGCCTGACATTGAAGGAAATCGGCTAAGACTTCGCCTAACAGCTCAGGATGTACAGTGTGGCGTAGATATTCCATGATACCACCACGAACTTCCTACAAGACACCCCATTTCCACTTCCCATTGGATAAATAGTAACTCACCCATGGAAAGTAAGGAAGTGTACGATGACCTTGTTGGTAGATTCTCAAGAGCTCAACCTTCGCCTCATCACCTAGTCTTCGAAAAGTTCTTCCCTGAGCCTCTGCCTCATCCTCGATATTTCCCCTCTGAGCTCCATCATTCGTGTTTGTATTAGTCATGCTGAAAAAAAAACAGCATATTAATACGGAAACAAGCAATAACGAAGAAAGAAGAATTACGAAATGAGAAAAAGAGCGCGAAAAAGAAAATTTTCAGCCTCCTCCTCGTGTAAATTATGAAACTCATCCGAAAAATCGAATAAGTTTCAAATTTATACGATTTGAGGTCGAATAACACTACCAAAGCAACATTATTCTTACTAAAACCGCAAATTTCGGGCGAAAATCCAGAAAAATGCAATTCTAGCGGTTCGTTGTCCTATTTCACTTCGAAAAACACTAAAAAACATTTATAATCGCCGTAAATAAAATTTACTACGAAAATAAATGTCCAAAATGTCTCATAATGACTTAAATTTCGAGGAAATGAGGTGAAAATCGAAGAAAAACGAGAGAAAATCGAGTGCGCGCGCGCGAGTCGTAAACATATTTTAACGTGAGCAATAGATTTCGAAATAATTCGAAAGCCTATAAAAACGTGTTCAAACGTAAAAAATCAATAAAACCGGTCGATGTTGTCAAAATGAATTTAGAATTTTGATCAAGACACACCATGTGGCGAACGGAGGGTTCAAGTCGATCGTATGACAGAAATAATGTGAGAGAAATGGATAATTTTGTATAAAGTGTATAGAATTTGTGGTAGAATGCCTCTTTATGGCCATTCAGACAACATTTCCGGTTAATGATCATTACAGAACACAAGTTTAAAGAGAATTCCAATTTATTTCGCCTCGGAAAGTGGGAAAAGCATTCTTTCCTAAGAAAGTGCAATAAAAACCCACTTTCGTCGGTACCCAAAGATAAAATATAAAGAAATACGCCTCATCGCTCATCATCTTAGCCTCAAACCTCATAAGATCCATGGAATAAAATTCCTTGGCGCTTATGACGGTTATTTTAGGCCTCCGAGCTCATAATAATTTAAAAACTGTTAGACAAGACGAAATAGCAAGTAAAACTCACTATTCCACTAGAATAACAGCTATAGTAATTATATATAAGCCTCAGACGATAATGTAACTCGAGAAACCGATAAAACACACTTATAAAGGAGCAAACGAAGAAGTGACTGCAGCAAACGGCGAAAGGTGCAACACTGACGATGTGGACGACACGCAACACACGTCAAAAGGGGCAGCCAAGAAATCATACATCCGCCAAACACGCTTCTCAAATCATACACTTCTGAAACCGTACCCCATGTCTCTTCACTTCACACACTATTTCGCATGTTTCGGATAAAACATGCTAAAAACAGCTTGAAAGTGGAGAGAAAGAGGCAGAAAATGGGGTAAACGAACAAATATGAATATCGAACGTTTTGCATTGTATTTTTGTATGTATTTTTAGGAAATCGGACGTGGCCCGCCGCCACACTCATAGATCATCATAGATCATCATAGACCATCATAGATCATCATAGATCCTCATAGATCCTCATAGATCATCATAGATCCTCATAGATCCTCATAGATCCTCATAGATCCTCATAGATCCTCATAGATCCTCATAGATCCTCATAGATCCTCATAGATCATCATAGATCATCTTAGACCATCATAGGTTATCATAGATCCTCATAGATCATCATAGATCCTCATAGATCCTCATAGATCCTCATTGATCCTCATAGATCCTTATAGATCCTCATAGATATGATAGTTCTATGATAGTTCCATGATAGTTCTATGATAGTTATATGATGGTTCTATGATAATTCTATGATAGTTCTATGATAGTTCTATGATAGTTCTATGATAGTTCTATGATAGTTCTATGATAGTTACATGATAGTTATATGATAGTTATGTGATTGTTCTATGATAGTTATGTGATAGTTCTATGATAGTTATATGATAGTTCTATGATAGTTCTATGATAGTTCTATGATAGTTACATGATAGTTATATGATAGTTATGTGATAGTTCTATGATAGTTATGTGATAGTTCTATGATAGTTATATGATAGTTCTATGATAGTTATATGATAGTTCTTTGATAGTTCTATAATTGTTCTATGATAGTTATATGATAGTTACATGATAGTTATATGATAATTCTATGATAGTTCTATGATAGTTCTATGATAGTTATATGATAGTTATATGATAGTTATGTGATTGTTCTATGATAGTTATTTGATAGTTCTATGATAGTTCTATGATAGTTATATGATAGTTCTATGATAGTTCTATGATAGTTACATGATAGTTCTATGATAGTTCTATGATAGTTACATGATAGTTCAATGATAGTTCTATGATAGTTCTATGATAGTTCTATGATAGTTCTATGATAGTTACATGATAGTTATATGATAGTTATGTGATTGTTCTATGATAGTTATGTGATAGTTATATGATAGTTCTATGATAGTTCTATGATAGTTACATGATAGTTCTATGATAGTTCTATGATAGTTACATGATAGTTATATGATAGTTATGTGATAGTTCTATGATAGTTATGTGATAGTTCTATGATAGTTATATGATAGTTCTATGATAGTTATATGATAGTTCTTTGATAGTTCTATGATTGTTCTATGATAGTTACATGATAGTTATATGATAGTTATGTGATAGTTCTATGATAGTTCTATGATAGTTCTATTCCTCATAGATCCTCATGGATCCTCATAGATCCTCATAGATCCTCATAGATCCTCATAGATCTTCATAGATCCTCATAGATCCTCATAGATCCTCATAGATCATCATAGATCCTCATAGATCCTCATAGATCCTCATAGATCCTCATAGATCCTCATAGATCCTCATAGATCCTCATAGATCCTCATAGATCCTCATAGATCATCATAGACCATCATAGATTATCATAGATCCTCATAGATCATCATAGATCCTCATAGATCCTCATAGATCCTCATTGATCCTCATAGATCCTTATAGATCCTCATAGATATGATAGTTCTATGATAGTTCCATGATAGTTCTATGATAGTTATATGATAGTTCTATGATAGTTACATGATAGTTCTATGATAGTTCTATGATAGTTCTATGATAGTTCTATGATAGTTCTATGATAGTTACATGATAGTTATATGATAGTTATGTGATTGTTCTATGATAGTTATGTGATAGTCCTATGATAGTTATATGATAGTTCTATGATAGTTCTATGATAGTTCTATGATAGTTACATGATAGTTATATGATAGTTATGTGATAGTTCTATGATAGTTATGTGATAGTTCTATGATAGTTATATGATAGTTCTATGATAGTTATATGATAGTTCTTTGATAGTTCTATGATTGTTCTATGATAGTTATATGATAGTTCTATGATAGTTCTATGATAGTTCTATGATAGTTACATGATAGTTATATGATAATTCTATGATAGTTCTATGATAGTTCTATGATAGTTATATGATAGTTCTATGATAGTTCTATGATAGTTCTATGATAGTTCTATGATAGTTCTATGATAGTTACATGATAGTTCTATGATAGTTCTGTGATAGTTACATGATAGTTATATGATAGTTCTTTGATAGTTCTATGATTGTTCTATGATAGTTACATGATAGTTATATGATAGTTCTATGATAATTCTATGATAGTTCTATGATAGTTCTATGATAGTTCTATGATAGTTCTATGATAGTTCTATGATAGTTCTATGATATTTACATGATAGTTATATGATAGTTATGTGATTGTTCTATGATAGTTATATGATAGTTACATGATAGTTGTATGATAATTCTATGATAGTTCTATGATAGTTCTATGATAGTTATATGATAGTTCTATGATAGTTCTATGATAGTTCTATGATAGTTCTATGATAGTTCTATGATAGTTACATGATAGTTCTATGATAGTTCTGTGATAGTTACATGATAGTTATATGATAGTTCTTTGATAGTTCTATGATAGTTCTATGATAGTTATATGATAGTTCTATGATAGTTATATGATAGTTCTTTGATAGTTCTATGATTGTTCAATGATAGTTACATGATAGTTATATGATAGTTATGTGATAGTTCTATGATAGTTATGTGATAGTTCTATGATAGTTCTATGATAGTTCTATTCCTCATAGATCCTCATAGATCCTCATAGATCCTCATAGATCCTCATAGATCCTCATAGATCCTCATAAATCCTCATAGATCCTCATAGATCCTCATAGATCATCATAGATCATCATAGACCATCATAGATCATCATAGATCATCATAGATCCTCATAGATCCTCATAGATCCTCATAGATCATCATAGATCCTCATAGATCCTCATAGATCATCATAGATCATCATAGACCATCATAGATCATCATAGATCCTCATAGATCCTCATAGATCATCATAGATCCTCATAGATCCTCATAGATCCTCATAGATCCTCATAGATCCTCATAGATCCTCATAGATCCTCATAGATCCTCATAGATCATCATAGATCATCTTAGACCATCATAGATTATCATAGATCCTCATAGATCATCATAGATCCTCATAGATCCTCATAGATCCTCATTGATCCTCATAGATCCTTATAGATCCTCATAGATATGATAGTTCTATGATAGTTCCATGATAGTTCTATGATAGTTATATGATGGCTCTATGATAATTCTATGATAGTTCTATGATAGTTCTATGATAGTTCTATGATAGTTCTATGATAGTTCTATGATAGTTACATGATAGTTATATGATAGTTATGTGATTGTTCTATGATAGTTATGTGATAGTTCTATGATAGTTATATGATAGTTCTATGATAGTTCTATGATAGTTCTATGATAGTTACATGATAGTTATATGATAGTTATGTGATAGTTCTATGATAGTTATGTGATAGTTCTATGATAGTTATATGATAGTTCTATGATAGTTATATGATAGTTCTTTGATAGTTCTATAATTGTTCTATGATAGTTATATGATAGTTACATGATAGTTATATGATAATTCTATGATAGTTCTATGATAGTTCTATGATAGTTATATGATAGTTCTATGATAGTTCTATGATAGTTCTATGATAGTTCTATGATAGTTCTATGATAGTTACATGATAGTTCTATGATAGTTCTGTGATAGTTACATGATAGTTATATGATAGTTCTTTGATAGTTCTATGATTGTTCTATGATAGTTCTATGATAGTTCTATGATAGTTCTATGATAGTTCTATGATAGTTCTATGATAGTTCTATGATAGTTCTATGATATTTACATGATAGTTATATGATAGTTATGTGATTGTTCTATGATAGTTATTTGATAGTTCTATGATAGTTCTATGATAGTTATATGATAGTTCTATGATAGTTCTATGATAGTTACATGATAGTTCTATGATAGTTCTATGATAGTTACATGATAGTTCAATGATAGTTCTATGATAGTTCTATGACAGTTCTATGATAGTTCTATGATAGTTACATGATAGTTATATGATAGTTATGTGATTGTTCTATGATAGTTATGTGATAGTTATATGATAGTTCTATGATAGTTCTATGGTAGTTACATGATAGTTCTATGATAGTTCTATGATAGTTACATGATAGTTATATGATAGTTATGTGATAGTTCTATGATAGTTATGTGATAGTTCTATGATAGTTATATGATAGTTCTATGATAGTTATATGATAGTTCTTTGATAGTTCTATGATTGTTCTATGATAGTTACATGATAGTTATATGATAGTTATGTGATAGTTCTATGATAGTTATGTGATAGTTCTATGATAGTTCTATGATAGTTCTATTCCTCATAGATCCTCATGGATCCTCATAGATCCTCATAGATCCTCATAGATCCTCATAGATCCTCATAGATCCTCATAGATCCTCATAGATCCTCATAGATCATCATAGATCCTCATAGATCCTCATAGATCCTCATAGATCCTCATAGATCCTCATAGATCCTCATAGATCCTCATAGATCCTCATAGATCCTCATAGATCCTCATAGATCATCATAGACCATCATAGATTATCATAGATCCTCATAGATCATCATAGATCCTCATAGATCCTCATAGATCCTCATTGATCCTCATAGATCCTTATAGATCCTCATAGATATGATAGTTCTATGATAGTTCCATGATAGTTCTATGATAGTTATATGATAGTTCTATGATAGTTATATGATAGTTCTTTGAAAGTTCTATGATTGTTCTATGATAGTTATATGATAGTTCTATGATAGTTCTATGATAGTTCTATGATAGTTACATGATAGTTATATGATAATTCTATGATAGTTCTATGATAGTTCTATGATAGTTATATGATAGTTCTATGATAGTTCTATGATAGTTCTATGATAGTTCTATGATAGTTCTATGATAGTTACATGATAGTTCTATGATAGTTCTGTGATAGTTACATGATAGTTATATGATAGTTCTTTGATAGTTCTATGATTGTTCTATGATAGTTACATGATAGTTATATGATAGTTCTATGATAATTCTATGATAGTTCTATGATAGTTCTATGATAGTTCTATGATAGTTCTATGATAGTTCTATGATAGTTCTATGATATTTACATGATAGTTATATGATAGTTATGTGATTGTTCTATGATAGTTATGTGATAGTTCTATGATTGTTCTATGATAGTTATATGATAGTTACATGATAGTTCTATGATAGTTCTATGATAGTTACATGATAGTTATATGATAGTTATGTGATAGTTCTATGATAGTTCTATGATAGTTCTATTCCTCATAGATCCTCATAGATCCTCATAGATCCTCATAGATCCTCATAGATCCTCATAGATCATCATAGACCATCATAGATCATCATAGATCCTCATAGATCCTCATAGATCATCATAGATCCTCATAGATCTTCATAGATCCTCATAGATCCTCATAGATCCTCATAGATCCTCATAGATCCTCATGATAGTTATGTGATAGTTCTATGATAGTTGTGTGAAAGTTCTATGATAGTTCTATGATAGTTCTATTCCTCACAGATCCTCATAGATCCTCATAGATCCTCATAGATCCTCATAGATCCTCATCGATCCTCATCGATCCTCACAGATCCTCATAGATCCTCATATATCCTCATAGATCCTCATAGATCCTCATAGATCTTCATAGATCCTCATAGATCCTCATAGATCCTCATAGATCCTCATAGATCATCATAAATCCTCATAGATCATCATAGATCATCATAGATCCTCATAGATCCTCATAGATCCTCATAGATCGTCATAGATCCTCATAGATCCTCATAGATCATCATAGATCATCATAGACCATCATAGATCGTCATAGATCCTCATAGATCATCATAGATCCTCATAGATCCTCATCGATCCTCATAGATCCTCATAGATCCTCATAGATCCTAGATCCTCATAGATCCTCATTGATCCTCATAGATCCTCATAGATCCTCATAGATCCTCATAGATCCTCATAGATCCTCATAGATCGTCATAGATCCTCATAGATCCTCATAGATCATCATAGATCATCATAGACCATCATAGATCGTCATAGATCCTCATAGATCCTCATAGATCATCATAGATCATCATAGACCATCATAGATCATCATAGATCCTCATAGATCCTCATAGATCATCATAGATCCTCATAGATCCTCATAGATCCTCATAGATCCTCATAGATCCTCATAGATCATCATAGACCATCATAGATCGTCATAGATCCTCATAGATCCTCATAGATCATCATAGATCATCATAGACCATCATAGATCATCATAGATCCTCATAGATCCTCATAGATCATCATAGATCCTCATAGATCCTCATAGATCCTCATAGATCCTCATAGATCCTCATAGATCCTCATAGATCCTCATGATAGTTATGTGATAGAGGTGAAAATCGAAGAAAAACGAGAGAAAATCGAGTGCGCGCGCGCGAGTCGTAAACATATTTTAACGTGAGCAATAGATTTCGAAATAATTCGAAAGCCTATAAAAACGTGTTCAAACGTAAAAAATCAATAAAACCGGTCGATGTTGTCAAAATGAATTTAGAATTTTGATCAAGACACACCATGTGGCGAACGGAGGGTTCAAGTCGATCGTATGACAGAAATAATGTGAGAGAAATGGATAATTTTGTATAAAGTGTATAGAATTTGTGGTAGAATGCCTCTTTATGGCCATTCAGACAACATTTCCGGTTAATGATCATTACAGAACACAAGTTTAAAGAGAATTCCAATTTATTTCGCCTCGGAAAGTGGGAAAAGCATTCTTTCCTAAGAAAGTGCAATAAAAACCCACTTTCGTCGGTACCCAAAGATAAAATATAAAGAAATACGCCTCATCGCTCATCATCTTAGCCTCAAACCTCATAAGATCCATGGAATAAAATTCCTTGGCGCTTATGACGGTTATTTTAGGCCTCCGAGCTCATAATAATTTAAAAACTGTTAGACAAGACGAAATAGCAAGTAAAACTCACTATTCCACTAGAATAACAGCTATAGTAATTATATATAAGCCTCAGACGATAATGTAACTCGAGAAACCGATAAAACACACTTATAAAGGAGCAAACGAAGAAGTGACTGCAGCAAACGGCGAAAGGTGCAACACTGACGATGTGGACGACACGCAACACACGTCAAAAGGGGCAGCCAAGAAATCATACATCCGCCAAACACGCTTCTCAAATCATACACTTCTGAAACCGTACCCCATGTCTCTTCACTTCACACACTATTTCGCATGTTTCGGATAAAACATGCTAAAAACAGCTTGAAAGTGGAGAGAAAGAGGCAGAAAATGGGGTAAACGAACAAATATGAATATCGAACGTTTTGCATTGTATTTTTGTATGTATTTTAAGGAAATCGGACGTGGCCCGCCGCCACACTCATAGATCATCATAGATCATCATAGACCATCATAGATCATCATAGATCCTCATAGATCCTCATAGATCATCATAGATCCTCATAGATCCTCATAGATCCTCATAGATCCTCATAGATCCTCATAGATCATCATAGACCATCATAGATCGTCATAGATCCTCATAGATCCTCATAGATCATCATAGATCATCATAGACCATCATAGATCATCATAGATCCTCATAGATCCTCATAGATCATCATAGATCCTCATAGATCCTCATAGATCCTCATAGATCCTCATAGATCCTCATAGATCCTCATAGATCCTCATGATAGTTATGTGATAGAGGTGAAAATCGAAGAAAAACGAGAGAAAATCGAGTGCGCGCGCGCGAGTCGTAAACATATTTTAACGTGAGCAATAGATTTCGAAATAATTCGAAAGCCTATAAAAACGTGTTCAAACGTAAAAAATCAATAAAACCGGTCGATGTTGTCAAAATGAATTTAGAATTTTGATCAAGACACACCATGTGGCGAACGGAGGGTTCAAGTCGATCGTATGACAGAAATAATGTGAGAGAAATGGATAATTTTGTATAAAGTGTATAGAATTTGTGGTAGAATGCCTCTTTATGGCCATTCAGACAACATTTCCGGTTAATGATCATTACAGAACACAAGTTTAAAGAGAATTCCAATTTATTTCGCCTCGGAAAGTGGGAAAAGCATTCTTTCCTAAGAAAGTGCAATAAAAACCCACTTTCGTCGGTACCCAAAGATAAAATATAAAGAAATACGCCTCATCGCTCATCATCTTAGCCTCAAACCTCATAAGATCCATGGAATAAAATTCCTTGGCGCTTATGACGGTTATTTTAGGCCTCCGAGCTCATAATAATTTAAAAACTGTTAGACAAGACGAAATAGCAAGTAAAACTCACTATTCCACTAGAATAACAGCTATAGTAATTATATATAAGCCTCAGACGATAATGTAACTCGAGAAACCGATAAAACACACTTATAAAGGAGCAAACGAAGAAGTGACTGCAGCAAACGGCGAAAGGTGCAACACTGACGATGTGGACGACACGCAACACACGTCAAAAGGGGCAGCCAAGAAATCATACATCCGCCAAACACGCTTCTCAAATCATACACTTCTGAAACCGTACCCCATGTCTCTTCACTTCACACACTATTTCGCATGTTTCGGATAAAACATGCTAAAAACAGCTTGAAAGTGGAGAGAAAGAGGCAGAAAATGGGGTAAACGAACAAATATGAATATCGAACGTTTTGCATTGTATTTTTGTATGTATTTTAAGGAAATCGGACGTGGCCCGCCGCCACACTCATAGATCATCATAGATCATCATAGACCATCATAGATCATCATAGATCCTCATAGATCCTCATAGATCATCATAGATCCTCATAGATCCTCATAGATCCTCATAGATCCTCATAGATCCTCATAGATCCTCATAGATCCTCATAGATCCTCATAGATCATCATAGATCATCTTAGACCATCATAGGTTATCATAGATCCTCATAGATCATCATAGATCCTCATAGATCCTCATAGATCCTCATTGATCCTCATAGATCCTTATAGATCCTCATAGATATGATAGTTCTATGATAGTTCCATGATAGTTCTATGATAGTTATATGATGGTTCTATGATAATTCTATGATAGTTCTATGATAGTTCTATGATAGTTCTATGATAGTTCTATGATAGTTCTATGATAGTTACATGATAGTTATATGATAGTTATGTGATTGTTCTATGATAGTTATGTGATAGTTCTATGATAGTTATATGATAGTTCTATGATAGTTCTATGATAGTTCTATGATAGTTACATGATAGTTATATGATAGTTATGTGATAGTTCTATGATAGTTATGTGATAGTTCTATGATAGTTATATGATAGTTCTATGATAGTTATATGATAGTTCTTTGATAGTTCTATAATTGTTCTATGATAGTTATATGATAGTTACATGATAGTTATATGATAATTCTATGATAGTTCTATGATAGTTCTATGATAGTTATATGATAGTTATATGATAGTTATGTGATTGTTCTATGATAGTTATTTGATAGTTCTATGATAGTTCTATGATAGTTATATGATAGTTCTATGATAGTTCTATGATAGTTACATGATAGTTCTATGATAGTTCTATGATAGTTACATGATAGTTCAATGATAGTTCTATGATAGTTCTATGATAGTTCTATGATAGTTCTATGATAGTTACATGATAGTTATATGATAGTTATGTGATTGTTCTATGATAGTTATGTGATAGTTATATGATAGTTCTATGATAGTTCTATGATAGTTACATGATAGTTCTATGATAGTTCTATGATAGTTACATGATAGTTATATGATAGTTATGTGATAGTTCTATGATAGTTATGTGATAGTTCTATGATAGTTATATGATAGTTCTATGATAGTTATATGATAGTTCTTTGATAGTTCTATGATTGTTCTATGATAGTTACATGATAGTTATATGATAGTTATGTGATAGTTCTATGATAGTTCTATGATAGTTCTATTCCTCATAGATCCTCATGGATCCTCATAGATCCTCATAGATCCTCATAGATCCTCATAGATCTTCATAGATCCTCATAGATCCTCATAGATCCTCATAGATCATCATAGATCCTCATAGATCCTCATAGATCCTCATAGATCCTCATAGATCCTCATAGATCCTCATAGATCCTCATAGATCCTCATAGATCCTCATAGATCATCATAGACCATCATAGATTATCATAGATCCTCATAGATCATCATAGATCCTCATAGATCCTCATAGATCCTCATTGATCCTCATAGATCCTTATAGATCCTCATAGATATGATAGTTCTATGATAGTTCCATGATAGTTCTATGATAGTTATATGATAGTTCTATGATAGTTACATGATAGTTCTATGATAGTTCTATGATAGTTCTATGATAGTTCTATGATAGTTCTATGATAGTTACATGATAGTTATATGATAGTTATGTGATTGTTCTATGATAGTTATGTGATAGTCCTATGATAGTTATATGATAGTTCTATGATAGTTCTATGATAGTTCTATGATAGTTACATGATAGTTATATGATAGTTATGTGATAGTTCTATGATAGTTATGTGATAGTTCTATGATAGTTATATGATAGTTCTATGATAGTTATATGATAGTTCTTTGATAGTTCTATGATTGTTCTATGATAGTTATATGATAGTTCTATGATAGTTCTATGATAGTTCTATGATAGTTACATGATAGTTATATGATAATTCTATGATAGTTCTATGATAGTTCTATGATAGTTATATGATAGTTCTATGATAGTTCTATGATAGTTCTATGATAGTTCTATGATAGTTCTATGATAGTTACATGATAGTTCTATGATAGTTCTGTGATAGTTACATGATAGTTATATGATAGTTCTTTGATAGTTCTATGATTGTTCTATGATAGTTACATGATAGTTATATGATAGTTCTATGATAATTCTATGATAGTTCTATGATAGTTCTATGATAGTTCTATGATAGTTCTATGATAGTTCTATGATAGTTCTATGATATTTACATGATAGTTATATGATAGTTATGTGATTGTTCTATGATAGTTATATGATAGTTACATGATAGTTGTATGATAATTCTATGATAGTTCTATGATAGTTCTATGATAGTTATATGATAGTTCTATGATAGTTCTATGATAGTTCTATGATAGTTCTATGATAGTTCTATGATAGTTACATGATAGTTCTATGATAGTTCTGTGATAGTTACATGATAGTTATATGATAGTTCTTTGATAGTTCTATGATAGTTCTATGATAGTTATACGATAGTTCTATGATAGTTATATGATAGTTCTTTGATAGTTCTATGATTGTTCAATGATAGTTACATGATAGTTATATGATAGTTATGTGATAGTTCTATGATAGTTATGTGATAGTTCTATGATAGTTCTATGATAGTTCTATTCCTCATAGATCCTCATAGATCCTCATAGATCCTCATAGATCCTCATAGATCCTCATAGATCCTCATAAATCCTCATAGATCCTCATAGATCCTCATAGATCATCATAGATCATCATAGACCATCATAGATCATCATAGATCATCATAGATCCTCATAGATCCTCATAGATCCTCATAGATCATCATAGATCCTCATAGATCCTCATAGATCATCATAGATCATCATAGACCATCATAGATCATCATAGATCCTCATAGATCCTCATAGATCATCATAGATCCTCATAGATCCTCATAGATCCTCATAGATCCTCATAGATCCTCATAGATCCTCATAGATCCTCATAGATCCTCATAGATCATCATAGATCATCTTAGACCATCATAGATTATCATAGATCCTCATAGATCATCATAGATCCTCATAGATCCTCATAGATCCTCATTGATCCTCATAGATCCTTATAGATCCTCATAGATATGATAGTTCTATGATAGTTCCATGATAGTTCTATGATAGTTATATGATGGCTCTATGATAATTCTATGATAGTTCTATGATAGTTCTATGATAGTTCTATGATAGTTCTATGATAGTTCTATGATAGTTACATGATAGTTATATGATAGTTATGTGATTGTTCTATGATAGTTATGTGATAGTTCTATGATAGTTATATGATAGTTCTATGATAGTTCTATGATAGTTCTATGATAGTTACATGATAGTTATATGATAGTTATGTGATAGTTCTATGATAGTTATGTGATAGTTCTATGATAGTTATATGATAGTTCTATGATAGTTATATGATAGTTCTTTGATAGTTCTATAATTGTTCTATGATAGTTATATGATAGTTACATGATAGTTATATGATAATTCTATGATAGTTCTATGATAGTTCTATGATAGTTATATGATAGTTCTATGATAGTTCTATGATAGTTCTATGATAGTTCTATGATAGTTCTATGATAGTTACATGATAGTTCTATGATAGTTCTGTGATAGTTACATGATAGTTATATGATAGTTCTTTGATAGTTCTATGATTGTTCTATGATAGTTCTATGATAGTTCTATGATAGTTCTATGATAGTTCTATGATAGTTCTATGATAGTTCTATGATAGTTCTATGATATTTACATGATAGTTATATGATAGTTATGTGATTGTTCTATGATAGTTATTTGATAGTTCTATGATAGTTCTATGATAGTTATATGATAGTTCTATGATAGTTCTATGATAGTTACATGATAGTTCTATGATAGTTCTATGATAGTTACATGATAGTTCAATGATAGTTCTATGATAGTTCTATGACAGTTCTATGATAGTTCTATGATAGTTACATGATAGTTATATGATAGTTATGTGATTGTTCTATGATAGTTATGTGATAGTTATATGATAGTTCTATGATAGTTCTATGGTAGTTACATGATAGTTCTATGATAGTTCTATGATAGTTACATGATAGTTATATGATAGTTATGTGATAGTTCTATGATAGTTATGTGATAGTTCTATGATAGTTATATGATAGTTCTATGATAGTTATATGATAGTTCTTTGATAGTTCTATGATTGTTCTATGATAGTTACATGATAGTTATATGATAGTTATGTGATAGTTCTATGATAGTTATGTGATAGTTCTATGATAGTTCTATGATAGTTCTATTCCTCATAGATCCTCATGGATCCTCATAGATCCTCATAGATCCTCATAGATCCTCATAGATCCTCATAGATCCTCATAGATCCTCATAGATCCTCATAGATCATCATAGATCCTCATAGATCCTCATAGATCCTCATAGATCCTCATAGATCCTCATAGATCCTCATAGATCCTCATAGATCCTCATAGATCCTCATAGATCCTCATAGATCATCATAGACCATCATAGATTATCATAGATCCTCATAGATCATCATAGATCCTCATAGATCCTCATAGATCCTCATTGATCCTCATAGATCCTTATAGATCCTCATAGATATGATAGTTCTATGATAGTTCCATGATAGTTCTATGATAGTTATATGATAGTTCTATGATAGTTATATGATAGTTCTTTGAAAGTTCTATGATTGTTCTATGATAGTTATATGATAGTTCTATGATAGTTCTATGATAGTTCTATGATAGTTACATGATAGTTATATGATAATTCTATGATAGTTCTATGATAGTTCTATGATAGTTATATGATAGTTCTATGATAGTTCTATGATAGTTCTATGATAGTTCTATGATAGTTCTATGATAGTTACATGATAGTTCTATGATAGTTCTGTGATAGTTACATGATAGTTATATGATAGTTCTTTGATAGTTCTATGATTGTTCTATGATAGTTACATGATAGTTATATGATAGTTCTATGATAATTCTATGATAGTTCTATGATAGTTCTATGATAGTTCTATGATAGTTCTATGATAGTTCTATGATAGTTCTATGATATTTACATGATAGTTATATGATAGTTATGTGATTGTTCTATGATAGTTATGTGATAGTTCTATGATTGTTCTATGATAGTTATATGATAGTTACATGATAGTTCTATGATAGTTCTATGATAGTTACATGATAGTTATATGATAGTTATGTGATAGTTCTATGATAGTTCTATGATAGTTCTATTCCTCATAGATCCTCATAGATCCTCATAGATCCTCATAGATCCTCATAGATCATCATAGATCATCATAGACCATCATAGATCATCATAGATCCTCATAGATCCTCATAGATCATCATAGATCCTCATAGATCTTCATAGATCCTCATAGATCCTCATAGATCCTCATAGATCCTCATAGATCCTCATGATAGTTATGTGATCGTTCTATGATAGTTGTGTGAAAGTTCTATGATAGTTCTATGATAGTTCTATTCCTCACAGATCCTCATAGATCCTCATAGATCCTCATAGATCCTCATAGATCCTCATCGATCCTCATCGATCCTCACAGATCCTCATAGATCCTCATATATCCTCATAGATCCTCATAGATCCTCATAGATCTTCATAGATCCTCATAGATCCTCATAGATCCTCATAGATCCTCATAGATCATCATAAATCCTCATAGATCATCATAGATCATCATAGATCCTCATAGATCCTCATAGATCCTCATAGATCGTCATAGATCCTCATAGATCCTCATAGATCATCATAGATCATCATAGACCATCATAGATCGTCATAGATCCTCATAGATCATCATAGATCCTCATAGATCCTCATCGATCCTCATAGATCCTCATAGATCCTCATAGATCCTAGATCCTCATAGATCCTCATTGATCCTCATAGATCCTCATAGATCCTCATAGATCCTCATAGATCCTCATAGATCCTCATAGATCGTCATAGATCCTCATAGATCCTCATAGATCATCATAGATCATCATAGACCATCATAGATCGTCATAGATCCTCATAGATCCTCATAGATCATCATAGATCATCATAGACCATCATAGATCATCATAGATCCTCATAGATCCTCATAGATCATCATAGATCCTCATAGATCCTCATAGATCCTCATAGATCCTCATAGATCCTCATAGATCCTCATAGATCCTCATGATAGTTATGTGATAGTTCTATGATAGTTGTGTGAAAGTTCTATGATAGTTCTATGATAGTTCTATTCCTCACAGATCCTCATAGATCCTCATAGATCCTCATAGATCCTCATATATCCTCATAGATCCTCATAGATCCTCATAGATCTTCATAGATCCTCATAGATCCTCATAGATCCTCATAGATCCTCATATATCCTCATAGATCCTCATAGATCCTCACAGATCCTCATAGATCCTCATATATCCTCATAGATCCTCATAGATCCTCATAGATCCTCATAGATCCTCATAGATCCTCATAGATCATCATAAATCCTCATAGATCATCATAGATCATCATAGATCCTCATAGATCCTCATAGATCCTCATAGATCGTCATAGATCCTCATAGATCCTCATAGATCATCATAGATCATCATAGACCATCATAGATCGTCATAGATCCTCATAGATCATCATAGATCCTCATAGATCCTCATCGATCCTCATAGATCCTCATAGATCCTCATAGATCCTAGATCCTCATAGATCCTCATTGATCCTCATAGATCCTCATAGATCCTCATAGATCCTCATAGATCCTCATTGATCCTCATAGATCCTCATAGATCCTCCTAGATCCTCATAGATTTTCATAGATCCTCCTAGATCCTCATAGATCCTCATAGATATGATAGTTCTATGATAGTTCCATGATAGTTCTATGATAGTTATGTGATAGTTCTATGATAATTCTATGATAGTTCTATGATAGTTCTATGGTAGTTCTATGATAGTTCTATGATAGTTCTATGATATTTACATGATAGTTTTGTGATAGTTATGTGATTGTTCTATGATAGTTATGTGATAGTTCTATGATAGTTCTATGATAGTTCTATGATAGTTCTATGATATTTACATGATAGTTTTGTGATAGTTATGTGATTGTTCTATGATAGTTATGTAATAGTTATGTGATAGTTCTATGATAGTTGTGTGAAAGTTCTATGATAGTTCTATGATAGTTCTATTCCTCACAGATCCTCATAGATCCTCATAGATCCTCATAGATTCTCATAGATCCTCATCGATCCTCATCGATCCTCACAGATCCTCATAGATCCTCATATATCCTCATAGATCCTCATAGATCCTCATAGATCCTCATAGATCTTCATAGATCCTCATAGATCCTCATAGATCCTCATAGATCCTCGGCTCTATCCGCGAAAAGAGGGCCCGGCATTATTAAGAGGGCCGTCCAGAATAAAGAAGGCCCGGGCATACATAAAGAGGGCCCAAAAAAATAGAGAGGGCCCGGCATATATAAAGAGGGCCGTGTAGAATAAAGAAGGCCCGGCATACATAAAGAGGGCCCAAAAAAATAGAGAGGGCCCGGCATACATAAAGAGGGCCCACATTTGAAATGTGGAAATTACATAATAAAAAGAGGCATAATTGAGAACAAGTGCACAAAAGATGATAAAATTGGTTTTATATCATTGTTTATCTTATATTGCTTATTTTCATGGTTTCTGTTTTTGTTTCTGTTTTTTTGTTTGTCAGATGCTCCACTATTTCTATCCCTTAGTATGTTTTCTTTTCAAAAGATGAACTCATGAAATGAGATTGGGAAAAATATGTCTGGCAGTGTCTAATGGACAAAGAAGAAGAAAAGTTGTTTTCCGCTTGTGCCTCTTCCCCCTCCCCCCGGCGTAGATCTTGTGTTTTCTTTTATTGGTGTAAATATGCTGTTTCACAAAAGATTATTTATTAAACGTTGTGTTTAACAGAATAAAAATGATTTAACAGAAGAAAAAGAAGAAACAATGATGAAAATAAAGTGGATGAATCAATGTTTAACTTTCTTGAACTTCTTGGAAGATTGACCGCCGGATGAAGTACTAGGTCTTTTATTGTCGGCTGCTTGGGACCGAGTGTTTGGGCGGCCCACATTGCTGCCACTCGTATCAGTTTTCTGAGTTTTGATGGTTTTTTTGACAGTATCCTTAGTAGATTTGGATGTTGTTGCCTTTTTTTTTTATCCTGCTCACGATGCTCTTTTCTGCACTTTAAGAGCATCTTGTGCACTTTAAGAGCATCTTGTGATGCACTGTTTCGAAAGTTTAACCTGACACAGGTATTTAAGCGCTTAGTGGCTTCACAATAACCATTGGTTCCTGACCTTGTCAATCATGCAACTTCAGTACTTCTCTATTCTTATTTTTTCCGCTTTGATTTCTATTGCTAACGCGGGTATGCTAGGTCTTGCGCTTAGAACGGTAGCCGCTTATTCCCTGAAACACGCTTCACGGCCCCGCGTCGTCCCATTTTATCGACCAGGGTATCTCAAGGACACCAACTTTCAAGAGGAGATTATTGATGCTCAAGTCGGCACGGTAATATTTTTCAGGGCGTTCACTCCAGGGAAGAGGTTTGTTACATTCCACGGCTTTTTCACCTGTAACTTTTAGATGGCAGTTGTCCATTCATGATGAGCTATATGATGAAATCATTCCCTTCACCATTTTATTTGTTCCCGAACATGAAGTTGGTTTATCATTAGTTTAATACTATTTTTTTAATATCAGAGACTTCAATTCGGATGTAGAGTGCGCAGCAAATGGGATTATTCTGAATACAGGCGAACCCCCTTCACTACTCCTACTCTACTCCACGTACAAATCCACGTGACAGACGACGGCTACAAAGTACGCTTTTTATTCACGACAATAAATCAGTCCTTATTTTTAGGTCACAATCGGGAACAACTGGAAGTTGCTTTACTTCCACAGACACCCCCTTGTACACTCCAAATTAATTTCCTTCTCTGGTGATATTCGTATCAATGAATTAACAATAAGCAATCCGACGACTGACGAAGAAGTGGTTAATGAAAGTGCGGAAGCTGCCGATGAAGGCAATGTAGACGGTATTGAAGACGAGGAAAGCGGTATGGAAGCTGAGGAAACTGGTGAAGCAGAAGAGAGTGCTAAAGCCAACGAAGGTGATGAAACTGAGGATGGTGATGAAACTGAGGAAGGTGATGAAGCTGAGGAAGATGATCAAGCTGAGGTAGCTGATGAAGCTGAGGTAGCTGATGAAGCTGAGGTAGCTGAGGAAGATGAAAAACACACCGCTAAAGTTGGTGATGAGCTCTCGAAGTAGCAACTTATCTTCTTCTGATATTTTCCTGTTTTCTTGTTGTGCTTTTCTTTTTGTGAATCATAAACATGCTGTTATTATTTTTCCATGCACAGCAGCGAGAGAGAAGCTGGAGGGAGGGGGGGGGGGGGGGGGCGGGGGAGGGGGGAGGGGGAGGGGGGAGGGGTGCATGGCGTCATCTATTGAAAAGAAAACATACTAAAGGATAGAAATAGTGGAGCATCTGACAAACAAAAAAACAGAAACAACAACAAAAAACCATGAAAATAAGCAATATAAGATAAACAATGATATAAAACCAATTTTATCATCTTTTGTGTACTTGTTCTCAATGATGCCTCTTTTTATTATGTAATTTCCACATTTCAAATGTGGGCCCTCTTTATTCTACAGGGCCCTCTCTATTTTGCCGGGCCTTCTTTATTCTAGACGGCCCTCTTTAAATCGGCCGGGCCTTCTTTATTCTAGACGGCCCTCTTTAAATCAGCCGGCCCTCTTTATTCTACAGGGCCCTCTCTATTTTGGCCTTGGCCCTCTTAATAGTGCCGGGCCCTCTTTTCGCGGATAGAGCCAGATCCTCATAGATCATCATAAATCCTCATAGATCATCATAGATCATCATAGATCCTCATAGATCCTCATAGATCCTCATAGATCCTCATAGATCCTCATAGATCCTCATAGATCCTCATAGATCCTCATAGATCCTCATAGATCCTCATAGATCCTCATAGATCCTCATAGATCCTCATAGATCATCATAGACCATCATAGATTATCATAGATCCTCATAGATCATCATAGATCCTCATAGATCCTCATAGATCCTCATTGATCCTCATAGATCCTTATAGATCCTCATAGATATGATAGTTCTATGATAGTTCCATGATAGTTCTATGATAGTTATATGATAGTTCTATGATAGTTATATGATAGTTCTTTGATAGTTCTATGATTGTTCTATGATAGTTATATGATAGTTCTATGATAGTTCTATGATAGTTCTATGATAGTTACATGATAGTTATATGATAATTCTATGATAGTTCTATGATAGTTCTATGATAGTTATATGATAGTTCTATGATAGTTCTATGATAGTTCTATGATAGTTCTATGATAGTTCTATGATAGTTACATGATAGTTCTATGATAGTTCTGTGATAGTTACATGATAGTTATATGATAGTTCTTTGATAGTTCTATGATTGTTCTATGATACATAGTTACATGATAGTTATATGATAGTTCTATGATAATTCTATGATAGTTCTATGATAGTTCTATGATAGTTCTATGATAGTTCTATGATAGTTCTATGATAGTTCTATGATAGTTCTATGATATTTACATGATAGTTATATGATAGTTATGTGATTGTTCTATGATAGTTATGTGATAGTTCTATGATTGTTCTATGATAGTTATATGATAGTTACATGCTAGTTCTATGATAGTTTTATGATAGTTACATGATAGTTATATGATAGTTATGTGATAGTTCTATGATAGTTCTATGATAGTTCTATTCCTCATAGATCCTCATAGATCCTCATAGATCCTCATAGATCCTCATAGATCCTCATAGATCCTCATAGATCCTCATAGATCATCATAGATCATCATAGACCATCATAGATCATCATAGATCCTCATAGATCCTCATAGATCATCATAGATCCTCATAGATCCTCATAGATCCTCATAGATCCTCATAGATCCTCATAGATCCTCATAGATCCTCATGATAGTTATGTGATAGTTCTATGATAGTTGTGTGAAAGTTCTATGATAGTTCTATGATAGTTCTATTCCTCACAGATCCTCATAGATCCTCATAGATCCTCATCGATCCTCATCGATCCTCACAGATCCTCATAGATCCTCATAGATCCTCATAGATCCTCATAGATCATCATAAATCCTCATAGATCCTCATGATAGTTATGTGATAGTTCTATGATAGTTGTGTGAAAGTTCTATGATAGTTCTATGATAGTTCTATTCCTCACAGATCCTCATAGATCCTCATAGATCCTCATAGATCCTCATGATAGTTATGTGATAGTTCTATGATAGTTGTGTGAAAGTTCTATGATAGTTCTATGATAGTTCTATTCCTCACAGATCCTCATAGATCCTCATAGATCCTCATAGATCCTCATAGATCCTCATAGATCCTCATAGATCCTCATAGATCATCATAGATCCTCATAGATCCTCATAGATCCTCATAGATCCTCATAGATCCTCATAGATCCTCATAGATCCTCATGATAGTTATGTGATAGTTCTATGATAGTTGTGTGAAAGTTCTATGATAGTTCTATGATAGTTCTATTCCTCACAGATCCTCATAGATCCTCATAGATCCTCATAGATCCTCATAGATCTTCATAGATCCTCATAGATCCTCATAGATCCTCATAGATCCTCATAGATCATCATAAATCCTCATAGATCATTATAGATCATCATAGATCCTCATAGATCCTCATAGATCCTCATAGATCCTCATAGATCCTCATAGATCCTCATAGATCATCATAGATCATCATAGACCATCATAGATCATCATAGATCCTCATAGATCATCATAGATCCTCATAGATCCTCATCGATCCTCATAGATCCTCATAGATCCTCATAGATCCTAGATCCTCATAGATCCTCATTGATCCTCATAGATCCTCATAGATCCTCATAGATCCTCATAGATCCTCATTGATCCTCATAGATCCTCATAGATCCTCCTAGATCCTCATAGATCCTCATAGATCCTCTTAGATCCTCATAGATCCTCATAGATATGATAGTTCTATGATAGTTCCATGATAGTTCTATGATAGTTATGTGATAGTTCTATGATAATTCTATGATAGTTCTATGATAGTTCTATGGTAGTTCTATGATAGTTCTATGATAGTTCTATGATATTTACATGATAGTTTTGTGATAGTTATGTGATTGTTCTATGATAGTTATGTGATAGTTCTATGATAGTTCTATGATAGTTATATGATAGTTCTATGATAGTTCTATGATAGTTACATGATAGTTCTATGATAGTTCTATGATAGTTATGTGATAGTTCTATGATAGTTATGTGATAGTTCTATGATAGTTATATGATAGTTCTATGATAGTTCTATGATAGTTACATGATAGTTCTATGATAGTTACATGATAGTTCTATGATAGTTTCAAGATAGTTATATGATAGTTCTATGATAGTTATATGATAGTTCTATGATAATTCTATGATAGTTCTATGATAGTTCTATGATAGTTCTATGATAGTTCTATGATAGTTCTATGATATTTACATGATAGTTATATGATAGTTATGTGATTGTTCTATGATAGTTATGTGATAGTTCTATGATAGTTCTATGATAGTTATATGATAGTTCTATGATAGTTCTATGATAGTTACATGATAGTTCTATGATAGTTCTATGATAGTTACATGATAGTTATATGATAGTTATGTGATAGTTCTATGATAGTTACGTGATAGTTCTATGATAGTTATATGATAGTTCTATGATAGTTCTATGATAGTTATATGCTAGTTATGTGATTGTTCTATGATAGTTATGTGATAGTTCTATGATAGTTCTATTCCTCATAGATCCTCATAGATCCTCATAGATCCTCATAGATCCTCATAGATCCTCATAGATCCTCATAGATCCTCATAGATCCTCATAGATCCTCATAGATCATCATAGATCATCATAGACCATCATAGATCATCATAGATCCTCATAGATCCTCATAGATCATCATAGATCCTCATAGATCCTCATAGATCCTCATAGATCCTCATAGATCATCATAGATCCTCATAGATCCTCATAGATCATCATAGATCATCATAGACCATCATAGATCATCATAGATCATCATAGATCCTCATAGATCATCATAGACCATCATAGATCATCATAGATCCTCATAGATCCTCATAGATCCTCATAGATCATCATAGATCCTCATAGATCCTCATAGATCATCATAGATCATCATAGACCATCATAGATCATCATAGATCCTCATAGATCCTCATAGATCATCATAGATCCTCATAGATCCTCATAGATCCTCATAGATCCTCATAGATCCTCATAGATCCTCATAGATCATCATAGATCCTCATAGATCCTCATAGATCATCATAGATCATCATAGATCCTCATAGATCCTCATAGATCATCATAGACCATCATAGATCATCATAGATCCTCATAGATCCTCATAGATCATCATAGATCCTCATAGATCATCATAGATCATCATAGACCATCATAGATCATCATAGATCCTCATAGATCCTCATAGATCCTCATAGATCCTCATAGATCCTCATAGATCCTCATAGATCCTCATAGATCATCATAGATCATCATAGACCATCATAGATCCTCATAGATCCTCATAGATCATCATAGATCATCATAGACCATCATAGATCATCATAGATCCTCATAGATCCTCATAGATCCTCATAAATCCTCATAGATCCTCATAGATCCTCATAGATCCTCATAGATCCTCATAGATCCTCATAGATCATCATAGATCATCATAGACCATCATAGATCATCATAGATCCTCATAGATCCTCATTGATCCTCATAGATCCTCATAGATCCTCATAAATCCTCATAGATCCTCATAGATCCTCATAGATCCTCATAGATCCTCATAGATCCTCATAGATCATCATAGATCATCATAGACCATCATAGATCATCATAGATCCTCATAGATCCTCATTGATCCTCATAGATCCTCATAGATCCTCATAGATCCTCATAGATCCTCATAGATCATCATAGATCCTCATAGATCCTCATAGATCATCATAGATCATCATAGACCATCATAGATCATCATAGATCCTCATAGATCCTCATAGATCATCATAGATCCTCATAGATCCTCATAGATCCTCATAAATCCTCATAGATCCTCATAGACCATCATAGATCATCATAGATCCTCATAGATCATCATAGATCCTCATAGATCCTCATTGATCCTCATAGATCATCATAGATCCTCATAGATCCTCATAGATCATCATAGATCATCATAGACGATCATAGATCATCATAGATCCTCATAGATCCTCATAGATCATCATAGATCCTCATAGATCCTCATAGATCCTCATAAATTCTCATAGATCCTCATAGATCCTCATAGATCCTCATAGATCCTCATAGATCCTCATAGATCATCATAGATCATCATAGACCATCATAGATCATCATAGATCCTCATAGATCCTCATTGATCCTCATAGATCCTCATAGATCCTCATTGATCCTCATAGATCCTCATAGATCCTCATAGATATGATAGTTCTATGATAGTTCCATGATAGTTCTATGATAGTTATGTGATAGTTCTATGATAGTTCTATTCCTCATAGATCCTCATAGATCCTCATAGATCCTCATAGATCCTCATAGATCCTCATAGATCCTCATAGATCCTCATAGATCCTCATAGATCCTCATAGATCATCATAGATCCTCATAGATCCTCATAGATCATCATAGATCATCATAGACCATCATAGATCATCATAGATCCTCATAGATCCTCATAGATCATCATAGATCCTCATAGATCCTCATAGATCCTCATAAATCCTCATAGATCCTCATAGATCCTCATAGATCCTCATAGATCCTCATAGATCCTCATAGATCATCATAGATCATCATAGACCATCATAGATCATCATAGATCCTCATAGATCCTCATTGATCCTCATAGATCCTCATAGATCCTCATTGATCCTCATAGATCCTCATAGATCCTCATAGATATGATAGTTCTATGATAGTTCCATGATAGTTCTATGATAGTTATGTGATAGTTCTATGATAGTTCTATTCCTCATAGATCCTCATAGATCCTCATAGATCCTCATAGATCCTCATAGATCCTCATAGATCCTCATAGATCCTCATAGATCCTCATAGATCATCATAGATCCTCATAGATCCTCATAGATCATCATAGATCATCATAGACCATCATAGATCATCATAGATCCTCATAGATCCTCATAGATCATCATAGATCCTCATAGATCCTCATAGATCCTCATAAATCCTCATAGATCCTCATAGATCCTCATAGATCCTCATAGATCCTCATAGATCCTCATAGATCATCATAGATCATCATAGACCATCATAGATCATCATAGATCCTCATAGATCCTCATTGATCCTCATAGATCCTCATAGATCCTCATTGATCCTCATAGATCCTCATAGATCCTCATTGATCCTCATAGATCCTCATAGATCCTCATAAATCCTCATAGATCCTCATAGATCCTCATAGATCCTCATAGATCCTCATAGATCCTCATAGATCATCATAGATCATCATAGACCATCATAGATCATCATAGATCCTCATAGATCCTCATTGATCCTCATAGATCCTCATAGATCCTCATAGATCCTCATAGATCCTCATAGATCATCATAGATCCTCATAGATCCTCATAGATCATCATAGATCATCATAGACCATCATAGATCATCATAGATCCTCATAGATCCTCATAGATCATCATAGATCCTCATAGATCCTCATAGATCCTCATAAATCCTCATAGATCCTCATAGATCCTCATAGATCCTCATAGATCCTCATAGACCATCATAGATCATCATAGATCCTCATAGATCATCATAGATCCTCATAGATCCTCATTGATCCTCATAGATCATCATAGATCCTCATAGATCCTCATAGATCATCATAGATCATCATAGACCATCATAGATCATCATAGATCCTCATAGATCCTCATAGATCATCATAGATCCTCATAGATCCTCATAGATCCTCATAAATCCTCATAGATCCTCATAGATCCTCATAGATCCTCATAGATCCTCATAGATCCTCATAGATCATCATAGATCATCATAGACCATCATAGATCATCATAGATCCTCATAGATCCTCATTGATCCTCATAGATCCTCATAGATCCTCATTGATCCTCATAGATCCTCATAGATCCTCATAGATATGATAGTTCTATGATAGTTCCATGATAGTTCTATGATAGTTATGTGATAGTTCTATGATAGTTCTATTCCTCATAGATCCTCATAGATCCTCATAGATCCTCATAGATCCTCATAGATCCTCATAGATCCTCATAGATCCTCATAGATCCTCATAGATCATCATAGATCCTCATAGATCCTCATAGATCATCATAGATCATCATAGACCATCATAGATCATCATAGATCCTCATAGATCCTCATAGATCATCATAGATCCTCATAGATCCTCATAGATCCTCATAAATCCTCATAGATCCTCATAGATCCTCATAGATCCTCATAGATCCTCATAGATCCTCATAGATCATCATAGATCATCATAGACCATCATAGATCATCATAGATCCTCATAGATCCTCATTGATCCTCATAGATCCTCATAGATCCTCATTGATCCTCATAGATCCTCATAGATCCTCATTGATCCTCATAGATCCTCATAGATCCTCATAAATCCTCATAGATCCTCATAGATCCTCATAGATCCTCATAGATCCTCATAGATCCTCATAGATCATCATAGATCATCATAGACCATCATAGATCATCATAGATCCTCATAGATCCTCATTGATCCTCATAGATCCTCATAGATCCTCATAGATCCTCATAGATCCTCATAGATCATCATAGATCCTCATAGATCCTCATAGATCATCATAGATCATCATAGACCATCATAGATCATCATAGATCCTCATAGATCCTCATAGATCATCATAGATCCTCATAGATCCTCATAGATCCTCATAAATCCTCATAGATCCTCATAGATCCTCATAGATCCTCATAGATCCTCATAGATCATCATAGATCCTCATAGATCCTCATAGATCATCATAGATCATCATAGACCATCATAGATCATCATAGATCCTCATAGATCCTCATAGATCATCATAGATCCTCATAGATCCTCATAGATCCTCATAAATCCTCATAGATCCTCATAGATCCTCATAGATCCTCATAGATCCTCATAGATCCTCATAGATCATCATAGATCATCATAGACCATCATAGATCATCATAGATCCTCATAGATCCTCATTGATCCTCATAGATCCTCATAGATCCTCATTGATCCTCATAGATCCTCATAGATCCTCATAGATATGATAGTTCTATGATAGTTCCATGATAGTTCTATGATAGTTATGTGATAGTTCTATGATAGTTCTATTCCTCATAGATCCTCATAGATCCTCATAGATCCTCATAGATCCTCATAGATCCTCATAGATCCTCATAGATCCTCATAGATCCTCATAGATCATCATAGATCCTCATAGATCCTCATAGATCATCATAGATCATCATAGACCATCATAGATCATCATAGATCCTCATAGATCCTCATAGATCATCATAGATCCTCATAGATCCTCATAGATCCTCATAAATCCTCATAGATCCTCATAGATCCTCATAGATCCTCATAGATCCTCATAGATCCTCATAGATCATCATAGATCATCATAGACCATCATAGATCATCATAGATCCTCATAGATCCTCATTGATCCTCATAGATCCTCATAGATCCTCATTGATCCTCATAGATCCTCATAGATCCTCATAGATATGATAGTTCTATGATAGTTCCATGATAGTTCTATGATAGTTATATGATAGTTCTATGATAATTCTATGATAGTTCTATGATAGTTCTATGATAGTTCTATGATAGTTCTATGATAGTTACATGATAGTTATATGATAGTTATGTGATTGTTCTATGATAGTTATGTGATAGTTCTATGATAGTTATATGATAGTTCTATGATAGTTCTATGATAGTTCTATGATAGTTCTATGATAGTTACATGATAGTTCTATGATCGTTCTATGATTTATAGATCCTCATAGATATGATAGTTCTATGATAGTTCCATGATAGTTCTATGATAGTTATATGATAGTTCTATGATAGTTACATGATAGTTCTATGATAGTTCTATGATAGTTCTATGATAGTTACATGATAGTTATATGATAGTTATGTGATTGTTCTATGATAGTTATGTGATAGTTCTATGATAATTATATGATAGTTCTATGATAGTTCTATGATAGTTCTATGATAGTTCTATGATAGTTACATGATAGTTCTATGATAGTTCTATGATAGTTACATGATAGTTATATGATAGTTATATGATTATGATTATGTATGATTATGTGATAGTTCTATGATAGTTATGTGATAGTTCTATGATAGTTACATGATAGTTATATGATAGTTATGTGATAGTTCTATGATAGTTATGTGATAGTTATATGATAGTTATGTGATAGTTCTATGATAGTTACATGATAGTTATATGATAGTAATGTGATAGTTATATGATAGTTATGTGATAGTTCTATGATAGTTATGTGATAGTTCTATGATAGTTACATGATAGTTATATGATAGTAATGTGATAGTTCTATGATAGTAATGTGATAGTTCTATGATAGTTATGTGATAGTTCTATGATAGTTACATGATAGTTATATGATAGTTATGTGATAGTTCTATGATAGTTACATGATAGTTATATGATAGTTATGTGATAGTTCTATGATAGTTATGTGATAGTTCTATGATAGTTACATGATAGTTATATGATAGTTATGTGATAGTTCTATGATAGTTATGTGATAGTTATATGATAGTTATGTGATAGTTCTATGATAGTTACATGATAGTTATATGATAGTAATGTGATAGTTCTATGATAGTTATGTGATAGTTCTATGATAGTAATGTGATAGTTCTATGATAGTTATGTGATAGTTCTATGATAGTTATGTGATAGTTCTATGATAGTTACATGATAGTTCTATGATAGTTCTATGATAGTTACATGATAGTTATATGATAGTTATGTGATAGTTCTATGATAGTTATGTGATAGTTCTATGATAGTTACATGATAGTTATATGATAGTTATGTGATAGTTCTATGATAGTTATGTGATAGTTCTATGATAGTTCTATGATAGTTCTATGATATTTACATGATAGTTATATGATAGTTATGTGATTGTTCTATGATAGTTATGTGATAGTTCTATGATAGTTCTATGATAGTTATATGATAGTTCTATGATAGTTCTATGATAGTTACATGATAGTTCTATGATAGTTCTATGATAGTTACATGATAGTTATATGATAGTTATGTGATAGTTCTATGATAGTTATGTGATAGTTCTATGATAGTTATATGATAGTTCTATGATAGTTCTATGATAGTTACATGATAGTTATATGCTAGTTATGTGATTGTTCTATGATAGTTATGTGATAGTTCTATGATAGTTCTATTCCTCATAGATCCTCATAGATCCTCATAGATCCTCATAGATCCTCATAGATCCTCATAGATCCTCATAGATCCTCATAGATCCTCATAGATCCTCATAGATCCTCACAAATCCTCATAGATCCTCATAGATCATCATAGATCCTCATAGATCCTCATAGATCATCATAGATCATCATAGACCATCATAGATCATCATAGATCCTCATAGATCCTCATAGATCATCATAGATCCTCATAGATCCTCATAGATCCTCATAAATCCTCATAGATCCTCATAGATCCTCATAGATCCTCATAGATCCTCATAGATCCTCATAGATCATCATAGATCATCATAGACCATCATAGATCATCATAGATATGATAGTTCTATGATAGTTCCATGATAGTTCTATGAAAGTTATATGATGGCTCTATGATAATTCTATGATAGTTCTATGATAGTTCTATGATAGTTCTATGATAGTTCTATGATAGTTCTATGATAGTTACATGATAGTTATATGATAGTTATGTGATTGTTCTATGATAGTTATGTGATAGTTCTATGATAATTATATGATAGTTCTATGATAGTTCTATGATAGTTCTATGATAGTTCTATGATAGTTACATGATAGTTCTATGATAGTTCTATGATAGTTCTATGATAGTTACATGATAGTTATATGATAGTTATGTGATTGTTCTATGATAGTTATGTGATAGTTCTATGATAATTATATGATAGTTCTATGATAGTTCTATGATAGTTCTATGATAGTTCTATGATAGTTACATGATAGTTCTATGATAGTTCTATGATAGTTACATGATAGTTATATGATAGTTATATGATTATGATTATGTATGATTATGTGATAGTTCTATGATAGTTATGTGATAGTTCTATGATAGTTACATGATAGTTATATGATAGTTATGTGATAGTTCTATGATAGTTATGTGATAGTTATATGATAGTTATGTGATAGTTCTATGATAGTTACATGATAGTTATATGATAGTAATGTGATAGTTATATGATAGTTATGTGATAGTTCTATGATAGTTATGTGATAGTTCTATGATAGTTACATGATAGTTATATGATAGTAATGTGATAGTTCTATGATAGTAATGTGATAGTTCTATGATAGTTATGTGATAGTTCTATGATAGTTACATGATAGTTATATGATAGTTATGTGATAGTTCTATGATAGTTACATGATAGTTATATGATAGTTATGTGATAGTTCTATGATAGTTATGTGATAGTTCTATGATAGTTACATGATAGTTATATGATAGTTATGTGATAGTTCTATGATAGTTATGTGATAGTTATATGATAGTTATGTGATAGTTCTATGATAGTTACATGATAGTTATATGATAGTAATGTGATAGTTCTATGATAGTTATGTGATAGTTCTATGATAGTTATGTGATAGTTCTATGATAGTTATGTGATAGTTCTATGATTGTTCTATGATAGTTATATGATAGTTACATGATAGTTCTATGATAGTTCTATGATAGTTACATGATAGTTATATGATAGTTATGTGATAGTTCTATGATAGTTATGTGATAGTTCTATGATAGTTACATGATAGTTATATGATAGTTATGTGATAGTTCTATGATAGTTATGTGATAGTTCTATGATAGTTCTATGATAGTTCTATGATAGTTACATGATAGTTATATGATAGTTATGTGATAGTTCTATGATAGTTATATGATAGTTATGTGATAGTTCTATGATAGTTATGTGATAGTTCTATGATAGTTCTATGATAGTTATGTGATAGTTCTATGATAGTTACATGATAGTTATATGATAGTTATGTGATAGTTCTATGATAGTTATGTGATAGTTCTATGATAGTTACATGATGGTTATATGATAGTTACATGATAGTTATATGATAGTTATGTGATAGTTCTATGATAGTTATGTGATAGTTCTATGATAGTTACATGATAGTTATATGATAGTTATGTGATAGTTCTATGATAGTTATGTGATAGTTCTATGATAGTTATGTGATAGTTCTATGATAGTTACATGATAGTTATATGATAGTTATGTGATAGTTCTATGATAGTTATGTGATAGTTCTATGATAGTTACATGATAGTTATATGATAGTTATGTGATAGTTCTATGATAGTTATGTGATAGTTCTATGATAGTTATATGATAGTTCTATGATAGTTCTATGATAGTTACATGATAGTTATATGCTAGTTATGTGATTGTTCTATGATAGTTATGTGATAGTTCTATGATAGTTCTATTCCTCATAGATCCTCATAGATCCTCATAGATCCTCATAGATCCTCATAGATCCTCATAGATCCTCATAGATCCTCATAGATCCTCATAGATCCTCATAGATCCTCACAAATCCTCATAGATCCTCATAGATCATCATAGATCCTCATAGATCCTCATAGATCATCATAGATCATCATAGACCATCATAGATCATCATAGATCCTCATAGATCCTCATAGATCATCATAGATCCTCATAGATCCTCATAGATCCTCATAAATCCTCATAGATCCTCATAGATCCTCATAGATCCTCATAGATCCTCATAGATCCTCATAGATCATCATAGATCATCATAGACCATCATAGATCATCATAGATCCTCATAGATCCTCATTGATCCTCATAGATCCTCATTGATCCTCATAGATCCTCATAGATCCTCATAGATATGATAGTTCTATGATAGTTCCATGATAGTTCTATGATAGTTATATGATAGTTCTATGATAATTCTATGATAGTTCTATGATAGTTCTATGATAGTTCTATGATAGTTCTATGATAGTTACATGATAGTTATTTGATAGTTATGTGATTGTTCTATGATAGTTATGTGATAGTTCTATGATAGTTATATGATAGTTCTATGATAGTTCTATGATAGTTCTATGATAGTTCTATGATAGTTACATGATAGTTCTATGATCGTTCTATGATTTATAGATCCTCATAGATATGATAGTTCTATGATAGTTCCATGATAGTTCTATGATAGTTATATGATAGTTCTATGATAGTTACATGATAGTTCTATGATAGTTCTATGATAGTTCTATGATAGTTACATGATAGTTATATGATAGTTATGTGATTGTTCTATGATAGTTATGTGATAGTTCTATGATAATTATATGATAGTTCTATGATAGTTCTATGATAGTTCTATGATAGTTCTATGATAGTTACATGATAGTTCTATGATAGTTCTATGATAGTTACATGATAGTTATATGATAGTTATATGATTATGATTATGTATGATTATGTGATAGTTCTATGATAGTTATGTGATAGTTCTATGATAGTTACATGATAGTTATATGATAGTTATGTGATAGTTCTATGATAGTTATGTGATAGTTATATGATAGTTATGTGATAGTTCTATGATAGTTACATGATAGTTATATGATAGTAATGTGATAGTTATATGATAGTTATGTGATAGTTCTATGATAGTTATGTGATAGTTCTATGATAGTTACATGATAGTTATATGATAGTAATGTGATAGTTCTATGATAGTAATGTGATAGTTCTATGATAGTTATGTGATAGTTCTATGATAGTTACATGATAGTTATATGATAGTTATGTGATAGTTCTATGATAGTTACATGATAGTTATATGATAGTTATGTGATAGTTCTATGATAGTTATGTGATAGTTCTATGATAGTTACATGATAGTTATATGATAGTTATGTGATAGTTCTATGATAGTTATGTGATAGTTATATGATAGTTATGTGATAGTTCTATGATAGTTACATGATAGTTATATGATAGTAATGTGATAGTTCTATGATAGTTATGTGATAGTTCTATGATAGTTATGTGATAGTTCTATGATAGTTATGTGATAGTTCTATGATTGTTCTATGATAGTTATATGATAGTTACATGATAGTTCTATGATAGTTCTATGATAGTTACATGATAGTTATATGATAGTTATGTGATAGTTCTATGATAGTTATGTGATAGTTCTATGATAGTTACATGATAGTTATATGATAGTTATGTGATAGTTCTATGATAGTTATGTGATAGTTCTATGATAGTTCTATGATAGTTCTATGATATTTACATGATAGTTATATGATAGTTATGTGATTGTTCTATGATAGTTATGTGATAGTTCTATGATAGTTCTATGATAGTTATATGATAGTTCTATGATAGTTCTATGATAGTTACATGATAGTTCTATGATAGTTCTATGATAGTTACATGATAGTTATATGATAGTTATGTGATAGTTCTATGATAGTTATGTGATAGTTCTATGATAGTTATATGATAGTTCTATGATAGTTCTATGATAGTTACATGATAGTTATATGCTAGTTATGTGATTGTTCTATGATAGTTATGTGATAGTTCTATGATAGTTCTATTCCTCATAGATCCTCATAGATCCTCATAGATCCTCATAGATCCTCATAGATCCTCATAGATCCTCATAGATCCTCATAGATCCTCATAGATCCTCATAGATCCTCACAAATCCTCATAGATCCTCATAGATCATCATAGATCCTCATAGATCCTCATAGATCATCATAGATCATCATAGACCATCATAGATCATCATAGATCCTCATAGATCCTCATAGATCATCATAGATCCTCATAGATCCTCATAGATCCTCATAAATCCTCATAGATCCTCATAGATCCTCATAGATCCTCATAGATCCTCATAGATCCTCATAGATCATCATAGATCATCATAGACCATCATAGATCATCATAGATATGATAGTTCTATGATAGTTCCATGATAGTTCTATGATAGTTATATGATGGCTCTATGATAATTCTATGATAGTTCTATGATAGTTCTATGATAGTTCTATGATAGTTCTATGATAGTTCTATGATAGTTACATGATAGTTATATGATAGTTATGTGATTGTTCTATGATAGTTATGTGATAGTTCTATGATAATTATATGATAGTTCTATGATAGTTCTATGATAGTTCTATGATAGTTCTATGATAGTTACATGATAGTTCTATGATAGTTCTATGATAGTTCTATGATAGTTACATGATAGTTATATGATAGTTATGTGATTGTTCTATGATAGTTATGTGATAGTTCTATGATAATTATATGATAGTTCTATGATAGTTCTATGATAGTTCTATGATAGTTCTATGATAGTTACATGATAGTTCTATGATAGTTCTATGATAGTTACATGATAGTTATATGATAGTTATATGATTATGATTATGTATGATTATGTGATAGTTCTATGATAGTTATGTGATAGTTCTATGATAGTTACATGATAGTTATATGATAGTTATGTGATAGTTCTATGATAGTTATGTGATAGTTATATGATAGTTATGTGATAGTTCTATGATAGTTACATGATAGTTATATGATAGTAATGTGATAGTTATATGATAGTTATGTGATAGTTCTATGATAGTTATGTGATAGTTCTATGATAGTTACATGATAGTTATATGATAGTAATGTGATAGTTCTATGATAGTAATGTGATAGTTCTATGATAGTTATGTGATAGTTCTATGATAGTTACATGATAGTTATATGATAGTTATGTGATAGTTCTATGATAGTTACATGATAGTTATATGATAGTTATGTGATAGTTCTATGATAGTTATGTGATAGTTCTATGATAGTTACATGATAGTTATATGATAGTTATGTGATAGTTCTATGATAGTTATGTGATAGTTATATGATAGTTATGTGATAGTTCTATGATAGTTACATGATAGTTATATGATAGTAATGTGATAGTTCTATGATAGTTATGTGATAGTTCTATGATAGTTATGTGATAGTTCTATGATAGTTATGTGATAGTTCTATGATTGTTCTATGATAGTTATATGATAGTTACATGATAGTTCTATGATAGTTCTATGATAGTTACATGATAGTTATATGATAGTTATGTGATAGTTCTATGATAGTTATGTGATAGTTCTATGATAGTTACATGATAGTTATATGATAGTTATGTGATAGTTCTATGATAGTTATGTGATAGTTCTATGATAGTTCTATGATAGTTCTATGATATTTACATGATAGTTATATGATAGTTATGTGATTGTTCTATGATAGTTATGTGATAGTTCTATGATAGTTCTATGATAGTTATATGATAGTTCTATGATAGTTCTATGATAGTTACATGATAGTTCTATGATAGTTCTATGATAGTTACATGATAGTTATATGATAGTTATGTGATAGTTCTATGATAGTTATGTGATAGTTCTATGATAGTTATATGATAGTTCTATGATAGTTCTATGATAGTTACATGATAGTTATATGCTAGTTATGTGATTGTTCTATGATAGTTATGTGATAGTTCTATGATAGTTCTATTCCTCATAGATCCTCATAGATCCTCATAGATCCTCATAGATCCTCATAGATCCTCATAGATCCTCATAGATCCTCATAGATCCTCATAGATCCTCATAGATCCTCACAAATCCTCATAGATCCTCATAGATCATCATAGATCCTCATAGATCCTCATAGATCATCATAGATCATCATAGACCATCATAGATCATCATAGATCCTCATAGATCCTCATAGATCATCATAGATCCTCATAGATCCTCATAGATCCTCATAAATCTTTATAGATCCTCATAGATCCTCATAGATCCTCATAGATCCTCATAGATCCTCATAGATCATCATAGATCATCATAGACCATCATAGATCATCATAGATCCTCATAGATCCTCATTGATCCTCATAGATCCTCATAGATCCTCATTGATCCTCATAGATCCTCATAGATCCTCATAGATATGATAGTTCTATGATAGTTCCATGATAGTTCTATGATAGTTATATGATAGTTCTATGATAATTCTATGATAGTTCTATGATAGTTCTATGATAGTTCTATGATAGTTCTATGATAGTTACATGATAGTTCTATGATAGTTATGTGATAGTTCTATGATAGTTACATGATAGTTATATGATAGTTATGTGATGGTTATATGATAGTTATGTGATAGTTCTATGATAGTTATGTGATAGTTCTATGATAGTTACATGATGGTTATATGATAGTTACATGATAGTTATATGATAGTTATGTGATAGTTCTATGATAGTTATGTGATAGTTCTATGATAGTTACATGATAGTTATATGATAGTTATGTGATAGTTCTATGATAGTTATGTGATAGTTCTATGATAGTTACATGATAGTTATATGATAGTTATGTGATAGTTCTATGATAGTTATGTGATAGTTCTATGATAGTTATGTGATAGTTCTATGATAGTTACATGATAGTTATATGATAGTTATGTGATAGTTCTATGATAGTTATGTGATAGTTCTATGATAGTTACATGATAGTTATATGATAGTTATGTGATAGTTCTATGATAGTTATGTGATAGTTCTATGATAGTTACATGATAATTATATGATAGTTATGTGATAGTTCTATGATAGTTACATGATAGTTATATGATAGTTATGTGATAGTTCTATGATAGTTATGTGATAGTTCTATGATAGTTACATGATAGTTATATGATAGTTATGTGATAGTTCTATGATAGTTATGTGATAGTTCTATGATAGTTACATGATAGTTATATGATAGTTATGTGATAGTTCTATGATAGTTATGTGATAGTTCTATGATTGTTCTATGATAGTTATATGATAGTTATGTGATAGTTCTATGATAGTTACATGATAGTTATATGATAGTTATGTGATAGTTCTATGACAGTTATGTGATAGTTCTATGATAGTTACATGATAGTTATATGATAGTTATGTGATAGTTCTATGATTTTATATGATAGTTATGTGATAGTTCTATGATAGTTATGTGATAGTTCTATGATAGTTCTATGACAGTTATGTGATAGTTCTATGATAGTTACATGATAGTTATATGATAGTTATGTGATAGTTCTATGATAGTTATGTGATAGTTCTATGATTGTTCTATGATAGTTATATGATAGTTATGTGATAGTTCTATGATAGTTACATGATAGTTATATGATAGTTATGTGATAGTTCTATGACAGTTATGTGATAGTTCTATGATATTACCATCTTCCTCAGAAAAAAGACTCGCCTTGCAAGTTCGCTCCAGCCTAATAGTGGTCTCGCAGCGACTGTACTAATGGTTTTGTAAGCTTTTTCTAGGTCATTTCGCTTTTCTCAAAGACACACGCAGGGCACACGCAAATGACCTAGAAAAAGCTTGCAAAAATCAAAGTACAGTCGTTGCGAGACCACTATTAGGCTGGGGCAAACTTGCAAGTCAAGTCTTTTTTCTGAGGAAGATGGTAATAGTTACATGATAGTTATATGATAGTTATGTGATAGTTCTATGATAGTTATATGATAGTTATGTGATAGTTCTATGATAGTTATGTGATAGTTCTATGATAGTTCTATGATAGTTATGTGATAGTTCTATGATAGTTACATGATAGTTATATGATAGTTATGTGATAGTTCTATGATAGTTATGTGATAGTTCTATGATAGTTACATGATGGTTATATGATAGTTACATGATAGTTATATGATAGTTATGTGATAGTTCTATGATAGTTACATGATAATTATATGATAGTTATGTGATAGTTCTATGATAGTTACATGATAGTTATATGATAGTTATGTGATAGTTCTATGATAGTTATGTGATAGTTCTATGATAGTTACATGATGGTTATATGATAGTTACATGATAGTTATATGATAGTTATGTGATAGTTCTATGATAGTTATGTGATAGTTCTATGATAGTTACATGATAGTTATATGATAGTTATGTGATAGTTCTATGATAGTTATGTGATAGTTCTATGATAGTTACATGATAATTATATGATAGTTATGTGATAGTTCTATGATAGTTACATGATAGTTATATGATAGTTATGTGATAGTTCTATGATAGTTATGTGATAGTTCTATGATAGTTACATGATGGTTATATGATAGTTACATGATAGTTATATGATAGTTATGTGATAGTTCTATGATAGTTATGTGATAGTTCTATGATAGTTACATGATAGTTATATGATAGTTATGTGATAGTTCTATGATAGTTATGTGATAGTTCTATGATAGTTATGTGATAGTTCTATGATAGTTACATGATAGTTATATGATAGTTATGTGATAGTTCTATGATAGTTATGTGATAGTTCTATGATAGTTACATGATAATTATATGATAGTTATGTGATAGTTCTATGATAGTTACATGATAGTTATATGATAGTTATGTGATAGTTCTATGATAGTTATGTGATAGTTCTATGATAGTTACATGATAGTTATATGATAGTTATGTGATAGTTCTATGATAGTTATGTGATAGTTCTATGATAGTTACATGATAGTTATATGATAGTTATGTGATAGTTCTATGATAGTTATGTGATAGTTCTATGATTGTTCTATGATAGTTATATGATAGTTATGTGATAGTTCTATGATAGTTACATGATAGTTATATGATAGTTATGTGATAGTTCTATGACAGTTATGTGATAGTTCTATGATAGTTACATGATAGTTATATGATAGTTATGTGATAGTTCTATGATAGTTATATGATAGTTATGTGATAGTTCTATGATAGTTATGTGATAGTTCTATGATAGTTCTATGATAGTTATGTGATAGTTCTATGATAGTTACATGATAGTTATATGATAGTTATGTGATAGTTCTATGATAGTTATGTGATAGTTCTATGATTGTTCTATGATAGTTATATGATAGTTATGTAATAGTTCTATGATAGTTACATGATAGTTATATGATAGTTATGTGATAGTTCTATGACAGTTATGTGATAGTTCTATGATAGTTACATGATAGTTATATGATAGTTATGTGATAGTTCTATGATAGTTATATGATAGTTATGTGATAGTTCTATGATAGTTATGTGATAGTTCTATGATAGTTCTATGATAGTTATGTGATAGTTCTATGATAGTTACATGATAGTTATATGATAGTTATGTGATAGTTCTATGATAGTTATGTGATAGTTCTATGATAGTTACATGATGGTTATATGATAGTTACATGATAGTTATATGATAGTTATGTGATAGTTCTATGATAGTTACATGATAATTATATGATAGTTATGTGATAGTTCTATGATAGTTACATGATAGTTATATGATAGTTATGTGATAGTTCTATGATAGTTATGTGATAGTTCTATGATAGTTACATGATGGTTATATGATAGTTACATGATAGTTATATGATAGTTATGTGATAGTTCTATGATAGTTATGTGATAGTTCTATGATAGTTACATGATAGTTATATGATAGTTATGTGATAGTTCTATGATAGTTATGTGATAGTTCTATGATAGTTACATGATAATTATATGATAGTTATGTGATAGTTCTATGATAGTTACATGATAGTTATATGATAGTTATGTGATAGTTCTATGATAGTTATGTGATAGTTCTATGATAGTTACATGATGGTTATATGATAGTTACATGATAGTTATATGATAGTTATGTGATAGTTATGTGATAGTTCTATGATAGTTACATGATAGTTATATGATAGTTATGTGATAGTTCTATGATAGTTACATGATAGTTACATGATAGTTATATGATAGTTATGTGATAGTTCTATGACAGTTATGTGATAGTTCTATGATAGTTACATGATAGTTATATGATAGTTATGTGATAGTTCTATGATAGTTATATGATAGTTATGTGATAGTTCTATGATAGTTATGTGATAGTTCTATGATAGTTCTATGATAGTTATGTGATAGTTCTATGATAGTTACATGATAGTTATATGATAGTTATGTGATAGTTCTATGATAGTTATGTGATAGTTCTATGATAGTTACATGATGGTTATATGATAGTTACATGATAGTTATATGATAGTTATGTGATAGTTCTATGATAGTTATGTGATAGTTCTATGATAGTTACATGATAGTTATATGATAGTTATGTGATAGTTCTATGATAGTTATGTGATAGTTCTATGATAGTTATGTGATAGTTCTATGATAGTTACATGATAGTTATATGATAGTTATGTGATAGTTCTATGATAGTTATGTGATAGTTCTATGATAGTTACATGATAGTTATATGATAGTTATGTGATAGTTCTATGATAGTTATGTGATAGTTCTATGATTGTTCTATGATAGTTATATGATAGTTATGTGATAGTTCTATGATAGTTACATGATAGTTATATGATAGTTATGTGATAGTTCTATGATAGTTATGTGATAGTTCTATGATAGTTACATGATGGTTATATGATAGTTACATGATAGTTATATGATAGTTATGTGATAGTTCTATGATAGTTATGTGATAGTTCTATGATAGTTACATGATAGTTATATGATAGTTATGTGATAGTTCTATGATAGTTATGTGATAGTTCTATGATAGTTATGTGATAGTTCTATGATAGTTACATGATAGTTATATGATAGTTATGTGATAGTTCTATGATAGTTATGTGATAGTTCTATGATAGTTACATGATAGTTATATGATAGTTATGTGATAGTTCTATGATAGTTATGTGATAGTTCTATGATAGTTACATGATAATTATATGATAGTTATGTGATAGTTCTATGATAGTTACATGATAGTTATATGATAGTTATGTGATAGTTCTATGATAGTTACATGATAGTTATATGATAGTTATGTGATAGTTCTATGATAGTTATGTGATAGTTCTATGATAGTTACATGATAGTTATATGATAGTTATGTGATAGTTCTATGATAGTTATGTGATAGTTCTATGATAGTTACATGATAGTTATATGATAGTTATGTGATAGTTCTATGATAGTTATGTGATAGTTCTATGATTGTTCTATGATAGTTATATGATAGTTATGTGATAGTTCTATGATAGTTACATGATAGTTATATGATAGTTATGTGATAGTTCTATGACAGTTATGTGATAGTTCTATGATAGTTACATGATAGTTATATGATAGTTATGTGATAGTTCTATGATAGTTATATGATAGTTATGTGATAGTTCTATGATAGTTATGTGATAGTTCTATGATAGTTCTATGATAGTTATGTGATAGTTCTATGATAGTTACATGATAGTTATATGATAGTTATGTGATAGTTCTATGATAGTTATGTGATAGTTCTATGATTGTTCTATGATAGTTATATGATAGTTATGTGATAGTTCTATGATAGTTACATGATAGTTATATGATAGTTATGTCATAGTTCTATGACAGTTATGTGATAGTTCTATGATAGTTACATGATAGTTATATGATAGTTATGTGATAGTTCTATGATAGTTATATGATAGTTATGTGATAGTTCTATGATAGTTATGTGATAGTTCTATGATAGTTCTATGATAGTTATGTGATAGTTCTATGATAGTTACATGATAGTTATATGATAGTTATGTGATAGTTCTATGATAGTTATATGATAGTTATGTGATAGTTCTATGATAGTTATGTGATAGTTCTATGATAGTTACATGATAATTATATGATAGTTATGTGATAGTTCTATGATAGTTACATGATAGTTATATGATAGTTATGTGATAGTTCTATGATAGTTATGTGATAGTTCTATGATAGTTACATGATGGTTATATGATAGTTATGTGATAGTTCTATGATAGTTATGTGATAGTTCTATGATAGTTACATGATAGTTATATGATAGTTATGTGATAGTTCTATGATAGTTATGTGATAGTTATATGATAGTTATGTGATAGTTCTATGATAGTTATGTGATAGTTATATGATAGTTATGTGATAGTTCTATGATAGTTATGTGATAGTTCTATGATAGTTACATGATAGTTATATGATAGTTATGTGATAGTTCTATGATAGTTATGTGATAGTTCTATGATAGTTACATGATAATTATATGATAGTTATGTGATAGTTCTATGATAGTTACATGATAGTTATATGATAGTTATGTGATAGTTCTATGATAGTTATGTGATAGTTCTATGATAGTTACATGATAGTTATATGATAGTTATGTGATAGTTCTATGATAGTTATGTGATAGTTCTATGATAGTTACATGATAGTTATATGATAGTTATGTGATAGTTCTATGATAGTTATGTGATAGTTCTATGATTGTTCTATGATAGTTATATGATAGTTATGTGATAGTTCTATGATAGTTACATGATAGTTATATGATAGTTATGTGATAGTTCTATGATAGTTATGTGATAGTTCTATGATAGTTACATGATAGTTATATGATAGTTATGTGATAGTTCTATGATAGTTATGTGATAGTTCTATGATTGTTCTATGATAGTTATATGATAGTTATGTGATAGTTCTATGATAGTTACATGATAGTTATATGATAGTTATGTGATAGTTCTATGATAGTTATGTGATAGTTCTATGATAGTTACATGATAGTTATATGATAGTTATGTGATAGTTCTATGATAGTTACATGATAGTTATATGATAGTTATGTGATAGTTCTATGATAGTTATGTGATAGTTCTATGATAGTTACATGATAGTTATATGATAGTTATGTGATAGTTCTATGATAGTTATGTGATAGTTCTATGATTGTTCTATGATAGTTATATGATAGTTATGTGATAGTTCTATGATAGTTACATGATAGTTATATGATAGTTATGTGATAGTTCTATGATAGTTATGTGATAGTTCTATGATAGTTACATGATAGTTATATGATAGTTATGTGATAGTTCTATGATAGTTACATGATAGTTATATGATAGTTATGTGATAGTTATATGATAGTTATGTGATAGTTCTATGATAGTTACATGATAGTTATATGATAGTTATGTGATAGTTCTATGATAGTTATGTGATAGTTCTATGATAGTTACATGATAGTTATATGATAGTTATGTGATAGTTCTATGATAGTTATGTGATAGTTCTATGATTGTTCTATGATAGTTATATGATAGTTATGTGATAGTTCTATGATAGTTACATGATAGTTATATGATAGTTATGTGATAGTTCTATGATAGTTATGTGATAGTTCTATGATAGTTACATGATAGTTATATGATAGTTATGTGATAGTTCTATGATAGTTATGTGATAGTTATATGATAGTTATGTGATAGTTCTATGATAGTTATGTGATAGTTCTATGATAGTTACATGATAGTTATATGATAGTTATGTGATAGTTCTATGATAGTTATGTGATAGTTCTATGATAGTTACATGATAGTTATATGATAGTTATGTGATAGTTATGTGATAGTTCTATGATAGTTACATGATAGTTATATGATAGTTATGTGATAGTTCTATGATAGTTACATGATAGTTACATGATAGTTCTATGATAGTTCTATGATAGTTACATGATAGTTATATGATAGTTATGTGATAGTTCTATGATAGTTATGTGATAGTTCTATGATAGTTACATGATAGTTATATGATAGTTACATGATAGTTCTATGATAGTTCTATGATAGTTACATGATAGTTATATGATAGTTATGTGATTGTTCTATGATAGTTACATGATAGTTATATGATAGTTATGTGATTGTTCTATGATAGTTATGTGATAGTTCTATGATAGTTATATGATAGTTACATGATAGTTATATGATAGTTATATGATAGTTCTATGATAGTTCTATGATAGTTCTATGATAGTTCTATGATAGTTCTATGATAGTTACATGATAGTTCTATGATAGTTCTATGATAGTTACATGATAGTTATATGATAGTTATGTGATAGTTCTATGATAGTTATGTGATAGTTCTATGATAGTTACATGATAGTTATATGATAGTTATGTGATAGTTCTATGATAGTTATGTGATAGTTCTATGATAGTTATGTGATAGTTCTATGATTGTTCTATGATAGTTATATGATAGTTACATGATAGTTCTATGATAAATCTATGATAGTTACATGATAGTTATATGATAGTTATGTGATAGTTCTATGATAGTTATGTGATAGTTATGTGATAGTTACATGATAGTTATATGATAGTTCTATGATAGTTCTATGATATTTCTATGATAGTTCTATGATAGTTACATGATAGTTATATGATAGTTATGTGATAGTTCTATGATAGTTATGTGATAGTTCTATGATAGTTACATGATAGTTATATGATAGTTATGTGATAGTTCTATGATAGTTATGTGATAGTTCTATGATTGTTCTATTATAGTTATATGATAGTTACATGATAGTTCTATGATAGTTCTATGATAGTTACATGATAGTTATATGATAGTTATGTGATAGTTCTATGATAGTTATGTGATAGTTCTATGATAGTTATATGATAGTTCTATGATAGTTCTATGATAGTTCTATGATAGTTCTATGATAGTTCTATGATAGTTACATGATAGTTCTATGATAGTTCTATGATAGTTACATGATAGTTATATGATAGTTATGTGATAGTTCTATGATAGTTATGTGATAGTTCTATGATAGTTACATGATAGTTATATGATAGTTATGTGATAGTTCTATGATAGTTATGTGATAGTTCTATGATAGTTACATGATGGTTATATGATAGTTATGTGATAGTTCTATGATAGTTATGTGATAGTTCTATGATAGTTACATGATAGTGTTCTGCTTTCTCCTCAACTTTCGTTCAACTCGAGCTTCAAGATCGTCTGGTCTGCAACATTATTAACATTATTATTCATCAGTAATTATATTATATACCAATAATTGCAATATTCCACTCGTCCTGTTGATTTGATAGCGCAAATTGAATCAATCGAACTGAAAAATATTTTTTTAGGAGAGTATGTTCAAGGAGAAATCGATAGAAAAACAAGAGAGCAGCAAAAAAGTGGAAATGCCGAAGATGAAATGAAAACAATCGTAAGTTTTTCTTTTTTTTCTGAAGAAAGAATATCAAAAAATCACTGATGGTGAATCCGTGTAAAAAAACCCGGGAACAGAATTAAATCCTTGATGACACTTACTATGATAAAACGACAAAAAAGGCAATTTCGCAATCCGGCGTCATTCTTTTAGCTATAAGCTATAGTTGATATGGCATTTATCTCTCAATCAAGTCTCAAAAAAAATTACTCGAAAATAGTACAGTGATCCAAACTACACACATTTTTTGTGAGCCTGTGCTGAAATAAAAATCCTATGCCAAAAACTGTTCATCAAAATATACGATTTTTTTATCCATCAAAATATACGACTTTTCAGGTTTGAAAAGTATCAGCCATGTGAAAGACAAGATACATGAAGTGCGATCACTTGGTAAATCGACAAAAAGGTAGTTGTTAAAGTTTTACATTTTAGTAGATGTAATTGTTGAATTTCAGATTACCAAGAAGTTGTATGCCAAAAAGTTTCGAGAAATATTGAAGCACCAAAATGGGTTTGATGAAGAAGAAGTCGAGAAAAAATTACAACGATGACGGATGAAGCAATGAACGATCAATAGATGGAAGGAATCCTATGTTGCACCAAGAAGTTGGATACCGCAGTTGAATTCAACAATTAGAGGTGTAGTGTCGCTTTTCGGTCAATTCAAACGAAGTGGGCAAGAATGGCGGATGGAAGAACAATTGACAGTGAATGGAAGAAAGCCTCGATTGCAACACACTTGCCACAATTTCATCCTTTTTTTGCAAAAATTCATAGTTAGAATATACCTTTAGATAACAAAAAACTTACTAATTCAGCAAAATATGGCTGAAATTGTAAACCATTTTTGCATTTCTCGAATCATTCAACGTGTTTCGAAATTGTGGTACGTTTCATCAATGTTCCATGTCCTTTCTAATTGAAGTTTTTACCTTCATCTTTTTTATGCACCAGCTATTGTTGCTCGTATGGTCTGTAAATAATTCAAGTTATAATGACTATAATTCAAGTTATAAGACAAAAAATAACTTACACAAGGAACTGTTTGAACCAATTTCATAATCTTCATCTGATTCCGTCACATCTCAGCACGCACGATCCAAAAGTATGACGAGTTAGGACCATCTTGATACTGCCAACTAGAGTCGATCATTGTTTGTTGCTTCATCAATCGCGCCATGTATAGATTGCGCGCACATCCAGTTCACCTCTGGTTGACGTTTTCAGCTTTTCTCTGGTTGCTTTTAGTTGAGGTATACAGCATTGTCTTGTTCCATGGGCTTGTTCCATCCATCGTTGGTTGTTGTTTCATCTTACTACCCATCTCGTTAACAATGTCTCACTTTTTTTTGCCTCACTCGCGATATACAACGTTCTGTTGGTCCATTGAGCTTATACATACCATCCATGTTTGTTGCTGGTTCTTCCGACTGCCCATCATGGTCACAATGGTTTACTTCTGGTTGCCCTCACTCGCGGTATACAACATTCTGTTGATCCTCGGAGCTCCTTTCATCCATGTTCCTTGCTGTTTCATCTGACTGCCCATCATGCTCACATTGTCTCACTTCTGGTTTCATTCACTCGCGGTATACAACATTGTGTTGTTCCATGGGGCTCCTATCATCCATCGTTCGTTGCGGTTTCATCCGGCTGCACATCTCGTTCACACGGATCCACTTCTGGTTGCCTTCACTCGCGATATACAACATTCTGTTGATTCATAAGGCTTCTACATCCATCGTTAGTTGTTGTATCATCCATCATGTTTCCCGTCATATTTACAGTATTTGGACGCGTTCCTTCTGATAGAAGCGTTCAGCTCCAATATCCAGCTATCTGTTGTTTTATACATTTCCTTCCATCCAACAATTGGTTGTTTTTTCATCCGTCATGGTTAAAATGGCAGGACACCCTCTGGTTGATGCCTTTGCTTGCGATATAAAACATTGTGTTGCAATCGAGGCTTTCTTCCATTCACTGTCAATTGTTCTTCCATCCGCCATTCTTGCCCACTTCGTTTGAATTGACCGAAAAGCGACACTACACCTCTAATTGTTGAATTCAACTGCGGTATCCAACTTCTTGGTGCAACATAGGATTCCTTCCATCTATTGATCGTTCATTGCTTCATCCGTCATCGTTGTAATTTTTTCTCGACTTCTTCTTCATCAAACCCATTTTGGTGCTTCAATATTTCTCGAAACTTTTTGGCATACAACTTCTTGGTAATCTGAAATTCAACAATTACATCTACTAAAATGTAAAACTTTAACAACTACCTTTTTGTCGATTTACCAAGTGATCGCACTTCATGTATCTTGTCTTTCACATGGCTGATACTTTTCAAACCTGAAAAGTCGTATATTTTGATGGATAAAAAAATCGTATATTTTGATGAACAGTTTTTGGCATAGGATTTTTATTTCAGCACAGGCTCACAAAAAATGTGTGTAGTTTGGATCACTGTACTATTTTCGAGTAATTTTTTTTTGAGACTTGATTGAGAGATAAATGCCATATCAACTATAGCTTATAGCTAAAAGAATGACGCCGGATTGCGAAATTGCCTTTTTTTGTCGTTTTATCATAGTAAGTGTCATCAAGGATTTAATTCTGTTCCCGGGTTTTTTTACACGGATTCACCATCAGTGATTTTTTGATATTCTTTCTTCAGAAAAAAAAGAAAAACTTACGATTGTTTTCATTTCATCTTCGGCATTTCCACTTTTTTGCTGCTCTCTTGTTTTTCTATCCATGTTCTGCTTTCTCCTCAACTTTCGTTCAACTCGAGCTTCAAGATCGTCTGGTCTGCAACATTATTAACATTATTATTCATCAGTAATTATATTATATACCAATAATTGCAATATTCCACTCGTACTGTTGATTTGATAGCGCAAATTGAATCAATCGAACTGAAAAATATTTTTTTAGGAGAGTATGTTCAAGGAGAAATCGCAAAGTATATCGATAAATGGCTCAAATTAGGATAAATATACACAACAAATAAAAAAGAGGAGATTAAAGGCGCAGACATTTGAATTTTCCCGCCGCTCGCAAGTGGTCTCGCAACGCAGAAGGAGGGAGAAGGAGGGTAGGGAAGATTGGTGAGTGAAAAAGACACACACGAACCCATGGCAGGCCCCGTGTGTTGAGCGGCCGATGGCTAGTTGGTTTTCGTGTGTTGGGGAGTCGATTGCACGTTGGGGCCCTATCGATTTCGGCTTGGCTGTGGCAAAACGGCCAGGAGGTGACCCCAATGAAATTGAGAATGTCTGTGTAGAGATTAGAGACGGGGTAGAGAAAACGAGAAAGAACGAGAGAGTATTGGAAATGGAGAGTGCATTTTCCCTCACAATTTGGCACTCGAAAATTTGATGAAAATAAGTAATGGGGAACTAACTCATCGAACTCATCACTGAACAAAATGACATAAGAAATAATCATAATTGTAAAATGAGTGGGTTTTTAATGAGAATTATCATGAAAAGGTAGACAACATATAACTATCATGTAACTATCATAGAACTATCATAGAACTATCATAGAACTATCATAGAACTATCATATAACTATCATAGAACTATCACATAACTATCATAGAACAATCACATAACTAGCATATAACTATCATAGAACTATCATAGAACTATCATAGAACTATCATAGAACTATCATAGAACTATCATATAACTATCATAGAACTATCACATAACTATCATAGAACAATCACATAATTAGCATATAACTATCATGTAACTATCATAGAACTATCATAGAACTATCATAGAACTATCATGTAACTATCATATAACTATCATAGAACAATCATAGAACTATCACATAACTATCATAGAACTATCACATAACTATCATATAACTATCATGTAACTATCATAGAACTATCACATAACTATCATAGAACTATCACATAACTATCATAGAACTATCACATAACTATCATATAACTATCATGTAACTATCATAGAACTATCATAGAACTATCATGTAACTATCATATAACTATCATGTAACTATCATAGAACTATCACATAACTATCATAGAACTATCACATAACTATCATATAACTATCACATAACTAGCATATAACTATCATGTAACTATCATAGAACTATCATAGAACTATCATAGAACTATCATAGAACTATCATATAACTATCATAGAACTATCACATAACTATCATAGAACAATCACATAATTAGCATATAACTATCATGTAACAAAAAAAAAAGGATGGTAGGAGTCCCATGGAACAACACACTGTTGTATATCGCAAGTGAGAGTAACCAGAAGTGGACCAATTGAACATGGTGGGCAGTCGGATGAAACATCAACAAAACCCAGAGGACCAGCAAAATGTTGTATATTGCAAGTAAAGGCAGCCAGAAGTGAACCAATGTGAGCATGATGGGCAGTCGAATGAAACAGCAACAAACATGAATGGAAGGAGCCCCATGGAACAACAAAATGTTGTATATTGCCAGGGAATGCATGAAGGGCTGATCACATGTGAACGAGATGTGCAGTCGGATGAAACCGCAACGAACGATGGATGGAAGGAGCCCCATGGAAAAACAAAATGTTGTATATCGCAAGTAAAGGCACCCAGAAGTGAACCAATGTGAACATGTTGGGCGGCCGATGACACAACAACTAATGAAGGATGGAAGGAGCTTCATGGTTCAACAGAATGCTGTTTACCGCGAGTAAAGGCAACCAGAGAAAAGCTGAAAACTAACTAGAGGTGAAGTGGATGTCCAATCAATCTAAATATGATGCAATTGATGGAACAACATTCAATGATCGGCTGTAGTTGGCAGTTGTACAATAGCCCCAACTCGTCATACTTTTGGGTTGTGAGTGCTGAGATGGGACAAAATCAGATGAAAATTATGAAATTGGTGCGGACAGTTCCTTGTGTAAGTTATTTGTTGTCTTTAACGCAATAAAACTTGAAATATTTACAGACGATACGAGCGACAACAGCTGGTGGATCAAAAAAGATAGAAATGAAAACATCAACTAGAAAGGGCATTTGGAATATTGATCAAGCCTACCACGGATTCGCCAACATGGCTTACAATTCCAGCCATATTTTGCTGTCTTAGTAAGTTTTTTGTTATCAAAAAGTTTATTATAACTAAGATTTTTTGCAGAAAAAGGATGAAATTGTGACAAGGACTATCAAGGAGGAATTGATCATCTGGAAAGCTTCCAGCACCATAGGCCGACCGAAAATTTGAAAAATCATATATATTTTTTATTGGGCTCATACGATGAGGCCGTTTTCGAATTTCAGAGGAGTTTTTCAACTGGTACCATCCTTCATCCCTTTTTTCCCAAATTTGAGTTGTATTTTTTCATATGCACCATGTTTTTATCCCATTTTAGTTGATATGATATGTATTTTTCCATATGCACCATGTTTTATCCCATTTTCCCAAGTTTGAGATGTATTTTGAAATATGCACCATGTTTCATGCCATGTTCCCTAATTTGAGATGTACTTTTCCACCGGTATAATATTTTATTCCAGTTCGCTAACTTGATATGTATTTTTCCATATGCACCATGTTTTATCCCATTTTCTCAAGTTTGATATGTATTTTTCTACCGGTATGATATTTTATTCTAGTTCGCTATTTTGATATGTATTTTGATATGTATACCATTTTTCCAAACTTTACATATACTTCCACACTGGGATCATGTTTTGTCCATTTCTTTCCCCCTTTTTTTTTGTATTTCAACACTGGAATTCTATTTTTCCTATGTAATCTAACATTATTTTCATTTTATGATTATCATTGTAACTCTATCAATTGATCTAATTTTATTGTTTATTCATTGTGTCTTTCTATTTTCTAATTCATCATTATCTTCTTTTCTCCCCATCAAAATTTGTCAGAATCTATACTCATTGTGCTAATGTACTCTCCATTTTCCGCCATTTTCCCCTAAATGAACACTATTGATAATTGCATGCTGATCATCTTATGAAAATATTGATGAATATTCCCGTTTCAGGAGCCATTAGAACTCAAAACAATTCAGGACGTCCTGTTTGTTTTCCCCCAATCAGATAAAGTCAAAACAAAGGGATTTTTAGTTCGAGTACTTTCTGCAGGGATGGTCGGTGGTTTCAAACATTTATTTTGATCCAAATATTATGCAATGTCCAGTAGATTCTCCTACTTTGAGGTGGAATCTCTGCGAAAGGGCGAGATGTTTGTTTTCATGGCGAACCAGGAACCTTTCAATTCCTAGCTATCTCTCACAATCAGTTTTTTTTTCTTTCCTCCTTTTGATCAGCCAACTCCAAGTCTCTGCGTCTCTCTGCTCTCCCCACTATTTTTCCGTCGTCGGGTTATTTTGTCGCCCGCAGCTGATCTTCTGGTTCCTCCAAATTGTCATATCGCCCGAGATTTCCGTCAGCTTTTTCTCATCTTCCTTCATTTTCGTTTTTTTACTCATTGTTTTTCCAGTTTTTTTTCAATATAGTTATATGATAGTTATGTGATAGTTCTATGATAGTTATGTGATAGTTCTATGATAGTTACATGATGGTTATATGATAGTTATGTGATAGTTCTATGATAGTTATGTGATAGTTCTATGATAGTTACATGATGGTTATATGATAGTTACATGATAGTTATATGATAGTTATGTGATAGTTCTATGATAGTTATGTGATAGTTCTATGATAGTTACATGATAGTTATATGATAGTTATGTGATAGTTCTATGATAGTTATGTGATAGTTCTATGATAGTTATGTGATAGTTCTATGATAGTTACATGATAGTTATATGATAGTTATGTGATAGTTCTATGATAGTTATGTGATAGTTCTATGATAGTTACATGATAGTTATATGATAGTTATGTGATAGTTCTATGATAGTTATGTGATAGTTCTATGATAGTTACATGATAATTATATGATAGTTATGTGATAGTTCTATGATAGTTACATGATAGTTATATGATAGTTATGTGATAGTTCTATGATAGTTATGTGATAGTTCTATGATAGTTACATGATAGTTATATGATAGTTATGTGATAGTTCTATGATAGTTATGTGATAGTTCTATGATAGTTACATGATAGTTATATGATAGTTATGTGATAGTTCTATGATAGTTATGTGATAGTTCTATGATTGTTCTATGATAGTTATATGATAGTTATGTGATAGTTCTATGATAGTTACATGATAGTTATATGATAGTTATGTGATAGTTCTATGACAGTTATGTGATAGTTCTATGATAGTTACATGATAGTTATATGATAGTTATGTGATAGTTCTATGATAGTTATATGATAGTTATGTGATAGTTTTATGATAGTTATGTGATAGTTCTATGATAGTTCTATGATAGTTATGTGATAGTTCTATGATAGTTACATGATAGTTATATGATAGTTATGTGATAGTTCTATGATAGTTATGTGATAGTTCTATGATTGTTCTATGATAGTTATATGATAGTTATGTGATAGTTCTATGATAGTTACATGATAGTTATATGATAGTTATGTGATAGTTCTATGACAGTTATGTGATAGTTCTATGATAGTTACATGATAGTTATATGATAGTTATGTGATAGTTCTATGATAGTTATATGATAGTTATGTGATAGTTCTATGATAGTTATGTGATAGTTCTATGATAGTTCTATGATAGTTATGTGATAGTTATGTGATAGTTCTATGATAGTTATGTGATAGTTCTATGATAGTTACATGATGGTTATATGATAGTTACATGATAGTTATATGATAGTTATGTGATAGTTCTATGATAGTTATGTGATAGTTCTATGATAGTTACATGATAGTTATATGATAGTTATGTGATAGTTCTATGATAGTTATGTGATAGTTCTATGATAGTTACATGATGGTTATATGATAGTTACATGATAGTTATATGATAGTTATGTGATAGTTCTATGATAGTTATGTGATAGTTCTATGATAGTTACATGATAGTTATATGATAGTTATGTGATAGTTCTATGATAGTTATGTGATAGTTCTATGATAGTTATGTGATAGTTCTATGATAGTTACATGATAGTTATATGATAGTTATGTGATAGTTCTATGATAGTTATGTGATAGTTCTATGATAGTTACATGATAGTTATATGATAGTTATGTGATAGTTCTATGATAGTTATGTGATAGTTCTATGATAGTTATGTGATAGTTCTATGATAGTTACATGATGGTTATATGATAGTTACATGATAGTTATATGATAGTTATGTGATAGTTCTATGATAGTTATGTGATAGTTCTATGATAGTTACATGATAGTTATATGATAGTTATGTGATAGTTCTATGATAGTTATGTGATAGTTCTATGATAGTTATGTGATAGTTCTATGATAGTTACATGATAGTTATATGATAGTTATGTGATAGTTCTATGATAGTTATGTGATAGTTCTATGATAGTTATGTGATAGTTCTATGATAGTTACATGATAGTTATATGATAGTTATGTGATAGTTCTATGATAGTTATGTGATAGTTCTATGATAGTTATGTGATAGTTCTATGATAGTTACATGATAGTTATATGATAGTTATGTGATAGTTCTATGATAGTTATGTGATAGTTCTATGATAGTTACATGATAGTTATATGATAGTTATGTGATAGTTCTATGATAGTTATGTGATAGTTCTATGATAGTTACATGATAATTATATGATAGTTATGTGATAGTTCTATGATAGTTACATGATAGTTATATGATAGTTATGTGATAGTTCTATGATAGTTATGTGATAGTTCTATGATAGTTATGTGATAGTTCTATGATAGTTACATGATAGTTATATGATAGTTATGTGATAGTTCTATGATAGTTATGTGATAGTTCTATGATAGTTATGTGATAGTTCTATGATAGTTACATGATAGTTATATGATAGTTATGTGATAGTTCTATGATAGTTATGTGATAGTTCTATGATAGTTACATGATAGTTATATGATAGTTATGTGATAGTTCTATGATAGTTATGTGATAGTTCTATGATAGTTATGTGATAGTTCTATGATAGTTACATGATAGTTATATGATAGTTATGTGATAGTTCTATGATAGTTATGTGATAGTTCTATGATAGTTACATGATAGTTATATGATAGTTATGTGATAGTTCTATGATAGTTATGTGATAGTTCTATGATAGTTATGTGATAGTTCTATGATAGTTACATGATAGTTATATGATAGTTATGTGATAGTTCTATGATAGTTATGTGATAGTTCTATGATAGTTATGTGATAGTTCTATGATAGTTACATGATAGTTATATGATAGTTATGTGATAGTTCTATGATAGTTATGTGATAGTTCTATGATAGTTATGTGATAGTTCTATGATAGTTACATGATAGTTATATGATAGTTATGTGATAGTTCTATGATAGTTATGTGATAGTTCTATGATAGTTACATGATAGTTATATGATAGTTATGTGATAGTTCTATGATAGTTATGTGATAGTTCTATGATAGTTACATGATAATTATATGATAGTTATGTGATAGTTCTATGATAGTTACATGATAGTTATATGATAGTTATGTGATAGTTCTATGATAGTTATGTGATAGTTCTATGATAGTTATGTGATAGTTCTATGATAGTTACATGATAGTTATATGATAGTTATGTGATAGTTCTATGATAGTTATGTGATAGTTCTATGATAGTTATGTGATAGTTCTATGATAGTTACATGATAGTTATATGATAGTTATGTGATAGTTCTATGATAGTTATGTGATAGTTCTATGATAGTTATGTGATAGTTCTATGATAGTTATGTGATAGTTCTATGATAGTTACATGATAGTTATATGATAGTTATGTGATAGTTCTATGATAGTTATGTGATAGTTCTATGATAGTTATGTGATAGTTCTATGATAGTTACATGATAGTTATATGATAGTTATGTGATAGTTCTATGATAGTTATGTGATAGTTCTATGATAGTTACATGATAGTTATATGATAGTTATGTGATAGTTCTATGATAGTTATGTGATAGTTCTATGATAGTTACATGATAATTATATGATAGTTATGTGATAGTTCTATGATAGTTACATGATAGTTATATGATAGTTATGTGATAGTTCTATGATAGTTATGTGATAGTTCTATGATAGTTACATGATAGTTATATGATAGTTATGTGATAGTTCTATGATAGTTACATGATGGTTATATGATAGTTACATGATAGTTATATGATAGTTATGTGATAGTTCTATGATAGTTATGTGATAGTTCTATGATAGTTACATGATAGTTATATGATAGTTATGTGATAGTTCTATGATAGTTATGTGATAGTTCTATGATAGTTATGTGATAGTTCTATGATAGTTACATGATAGTTATATGATAGTTATGTGATAGTTCTATGATAGTTATGTGATAGTTCTATGATAGTTATGTGATAGTTCTATGATAGTTACATGATAGTTATATGATAGTTATGTGATAGTTCTATGATAGTTATGTGATAGTTCTATGATAGTTATGTGATAGTTCTATGATAGTTACATGATAGTTATATGATAGTTATGTGATAGTTCTATGATAGTTATGTGATAGTTCTATGATAGTTACATGATAGTTATATGATAGTTATGTGATAGTTCTATGATAGTTATGTGATAGTTCTATGATAGTTACATGATAATTATATGATAGTTATGTGATAGTTCTATGATAGTTACATGATAGTTATATGATAGTTATGTGATAGTTCTATGATAGTTATGTGATAGTTCTATGATAGTTATGTGATAGTTCTATGATAGTTACATGATAGTTATATGATAGTTATGTGATAGTTCTATGATAGTTATGTGATAGTTCTATGATAGTTATGTGATAGTTCTATGATAGTTACATGATAGTTATATGATAGTTATGTGATAGTTCTATGATAGTTATGTGATAGTTCTATGATAGTTATGTGATAGTTCTATGATAGTTATGTGATAGTTCTATGATAGTTACATGATAGTTATATGATAGTTATGTGATAGTTCTATGATAGTTATGTGATAGTTCTATGATAGTTATGTGATAGTTCTATGATAGTTACATGATAGTTATATGATAGTTATGTGATAGTTCTATGATAGTTATGTGATAGTTCTATGATAGTTACATGATAGTTATATGATAGTTATGTGATAGTTCTATGATAGTTATGTGATAGTTCTATGATAGTTACATGATAATTATATGATAGTTATGTGATAGTTCTATGATAGTTACATGATAGTTATATGATAGTTATGTGATAGTTCTATGATAGTTATGTGATAGTTCTATGATAGTTACATGATAGTTATATGATAGTTATGTGATAGTTCTATGATAGTTATGTGATAGTTCTATGATTGTTCTATGATAGTTATATGATAGTTATGTGATAGTTCTATGATAGTTACATGATAGTTATATGATAGTTATGTGATAGTTCTATGATAGTTATGTGATAGTTCTATGATAGTTACATGATGGTTATATGATAGTTATGTGATAGTTCTATGATAGTTACATGATAGTTATATGATAGTTATGTGATAGTTCTATGATAGTTATGTGATAGTTCTATGATAGTTACATGATGGTTATATGATAGTTACATGATAGTTATATGATAGTTATGTGATAGTTCTATGATAGTTATGTGATAGTTCTATGATAGTTACATGATAGTTATATGATAGTTATGTGATAGTTCTATGATAGTTATGTGATAGTTCTATGATAGTTACATGATAATTATATGATAGTTATGTGATAGTTCTATGATAGTTACATGATAGTTATATGATAGTTATGTGATAGTTCTATGATAGTTATGTGATAGTTCTATGATAGTTACATGATGGTTATATGATAGTTACATGATAGTTATATGATAATTATATGATAGTTATGTGATAGTTCTATGATAGTTACATGATAGTTATATGATAGTTATGTGATAGTTCTATGATAGTTATGTGATAGTTCTATGATAGTTACATGATAGTTATATGATAGTTATGTGATAGTTCTATGATAGTTATGTGATAGTTCTATGATAGTTACATGATAGTTATATGATAGTTATGTGATAGTTCTATGATAGTTATGTGATAGTTCTATGATTGTTCTATGATAGTTATATGATAGTTATGTGATAGTTCTATGATAGTTACATGATAGTTATATGATAGTTATGTGATAGTTCTATGATAGTTATGTGATAGTTCTATGATAGTTACATGATGGTTATATGATAGTTACATGATAGTTATATGATAGTTATGTGATAGTTCTATGATAGTTATGTGATAGTTCTATGATAGTTACATGATAGTTATATGATAGTTATGTGATAGTTCTATGATAGTTATGTGATAGTTCTATGATAGTTATGTGATAGTTCTATGATAGTTACATGATAGTTATATGATAGTTATGTGATAGTTCTATGATAGTTATGTGATAGTTCTATGATAGTTACATGATAGTTATATGATAGTTATGTGATAGTTCTATGATAGTTATGTGATAGTTCTATGATAGTTACATGATAATTATATGATAGTTATGTGATAGTTCTATGATAGTTACATGATAGTTATATGATAGTTATGTGATAGTTCTATGATAGTTACATGATAGTTATATGATAGTTATGTGATAGTTCTATGATAGTTATGTGATAGTTCTATGATAGTTACATGATAGTTATATGATAGTTATGTGATAGTTCTATGATAGTTATGTGATAGTTCTATGATAGTTACATGATAGTTATATGATAGTTATGTGATAGTTCTATGATAGTTATATGATAGTTATGTGATAGTTCTATGATAGTTATGTGATAGTTATGTGATAGTTCTATGATAGTTATGTGATAGTTCTATGATAGTTATGTGATAGTTCTATGATAGTTACATGATAGTTATATGATAGTTATGTGATAGTTCTATGATAGTTATGTGATAGTTCTATGATAGTTATGTGATAGTTCTATGATAGTTACATGATAGTTATATGATAGTTATGTGATAGTTCTATGATAGTTATGTGATAGTTCTATGATAGTTATGTGATAGTTCTATGATAGTTATGTGATAGTTCTATGATAGTTACATGATAGTTATATGATAGTTATGTGATAGTTCTATGATAGTTATGTGATAGTTCTATGATAGTTATGTGATAGTTCTATGATAGTTACATGATAGTTATATGATAGTTATGTGATAGTTCTATGATAGTTATGTGATAGTTCTATGATAGTTACATGATAGTTATATGATAGTTATGTGATAGTTCTATGATAGTTATGTGATAGTTCTATGATAGTTACATGATAATTATATGATAGTTATGTGATAGTTCTATGATAGTTACATGATAGTTATATGATAGTTATGTGATAGTTCTATGATAGTTATGTGATAGTTCTATGATAGTTACATGATAGTTATATGATAGTTATGTGATAGTTCTATGATAGTTATGTGATAGTTCTATGATAGTTACATGATAGTTATATGATAGTTATGTGATAGTTCTATGATAGTTATGTGATAGTTCTATGATTGTTCTATGATAGTTATATGATAGTTATGTGATAGTTCTATGATAGTTACATGATAGTTATATGATAGTTATGTGATAGTTCTATGATAGTTATGTGATAGTTCTATGATAGTTACATGATGGTTATATGATAGTTACATGATAGTTATATGATAGTTATGTGATAGTTCTATGATAGTTATGTGATAGTTCTATGATAGTTACATGATAGTTATATGATAGTTATGTGATAGTTCTATGATAGTTATGTGATAGTTCTATGATAGTTATGTGATAGTTCTATGATAGTTACATGATAGTTATATGATAGTTATGTGATAGTTCTATGATAGTTATGTGATAGTTCTATGATAGTTACATGATAGTTATATGATAGTTATGTGATAGTTCTATGATAGTTATGTGATAGTTCTATGATAGTTACATGATAATTATATGATAGTTATGTGATAGTTCTATGATAGTTACATGATAGTTATATGATAGTTATGTGATAGTTCTATGATAGTTACATGATAGTTATATGATAGTTATGTGATAGTTCTATGATAGTTATGTGATAGTTCTATGATAGTTACATGATAGTTATATGATAGTTATGTGATAGTTCTATGATAGTTATGTGATAGTTCTATGATAGTTACATGATAGTTATATGATAGTTATGTGATAGTTCTATGATAGTTATGTGATAGTTCTATGATTGTTCTATGATAGTTATATGATAGTTATGTGATAGTTCTATGATAGTTACATGATAGTTATATGATAGTTATGTGATAGTTCTATGACAGTTATGTGATAGTTCTATGATAGTTACATGATAGTTATATGATAGTTATGTGATAGTTCTATGATAGTTATATGATAGTTATGTGATAGTTCTATGATAGTTATGTGATAGTTCTATGATAGTTCTATGATAGTTATGTGATAGTTCTATGATAGTTACATGATAGTTATATGATAGTTATGTGATAGTTCTATGATAGTTATGTGATAGTTCTATGATAGTTACATGATAGTTATATGATAGTTATGTGATAGTTCTATGATAGTTATGTGATAGTTCTATGATTGTTCTATGATAGTTATATGATAGTTATGTGATAGTTCTATGATAGTTACATGATAGTTATATGATAGTTATGTGATAGTTCTATGATAGTTATGTGATAGTTCTATGATAGTTACATGATGGTTATATGATAGTTACATGATAGTTATATGATAGTTATGTGATAGTTCTATGATAGTTATGTGATAGTTCTATGATAGTTACATGATAGTTATATGATAGTTATGTGATAGTTCTATGATAGTTATGTGATAGTTCTATGATAGTTATGTGATAGTTCTATGATAGTTACATGATAGTTATATGATAGTTATGTGATAGTTCTATGATAGTTATGTGATAGTTCTATGATAGTTACATGATAGTTATATGATAGTTATGTGATAGTTCTATGATAGTTATGTGATAGTTCTATGATAGTTACATGATAATTATATGATAGTTATGTGATAGTTCTATGATAGTTACATGATAGTTATATGATAGTTATGTGATAGTTCTATGATAGTTACATGATAGTTATATGATAGTTATGTGATAGTTCTATGATAGTTATGTGATAGTTCTATGATAGTTACATGATAGTTATATGATAGTTATGTGATAGTTCTATGATAGTTATGTGATAGTTCTATGATAGTTACATGATAGTTATATGATAGTTATGTGATAGTTCTATGATAGTTATGTGATAGTTCTATGATTGTTCTATGATAGTTATATGATAGTTATGTGATAGTTCTATGATAGTTACATGATAGTTATATGATAGTTATGTGATAGTTCTATGACAGTTATGTGATAGTTCTATGATAGTTACATGATAGTTATATGATAGTTATGTGATAGTTCTATGATAGTTATATGATAGTTATGTGATAGTTCTATGATAGTTATGTGATAGTTCTATGATAGTTCTATGATAGTTATGTGATAGTTCTATGATAGTTACATGATAGTTATATGATAGTTATGTGATAGTTCTATGATAGTTATGTGATAGTTCTATGATTGTTCTATGATAGTTATATGATAGTTATGTGATAGTTCTATGATAGTTACATGATAGTTATATGATAGTTATGTGATAGTTCTATGACAGTTATGTGATAGTTCTATGATAGTTACATGATAGTTATATGATAGTTATGTGATAGTTCTATGATAGTTATGTGATAGTTCTATGATAGTTACATGATAGTTATATGATAGTTATGTGATAGTTCTATGATAGTTATGTGATAGTTCTATGATTGTTCTATGATAGTTATATGATAGTTATGTGATAGTTCTATGATAGTTACATGATAGTTATATGATAGTTATGTGATAGTTCTATGATAGTTATGTGATAGTTCTATGATAGTTACATGATAGTTATATGATAGTTATGTGATAGTTCTATGATAGTTACATGATAGTTATATGATAGTTATGTGATAGTTATATGATAGTTATGTGATAGTTCTATGATAGTTACATGATAGTTATATGATAGTTATGTGATAGTTCTATGATAGTTATGTGATAGTTCTATGATAGTTACATGATAGTTATATGATAGTTATGTGATAGTTCTATGATAGTTATGTGATAGTTCTATGATTGTTCTATGATAGTTATATGATAGTTATGTGATAGTTCTATGATAGTTACATGATAGTTATATGATAGTTATGTGATAGTTCTATGATAGTTATGTGATAGTTCTATGATAGTTACATAATAGTTATATGATAGTTATGTGATAGTTCTATGATAGTTATGTGATAGTTATATGATAGTTATGTGATAGTTCTATGATAGTTATGTGATAGTTCTATGATAGTTACATGATAGTTATATGATAGTTATGTGATAGTTCTATGATAGTTATGTGATAGTTCTATGATAGTTACATGATAGTTATATGATAGTTATGTGATAGTTATGTGATAGTTCTATGATAGTTACATGATAGTTATATGATAGTTATGTGATAGTTCTATGATAGTTACATGATAGTTACATGATAGTTCTATGATAGTTCTATGATAGTTACATGATAGTTATATGATAGTTATGTGATAGTTCTATGATAGTTATGTGATAGTTCTATGATAGTTACATGATAGTTATATGATAGTTACATGATAGTTCTATGATAGTTCTATGATAGTTACATGATAGTTATATGATAGTTATGTGATTGTTCTATGATAGTTACATGATAGTTATATGATAGTTATGTGATTGTTCTATGATAGTTATGTGATAGTTCTATGATAGTTATATGATAGTTACATGATAGTTATATGATAGTTATATGATAGTTCTATGATAGTTCTATGATAGTTCTATGATAGTTCTATGATAGTTCTATGATAGTTACATGATAGTTCTATGATAGTTCTATGATAGTTACATGATAGTTATATGATAGTTATGTGATAGTTCTATGATAGTTATGTGATAGTTCTATGATAGTTACATGATAGTTATATGATAGTTATGTGATAGTTCTATGATAGTTATGTGATAGTTCTATGATAGTTATGTGATAGTTCTATGATTGTTCTATGATAGTTATATGATAGTTACATGATAGTTCTATGATAAATCTATGATAGTTACATGATAGTTATATGATAGTTATGTGATAGTTCTATGATAGTTATGTGATAGTTCTATGATAGTTACATGATAGTTATATGATAGTTCTATGATAGTTCTATGATATTTCTATGATAGTTCTATGATAGTTACATGATAGTTCTATGATAGTTCTATGATAGTTACATGATAGTTATATGATAGTTATGTGATAGTTCTATGATAGTTATGTGATAGTTCTATGATAGTTACATGATAGTTATATGATAGTTATGTGATAGTTCTATGATAGTTATGTGATAGTTCTATGATTGTTCTATTATAGTTATATGATAGTTACATGATAGTTCTATGATAGTTCTATGATAGTTACATGATAGTTATATGATAGTTATGTGATAGTTCTATGATAGTTATGTGATAGTTCTATGATAGTTATATGATAGTTCTATGATAGTTCTATGATAGTTCTATGATAGTTCTATGATAGTTCTATGATAGTTACATGATAGTTCTATGATAGTTCTATGATAGTTACATGATAGTTATATGATAGTTATGTGATAGTTCTATGATAGTTATGTGATAGTTCTATGATAGTTACATGATAGTTATATGATAGTTATGTGATAGTTCTATGATAGTTATGTGATAGTTCTATGATAGTTACATGATGGTTATATGATAGTTATGTGATAGTTCTATGATAGTTATGTGATAGTTCTATGATAGTTACATGATGGTTATATGATAGTTATATGATAGTTCTATGATAGTTCTATGATAGTTCTATGATAGTTCTATGATAGTTCTATGATAGTTCTATGATAGTTCTATGATAGTTCTATGATAGTTACATGATAGTTATATGATAGTTATGTGATAGTTCTATGATAGTTATGTGATAGTTCTATGATAGTTACATGATAGTTATATGATAGTTATGTGATAGTTCTATGATAGTTATGTGATAGTTCTATGATAGTTACATGATAGTTATATGATAGTTATGTGATAGTTCTATGATAGTTATGTGATAGTTCTATGTTAGTTACATGATAGTTATATGATAGTTATGTGATAGTTCTATGATAGTTATGTGATAGTTCTATGATAGTTACATGATGGTTATATGATAGTTATGTGATAGTTCTATGATAGTTATGTGATAGTTCTATGATAGTTACATGATGGTTATATGATAGTTATATGATAGTTCTATGATAGTTCTATGATAGTTCTATGATAGTTCTATGATAGTTACATGATAGTTATATGATAGTTATGTGATAGTTCTATGATAGTTATGTGATAGTTCTATGATAGTTATGTGATAGTTCTATGATAGTTATGTGATAGTTCTATGATAGTTACATGATAGTTATATGATAGTTATGTGATAGTTCTATGATAGTTATGTGATAGTTCTATGATAGTTACATGATAGTTCTATGATAGTTACATGATAGTTATATGATAGTTATGTGATAGTTCTATGATAGTTACATGATAGTTATATGATAGTTATGTGATAGTTCTATGATAGTTATGTGATAGTTCTATGATTGTTCTATTATAGTTATATGATAGTTACATGATAGTTCTATGATAGTTCTATGATAGTTACATGATAGTTCTATGATAGTTATGTGATAGTTCTATGATAGTTATATGATAGTTCTATGATAGTTCTATGATAGTTCTATGATAGTTCTATGATAGTTCTATGATAGTTACATGATAGTTCTATGATAGTTCTATGATAGTTACATGATAGTTATATGATAGTTATGTGATAGTTCTATGATAGTTATGTGATAGTTCTATGATAGTTACATGATAGTTATATGATAGTTATGTGATAGTTCTATGATAGTTATGTGATAGTTCTATGATAGTTACATGATGGTTATATGATAGTTATGTGATAGTTCTATGATAGTTATGTGATAGTTCTATGATAGTTACATGATAGTGTTCTGCTTTCTCCTCAACTTTCGTTCAACTCGAGCTTCAAGATCGTCTGGTCTGCAACATTATTAACATTATTATTCATCAGTAATTATATTATATACCAATAATTGCAATATTCCACTCGTCCTGTTGATTTGATAGCGCAAATTGAATCAATCGAACTGAAAAATATTTTTTTAGGAGAGTATGTTCAAGGAGAAATCGCAAAGTATATCGATAAATGGCTCAAATTAGGATAAATATACACAACAAATAAAAAAGAGGAGATTAAAGGCGCAGACATTTGAATTTTCCCGCCGCTCGCAAGTGGTCTCGCAACGCAGAAGGAGGGAGAAGGAGGGTAGGGAAGATTGGTGAGTGAAAAAGACACACACGAACCCATGGCAGGCCCCGTGTGTTGAGCGGCCGATGGCTAGTTGGTTTTCGTGTGTTGGGGAGTCGATTGCACGTTGGGGCCCTATCGATTTCGGCTTGGCTGTGGCAAAACGGCCAGGAGGTGACCCCAATGAAATTGAGAATGTCTGTGTAGAGATTAGAGACGGGGTAGAGAAAACGAGAAAGAACGAGAGAGTATTGGAAATGGAGAGTGCATTTTCCCTCACAATTTGGCACTCGAAAATTTGATGAAAATAAGTAATGGGGAACTAACTCATCGAACTCATCACTGAACAAAATGACATAAGAAATAATCATAATTGTAAAATGAGTGGGTTTTTAATGAGAATTATCATGAAAAGGTAGACAACATATAACTATCATGTAACTATCATAGAACTATCATAGAACTATCATAGAACTATCATAGAACTATCATATAACTATCATAGAACTATCACATAACTATCATAGAACAATCACATAACTAGCATATAACTATCATAGAACTATCATAGAACTATCATAGAACTATCATAGAACTATCATAGAACTATCATATAACTATCATAGAACTATCACATAACTATCATAGAACAATCACATAATTAGCATATAACTATCATGTAACTATCATAGAACTATCATAGAACTATCATAGAACTATCATGTAACTATCATATAACTATCATAGAACAATCATAGAACTATCACATAACTATCATAGAACTATCACATAACTATCATATAACTATCATGTAACTATCATAGAACTATCACATAACTATCATAGAACTATCACATAACTATCATAGAACTATCACATAACTATCATATAACTATCATGTAACTATCATAGAACTATCATAGAACTATCATGTAACTATCATATAACTATCATGTAACTATCATAGAACTATCACATAACTATCATAGAACTATCACATAACTATCATATAACTATCATGTAACTATCATAGAACTATCACATAACTATCATAGAACTATCACATAACTATCATAGAACTATCACATAACTATCATATAACTATCATGTAACTATCATAGAACTATCATAGAACTATCATGTAACTATCATATAACTATCATGTAACTATCATAGAACTATCACATAACTATCATAGAACTATCACATAACTATCATATAACTATCATGTAACTATCATAGAACTATCACATAACTATCATAGAACTATCACATAACTATCATAGAACTATCACATAACTATCATATAACTATCATGTAACTATCATAGAACTATCATAGAACTATCATGTAACTATCATATAACTATCATGTAACTATCATAGAACTATCACATAACTATCATAGAACTATCACATAACTATCATATAACTATCACATAACTAGCATATAACTATCATGTAACTATCATAGAACTATCATAGAACTATCATAGAACTATCATATAACTATCATAGAACTATCACATAACTATCATAGAACAATCACATAATTAGCATATAACTATCATGTAACAAAAAAAAAAGGATGGTAGGAGTCCCATGGAACAACACACTGTTGTATATCGCAAGTGAGAGTAACCAGAAGTGGACCAATTGAACATGGTGGGCAGTCGGATGAAACATCAACAAAACCCAGAGGACCAGCAAAATGTTGTATATTGCAAGTAAAGGCAGCCAGAAGTGAACCAATGTGAGCATGATGGGCAGTCGAATGAAACAGCAACAAACATGAATGGAAGGAGCCCCATGGAACAACAAAATGTTGTATATTGCCAGGGAATGCATGAAGGGCTGATCACATGTGAACGAGATGTGCAGTCGGATGAAACCGCAACGAACGATGGATGGAAGGAGCCCCATGGAAAAACAAAATGTTGTATATCGCAAGTAAAGGCACCCAGAAGTGAACCAATGTGAACATGTTGGGCGGCCGATGACACAACAACTAATGAAGGATGGAAGGAGCTTCATGGTTCAACAGAATGCTGTTTACCGCGAGTAAAGGCAACCAGAGAAAAGCTGAAAACTAACTAGAGGTGAAGTGGATGTCCAATCAATCTAAATATGATGCAATTGATGGAACAACATTCAATGATCGGCTGTAGTTGGCAGTTGTACAATAGCCCCAACTCGTCATACTTTTGGGTTGTGAGTGCTGAGATGGGACAAAATCAGATGAAAATTATGAAATTGGTGCGGACAGTTCCTTGTGTAAGTTATTTGTTGTCTTTAACGCAATAAAACTTGAAATATTTACAGACGATACGAGCGACAACAGCTGGTGGATCAAAAAAGATAGAAATGAAAACATCAACTAGAAAGGGCATTTGGAATATTGATCAAGCCTACCACGGATTCGCCAACATGGCTTACAATTCCAGCCATATTTTGCTGTCTTAGTAAGTTTTTTGTTATCAAAAAGTTTATTATAACTAAGATTTTTTGCAGAAAAAGGATGAAATTGTGACAAGGACTATCAAGGAGGAATTGATCATCTGGAAAGCTTCCAGCACCATAGGCCGACCGAAAATTTGAAAAATCATATATATTTTTTATTGGGCTCATACGATGAGGCCGTTTTCGAATTTCAGAGGAGTTTTTCAACTGGTACCATCCTTCATCCCTTTTTTCCCAAATTTGAGTTGTATTTTTTCATATGCACCATGTTTTTATCCTCTTTTCCCAAATTTGATATGTATTTTTCCACCGGTGTAATGTTTCATCCCTTTTTCCCGAATTTCAGAAGTATTTTTCAGCCGGTATAATATTTTATTTCAGTTCAGCTAATTTGAGATGTAATTTTTGAATATGCACCATGTTTTATCCCATTTTCCTAAATTTGAGATGTATTTTTTCATATGCACCATGTTTTTATCCCATTTCCCCAAATTTCAGATGTATTTTTCAGCCGGTATAATATTTTATTCCAGTTCAGCTAATTTGTGATGTAATTTTTGAATATGCACCATGTTTTATCCCATTTTCCTAAATTTGAGATGTATTTTTCCACCGGTATAATGTTTCATCCCATTGTAGCTAATTTGAGATGCATTTTTCTGCCGGTATAATATTTTATTTCTTTATCCCATTTTCCCAAATTTTACATATACTTCCACACTGGGATCATGTTTTTTAACCCATTTTATTTGTATTTCAACACTGGATTCCTATTTTTCTTATGTAATCCAACTTTATTTCCATTTTATGATTATCATTGTAATTCCATCAATTGATCTTTTTTATTGTTTATTCATCGTGTCTTTTTATTTTCTACTGTATCATCATTATCTTCTTTCCTCCCTATCAAAATTTGTCAGAATCTATACTTATTGTGCTAATGTACTCTCCATTTTCCGCCATTTTCCCTAAATGAACACTATTGACAATTGCATGCTGATCATCTTATGAAAATATTGATGAAGATTCCCATTTCAGAAGCCAGTAGAACTCACAACGATTCAGGTCGTCCTGTTTGTCTTCCCCCAATCAGATAAGGTCAAAACATTGGGACTTTTAGTTCGAGTACTTTCTGCAGGGATGGTCGGTGGTTTCAAACATTTATTTTGATTCAAACATTGTACAATGGCCAGCAAGCATATTTTTACATTTTGAGGTGGAATCTCTGCAAAAGGGCAAGATATTTGTTTTCATGAAAGACCAAGAATTTTTCTATTCCAAGCTATCTCTCACAATCAGTTCATTTTTCCTCCTTCTGATCAGCCAACCTCCAGTCTCTGCGTCTCTCCACTCTACCCACTATTTTTTCATCTTCGTGTTATTTTGTCGCCGGCAGCTGTTCTTCTGGTTCCTCCCGCTTGCCGTATCGCCCATGTCTATCGATTGTCGTCAGCTTTTTCTCATCTTCCTTCATTTTAGTTTTTTTTTACTCATTGTTTTTCCAGTTTTTTTTCAATATAGGAATTCAGCAGCGTTCTTTTTCGAGAAATATCAAATTAGGAAATATTTTCTTCATAAATTTTGGTTCGTCAACCGCGTTTTTTTCTTGATGATTTTCATATTTTCTCAATTTCAAACAATCATTTTGCAGGGTGATGGTGTTGATTATTACATCAACTAAGCTACGGATAAGCTCAGTTTACTGAGTTTTCAGTTAATCTGAAAGAAGAAAACAACAACAACAACAACTTGACAACTTGATGCAACAAGTAATTGATGATGATGGTGATCAAGAAAGAAAAACTGCACGGCATATCTTGGGTATTTTTCCTTGATTTTATCTTTTTATGAATAATTGACTTTAGACGTTTGTGATGAGCAGAATCAAGTTGATTCAAATGGAAAAAAGGAATGATGCGAACAAACAAACAAGTAGTCAAAAAAAGCAATAGCTGCTAGAGAGGGAGACGGACAGAATCTGAATAGAGATAATCAGCCAGATAGGATAAGGAAAGAAGAGGAACAATCCAAACAAAATTGATGCAAATGGTGGACGAAGCTATGGAAGAAAATTTGGTCAAAGAAGTAGAATAAGTAGGTTTCTAGGAAACTTTCGTCTCTAAATTAGTTATTATGCGTTCATTAGGCAGGGAGTTCGCTCTGATAAAAACAAGGCGTATGGTCGCAAATGCAACTTCCCGGCTCCAAATATAGTGGCACACTGTTTCATTTTTATCACCGGGACGTAATATTGGCGGACTTACGTCTTGTTTTTATTAAAGCGGACTCCCAGCCTAGTGAACACATAATAGTAATTGAGCCATTTTTTAGGTGACAATCAAAAACAACTGGAAGTTACTATACTTCCACCGACACTCCATTGAACAATTTTATTTCTTTCTCTGGTGATATCCGCATCAACGAGTTAAGGACAAACAATCCTCAGCCTAACGAACAAGTTGTTATTGAAAGTGCAGAAACTGGTGATGAAGCCGAGGAAGATGGAAAAAACGCCGCGAAAGTTGGTGATGAACTGTCGGAGTAGAAACGTATCTTTTTTTAAATTGTTTTTTATTACTGTTGTGAATCATGAAATTGTTGTTGATTACATTACTCACACACAAAACAAAAACAAAAAAGTCATCAATATGAAACAAACAATGTAAAACTAATTCTATCATATTCAGCGCACATGTTCTTTATGTTTTCTCTTCTTCTATCTCCATGGCAGGTGGAAAAAGAAGTAGTAGATGACAAAAGTATGATCAATGTTGACTTTTGAAAAAAAAACCACAAGCTGTACGTCATTCAATTTTATGTATCAATCATAACAGTAATTTTTCCAGCTGAAGGTCTAAAAACGGCGTACTTGAACTTGTAAATATTTCAAATATTTATCAATAAATAAACATTTTCTGTTCATTAGTTCCTTATGAATTTTGGTCATCAACATTTTGATAAGGCTTACAAAAGTGAAAATCAGAGGAGATTTTGATTGAAATTTGCCACATGTGAGCAACAGAAGACATACTCATAGATCATCATAGATCATCATAGATCCTCATAGATCCTCATAGATCTTCATAGATCCTCATAGATCCTCATAGATCCTCATAGATCCTCATAGATCATCATAGATCATCATAGATCATCATAGATCCTCATAGATCCTCATAGATCTTCATAGATCCTCATAGATCCTCATAGATCCTCATAGATCATCATAGATCCTCATAGATCCTCATAGATCATCATAGATCATCATAGATCATCATAGATCCTCATAGATCCTCATAGATCCTCATAGATCCTCATAGATCCTCATAGATCATCATAGATCCTCATAGATCCTCATAGATCCTCATAGATCCTCATAGATCCTCATAGATCCTCATAGATCCTCATAGATCCTCATAGATCCTCATAGATCATCATAGATCATCATAGATCCTCATAGATCATCATAGATCATCATAGATCATCATAGATCCTCATAGATCCTCATAGATCCTCATAGATCCTCATAGATTCTCATAGATTCTCATAGATCATCATAGATCATCATAGATCATCATAGATCCTCATAGATCCTCATAGATCCTCATAGATCCTCATAGATCCTCATAGATTCTCATAGATTCTCATAGATCATCATAGATCATCATAGATCATCATAGATCATCATAGATCATCATAGATCCTCATAGATCCTCATAGATCCTCATAGATATGATAGTTCTATGATAGTTCCATGATAGTTCTATGATAGTTACATGATAGTTCTATGATAGTTACATGATAGTTATGTGATAGTTCTATGATAGTTACATGATAGTTATATGATAGTTATGTGATTGTTCTATGATAGTTATGTGATAGTTCTATGATAGTTATATGATAGTTCTATGATAGTTATATGATAGTTCTATGATAGTTCTATGATAGTTCTATGATAGTTACATGATAGTTATATGATAATTCTATGATATTTCTATGATAGTTCTTTGATAGTTCTATGATTGTTCTATGATAGTTCTATGATAGTTACATGATAGTTCTATGATAGTTATGTGATTGTTCTATGATAGTTATGTGATAGTTCTATGATAGTTATGTGATAGTTCTATGATAGTTATATGATAGTTCTATGATAGTTATATGATAGTTCTATGATAGTTCTATGATAGTTCTATGATAGTTACATGATAGTTATATGATAATTCTATGATATTTCTATGATAGTTCTTTGATAGTTCTATGATAGTTCTATGATAGTTCTATGATAGTTACATGATAGTTCTATGATAGTTCTATGATAGTTACATGATAGTTATATGATAGTTATGTGATAGTTCTATGATAGTTATGTGATAGTTCTATGATAGTTATATGATAGTTCTATGATAGTTATATGATAGTTCTATGATAGTTCTATGATAGTTCTATGATAGTTACATGATAGTTATATGATAATTCTATGATATTTCTATGATAGTTCTTTGATAGTTCTATGATTGTTCTATGATAGTTATATGATAGTTACATGATAGTTCTATGATAGTTCTATGATAGTTACATGATAGTTATATGATAGTTATGTGATAGTTCTATGATAGTTATGTGATAGTTCTATGATAGTTCTATGATAGTTCTATTCCTCATAGATCCTCATAGATCTTCATAGATCCTCATAGATCCTCATAGATTCTCATAGATCCTCATAGATCCTCATAGATCCTCATAGATCCTCATAGATCCTCATAGATCCTCATAGATCCTCATAGATCCTCATAGATCCTCATAGATTCTCATAGATTCTCATAGATCATCATAGATCATCATAGATCATCATAGATCATCATAGATCATCATAGATCCTCATAGATCCTCATAGATCCTCATAGATATGATAGTTCTATGATAGTTCCATGATAGTTCTATGATAGTTACATGATAGTTCTATGATAGTTACATGATAGTTATGTGATAGTTCTATGATAGTTACATGATAGTTATATGATAGTTATGTGATTGTTCTATGATAGTTATGTGATAGTTCTATGATAGTTATATGATAGTTCTATGATAGTTATATGATAGTTCTATGATAGTTCTATGATAGTTCTATGATAGTTACATGATAGTTATATGATAATTCTATGATATTTCTATGATAGTTCTTTGATAGTTCTATGATTGTTCTATGATAGTTCTATGATAGTTACATGATAGTTCTATGATAGTTATGTGATTGTTCTATGATAGTTATGTGATAGTTCTATGATAGTTATGTGATAGTTCTATGATAGTTATATGATAGTTCTATGATAGTTATATGATAGTTCTATGATAGTTCTATGATAGTTCTATGATAGTTACATGATAGTTATATGATAATTCTATGATATTTCTATGATAGTTCTTTGATAGTTCTATGATAGTTCTATGATAGTTCTATGATAGTTACATGATAGTTCTATGATAGTTCTATGATAGTTACATGATAGTTATATGATAGTTATGTGATAGTTCTATGATAGTTATGTGATAGTTCTATGATAGTTATATGATAGTTCTATGATAGTTATATGATAGTTCTATGATAGTTCTATGATAGTTCTATGATAGTTACATGATAGTTATATGATAATTCTATGATATTTCTATGATAGTTCTTTGATAGTTCTATGATTGTTCTATGATAGTTATATGATAGTTACATGATAGTTCTATGATAGTTCTATGATAGTTACATGATAGTTATATGATAGTTATGTGATAGTTCTATGATAGTTATGTGATAGTTCTATGATAGTTCTATGATAGTTCTATTCCTCATAGATCCTCATAGATCTTCATAGATCCTCATAGATCCTCATAGATTCTCATAGATCCTCATAGATCCTCATAGATCCTCATAGATCCTCATAGATCCTCATAGATCCTCATAGATCCTCATAGATCCTCATAGATCCTCATAGATCCTCATAGATCCTCATAGATCCTCATAGATCCTCATAGATCATCATAGATCATCATAGACCATCATAGATCATCATAGATCCTCATAGATCATCATAGATCCTCATAGATCCTCATAGATCCTCATAGATCCTCATAGATCCTCATAGATCCTCATAGATCCTCATAGATCCTCATAGATCCTCATAGATCCTCATAGATCCTCATAGATCCTCATAGATCCTCATAGATCCTCATAGATCCTCATAGATCCTCATAGATCCTCATAGATCATCATAGATCATCATAGATCCTCATAGATCATCATAGATCATCATAGATCATCATAGATCCTCATAGATCCTCATAGATCCTCATAGATCCTCATAGATTCTCATAGATTCTCATAGATCATCATAGATCATCATAGATCATCATAGATCCTCATAGATCCTCATAGATCCTCATAGATCCTCATAGATCCTCATAGATCCTCATAGATTCTCATAGATTCTCATAGATCATCATAGATCATCATAGATCATCATAGATCATCATAGATCATCATAGATCCTCATAGATCCTCATAGATCCTCATAGATATGATAGTTCTATGATAGTTCCATGATAGTTCTATGATAGTTACATGATAGTTCTATGATAGTTACATGATAGTTATGTGATAGTTCTATGATAGTTACATGATAGTTATATGATAGTTATGTGATTGTTCTATGATAGTTATGTGATAGTTCTATGATAGTTCTATGATAGTTCTATGATAGTTCTATGATAGTTCTATGATAGTTCTATGATAGTTACATGATAGTTCTATGATAGTTCTATGATAGTTACATGATAGTTATATGATAGTTATGTGATAGTTCTATGATAGTTATGTGATAGTTCTATGATAGTTATATGATAGTTCTATGATAGTTATATGATAGTTCTATGATAGTTCTATGATAGTTCTATGATAGTTACATGATAGTTATATGATAATTCTATGATATTTCTATGATAGTTCTTTGATAGTTCTATGATTGTTCTATGATAGTTATATGATAGTTACATGATAGTTCTATGATAGTTCTATGATAGTTACATGATAGTTATATGATAGTTATGTGATAGTTCTATGATAGTTATGTGATAGTTCTATGATAGTTCTATGATAGTTCTATTCCTCATAGATCCTCATAGATCTTCATAGATCCTCATAGATTCTCATAGATCCTCATAGATCCTCATAGATCCTCATAGATCCTCATAGATCCTCATAGATCCTCATAGATCCTCATAGATCCTCATAGATCCTCATAGATCCTCATAGATCCTCATAGATCCTCATAGATCCTCATAGATCCTCATAGATCCTCATAGATCCTCATAGATCCTCATAGATCATCATAGACCATCATAGATCATCATAGATCCTCATAGATCATCATAGATCCTCATAGATCATCATAGATCCTCATAGATCCTCATAGATCCTCATAGATCCTCATAGATCCTCATAGATCCTCATAGATCCTCATAGATCATCATAGATCATCATAGATCATCATAGACCATCATAGATCATCATAGATCCTCATAGATCATCATAGATCCTCATAGATCCTCATTGATCCTCATAGATCCTCATAGATCCTCATAGATCCTCATAGATCCTCATAGATCCTCATAGATCCTCATAGATCCTCATAGATCATCATAGATCATCATAGACCATCATAGATCATCATAGATCCTCATAGATCATCATAGATCCTCATAGATCCTCATAGATCCTCATTGATCCTCATAGATCCTCATAGATCCTCATAGATATGATAGTTCTATGATAGTTCCATGATAGTTCTATGATAGTTACATGATAGTTCTATGATAGTTATATGATAGTTCTATGATAATTCTATGATAGTTCTATGATAGTTCTATGATAGTTCTATGATAGTTCTATGATAGTTCTATGATAGTTACATGATAGTTATATGATAGTTATGTGATTGTTCTATGATAGTTATGTGATAGTTCTATGATAGTTATATGATAGTTCTATGATAGTTCTATGATAGTTCTATGATAGTTCTATGATAGTTACATGATAGTTGTGGCGGACGGCGGGGTCCGGTTTCCTTAAAACTTATGTAAAATAACCTTAAAACCTATAAATATCCTTATTTATTCGTTTTCTCCAGCTCTTAGCTCTTTTATCTACTGTTTCAAGCCATTTTGGCTTGAATCAAGCTATTACGTGCGAAATAGTGTGTAAATAGCGGAGACGACTCGAGTGTATGAATTGTGAAGCGTGTTTCGTCGAGGTGTATGATGTTCTTGGCTGCCCCTTCGTCATGGTGTGCGTGGCTGCCCCTATCTTCAGGGTGTATGCGTTCGCCGCCAGCCAGTCAGTCTACGCTGTGTGTCGTCGTCGACAGCCCTTTTTATATAATTTTTATACTTTATTATGTTCCAGTGATAGGCCTATGCTTAGAACTGTTGTATTTTAATTTATTTCTATCATGTAAAAGCTCCTAGCTCAAAGTATTTCCCAAACAAGCTCCAAGATCTATATTTTGGGCCTATTTAGGAATATTCTAGCTAAAAGAAGAGTTTTCTCGCCTTTTCGTCTCATTATTAGCTCAAAGCCTCCGACATTGTGGGTTTTTAATGCATTCCCTCGCGGGAAATGCTTTTCCCACATATATCAGAGAGAAAATAAACTTGAATTACCTTTAAACCTGTGTTTTGTACTGTACTTTAACCGGAAAACTGACATTTATAAAAGCTAAAAGCATTCTACCACAATTCGTCTACTTTTATCCTCGGAATTCTCTATTTTCGGGAATATTTTGTCTCTCTCCGTATCTACGAACTCACCGTTCGCGACATGGTGCTACAGACCTTAAAAATATTAATTTATAATGTCAAATCGACCGGTTTTATAGTACTTTTACATTTAACACTCGTTTTTTATCGTATTCAGTCTATTTCGCAATCGTTTCCCGAGCTGCAATTCGAAAATGCGCGCGCGCGCACACCCCTCTTTTTTTCGAATTTTCTGCCGTTTGCTCCCGTTTTTTCGCTTAAAATAAATTTTGAAAGCTTTAAATAGATTGTTTGACGTGTAAAGTCGATACTTTACACATCTTTCAATGTTATTCACTGTTTTGCGAAGAAATTATGAGAGTTTAGCCCAAAGATGTTCACATTTTCCCCATTTTCGGGAAAATATGTTCAATTTCGTAGCTAAAAAGAGTGTTCCTCCAAGTTTTCTCGTGTTTTCTACTCAAATAACCATATCTTATATGATTATCTTTGTATAAAACTGATTTCTTGTTCGAATTGATTATGCCGCAACTCTTTTCCCCTCACCCTCGTTCCGCTCACATTTTTCATCGGTTTTTGCTCGTTTTTTCTCGGTTTCTTAGCTCAAAGTCATTTTGTAAAGCTTTGAATAGATTTGTCGAGATGGCAAGTCGATACTTGATCCATTCTCACATGTTATTCGCTGCTTTAAAAGAATCCAAGAGATCCGAGCTCAAAGCTGTCCACATTTACCCTTTTTGGGTGAAATATGGCCATGTTCGTCGATGAAAGTGCCTTTCTTCAAGTTTTTTCGTTTTTTATACTTTGTAATCGTTCGCTATTCGGTTATCTTTGTATAAAAAAGAAAACTTTGTCGAATCGCCAAATGTGCTGCTATGCCAACCCCGCGCACTCGTTCCTCACTTGTTTTTCACTCGTTTTCGCTCATTTCGACTCATTTTCTTCGTTCGAAATGTATTTTCGAAACTCTAAATACATTTGTTGAAGTGAAAAGTCGATACTTGTCACTTTCTCAAGTGTTATTTATTGTTTTTTGAAGAAATTGATTGACTCGAGCTCCAAGATGTACACATTTTCCTCTCATTTGAGAAGAATATGTTCATTCTGGTCGACTGAAAGTGCCTTTTTCACAGTTTTCTCGTCTTGTATACTAAAATAATCATTGCTTAAATGTTTATTTTCGTATAAAGAAGGTTTCTGTGTTCAATCGCCAAACTTGTCTCACACACTCGCGTTTTTCGTTCATTTTCGCGCTTTATTCGTTCAATTTCGCTCGTTATCGCTCGTTCTCGTTCGTTTTTCGTCCTTTTTTTTCTTTCTTTCTCGCTCTCACCGTCGTTTAGTGTTCGTTTCTTGCCGAAGTTTATAAACTTTTGAGCTATAAATACATTTGATGAGTGAATACACGTATGTTTTTCACAAATGCAATGTAATTCATAGTTTTTCGGCAAGAAAGTGAGCTCCAAGCGAACCGAATACGCATAATTTGGTCCTGTTGAACCAATTTATACGGTTTTCGATGAGAATAACACCGATTTGTCGGTTTTATTCGCTCTCATAACTTTAGCTCAATAGAATTTTAGCTATGAGAGAATTTTTGTAGTTTTTAGCTCAAAGTCACCCGAATTCAGACACTTATCGAACTGTGAATTCATTGAAAAGTTATGACACCGATATATGTCACAACTTTCATGTTTTCCGCTGTTTTTCGAGTTGGTTGAGCTCAAAGCTACAAGCGAATGGCAAATTATGGTGAAATTTGCACATTCTGCGTTCATTCGAGTCATTCAACTGTCAGTTTATCGATTTTTCGAGCTGTAAATGAAGTTGAAGTTGTAGAAAGTCTATACTTTTGCAATTTTAATGAATTTTCTTCAGTGTTTTGACAGTTCAATGCCTTGTAATGTTATCTCGACACACAGTTTCACTTGTTGAGCTGTCGGTTGTCGTTCGTTTTTCGTTTTTTTCTCGCCTTCACCGTCGTTCGTTGCTCATTCTCTTGCCGGATTTCATTATTTTGAGCTATAAATACATTTGTTGAGTGAATACACGTATGTTTTCCACAAATGCAACGTAATTCATAGTTTTCGGCAAGAAAATGAGCTCCAAGCGAACCGAATACGCATAATTTGGTCCTTTTGAACCAATTTATACGGTTTTCGATGAGAATAACACCGATTTGTCGGTTTTATTCACTCTCATAACTTTAGCTCAATAGATTTTTAGCTATGAGGGATTGTTTGTAATTTTTTAGCTCAAAGCCACTCGAATTCAGTTATTCATCGAACTGTGAATTCATTGAAGAGTTATGACATCGATGTATGTCACAACTTTCATGTATTCCGTTGTTTTTCGAGTTGGTTGAGCTCAAAGCTACAAGCGAATGGCAAATTCTGGTGAAGTTTGCGCATTTTGCACCTTTATTGTTCATTCGTGTCATTCAACTGTCAGTTTTATCGATTTTTTGAGCTGAGAAAGAAGTTGAAGTCGTAGAAAGTCTATACTTTTGCAATTTTAATAAAATTTTCTCAGTTTTTGACAGTTAAATGCCTTGTAATGATATTTCGAAACACAGTTTCACTCGATGAGCTGTCGGTTCTCAAATATTTATGAAATACACCTCTAATAGGTCTACTTCATCCATTTTTATAGTCCGAGTGCCACAACTCGCGTACTATTGAAGGTTTTTTGAGTTCCTATAAACTCAAATTGTGTCATTATGATGCAATTATTTGTAATTATCGTATATAATCACACGAGGGAGGCGGCATTCTTGATAAATACCGTCCGAGCTCGTTAAAACTTCTTTTTATGGTTGTGAGACGATCCAGAAAACTCAATTATTCGTAGCTCAAAGCTACCAGGTTGTGAGATCCTGCATAAACTCATCTGTACAACTCTTTGTGTAGGCAGACCCGAATAGCTAGCTAGGGTAGACGCACAAAGCATGTTGTCGTCCAATTGAGCAGGGTTGGACGGTTCTGGAAGGACATTTAAGTGGAAAAGTGCACGTTTTCATTCATTTGTGTCTTCTAGAATTATTTCAGTGATTTTCGACGAGCTCACAGCTACTAGCTCTCAGCTTTGGAGCAGGTCTGAAACAGGACCCAGTCGAAAATCGTGAAAACTGTTAGAGTCTCGTTTCTGTGTGAGAGACGCAGACAGACGGGCGATGCGTCAGCTATGGTTTGCTGGCGCGTTTGAAGTTTGATGCGCAGGGTGGAGTACGGTAGGTCGCTGCGAGACCATCTCGGTTTCAAGGCGCATGGATTGTGTAGGCCCAAATATTTTATTTTGCTGGCCTAAAATATTTCTTTTCTCTCATTTCGCCTAAATTTTTCGATTCTTTTTATTTTTTTCTAGTAAAATTCTAAATTCTTTTTAATTTTATTGATTATTACTCATGTCTATAGAGGTATACCTTGTATATTCCTCTACAAACATGCGAATACTCAAACGTTTTATTTATTTTTTATGTTTAACTCAAAGATATACAGCTAGCAGGTGGTGGAGACATGGAGCTTGAAAGCTACATTCTCACCTGATCACTGATTGTGCTAGTGCTCTAGCCACGTTGACCCACCAGTGGCAATGTTAGCTGATACATCTATTGACTTCAAACATAATAAACAAATATCAGCAAAACATTCTATTTGCATGAGCCTCATCCGTACCCATCTCCGCGCATATGGGGAGTACCCGTCGCCTGTTTTTGCTCCACACTTTCTCGATTTCTCGCCGCTTTCTCAACATCTTCGTTTCAGCACGTAAGTGTTTGAGCTTAAAGCTACCAGCTGCTGTCAACCGCAACTGCTATCAAACAATCAACGCAATGTCCGACTACGACACCGACTTCGATGTTGACCAGTCCAATGTAAGTCCTTTTTCCATCCCGGGGAGAAAGTCTGCCATGACTAGTCACATCAAACGATGTGTTCGAGCTGCCGAGAGATCACAAGCCCAGGTTTCAATAACCTTAGCTCGGAGCTCCAGCTCAATAGTCTGCAAACCTTTGTTGACCAATGGCAACTGTTCAGCTCGGACCTGCCAACATTCATAAAGAATGTTGTGCTCGGTCCGACTCACCTCAATATCCCACCAGCTCAGCTGATGGATATCGTGGAGGAGCTAAAAGAACATGCTTACCAGAAGAGTTACAAAGTAGCACAGACAAAGTACCAACAGCTCGTCCTACTGTTGGCACTTATGGAGGACCAGGAAGAGCACCACCCATTCGAGGATGTACCCAACCCGGATGGTGTTGAGTCATTGGTGAATGGTGCTTCTCTTCCCAAGAGATCCGAAAGGTCGGTCTCTTACCAATCGATAAATTTGTCATCTCCGGAGCTCGTCGATCGCCAACCATTCATGGATGGATCGATCGGACCAGCCGTCCGTGAGATGAAATCGCCTATTCTGTCTCAAGTTGTTGATGATATCACACCATCTATGAGAGGTGGCGGACATCATCAAGCTCTCGAGACCACAGCTCAAAGATCACAGCTCCAAGGCGAGGAGCGAGACGCAAGTGTTGGTGGTTTAGAACCATTAACGATTGGAAGACTCAAACTTGTCCTCCAAACGTTTGCCAACCAGCAACAAGTGATCGCTGAGCAGACTGATCAACGTATTTTTGAGCAACATGAGCAAATGCGTCGAAACTTGGACCGACGTATGGATCTTCTGGAGCAAGAGATGTCATCCTTCAGGGATAATAAAATCTCTTTACTTCCGAATGTTCCGGTATCCAATGTTGAGACACAAGCTCTAGCTCAAAGAATGTCAGCTATCAGTTTAGAGTCACCACGTCCCACTGGTCAAGGGCAACGTGCTGAGCTCAAAGCATCCCAGTCTTCCCGTCGACATGGGAACTCGAGAAGAACTTCTTCCAAGTCGAAGTCGAAAAAGTCAAAGTCCCACCGCTACTCGAGCAGCGAGACCGAGACCGGAGCTGATTCGTCATCAGATTCCTCGACTATCTTGGTGAAGCCAGCGAAGGACTCTTCTGATTCATCGTCCGGTTCGGATGATGATGAGAGAAAAGGACAAGCCTCGAGCTCCAGTCATCATCGTTCGACTCGTCGACATACCTTCCGTCCCAAACTTGAACTTCTGAAATTCACTGGGCCAGATGGAAAGTATTTCGCGGCAATGAACACCCTCGATGTTCTCATCGAAGGCATGGATGAACGGGAGAAGATGGTGATGCTCCGTATGACTTGTCGAGAAGAAGCTCACGATACAATCGCTAATTTCGATGCTTCGCGGCATGGAGATTACCGACGAGCTCGTAAGCGTCTTGAGGAGAAGTATGGAAACAAAGCCACAAGAGCCACCCAACTGTGGTATGAGCTGCTTGGCCTAGAGGTGCAAGACAAGTGTTCAGTTGGTGAAGCTTCACATCGTTGTAGCTTGATCGAGAAACTGACACTTGAGTCTCGTCACCTCGGAGCTACTGTCAATTCAGTTCCCTTCATCTCAACGATGCTTGATAAGATGCCACCGAAAGTGGCAAAGCACTTGAGACGTGTTGGCAACTGGAAGTCAGCAAGAAAGCTTCTGAAAGCTATGAACTCTGAGCTTCGAGCCCTCCAGAGACTTGTTAAGCCGAGTGGGCAACCACGTGTCATCGATGTGACAGTGGCACAAGTCCTCGAGGAGGAGGATGATCAGGAAGACACAAGATACCTTTAGGTGTCTTGCGTTCCTAGCTCAATAGCTCAATAGCTCAATAGCCCAATAGCTCACTAGCCCTCAGCTCACTTTTTGCCTTTTTTGTTTCCTTTCTTTCCCTTTTCTTCGTTCTTTTTTCTTCTATTAGTTTCATGTAGTCACTTCGACTTTGTACCGATCTTCCAATTCACATCACTTTGTTGTTTATGAGTTGTGTAGCTTCAGTCAAGACGTTGTAACCACACGATATAAAAGCTTTACTTCTGGAATCGTTCCATTCCATGAAGAGCTTACACTCTCGTACCTTCTCTTGTCTTCTGTTTATTCTCTTTGAGAATAATTGATTCAATACATGTGAAATATCATGTATTGAAACAGTAGTAACAGAGAGTCAAGAGCTGGAAGGTTTCCTTTGCTATGTTTTGTAGGAGCTCGCTCCAACTCCACCGCCCCTTCTAGATGATTCTATATTTGTCTGGAAACCGGTGTAGTACAGGCAAACTTCTCTTTTAGAGAAGTTTCGTCTGTGAGTTGGGGATGTGGCGGACGGCGGGGTCCGGTTTCCTTAAAACTTATGTAAAATAACCTTAAAACCTATAAATATCCTTATTTATTCGTTTTCTCCAGCTCTTAGCTCTTTTATCTACTGTTTCAAGCCATTTTGGCTTGAATCAAGCTATTACGTGCGAAATAGTGTGTAAATAGCGGAGACGACTCGAGTGTATGAATTGTGAAGCGTGTTTCGTCGAGGTGTATGATGTTCTTGGCTGCCCCTTCGTCATGGTGTGCGTGGCTGCCCCTATCTTCAGGGTGTATGCGTTCGCCGCCAGCCAGTCAGTCTACGCTGTGTGTCGTCGTCGACAGCCCTTTTTATATAATTTTTATACTTTATTATGTTCCAGTGATAGGCCTATGCCTAGAACTGTTGTATTTTAATTTATTTCTATCATGTAAAAGCTCCTAGCTCAAAGTATTTCCCAAACAAGCTCCAAGATCTATATTTTGGGCCTATTTAGGAATATTCTAGCTAAAAGAAGAGTTTTCTCGCCTTTTCGTCTCATTATTAGCTCAAAGCCTCCGACATTGTGGGTTTTTAATGCATTCCCTCGCGGGAAATGCTTTTCCCACATATATCAGAGAGAAAATAAACTTGAATTACCTTTAAACCTGTGTTTTGTACTGTACTTTAACCGGAAAACTGACATTTATAAAAGCTAAAAGCATTCTACCACAATTCGTCTACTTTTATCCTCGGAATTCTCTATTTTCGGGAATATTTTGTCTCTCTCCGTATCTACTCACCGTTCGCGACAATAGTTCTATGATAGTTCTATGATAGTTACATGATAGTTATATGATAGTTATGTGATAGTTCTATGATAGTTATGTGATAGTTCTATGATAGTTATATGATAGTTCTATGATATTTGTATGATAGTTCTTTGATAGTTCTATGATTGTTCTATGATAGTTATATGATAGTTCTATGATAGTTATATGATAGTTCTATGATAATTCTATGATAGTTCTATGATAGTTCTATGATAGTTCTATGATAGTTCTATGATAGTTCTATGATAGTTACATGATAGTTATATGATAGTTATGTGATTGTTCTATGATAGTTATGTGATAGTTCTATGATAGTTATATGATAGTTCTATGATAGTTCTATGATAGTTCTATGATAGTTCTATGATAGTTACATGATAGTTCTATGATCGTTCTATGATAGTTACATGATAGTTATATGATAGTTATGTGATAGTTCTATGATAGTTATGTGATAGTTCTATGATAGTTATATGATAGTTCTATGATAGTTATATGATAGTTCTATGATAGTTACATGATAGTTATATGATAGTTATGTGATAGTTCTATGATAGTTATGTGATAGTTCTATGATAGTTATATGATAGTTCTATGATATTTGTATGATAGTTCTTTGATAGTTCTATGATTGTTCTATGATAGTTATATGATAGTTCTATGATAGTTATATGATAGTTCTATGATAATTCTATGATAGTTCTATGATAGTTCTATGATAGTTCTATGATAGTTCTATGATAGTTCTATGATAGTTACATGATAGTTATATGATAGTTATGTGATTGTTCTATGATAGTTATGTGATAGTTCTATGATAGTTATATGATAGTTCTATGATAGTTCTATGATAGTTCTATGATAGTTCTATGATAGTTACATGATAGTTCTATGATCGTTCTATGATAGTTACATGATAGTTATATGATAGTTATGTGATAGTTCTATGATAGTTATGTGATAGTTCTATGATAGTTATATGATAGTTCTATGATAGTTATATGATAGTTCTTTGATAGTTCTATGATTGTTCTATGATAGTTATATGATAGTTCTATGATAGTTCTATGATAGTTCTATGATAGTTACATGATAGTTATATGATAATTCTATGATAGTTCTATGATAGTTCTATGATAGTTATATGATAGTTCTATGATAGTTCTATGATAGTTACATGATAGTTCTATGATCGTTCTATGATAGTTACATGATAGTTATATGATAGTTATGTGATTGTTCTATGATAGTTATGTGATAGTTCTATGATAGTTATATGATAGTTCTATGATAGTTCTATGATAGTTCTATGATAGTTCTATGATAGTTACATGATAGTTCTATGATCGTTCTATGATAGTTACATGATAGTTATATGATAGTTATGTGATAGTTCTATGATAGTTATGTGATAGTTCTATGATAGTTATATGATAGTTCTATGATAGTTATATGATAGTTCTTTGATAGTTCTATGATTGTTCTATGATAGTTATATGATAGTTCTATGATAGTTCTATGATAGTTCTATGATAGTTACATGATAGTTATATGATAATTCTATGATAGTTCTATGATAGTTCTATGATAGTTATGTGATAGTTCTATGATAGTTATGTGATAGTTCTATGATAGTTATATGATAGTTCTATGATAGTTATATGATAGTTCTTTGATAGTTCTATGATTGTTCTATGATAGTTACATGATAGTTATATGATAGTTATGTGATAGTTCTATGATAGTTATGTGATAGTTCTATGATAGTTCTATGATAGTTACATGATAGTTATATGATAGTTATGTGATAGTTCTATGATAGTTATGTGATAGTTCTATGATAGTTATATGATAGTTCTATGATAGTTATATGATAGTTCTATGATAGTTACATGATAGTTATATGATAGTTATGTGATAGTTCTATGATAGTTATGTGATAGTTCTATGATAGTTATATGATAGTTCTATGATATTTGTATGATAGTTCTTTGATAGTTCTATGATTGTTCTATGATAGTTATATGATAGTTCTATGATAGTTATATGATAGTTCTATGATAATTCTATGATAGTTCTATGATAGTTATGTGATAGTTCTATGATAGTTATGTGATAGTTCTATGATAGTTATATGATAGTTCTATGATATTTGTATGATAGTTCTATGATAGTTATGTGATAGTTCTATGATAGTTATATGATAGTTCTATGATAGTTCTATGATAGTTCTATGATAGTTCTATGATAGTTACATGATAGTTCTATGATCGTTCTATGATAGTTACATGATAGTTATATGATAGTTATGTGATAGTTCTATGATAGTTATGTGATAGTTCTATGATAGTTATATGATAGTTCTATGATAGTTATATGATAGTTCTTTGATAGTTCTATGATTGTTCTATGATAGTTATATGATAGTTCTATGATAGTTCTATGATAGTTCTATGATAGTTACATGATAGTTATATGATAATTCTATGATAGTTCTATGATAGTTCTATGATAGTTATGTGATAGTTCTATGATAGTTATGTGATAGTTCTATGATAGTTATATGATAGTTCTATGATAGTTATATGATAGTTCTTTGATAGTTCTATGATTGTTCTATGATAGTTACATGATAGTTATATGATAGTTATGTGATAGTTCTATGATAGTTATGTGATAGTTCTATGATAGTTCTATGATAGTTACATGATAGTTATATGATAGTTATGTGATAGTTCTATGATAGTTATGTGATAGTTCTATGATAGTTATATGATAGTTCTATGATAGTTATATGATAGTTCTATGATAGTTACATGATAGTTATATGATAGTTATGTGATAGTTCTATGATAGTTATGTGATAGTTCTATGATAGTTATATGATAGTTCTATGATATTTGTATGATAGTTCTTTGATAGTTCTATGATTGTTCTATGATAGTTATATGATAGTTCTATGATAGTTATATGATAGTTCTATGATAATTCTATGATAGTTCTATGATAGTTCTATGATAGTTCTATGATAGTTCTATGATAGTTCTATGATAGTTACATGATAGTTATATGATAGTTATGTGATTGTTCTATGATAGTTATGTGATAGTTCTATGATAGTTATATGATAGTTCTATGATAGTTCTATGATAGTTCTATGATAGTTCTATGATAGTTACATGATAGTTCTATGATCGTTCTATGATAGTTACATGATAGTTATATGATAGTTATGTGATAGTTCTATGATAGTTATGTGATAGTTCTATGATAGTTATATGATAGTTCTATGATAGTTATATGATAGTTCTTTGATAGTTCTATGATTGTTCTATGATAGTTATATGATAGTTCTATGATAGTTCTATGATAGTTCTATGATAGTTACATGATAGTTATATGATAATTCTATGATAGTTCTATGATAGTTCTATGATAGTTATATGATAGTTCTATGATAGTTCTATGATAGTTACATGATAGTTCTATGATCGTTCTATGATAGTTACATGATAGTTATATGATAGTTATGTGATTGTTCTATGATAGTTATGTGATAGTTCTATGATAGTTATATGATAGTTCTATGATAGTTCTATGATAGTTCTATGATAGTTCTATGATAGTTACATGATAGTTCTATGATCGTTCTATGATAGTTACATGATAGTTATATGATAGTTATGTGATAGTTCTATGATAGTTATGTGATAGTTCTATGATAGTTATATGATAGTTCTATGATAGTTATATGATAGTTCTTTGATAGTTCTATGATTGTTCTATGATAGTTATATGATAGTTCTATGATAGTTCTATGATAGTTCTATGATAGTTACATGATAGTTATATGATAATTCTATGATAGTTCTATGATAGTTCTATGATAGTTATGTGATAGTTCTATGATAGTTATGTGATAGTTCTATGATAGTTATATGATAGTTCTATGATAGTTATATGATAGTTCTTTGATAGTTCTATGATTGTTCTATGATAGTTACATGATAGTTATATGATAGTTATGTGATAGTTCTATGATAGTTATGTGATAGTTCTATGATAGTTCTATGATAGTTCTATTCCTCATAGATCCTCATAGATCCTCATAGATCCTCATAGATCCTCATAGATCCTCATAGATCCTCATAGATCCTCATAGATCCTCATAGATCCTCATAGATCCTCATAAATCCTCATAGATCCTCATAGATCATCATAGATCCTCATAGATCCTCATAGATCATCATAGATCATCATAGGCCATCATAGATCATCATAGATCCTCATAGATCCTCATAGATCATCATAGATCCTCATAGATCCTCATAGATCCTCATAGATCCTCATAGATCCTCATAGATCCTCATAGATCCTCATAGATCCTCATAGATCATCATAGATCATCTTAGACCATCATAGATTATCATAGATCCTCATAGATCATCATAGACCATCATAGATTATCATAGATCCTCATAGATCATCATAGATCCTCATAGATCCTCATAGATCCTCATAGATCCTCATAAATCCTCATAGATCCTCATAGATCATCATAGATCCTCATAGATCCTCATAGATCATCATAGATCATCATAGACCATCATAGATCATCATAGATCCTCATAGATCATCATAGATCATCTTAGACCATCATAGATTATCATAGATCCTCATAGATCATCATAGATCCTCATAGATCCTCATAGATCCTCATTGATCCTCAAAGATCCTTATAGATCCTCATAGATATGATAGTTCTATGATAGTTCCATGATAGTTCTATGATAGTTATATGATGGTTCTATGATAATTCTATGATAGTTCTATGATAGTTCTATGATAGTTCTATGATAGTTCTATGATAGTTCTATGATAGTTACATGATAGTTATATGATAGTTATGTGATTGTTCTATGATAGTTATGTGATAGTTCTATGATAGTTATATGATAGTTCTATGATAGTTCTATGATAGTTCTATGATAGTTACATGATAGTTATATGATAGTTATGTGATAGTTCTATGATAGTTATGTGATAGTTCTATGATAGTTATATGATAGTTCTATGATAGTTATATGATAGTTCTTTGATAGTTCTATAATTGTTCTATGATAGTTATATGATAGTTACATGATAGTTATATGATAATTCTATGATAGTTCTATGATAGTTCTATGATAGTTATATGATAGTTCTATGATAGTTCTATGATAGTTCTGTGATAGTTCTATGATAGTTCTATGATAGTTACATGATAGTTCTATGATAGTTCTGTGATAGAGACATGATAGTTATATGATAGTTCTTTGATAGTTCTATGATTGTTCTATGATAGTTACATGATAGTTATATGATAGTTCTATGATAATTCTATGATAGTTCTATGATAGTTCTATGATAGTTCTATGATAGTTCTATGATAGTTCTATGATAGTTCTATGATATTTACATGATAGTTCTATGATAGTTACATGATAGTTATATGATAGTTATGTGATTGTTCTATGATAGTTATGTGATAGTTATATGATAGTTCTATGATAGTTCTATGATAGTTACATGATAGTTCTATGATAGTTCTATGATAGTTACATGATAGTTATATGATAGTTATGTGATAGTTCTATGATAGTTATGTGATAGTTCTATGATAGTTATATGATAGTTCTATGATAGTTCTATGATAGTTACATGATAGTTCTATGATAGTTCTATGATAGTTACATGATAGTTCAATGATAGTTCTATGATAGTTCTATGATAGTTCTATGATAGTTCTATGATAGTTACATGATAGTTATATGATAGTTATGTGATTGTTCTATGATAGTTATGTGATAGTTATATGATAGTTCTATGATAGTTCTATGATAGTTACATGATAGTTCTATGATAGTTCTATGATAGTTACATGATAGTTATATGATAGTTATGTGATAGTTCTATGATAGTTATGTGATAGTTCTATGATAGTTAAATGATAGTTCTATGATAGTTATATGATAGTTCTTTGATAGTTCTATGATTGTTGTATGATAGTTACATGATAGTTATATGATAGTTATGTGATAGTTCTATGATAGTTATGTGATAGTTCTATGATAGTTCTATGATAGTTCTATTCCTCATAGATCCTCATAGATCCTCATAGATCCTCATAGATCCTCATAGATCCTCATAGATCCTCATAGATCCTCATAGATCCTCATAGATCCTCATAAATCCTCATAGATCCTCATAGATCATCATAGATCCTCATAGATCCTCATAGATCATCATAGATCATCATAGACCATCATAGATCATCATAGATCCTCATAGATCATCATAGATCATCTTAGACCATCATAGATTATCATAGATCCTCATAGATCATCATAGATCCTCATAGATCCTCATAGATCCTCATTGATCCTCATAGATCCTTATAGATCCTCATAGATATGATAGTTCTATGATAGTTCCATGATAGTTCTATGATAGTTATATGATGGTTCTATGATAATTCTATGATAGTTCTATGATAGTTCTATGATAGTTCTATGATAGTTCTATGATAGTTCTATGATAGTTACATGATAGTTATATGATAGTTATGTGATTGTTCTATGATAGTTATGTGATAGTTCTATGATAGTTATATGATACTTCTATGACAGTTCTATGATAGTTACATGATAGTTATATGATAGTTATGTGATAGTTCTATGATAGTTATATGATAGTTCTATGATAGTTATATGATACTTCTATGACAGTTCTATGATAGTTACATGATAGTTATATGATAGTTATGTGATAGTTCTATGATAGTTATATGATAGTTCTATGATAGTTCTATGATAGTTCTTTGATAGTTCTATAATTGTTCTATGATAGTTATATGATAGTTACATGATAGTTATATGATAATTCTATGATAGTTCTATGATAGTTCTATGATAGTTATATGATAGTTCTATGATAGTTCTATGATAGTTATGTGATAGTTCTATGATAGTTATATGATAGTTACATGATAGTTATATGATAATTCTATGACAGTTCTATGATAGTTACATGATAGTTATATGATAGTTATGTGATAGTTCTATGATAGTTATGTGATAGTTCTATGATAGTTATATGATAGTTCTATGATAGTTATATGATACTTCTATGACAGTTCTATGATAGTTACATGATAGTTATATGATAGTTATGTGATAGTTCTATGATAGTTATATGATAGTTCTATGATAGTTATATGATAGTTCTTTGATAGTTCTATAATTGTTCTATGATAGTTATATGATAGTTACATGATAGTTATATGATAATTCTATGATAGTTCTATGATAGTTCTATGATAGTTATATGATAGTTCTATGATAGTTCTATGATAGTTCTATGATAGTTCTATGATAGTTCTATGATAGTTACATGATAGTTCTATGATAGTTCTGTGATAGAGACATGATAGTTATATGATAGTTCTTTGATAGTTCTATGATTGTTCTATGATAGTTACATGATAGTTATATGATAGTTCTATGATAATTCTATGATAGTTCTATGATAGTTCTATGATAGTTCTATGATAGTTCTATGATAGTTCTATGATAGTTCTATGATATTTACATGATAGTTCTATGATAGTTACATGATAGTTATATGATAGTTATGTGATTGTTCTATGATAGTTATGTGATAGTTATATGATAGTTCTATGATAGTTCTATGATAGTTACATGATAGTTCTATGATAGTTCTATGATAGTTACATGATAGTTATATGATAGTTATGTGATAGTTCTATGATAGTTATGTGATAGTTCTATGATAGTTATATGATAGTTCTATGATAGTTCTATGATAGTTACATGATAGTTCTATGATAGTTCTATGATAGTTACATGATAGTTCAATGATAGTTCTATGATAGTTCTATGATAGTTCTATGATAGTTCTATGATAGTTACATGATAGTTATATGATAGTTATGTGATTGTTCTATGATAGTTATGTGATAGTTATATGATAGTTCTATGATAGTTCTATGATAGTTACATGATAGTTCTATGATAGTTCTATGATAGTTACATGATAGTTATATGATAGTTATGTGATAGTTCTATGATAGTTATGTGATAGTTCTATGATAGTTATATGATAGTTCTATGATAGTTATATGATAGTTCTTTGATAGTTCTATGATTGTTGTATGATAGTTACATGATAGTTATATGATAGTTATGTGATAGTTCTATGATAGTTATGTGATAGTTCTATGATAGTTCTATGATAGTTCTATTCCTCATAGATCCTCATAGATCCTCATAGATCCTCATAGATCCTCATAGATCCTCATAGATCCTCATAGATCCTCATAGATCCTCATAGATCCTCATAAATCCTCATAGATCCTCATAGATCATCATAGATCCTCATAGATCCTCATAGATCATCATAGATCATCATAGACCATCATAGATCATCATAGATCCTCATAGATCATCATAGATCATCTTAGACCATCATAGATTATCATAGATCCTCATAGATCATCATAGATCCTCATAGATCCTCATAGATCCTCATTGATCCTCATAGATCCTTATAGATCCTCATAGATATGATAGTTCTATGATAGTTCCATGATAGTTCTATGATAGTTATATGATGGTTCTATGATAATTCTATGATAGTTCTATGATAGTTCTATGATAGTTCTATGATAGTTCTATGATAGTTCTATGATAGTTACATGATAGTTATATGATAGTTATGTGATTGTTCTATGATAGTTATGTGATAGTTCTATGATAGTTATATGATACTTCTATGACAGTTCTATGATAGTTACATGATAGTTATATGATAGTTATGTGATAGTTCTATGATAGTTATGTGATAGTTCTATGATAGTTATATGATAGTTCTATGATAGTTATATGATAGTCCTTTGATAGTTCTATAATTGTTCTATGATAGTTATATGATAGTTACATGATAGTTATATGATAATTCTATGATAGTTCTATGATAGTTCTATGATAGTTATATGATAGTTCTATGATAGTTCTATGATAGTTCTATGATAGTTCTATGATAGTTCTATGATAGTTACATGATAGTTCTATGATAGTTCTGTGATAGAGACATGATAGTTATATGATAGTTCTTTGATAGTTCTATGATTGTTCTATGATAGTTACATGATAGTTATATGATAGTTCTATGATAATTCTATGATAGTTCTATGATAGTTCTATGATAGTTCTATGATAGTTCTATGATAGTTCTATGATAGTTCTATGATATTTACATGATAGTTATATGATAGTTATGTGATTGTTCTATGATAGTTATGTGATAGTTCTATGATAGTTCTATGATAGTTATATGATAGTTCTATGATAGTTCTATGATAGTTACATGATAGTTCTATGATAGTTCTATGATAGTTACATGATAGTTCAATGATAGTTCTATGATAGTTCTATGATAGTTCTATGATAGTTCTATGATAGTTACATGATAGTTATATGATAGTTATGTGATTGTTCTATGATAGTTATGTGATAGTTATATGATAGTTCTATGATAGTTCTATGATAGTTACATGATAGTTCTATGATAGTTCTATGATAGTTACATGATAGTTATATGATAGTTATGTGATAGTTCTATGATAGTTATATGATAGTTCTATGATAGTTATATGATAGTTCTTTGATAGTTCTATGATTGTTCTATGATAGTTACATGATAGTTATATGATAGTTATGTGATAGTTCTATGATAGTTATGTGATAGTTCTATGATAGTTCTATGATAGTTCTATTCCTCATAGATCCTCATGGATCCTCATAGATCCTCATAGATCCTCATAGATCCTCATAGATCCTCATAGATCCTCATAGATCCTCATAGATCCTCATAGATCATCATAGATCCTCATAGATCCTCATAGATCATCATAGATCATCATAGATCATCATAGATCCTCATAGATCCTCATAGATCCTCATAGATCCTCATAGATCCTCATAGATCATCATAGATCCTCATAGATCCTCATAGATCCTCATAGATCCTCATAGATCCTCATAGATCCTCATAGATCCGCATAGATCCTCATAGATCATCATAGATCATCATAGATCATCATAGATCATCATAGATCATCATAGATCATCATAGATCCTCATAGATCCTCATAGATCCTCATAGATCCTCATAGATCCTCATAGATTCTCATAGATTCTCATAGATCATCATAGATCATCATAGATCATCATAGATCATCATAGATCATCATAGATCCTCATAGATCCTCATAGATCCTCATAGATATGATAGTTCTATGATAGTTCCATGATAGTTCTATGATAGTTACATGATAGTTCTATGATAGTTACATGATAGTTATGTGATAGTTCTATGATAGTTACATGATAGTTATATGATAGTTATGTGATTGTTCTATGATAGTTATGTGATAGTTCTATGATAGTTCTATGATAGTTCTATGATAGTTCTATGATAGTTCTATGATAGTTCTATGATAGTTACATGATAGTTCTATGATAGTTCTATGATAGTTCTATGATAGTTCTATGATAGTTACATGATAGTTATATGATAGTTATGTGATAGTTCTATGATAGTTATGTGATAGTTCTATGATAGTTATATGATAGTTCTATGATAGTTATATGATAGTTCTTTGATAGTTCTATGATTGTTCTATGATAGTTATATGATAGTTACATGATAGTTCTATGATAGTTCTATGATAGTTACATGATAGTTATATGATAGTTATGTGATAGTTCTATGATAGTTATGTGATAGTTCTATGATAGTTCTATGATAGTTCTATTCCTCATAGATCCTCATAGATCTTCATAGATCCTCATAGATTCTCATAGATCCTCATAGATCCTCATAGATCCTCATAGATCCTCATAGATCCTCATAGATCCTCATAGATCCTCATAGATCCTCATAGATCCTCATAGATCCTCATAGATCCTCATAGATCCTCATAGATCCTCATAGATCCTCATAGATCCTCATAGATCCTCATAGATCCTCATAGATCCTCATAGATCATCATAGATCATCATAGACCATCATAGATCATCATAGATCCTCATAGATCATCATAGATCCTCATAGATCCTCATAGATCCTCATAGATCCTCATAGATCCTCATAGATCCTCATAGATCCTCATAGATCATCATAGATCATCATAGATCATCATAGACCATCATAGATCATCATAGATCCTCATAGATCATCATAGATCCTCATAGATCCTCATTGATCCTCATAGATCCTCATAGATCCTCATAGATCCTCATAGATCCTCATAGATCCTCATAGATCATCATAGATCATCATAGACCATCATAGATCATCATAGATCCTCATAGATCATCATAGATCCTCATAGATCCTCATAGATCCTCATTGATCCTCATAGATCCTCATAGATCCTCATAGATATGATAGTTCTATGATAGTTCCATGATAGTTCTATGATAGTTACATGATAGTTCTATGATAGTTATATGATAGTTCTATGATAATTCTATGATAGTTCTATGATAGTTCTATGATAGTTCTATGATAGTTCTATGATAGTTCTATGATAGTTACATGATAGTTATATGATAGTTATGTGATTGTTCTATGATAGTTATGTGATAGTTCTATGATAGTTATATGATAGTTCTATGATAGTTCTATGATAGTTCTATGATAGTTCTATGATAGTTACATGATAGTTCTATGATAGTTCTATGATAGTTACATGATAGTTATATGATAGTTATGTGATAGTTCTATGATAGTTATGTGATAGTTCTATGATAGTTATATGATAGTTCTATGATAGTTGTATGATAGTTCTTTGATAGTTCTATGATTGTTCTATGATAGTTATATGATAGTTCTATGATAGTTATATGATAGTTCTATGATAATTCTATGATAGTTCTATGATAGTTCTATGATAGTTCTATGATAGTTCTATGATAGTTCTATGATAGTTCTATGATAGTTACATGATAGTTATATGATAGTTATGTGATTGTTCTATGATAGTTATGTGATAGTTCTATGATAGTTATATGATAGTTCTATGATAGTTCTATGATAGTTCTATGATAGTTCTATGATAGTTCTATGATAGTTACATGATAGTTATATGATAGTTATGTGATTGTTCTATGATAGTTATGTGATAGTTCTATGATAGTTATATGATAGTTCTATGATAGTTCTATGATAGTTCTATGATAGTTACATGATAGTTCTATGATCGTTCTATGATAGTTACATGATAGTTATATGATAGTTATGTGATAGTTCTATGATAGTTATGTGATAGTTCTATGATAGTTATATGATAGTTCTATGATAGTTATATGATAGTTCTTTGATAGTTCTATGATTGTTCTATGATAGTTATATGATAGTTCTATGATAGTTCTATGATAGTTCTATGATAGTTACATGATAGTTATATGATAATTCTATGATAGTTCTATGATAGTTCTATGATAGTTCTATGATAGTTATATGATAGTTCTATGATAGTTCTATGATAGTTACATGATAGTTCTATGATCGTTCTATGATAGTTACATGATAGTTATATGATAGTTATGTGATTGTTCTATGATAGTTATGTGATAGTTCTATGAAAGTTATATGATAGTTCTATGATAGTTCTATGATAGTTCTATGATAGTTCTATGATAGTTACATGATAGTTCTATGATCGTTCTATGATAGTTACATGATAGTTATATGATAGTTATGTGATAGTTCTATGATAGTTATGTGATAGTTCTATGATAGTTATATGATAGTTCTATGATAGTTATATGATAGTTCTTTGATAGTTCTATGATTGTTCTATGATAGTTATATGATAGTTCTATGATAGTTCTATGATAGTTCTATGATAGTTACATGATAGTTATATGATAATTCTATGATATTTCTATGATAGTTCTATGATAGTTATGTGATAGTTCTATGATAGTTATGTGATAGTTCTATGATAGTTATATGATAGTTCTATGATAGTTATATGATAGTTCTTTGATAGTTCTATGATTGTTCTATGATAGTTACATGATAGTTATATGATAGTTATGTGATAGTTCTATGATAGTTATGTGATAGTTCTATGATAGTTCTATGATAGTTCTATTCCTCATAGATCCTCATAGATCCTCATAGATCCTCATAGATCCTCATAGATCCTCATAGATCCTCATAGATCCTCATAGATCCTCATAGATCCTCATAGATCCTCATAGATCCTCATAAATCCTCATAGATCCTCATAGATCATCATAGATCCTCATAGATCCTCATAGATCATCATAGATCATCATAGACCATCATAGATCATCATAGATCCTCATAGATCCTCATAGATCATCATAGATCCTCATAGATCCTCATAGATCCTCATAGATCCTCATAGATCCTCATAGATCCTCATAGATCCTCATAGATCCTCATAGATCATCATAGATCATCTTAGACCATCATAGATTATCATAGATCCTCATAGATCATCATAGTCCATCATAGATTATCATAGATCCTCATAGATCATCATAGACCATCATAGATCCTCATAGATCCTCATAGATCCTCATAGATCCTCATAGATCCTCATAGATCCTCATAGATCCTCATAGATCCTCATAGATCATCATAGATCATCTTAGACCATCATAGATTATCATAGATCCTCATAGATCATCATAGTCCATCATAGATTATCATAGATCCTCATAGATCATCATAGACCATCATAGATCCTCATTGATCCTCATAGATCCTTATAGATCCTCATAGATATGATAGTTCTATGATAGTTCCATGATAGTTCTATGATAGTTATATGATAGTTCTATGATAGTTACATGATAGTTCTATGATAGTTCTATGATAGTTCTATGATAGTTCTATGATAGTTACATGATAGTTATATGATAGTTATGTGATTGTTCTATGATAGTTATGTGATAGTTCTATGATAGTTATATGATAGTTCTATGATAGTTCTATGATAGTTCTATGATAGTTACATGATAGTTATATGATAGTTATGTGATAGTTCTATGATAGTTATGTGATAGTTCTATGATAGTTATATGATAGTTCTATGATAGTTATATGATAGTTCTTTGATAGTTCTATGATTGTTCTATGATAGTTATATGATAGTTCTATGATAGTTCTATGATAGTTCTATGATAGTTACATGATAGTTATATGATAATTCTATGATAGTTCTATGATAGTTATATGATAGTTCTATGATAGTTCTATGATAGTTCTATGATAGTTCTATGATAGTTCTATGATAGTTCTATGATAGTTACATGATAGTTCTATGATAGTTCTGTGATAGTTACATGATAGTTATATGATAGTTCTTTGATAGTTCTATGATTGTTCTATGATAGTTACATGATAGTTATATGATAGTTCTATGATAATTCTATGATAGTTATATGATAGTTCTATGATAGTTCTATGATAGTTCTATGATAGTTACATGATAGTTATATGATAATTCTATGATAGTTCTATGATAGTTATATGATAGTTCTATGATAGTTCTATGATAGTTCTATGATAGTTCTATGATAGTTCTATGATAGTTACATGATAGTTCTATGATAGTTCTGTGATAGTTACATGATAGTTATATGATAGTTCTTTGATAGTTCTATGATTGTTCTATGATAGTTACATGATAGTTATATGATAGTTCTATGATAATTCTATGATAGTTCTATGATAGTTCTATGATAGTTCTATGATAGTTCTATGATAGTTCTGTAATATATATTAGGGCGCTAACCTATATATATTAACTATGTGTTGTTATGGATGTGCTTGTATCAGATGTACATCTTTATTGGTGCGAGCCATTGGGAGAAGGCAACCTTCTCCCGGCCTCGTCTTCACATAAACTGAATACATGTAAAAGGGAAGAGGGGCGGTGCCTACTCCGTAGGCCCCGCGCGTGACAAATGCCTCTTCCGGGGATTAGTGATGTCATACACATAGGGCAAAGACTAGCTAAACTAAAGAACAGAATAGACTAGAGTATAGGAAGAATAACGAATGAGGTAGACAAAGTCTCACCCATTACATCCCACTCCTTTAGAGCTGCTACGTCCCGGAGCACTTCTTAAAGTTAGATAGTAGAAAAGCGACAAAGACCTATCAAACAAAATAAGAAAGTTACGAATATCGAGGGTATGACATCCACCAATTTTATTATGCTTCGTCCCGGAGCATCTCATTTGATGTTAAAGTTAGAATAGCTGAGATATTCCGAGAAAAGCTCTTATACAATTGATCCTAATTCATGGTACCAATAATAGTTATGATAATACATATCGAGAAAAAACTATCGTTTTCAACAAATCAATCTAGCAACTTCAATGACTAATCCTCAGCATCATCTTCACTATCAACCCTAAAACATGAATGTTATAATTCTAAGGTGATGATGCTCATGTATAGATAGACCTTATACATGAAAACTATTTATGGCTTATAGTTCCTATACTTCTACGTCGAGTATACAGACAAAAGAATTAGGTTGAAGTACTTTAAACTACTGTCTGGCGGATGCTGGTGAAATTTTAAAAGTGGGCAAGTTAACAATCAAACTAAATATTCACATTACTGCGTTCAATTCGCAAATACGAGATTTCAATATTCTCAACATATCAATTAATACTGGTGCTTTCTTGCACAATTCTTATGGGGCTTAGTGGCTTTCTCTAGCGCTTACGGCCCGAATCAATTCAATTATAACCACATTTGTTAATTCAATAATTTCTCATACATGTAAACTTATTTCAATTAGAGGAACAATTACTTATCAATATTGCTTGCCAATTCTTGTTGCCATATGCCAAAATATGCATCCAATTGGAATAAAGAAGTGGTAGTACTTCTTGTTACCAGACGAAAATAAACTAGACGATATGATGCGTCGAATAATAGAAAACGATTTGTAGTTATCATGGTGTAGTGGTGTAGTAATAATAGAAGCACACAGGTCTCTGCTCTGAATCTTGGACCTGGATTTCGCGGATACTAATGTCTCTGTAGTATAGCGCGAGACATTAGTTCCTACTCGGTGTTAGAACCTCCATGTAATATATATTAGGGCGCTAACCTATATATATTAACTATGTGTTGTTATGGATGTGCTTGTATCAGATGTACATCTTTATTGGTGCGAGCCATTGGGAGAAGGCAACCTTCTCCCGGCCTCGTCTTCACATAAACTGAATACATGTAAAAGGGAAGAGGGGCGGTGCCTACTCCGTAGGCCCCGCGCGTGACAAATGCCTCTTCCGGGGATTAGTGATGTCATACACATAGGGCAAAGACTAGCTAAACTAAAGAACAGAATAGACTAGAGTATAGGAAGAATAACGAATGAGGTAGACAAAGTCTCACCCATTACAGTTCTATGATAGTTCTATGATATTTACATGATAGTTATATGATAGTTATGTGATTGTTCTATGATAGTTCTATGATAGTTCTATGATAGTTCTATGATAGTTACATGATAGTTATATGATAGTTATGTGATTGTTCTATGATAGTTATGTGATAGTTATATGATAGTTCTATGATAGTTCTATGATAGTTACATGATAGTTCTATGATAGTTCTATGATAGTTACATGATAGTTATATGATAGTTATGTGATAGTTCTATGATAGTTATGTGATAGTTCTATGATAGTTCTATGATAGTTCTATTCCTCATAGATCCTCATAGATCCTCATAGATCCTCATAGATCCTCATAGATCCTCATAGATCCTCATAGATCCTCATAGATCCTCATAGATCCTCATAGATCCTCATAGATCCTCATAGATCCTCATAGATCATCACAGATCATCATAGATCCTCATAGATCCTCATAGATCCTCATAGATCCTCATAGATCCTCATAGATCCTCATAGATCCTCATAGATCATCATAGATCATCTTAGACCATCATAGATTATCATAGATCCTCATAGATCATCATAGATCCTCATAGATCCTCATAGATCCTCATTGATCCTCATAGATCCTTATAGATCCTCATAGATATGATAGTTCTATGATAGTTCCATGATAGTTCTATGATAGTTATATGATGGTTCTATGATAATTCTATGATAGTTCTATGATAGTTCTATGATAGTTCTATGATAGTTACATGATAGTTATATGATAGTTATGTGATTGTTCTATGATAGTTATGTGATAGTTCTATGATAGTTATATGATAGTTCTATGATAGTTCTATGATAGTTCTATGATAGTTACATGATAGTTATATGATAGTTATGTGATAGTTCTATGATAGTTATGTGATAGTTCTATGATAGTTATATGATAGTTCTATGATAGTTATATGATAGTTCTTTGATAGTTCTATAATTGTTCTATGATAGTTATATGATAGTTACATGATAGTTATATGATAATTCTATGATAGTTCTATGATAGTTCTATTCCTCATAGATCCTCATGGATCCTCATAGATCCTCATAGATCCTCATAGATCCTCATAGATCCTCATAGATCCTCATAGATCCTCATAGATCCTCATAGATCATCATAGATCCTCATAGATCCTCATAGATCCTCATAGATCCTCATAGATCCTCATAGATCCTCATAGATCCTCATAGATCCTCATAGATCATCAGAGACCATCATAGATTATCATAGATCCTCATAGATCATCATAGATCCTCATAGATCCTCATAGATCCTCATTGATCCTCATAGATCCTTATAGATCCTCATAGATATGATAGTTCTATGATAGTTCCATGATAGTTCTATGATAGTTATATGATAGTTCTATGATAGTTACATGATAGTTCTATGATAGTTCTATGATAGTTCTATGATAGTTCTATGATAGTTCTATGATAGTTACATGATAGTTATATGATAGTTATGTGATTGTTCTATGATAGTTATGTGATAGTTCTATGATAGTTATATGATAGTTCTATGATAGTTCTATGATAGTTCTATGATAGTTACATGATAGTTATATGATAGTTATGTGATAGTTCTATGATAGTTGTGTGATAGTTCTATGATAGTTGTCGCCGCTGGCGACGGTTAGTAGTCAGCTAAAAGGATATTAGACTCGTAGAGTTACGCATCATCATCATCAGACATGCAAGTACAGGAGAAGATCAAACACGCACTTCGATCTACAACAGCATTTTGGCGGCAACGACAAGTCGATGTGCGTCATTCCAAACACCAAGTCGCCAGTCTTGTTAATTTCCTTCCCTCGAGTTGGTTTCCAACCATCTCTCCCTTCTTTCTAGCCCCTTTAGTAGGTTATCTTGTTTATCTGAGGGTTTACCTCTCATTTCTACGTGATTCCCTCTATTGTATTACACCCAAGTCCTCTTATTTCTCTATATAGTAGTCTAGCTGCTATATAGTTTCATATTTGTACTCATGCTAGTTTAGTAGGCCCTAAAACCATGCTCTAGTAGGAGCTAATAACAATTCTCACCCATTTACAAGGTTTTTATGCCATCCTGGCTTTTCCTTGTACCTTTCGAACTCAATAAACCTTTATTTCTTACAATTCTTCGTCTTTTATCGTATATAATCGTACATTACACACTTTGTGATCCGAATGGGCCGCTAAACCATTCTACATAAAAGTCTGAACCACTAAATATGCAAGAAAACGGATCGATATAAGTAATGCAAAAGTTCGGCCACTGTAAGTGACCGTTCTCACCATCACACCACCGACCGGTTTCGTCAACATGGTGCACTGCCCAAATAATTATGAGGATTTCAAATAATTATTTATGATAAAAACATGAATTCTGTAAGAATTTTAGTGTTTCTACGTGAAAATTCGTTTTCCGCGGGAAAACGCAACGCAAGTGGAGTTTTCTAGGCCACGCCAGTGTTCCTTCATTTCGTAATATTTTTCACTCGATTTTTTATCGATTTTCGTTAAATTTGTTGCATGTCGAGGATTTCGCAATAAATTTTAGTCGATTTACTCATGATTGAGTCAAATTTGATTTAAATTTCGTAATTTTTCGCTGGAAAAATCGTTATTTCGTTGAAATATTCCGTTCTGCCTGATTTCCGTTGGATAATTCGATCATTTACAGTAATTCATACAAGGAGTAGCAAAGATGAGTAGGATTAATCGACAGGATACAAATGAGCCGATTGAGGATGTTCATCAAAAAGAAAAAGCTACACGTCAAAAGAGGAAGAAGCTGCTGACAAGAATGTGTAAAATCAAACGAGAAATGATAGAAGATCATTGGCATGGAGTAGTAAGAACAGAAGATGTGATTGCGAAACAGAAGGAGATGTTGGTAACTCTACAAACCGAATTGGATTCATTGAAAGAGCCAAAAGCTGTAAGTCTCTTTGGAAAAATTCTTTGAAAAAGAGATAAAAAATTGGTGTAACCAATACAAAAAGATTTGGCGAAGCAAAACAGAAATAAAAAACATCGCAGATGTTTCGAAATAAGGAAAATTGTTTTAGAATGGTTCAAAATCGGATTTATCACCAAGAAATAGTGCTGTTTTGGAAGCATCGAATGTCAATGGAAACACGTCGATTCGAGTAGATCAGTCAACAAAGAATGCTGTAGCGAGTAGTGTAACTACAAAGGGAGATGCTGTAAGTGCTTTATGATTACGAAATATTAAATGGTTCGGAGAGGCGTTGCCAATTAAAAAGATTAGAGATAATCAACGCTTCGGAAAAGGCGCTGCCTTCAAAAAAGATTGCGAAATCATTAGAAAAACACATTGTAAATGTGCAAAGTGTAACTTTGAATGGTTTCAGGTCGAAAATCGAGTAGGAAAATCAGCTAACAAGGAGCAAGAAGTGAAACTTATATCGACTGGAAGTGCGACGATTGAAGTGGACAAAAACATTCAACGATTTTTTGAATTACGAGATGCACTGAGAAAGGGACATTTCGATGATTTGGAAGATAAGAAAAAGATGGAAGATGAAATGTTTATGCGCAGAAATCGAATGTTCACAGTGAACAAACCGAAAATTGTTGTAAAGCCAACTGAAATACCATTACCACGTGATCAAGTAGTAGAACCAGCAATTGTTTCGAAGAAAGCAATCGAGGAAAAACAAATTGTTGTTACGAATGAAACAAACGGCGGAATAAGTACTGGATGGGCTGCGAGTCAAACTCTTCAATTCAGTGACGATGAAGGAACGAATGGGAATGGGAATGATACTTTGAGTGTTGTTAGATCGATGAATGACATTCAATTGAACAATTCGGAATCGGAAAAATCGAAGCAAATCGATAAGATGAATGCAAAAAAGATTGCGAAACCACAAGAAATTGACAAACCGAAAGTAGGAAAGGATCAATCGAATAAGAAATCTACCAAGATTCAAGAAAAAAGTCGTGTTATTCAAATTCGAGCTGATGTGAAGAATGATGATTCAAGTAGCACGGATTCATTTATTATGCTTGAAGACGATCAAGATATGCAGAAAGTAGAGAAAAAGCGATTGGAATGGAAACGAAAGCAATTGGAAGTAAAAATTCACAAAGATTGGATCAATGGACGAAAGGACACCGCAAATCATCGAAAACGTGTAGAAACGTGTCCGTTTGATCTACTCAAGCACAATACAAACGATTGCATGTTGCCAGTAGGACAGAAATATCGAATCATAAAAAGCCAAAATAAATGTTTACGTTGTCTGAAAAGACATCCGAATGGCTTACTGGAATGCGAGAAACGGAACAATGGTCAACGCCACACATGTTTTGGATGTGATAGAAGGGATCATCATACAATCATGCATTACTTCCACGTGCAACGGGCTGCGTCGAAGGCGTTGAGGGATGGAGGAGAGAAGCTGACTGTAGAAGAATATGAAATGCTCGATGAGACAAAAAATCACGAAAAAACAATTGACAATGAATGGAAAGAGATGATCAAGTACTTCAGCGTCAAGAAGTAAGGTGTTACTCAGCGGATTATAATCTTGTTTCATTCTTTATCGATGTATTCACATTCTAGTAGTAGTAATCTAGTTTCATATTAAGATCCCCTCAATTTGTCCCAATTTATTTTCATCCTTATCGTCCCAAATCATTCTTAGTAGGTTGAAAATCACATTCACTCATCTTTTCTAGTAGTTATATTCTTTCCCAATGGTCTGTAATCTACATATATCCATTTGAGTAGGTTACTCTTAGTTTCTTATGCTTTATCCAGTAGTTTGTTTTATATTAGATGAGTAAAACATAGTTATTGTGGTTTCAGTCCTGAAAATCAATCAGTTATCAATTATAACGTGTTCCATTTGTTATTAACATAATCTTGTACGAATTTATGCTAGGCAGAGGGCGTTTATTCTAGATTTTTGTTATATTGTGTTGATTAATAAACTGTTTTTGTATAAAAACGCTCATGTAATTGTAAATTACGTGTAAAAACATGGAAATATCTGAAAGATATCCTTCAATTGTTGTAAACAATTCTGTATTTGTTTAATTATTACTGTAAGTAGTAAGCAGAGGATGCGAGAAGTCCAATTGGTGTCGATTTTCAATTTTTATCCGGAGAAAATGCACATTTGGCAGGAAACACATGCTGTAGCAGTAGTATGTGGGTTTAGTAGATTTGTATGTTACTTGTGGCCACGAGTAGCGTATAGTTCTATTAATTCTCATTAATTTGTGGTGAATTTCTATTTTTGAATCCGATATTCGTAGGATATCGGCCCAAATTTTTGAATGCTAGAGAGTAGCTACCGAGAGACGCAGACGTCGAGTCTGCACCTGAAATGCGTCAGTGAATGTTTGACGTTGGCGCCCAATAGTTAGATGTGCAGGTTGTCTCAATTTAGGCGGGATTTTTTTTTCAAATTTTGGCGGGATTTTTCGAATTTTTGGCGGGAAGCCAGGTATAAAAGGAAGCGAAATGCTGAGTTTGAATCAGTAGTGAGCATTCGGGTCGTTGCGACTGTTTTCTCTCTACTTTTTCTATTTATTTGTCATTCTAATTCGCGATGCGAGTGATGAATAGCGCGCATGCTTGCAGTAATTTGTTCGTTTATTTTTTACTTTTTGCAGTAGGCGGTGGGAGCTAATCCTATACCTTAGCTTCGGTTGCCGAAGCTGGGTAGAGGCATTAGTTCTCTGCTGGTGGCAATACTGTATTAGTAAGTAGTAAATGTATACATATTATTGTATAGCCTTCCCTCATTCCCCTCCAATGTTCGTGCTCGTTCATTTATCGTCTATAAAGTAGTATACTTTCGTCAACTGTATGTATTACAGAACTTGAGTGATTATTGAGAAGAAAGGTTTGCAACCTTCAATCGTATATTTGGATTCTCGTGGTCTAGTCGTCGGACGAGTAGTAGGTTGTAAAACCGAAGCTTGCACAGAAGTCACTTACAACAGCGAGTAGGAAAACGAAGAGTATCTTCGAAACAAGCAAATACTCCCGAGTTGAGTACGGATTTTGGATTCGAGTGAGTTTTCGAAATTTTTTCGTTCTTGAAAATGGTGGGAAAGGATCCGATTGTTGATAACAATGATAAGGAGTTCCATGAGGCAGCAAAGAAAGCGTTGCTTACTCGTGCCTTGAACACAGTTGTCGCACAGGCAGCTAAGTTTGAGTCGGACACCTGGAAGGAAAAGTCCCCAAGAGGAAGATTCTTGGATATCGACTCATTCTTGCGTCAATGGTCTCAGCTCTTCGACGATTTTGACTCTTTCGTTTGTAGTAGGTTTCTGCAAGGTTTCGAGTTCGACGCTCCGAAATTGGCTACTATCATCTCGAATTTGAAATCACATGCTATCTCGAGGAGACTCGAGGACATGCGTGAAACGTATGAAAGCATTGTCCAACTCATGGCAGATGTACAAGAGGAGATAGTAGCTAATGGTGAGCAGGTTCCACGTCCACAAGTTCCGGAAGTAGAAGGAGTAGTCCTCGATGATGTCATTGATTTCGAAATTGATAACGAAAATGCTGGAATTGGTGAAATTCATCCACCAAGAGCCAGAGAAAATTCTGTTGACATGTTCGTCGGACAACCTCCAATGGCTCCTCGAGTAGTGGCTCCTCTGAAGAGAAATATTCTCAACAGAGCCCACAGTAGTCGTTCTTCTTCGTCGAGAAACAGTAGTTTCAGTCAACAAAACGTGAATCAATTGTGCAGAGGAATAGCTAAAGAATTTGGTCAAGTCTTTCGGAATGGAATGCAACAAATGACGAACAAGATAGTAAACGAAATTGGATCGGTTCGATCCAATCAAGGTGTATCAAGACACGCTCTCTCCGACTTGAGAAGTCCACATGTATCGGAAACGGGTCAAGCTCAAATGAATAGTAGCTTCCAACAGCCGGATGGCTTGGAATTCGTTCGTGATCCTATGAATAATAGTTTTCATCAATCAGCTCGTGTCTCGGACTCTAATCGAGATCATATGAATAGTAGTTTCCAACACCCGGTTCGGGTCGTTGAATCTACACGCGATCGAATGAATGCTAGCTTCCAACATCCAACAGCTAGTAGATATTCTTCCGTCGGAAATAGTCGTCCAATAAAGCAATCAATGGAAACTCCTCATCGTTTTATAAAACCAATTTCGTACCGAATAGAAAATAGAGATTTGGAATCGAGTAGCGATGACGATGTTGTGTTTGTCGAAGAAAAGCCGAAGGCAAAGTCAAAGCCAAAGAAGAAAGAAGCTAATTGCATTTCACCTCCGATTCGGACATCGAAGTAGTCTCGGACGATGACAAGAAGGTTAGACGTCAGAATTTCATCAAGCCACGTATCGAGTCAATTACGTTTACTGGTCCCGATGGGAAATACTTTGAAGCAATGGATGCATTGGATGCAATCTTGGAGAAACACCACACGGAGTCGGAAAAGTTCTTGATGTTAAGACAAGCATGTCAAGGTGACGCTCGAATCTTGATCTCAAACTTCAAGGCCTCCCGGAAGGGAGATTACGAGAGAGCAAGAACAAGATTGCATACGAAGTACGGAGACGAGAGGAAAAGAATCGACATTCTATTCAAGGAGTTGCAAAGTCTGAAGATGAAAGAAAAATTCTCATTGGCTGAAATGTCAAAACGTTGTCACGATTTGGAACGTATCATGGTTGAGCTGAAGGACTTAGGTGCTAATGTCAACGAAGCAGCCTATTTGAACATTTTTCTTGAAAAGATTCCGTATAAGATTTCGAAACATCTTCGTCGTGAAGGAAAATACAAGTCAACTCGAAAAATGCTTGGCGCAGCGGAGAAAATTTTGTCGTCGTTCGATGAACGAAGGGAATATTCAAATAGTAGTCGAGTAGATATTGACATCAACACCACAATCGTTTCCAATCAGTCGAGAGGACAGAAGTCCAAGCCAAAGAGGAAGAAGTACGAAGATCCACTTGAAAAGTTCGGAAAAAATTGTTTCTTTGATGGTGGAGACCATTACATGAAGGATTGCAAAACAACTCCACCTCAACGGAGAGACGGATTGACAAAGAGAGGTCGTTGTCATATGTGCTTCGAGTTAGTAGACCATCCAGAATCGGGTGGCAAATGTCTCGGAATAAACGGGAAGCATTCTTGTTCGATCTGTCCGAAACACCATTATCAAATAGTTTGTGATGAATGGCTTCCTAGAGAACAGTATCTTGCTGCGGTCAAATTTCAACGGAGAAATAGTAGTCGGTTATTTCGAGGGGGCCCCTCCAAGAGAGGAGGTAAAAGAGGTGGCTCTGATGAGTCATCCTCTTCCAGAAACTAATGCTGGCGTAGCCAGCTCAACAGCAGCCTCTAGGCATCGATCTAGTAGGCCTGCTCAAATTCCAACACCGGAAGAAGTCGCCGCTGCTTATTCGAAAGTCGTACCAGATATTGATCCAATGGAAAATCTGTTGAAAGACCCAGAGAAGAGTATAGAATTGTACTTTACGAATTCTTCTCAGGGAGATGGTCTAATTTTTCTACCTTTACGTGTCAACGGAGGAAGTAGGACTATCATTGCTCTTCTTGATTCAGCTGCCACTCGAAATATGATTTCTCCGGATATAGTAGGCGAATTGCAACACGAGTATCGTGGATCTATACTTGCAAGAGTGAAAGGATTTCATGAAGCTCGAAGTAGATTATCAGCAGTTGTTCGGTTACCAGTCGTAAAAACAAATGGAAAAATGTGTAACATTGAATGCGTAGCATTTCCTCTTCCGCAAACTTGTGTCAACATTCCAAGTCCAGAAGGATCGGAATTCAACGGGAAACCAATTGATATGATTCTCGGCAGTAAATTGACTTGCAAACTTCTTCGTCAGTCGGCGAAGATGATATCTGGTACTGGTGGTACTGGAATGTCAACGGAACTAGGTGAGATTATAACCAGCTTCGGTGAGTCGGAGCTCGGTGAAATCGAAGTTAGTGTATCAGTAGTCGATGCGATGGACGAGAATTCAATGTGGACATTAGATTATTTAGGAGTAGAGAGTTCCGAATTGAAGGAAAAGGACAAAAAGTTGAATGAAGCTGTGATCGAACACTTCATGAAAACTGTACAAATGAAAGATGGTTTCATACACGTTGGAATTCCTTTCAAAGGAAACGAAAACAAATTGTCATCGAATCGGTCGCTTGCTCAAGCTCAGCTTATGTCACAATTTCCTCAGTTAAAGAAAAAAGGACAATTGGAACAATACGATAAGGTTTTCAAGGATCAGCTGCAAGCTGGTATCATCGAAAAGGTTACTCCAGAAATGGATTCAGTAGGTAGTTGCGATTACTACATTCCTCATTCCGCTGTCATAAAGGAGTCTTCACACACTACAAAGATGCGAGTAGTTTTCAATTGTGGGAGCCACAAAAAAGGGGAATTGTCGTTGAACGATTGTATCAACCCCGGACCGTCTATCCTTCGCCCGATTATTGGGATTTTGTTGAGATTACGGAAGGACGGGTATGTGATGACTGCGGATGTCGAGAAAGCTTTTCATCAGATAAGATTGCTTGAGTCGAATCGGAACGTTACGAAGTTCTTGTGGTGGAGAGATCTGTCACTTGGACCGAGTAGAGAGAATATCGAAGAGTATAGATTTACTCGGATTCCATTCGGGATGAATTGTTCTCCGTACTTGTTGGCTATCTCAATAAGGTATTTGATCGAAAGAGTAGAGACACCTCTGAAAAAGATGATAATGGATAATCTTTATGTCGATAATTTAGTTTTGTCCACGAATAGTAGAGATGAATTGAAGTCATTTTATGCTGAATTGAAACGTGTTTTTCGTGCAATGGGTATGAATATCCGCGAAATCAAATCGAACGATAAGGAAGTCAATCAATCTGTCAATCCTGAAGATCGCATTGATGATGATATCACGAAAATGTTGGGCCTCCAATATAATACAGTAGAAGATGAGCTTGCTATCAAGATTCCCAGTGTAGTAGACATTGCTGATCCGACGAAAAGGAAAGTAGCGTCTAGCGTTGCTTCCCTTTATGATCCACTTGGATTGGCATGTCCGTTAACTGTTCGTGTGAAGAAATTGATTCAATCGTTATGGTTGCAAGGTGTCAAATGGGACGAGTTAGTTCCACGAGATCTCATTCCGTTGTGGAATTCAGTAGTGAATGATTTGCCGGGTGGTTGGTTCAAGTTTCCTCGAAAATTGTCTGTCACCAAGCTGGATGAGCTTGCGGTTTATTCGGATGCTTCGTCGACACACGTTGCGGCGTGTGCGTACTCGTATCATGAGTTGGATCGAGGTGTTACCTCACAATTATTGATGGCGAAGAGTAGAATTGCTCCGATCAAGCCTCGAAAACTTACAGTTCCGAGATTAGAACTATTAGGAGTACTTATGGCGGTCAACTTGACAATCACGCTAGTCGAGGAAATGAGGCTAGAGTTGAAAGTCATCAACCTGTTTTGTGACGCAAAAGGTGTCTTATTCTGGATACTTCGTGGAAATTCATACAGAACTTTCGTTCAAAATCGAGTAGTACAAATCCAAGAAGGTCTCGAGAAGTTGAAGTCATTAGGTATTGAGATTGTGTTTCGGTATGTGAATACTTCGGAAAATCCGGCAGATATTGCCACGAGAGGATTAACATTGGAGGAACTCCAATCGAGTAGGCTATGGAATACTGGTCCAGAGTTTCTGCGATCTCCAAAGGATGACTGGGACAATCGAAAGTTCGAACTGGAAGATATTCCAGACGATGAGAAAGAAGAAATAATAGTCGAATGCAAAACAGCCGAAATTGGAGAAGAGTTTAGATCTATTGTGCCATACTTTAGAACAAATTCATTCAAAAGATTGGTTAGAATTATGTTGTCTGTCAGAATTGCGATCCGCAGAATGCGTCCAAAAAAGGCGAAGCCTTTCACTCAGTCGTTCTTGAAAGACGGTTCAGAAACTGATGTTTACACCAGTATCTCGAAATTCATCATAACTGAGCATTACAAAGAAGCAATCACTGGAGATGGTCTAGTTTTTCCAAAAGTAGTTCCAATTGAAGTAGATTCCGAAGGTATTTACCGATATATGACTCGAGTTGGTCCAAACGAATTTGGCGAGATGCCAATTCTTCTTGCCTCCGGTCACCGGCTTGAGCTTATCATTGCAAATGATTTCCATGATTCGACAAAGCACGGAAGTGTGAGCTCAGTAGTAAGTGCGATTCAACCATATTATCACATGATGCGAACTAGGGTGATTGCTAAGCAAATCAAACGGCGTTGTGTCATCTGTCAGAAACTCGACAAATATCCGTATATTTACCCGAAGATCGCTAGGTTTCCGAAGGAACGAATCGAACGAGTCCATCCATTCACAAATGTCGGAGTAGATTATTTTGGTCCGGTCCACATTCACAATTCAGTAGGAACCCAAGTGAAACTTTGGGTAATGATCACCACATGTATGATAACGCGTGCCGTTCATCTTGAAGTAGTTTTCGACAATTCGACGAAAGAATTCATTCTCGCCTTGAAAAGAACGATGGCTCGAAAAGGAGTGCCAAAGCACGTTGTGCTCGATAACGCTCCTGCGTTTGAACTTGGCATGCGAATTATCGAATGGGATCCGGAAGAGTTGGAGAGAGATGAAGACTTTACGAGTTTTCTTGCTGAAAGGCGTGTCAAAGTTTGCCACATAACTCCATTCGCTCCCTGGAAGGGAGGCATATACGAACGAATGGTCCGAGTCGTGAAACGACTGATCAAGAAATCGGGAGAATTCCGAAAAGGGATGGGTTTCACCGAACTGTTCACATTGTTGACAGAGGTCGAGTCTCTTGCCAACAATCGTCCGATTGCTTCAGTCGAATCTGATAGTAGTAAAAAATACTTGGCTCTTCGTCCAGTAGATTTCTTTCATCCGGGTATTATGATGGCTGTGGACACCAACAAAAGATGGCAAGAACAGTTTGGAGATACTGCAACAGCAGCGACGACAAAGAAGTATATCGAGAAACTGGATGAGTATATTCAGTCATTGTGGAAAATTTGGTATGAAGAGTATCTTCTTGCACTGAAAGAGTCACGGACATTGAATGGAAAATGCTCAAAGGTCGAACCAAGATTAGGAGAAGTAGTTCTAGTAGTAGAAGCAAATCTTCCTCGTCATAGATGGCCGTTGGCTAAAATTGTGAAACTACACCGTTCGGAAGACGGTGCTATTCGATCAGTAGATGTATTCTTCAAGAAAAATAGCGTCTTAACGAAGTCGGTCCGACACATTATTCCACTAGAAGTTTATTCGACAGGAGAAGTAGATCCAAATTACTCGGAGGAACCTCCAATTAGTAGAAAGTCTCTTCCGCGGAAGGCGAAGGAAGGGGTGAAATACTGTTAGTATTTCACTCCGTCCTATAAAATTATAGGAGCTGAAAGCTCCAAAAATCTGTACTTACCATTATTTTATCTGTCAAAAACTAATTAGCATATTCGATGAATATGACTTATTTAACTGTCAAAAACTAACTACCATATTCGATGAATATGTACTTATTTAAAGTCTCAAATTCCGTTAAATTTTTGTAGTCTGATGACTAGAGACTAATTTCCTTATTGCAGTGGCAAGAATCAGGATTGGAAAGATCATGCTAAACCCAACAAACGACGAGTCGGCACTTCAAGAATTCGAGAGAGTCAGAGTTGACAGCAATGGAACCGAAGAAGGAGATGATCCGATGAACGAGTCGCAAAACTCGAACGTATTGGCTCCAGTAGGAGATTTGGAAGAATTGATCAATTCGATGAAAGGACTGCTCACCGATCAATCGAAAGAATTGAATAAGGATTTCGAGTCGATCAAAAAATCAGTCATCAAAGAAATCAAGGATGCCATCACAACTGCTTCTGACGAGTCGAAGAAGCGTTCAGACGACTTGATCAAACAAATAAATGGTCTGATTGAGAAGTTCAATTCGAAAATCGAACGGAGTTCTGCATTGACTGATGCATTGAAGAGAGAAGTAGACGATCTACAAAGAAATCACCATCGTTGGAGTAACGATCGAAAAGAAAGACAATCCCGAGTAGGATTCAAAAGACCTCACGCAGTGAGTTAATTGCAATAAAAAAGGAATTACGTAGTAATTACAGGGTAACGATCGTGGCGGTCCGTCACCGGCAAAAGTTGCACTTTTGGTACCATACGAGGAATCATCGAAGGACGAGTCGAGTAGAAGGACAAATAAACATCCATGTGCTCGCTGCACGACCGATTACTCGCATTCGATCGCAACTTGCAAAGAAGTCACTTCATTCTCCAGAAGGATGCATTATGTACAATGCGCAGGATACTGCTACAATTGCCTTGATCACCCGGTCAAGGGATACAACTGCCAAAAGATCTTGGAGGAATGCGCGGCATGCGGCCTCGCCCATCCAGTCGGACTATGCTTGAAGGAGATTCCATTCTAATTTGACCCGAGTCGGTTATTTTTCATTTTCTACCCCAATTTCTTTCTTTAGTAGGTCCCCTATCGTAGTTCTTTCAATTTGTTTTCCCACTTCCCACCTCTCTTTTTAGTAGAGTAGTGTTCTATTCACCAAAACTCTTGGTTATGCATCTATATCCATTTCCTTTGTTTCTTTATTAGTTACCCACGTTCTGTTTTATTTACCAGTAGGTTCTACCCACTTTCATATTATTATGTATAGGTTAGACCGCTGGCCCCCCTATATTTCCCCGTACCTAGGATCCTCTAGTTAAGATCTCCCTCCCATACCGGTCCCAATTTATTTTGTTTTTCCCGAGTGGAATTAACTTGTAAAACGGTGTTACCGTAATTATGATGAACATAATAAACATCGGTTTATTCTACCTTTTTAGTCTCTACTCTTCCGAAGCCAATCCGAACACTCTTGAGTACCTTTAAGGAACTGAAATATTGTGTCAGGGAAACGAAGACCAGTAGGAATCGCTTTTTCACGAGAGTCAAGGATCTCAAACAAATTCCGTAGAAAGAATTTCTCTCGTGAGTTGGGGGTGTCGCCGCTGGCGACGGTTAGTAGTCAGCTAAAAGGATATTAGACTCGTAGAGTTACGCATCATCATCAGACATGCAAGTACAGGAGAAGATCAAACACGCACTTCGATCTACAACAGCATTTTGGCGGCAACGACAAGTCGATGTGCGTCATTCCAAACACCAAGTCGCCAGTCTTGTTAATTTCCTTCCCTCGAGTTGGTTTCCAACCATCTCTCCCTCTTTTCTAGCCCCTTTAGTAGGTTATCTTGTTATCTGAGGGTTTACCTCTCATTCTACGTGATTTCCTCTATTGTTTCACACCCAAAGTCCCTTTATTTCTCTCTATAGTAGTCTAGCTGCTATATAGTTTTATATTTGTACTCATGCTAGTTTAGTAGGCCCATAAACCATACTCCAGTAGGATCTAATAACAATTCTCACCCATTTACAAGGTTTTTATGCCATCTTGGCTTTTCCTTGTGTCTTTCGAACTCAATAAACCTTTATTTCTTACAATTCTTCGTCCTTTATCGTATATAAACGCATATAACGTCATTTGTTATCCGAATGGGCCGCTAAACCATTCTACATAAAAGTCTGAACCACTAATATGCATGAAAACGGATCGATATCAATAATGGAAGAGTTCGGCCACTGTTAGTAGCCACTCTATACCACACCACCGACCGGTTTCGTCAACAATGACAGTTATGTGATAGTTCTATGATAGTTATGTGATAGTTCTATGACAGTTATGTGATAGTTCTATGATAGTTACATGATAGTTATATGATAGTTATGTGATAGTTCTATGATATTTATGTGATAGTTCTATGATAGTTACATGATAATTATATGATAGTTATGTGATAGTTCTATGATAGTTACATGATAGTTATATGATAGTTATGTGATAGTTCTATGATAGTTATGTGATAGTTCTATGATAGTTACATGATGGTTATATGATAGTTATGTGATAGTTCTATGATAGTTATGTGATAGTTCTATGATAGTTACATGATAGTTATATGATAGTTATATGATAGTTATGTGATAGTTCTATGATAGTTATGTGATAGTTCTATGATAGTTACATGATAGTTATATGATAGTTACATGATAGTTCTATGATAGTTCTATGATAGTTACATGATAGTTATATGATAGTTATGTGATTGTTCTATGATAGTTACATGATAGTTATATGATAGTTATGTGATTGTTCTATGATAGTTATGTGATAGTTCTATGATAGTTATGTGATAGTTCTATGATAGTTACATGATAGTTATATGATAGTTATGTGATAGTTCTATGATAGTTATGTGATAGTTCTATGATAGTTACATGATAGTTATATGATAGTTATGTGATAGTTCTATGATAGTTATGTGATAGTTCTATGATAGTTACATGATAGTTATATGATAGTTATGTGATAGTTCTATGATAGTTATGTGATAGTTCTATGATTGTTCTATGATAGTTATATGATAGTTATGTGATAGTTCTATGATAGTTACATGATAGTTATATGATAGTTATGTGATAGTTCTATGACAGTTATGTGATAGTTCTATGATAGTTACATGATAGTTATATGATAGTTATGTGATAGTTCTATGATAGTTATGTGATAGTTCTATGATAGTTACATGATAGTTATATGATAGTTATGTGATAGTTCTATGATAGTTATGTGATAGTTATATGATAGTTATGTGATAGTTCTATGATAGTTATGTGATAGTTCTATGATAGTTACATGATAGTTATATGATAGTTATGTGATAGTTCTATGATAGTTACATGATAGTTACATGATAGTTCTATGATAGTTCTATGATAGTTACATGATAGTTATATGATAGTTATGTGATAGTTCTATGATAGTTATGTGATAGTTCTATGATAGTTATGTGATAGTTCTATGATAGTTACATGATAGTTATATGATAGTTATGTGATAGTTCTATGATAGTTATGTGATAGTTCTATGATAGTTACATGATAGTTATATGATAGTTATGTGATAGTTCTATGATAGTTATGTGATAGTTCTATGATAGTTACATGATAATTATATGATAGTTATGTGATAGTTCTATGATAGTTACATGATAGTTATATGATAGTTATGTGATAGTTCTATGATAGTTATGTGATAGTTCTATGATTGTTCTATGATAGTTATATGATAGTTATGTGATAGTTCTATGATAGTTACATGATAGTTATATGATAGTTATGTGATAGTTCTATGATAGTTACATGATAGTTATATGATAGTTATGTGATAGTTCTATGATAGTTACATGATAGTTATATGATAGTTATGTGATAGTTCTATGATAGTTACATGATAGTTATATGATAGTTATGTGATAGTTCTATGATAGTTATGTGATAGTTCTATGATAGTTACATGATAGTTATATGATAGTTATGTGATAGTTCTATGATAGTTATGTGATAGTTCTATGATAGTTACATGATAATTATATGATAGTTATGTGATAGTTCTATGATAGTTCTATGATAGTTCTATTCCTCATAGATCCTCATAGATCCTCATAGATCCTCATAGATCCTCATAGATCCTCATAGATCCTCATAGATCCTCATAGATCCTCATAGATCCTCATAGATCCTCATAGATCCTCATAGATCCTCATAGATCCTCATAGATCCTCATAGATCCTCATAGATCCTCATAGATCCTCATAGATCCTCACAGATCCTCATAGATCCTCATAGATCCTCATAGATCCTCATAGATCCTCATCGATCCTCATCGATCCTCACAGATCCTCACAGATCCTCATAGATCCTCATATATCCTCATAGATCCTCATAGATCCTCATAGATCCTCATAGATCCTCATAGATCCTCATAGATCCTCATAGATCCTCATAGATCATCATAGATCCTCATAGATCCTCATAGATCCTCATAGATCCTCATAGATCCTCACAGATCCTCATAGATCCTCATAGATCCTCATAGATCCTCATAGATCCTCATCGATCCTCATCGATCCTCACAGATCCTCATAGATCCTCATATATCCTCATAGATCCTCATAGATCCTCATAGATCCTCATAGATCCTCATAGATCCTCATAGATCCTCATAGATCCTCATAGATCCTCATAGATCCTCATAGATCCTCATAGATCCTCATTGATCCTCATAGATCCTCATAGATCCTCATAGATCCTCATAGATCCTCATAGATCCTCATAGATCCTCATAGATCCTCATAGATCCTCATAGATCCTCATAGATCCTCATAGATCCTCATAGATCCTCATAGATCCTCATAGATCCTCACAGATCCTCATAGATCCTCATAGATCCTCATAGATCCTCATAGATCCTCATCGATCCTCATCGATCCTCACAGATCCTCACAGATCCTCATAGATCCTCATATATCCTCATAGATCCTCATAGATCCTCATAGATCCTCATAGATCCTCATAGATCCTCATAGATCCTCATAGATCATCATAGATCCTCATAGATCATCATAGATCATCATAGACCATCATAGATCCTCACAGATCCTCATAGATCCTCATAGATCCTCATAGATCCTCATAGATCCTCATAGATCCTCATCGATCCTCATCGATCCTCACAGATCCTCATAGATCCTCATATATCCTCATAGATCCTCATAGATCCTCATAGATCCTCATAGATCCTCATAGATCCTCATAGATCCTCATAGATCCTCATAGATCCTCATAGATCATCATAGATCCTCATAGATCATCATAGATCATCATAGACCATCATAGATCCTCACAGATCCTCATAGATCCTCATAGATCCTCATAGATCCTCATAGATCCTCATAAATCCTCATAGATCCTCATAGATCATCATTGATCATCATAGACCATCATAGATCATCATAGATCCTCATAGATCATCATAGATCCTCATAGATCCTCATCGATCCTCATAGATCCTCATAGATCCTCATAGATCCTCATAGATCCTCATAGATCATCATAGATCCTCATAGATCCTCATAGATCCTCATAGATCCTCATAGATCCTCATAGATCCTCATAGACCCTCATAGATCCTCATAGATCCTCATAGATCCTCATAGATCCTCATAAATCCTCATAGATCCTCATAGATCATCATAGATCATCATAGACCATCATAGATCATCATAGATCCTCATAGATCATCATAGATCCTCATAGATCCTCATCGATCCTCATAGATCCTCATAGATCCTCATAGATCCTCATAGATCCTCATAGATCCTCATAGATCCTCATAGATCCTCATAGATCCTCATAGATCCTCATAGATCCTCATAGACCCTCATAGATCCTCATAGATCCTCATAGATCCTCATAGATCCTCATAAATCCTCATAGATCCTCATAGATCATCATAGATCATCATAGACCATCATAGATCATCATAGATCCTCATAGATCATCATAGATCCTCATAGATCCTCATCGATCCTCATAGATCCTCATAGATCCTCATAGATCCTCATAGATCCTCATAGATCCTCATAGATCCTCATAGATCCTCATAGATCCTCATAGATATGATAGTTCTATGATAGTTCCATGATAGTTCTATGATAGTTATGTGATAGTTCTATGATAATTCTATGATAGTTCTATGATAGTTCTATGGTAGTTCTATGATAGTTACATGATAGTTATATGATAGTTATGTGATTGTTCTATGATAGTTATGTGATAGTTCTATGATAGTTCTATGATAGTTATATGATAGTTCTATGATAGTTCTATGATAGTTCTATGATAGTTACATGATAGTTCTATGATAGTTCTATGATAGTTACATGATAGTTATATGATAGTTATGTGATAGTTCTATGATAGTTATGTGATAGTTCTATGATAGTTATATGATAGTTCTATGATAGTTCTATGATAGTTACATGATAGTTCTATGATAGTTACAAGATAGTTATATGATATTGACATGATAGTTATATGATAGTTATGTGATAGTTCTATGATAGTTACATGATAGTTATATGATAGTTACATGATAGTTCTATGATAGTTCTATGATAGTTACATGATAGTTATATGATAGTTATGTGATAGTTCTATGATAGTTATGTGATAGTTCTATGATAGTTACATGATAGTTATATGATAGTTATGTGATAGTTCTACGATAGTTCTATGATAGTTCTATTCCTCATAGATCCTCATAGATCCTCATAGATCCTCATAGATCCTCATAGATCCTCATCGATCCTCATCGATCCTCACAGATCCTCATAGATCCTCATATATCCTCATAGATCCTCATAGATCCTCATAGATCCTCATCGATCCTCATCGATCCTCACAGATCCTCACAGATCCTCATAGATCCTCATATATCCTCATAGATCCTCATAGATCCTCATAGATCCTCATAGATCCTCATAGATCCTCATAGATCCTCATAGATCCTCACAAATCCTCATAGATCCTCATAGATCATCATAGATCCTCATAGATCCTCATAGATCATCATAGATCATCATAGACCATCATAGATCATCATAGATCCTCATAGATCCTCATAGATCATCATAGATCCTCATAGATCCTCATAGATCCTCATAAATCCTCATAGATCCTCATAGATCCTCATAGATCCTCATAGATCCTCATAGATCCTCATAGATCATCATAGATCATCATAGACCATCATAGATCATCATAGATCCTCATAGATCCTCATTGATCCTCATAGATCCTCATAGATCCTCATTGATCCTCATAGATCCTCATAGATCCTTATAGATATGATAGTTCTATGATAGTTCCATGATAGTTCTATGATAGTTATATGATAGTTCTATGATAATTCTATGATAGTTCTATGATAGTTCTATGATAGTTCTATGATAGTTCTATGATAGTTACATGATAGTTCTATGATAGTTATGTGATAGTTCTATGATAGTTATATGATAGTTCTATGATAGTTCTATGATAGTTCTATGATAGTTCTATGATAGTTCTATGATAGTTACATGATAGTTCTATGATAGTTCTATGATAGTTATGTGATAGTTCTATGATAGTTACATGATAATTATATGATAGTTATGTGATAGTTCTATGATAGTTACATGATAGTTATATGATAGTTATGTGATAGTTCTATGATAGTTATGTGATAGTTCTATGATAGTTACATGATGGTTATATGATAGTTATGTGATAGTTCTATGATAGTTATGTGATAGTTATATGATAGTTATGTGATAGTTCTATGATAGTTATGTGATAGTTCTATGATAGTTACATGATAGTTATATGATAGTTATGTGATAGTTCTATGATAGTTATGTGATAGTTATATGATAGTTATGTGATAGTTCTATGATAGTTATGTGATAGTTATATGATAGTTATGTGATAGTTCTATGATAGTTATGTGATAGTTCTATGATAGTTACATGATAGTTATATGATAGTTATGTGATAGTTCTATGATAGTTATGTGATAGTTCTGTGATAGTTACATGATAATTATATGATAGTTATGTGATAGTTCTATGATAGTTACATGATAGTTATATGATAGTTATGTGATAGTTCTATGATAGTTATGTGATAGTTCTATGATAGTTACATGATAGTTATATGATAGTTATGTGATAGTTCTATGATAGTTATGTGATAGTTCTATGATTGTTCTATGATAGTTATATGATAGTTATGTGATAGTTCTATGATAGTTACATGATAGTTATATGATAGTTATGTGATAGTTCTATGACAGTTATGTGATAGTTCTATGATAGTTACATGATAGTTATATGATAGTTATGTGATAGTTCTATGATAGTTATGTGATAGTTATATGATAGTTATGTGATAGTTCTATGACAGTTATGTGATAGTTCTATGATAGTTACATGATAGTTATATGATAGTTATGTGATAGTTCTATGATAGTTATGTGATAGTTCTATGATAGTTACATGATAATTATATGATAGTTCTATGATAGTTCTATGATAGTTACATGATAGTTATATGATAGTTATGTGATAGTTCTATGATAGTTATGTGATAGTTCTATGATAGTTACATGATAGTTATATGATAGTTATGTGATAGTTCTATGATAGTTATGTGATAGTTCTATGATAGTTACATGATAATTATATGATAGTTATGTGATAGTTCTATGATAGTTACATGATAGTTATATGATAGTTATGTGATAGTTCTATGATAGTTATGTGATAGTTCTATGATAGTTACATGATAGTTATATGATAGTTATGTGATAGTTCTATGATAGTTACATGATAGTTATATGATAGTTATGTGATAGTTCTATGATAGTTATGTGATAGTTCTATGATTGTTCTATGATAGTTATATGATAGTTATGTTGTGGCGAAAGGTGGTGATCTCGATGCAATCGAGTTGTGGTAGAATGCGTTGTTTATTGGCCTACGGATAGGCAAAAGAGGATTCGGAGAGAACGGCGGATGAATTGTTGTTACAAAATGTATGAATGATAGATTTATTTAAGATAAATTATAAGAAATTAGGGAATTGTTGGGTATTTTAGGATTTGAGGGGAAGTACCAGTTGTGTTGGCTGTTTGTCAGCAAATTGGAGTATTGTTACTCGGTTGTGTATGAGTTGGCCTGGTTAGTGGCATATTTTTATGCTCACCAACACAGGCAAGTAGTTGGTATGTGTCAAAATTATAGAAGTGACTTGAGAAGTGTGAGAAGTGAGTTGTTGCGGCTGAATTGGCTGCGTAGCAGCTGTGATACGCAAGGCGCGTCGAGACCTGTCGGCCGCGCGCTTAGCTGCGCCTTTAACGTATTGCTCGTATTTCGACACAGGAGTGTCGAAATAACAAGGAAAGTTGATATTTAATAGGAATTGCCGAATGTTTTAAGGTTTAATAGAGATATGTTTTAGAGTAGTGCCCGCGTCCGCGACATTCCCCTAAACGAAGAATCGGCAAGTTCCTATGGGAAATGTCGACTTTCCGTAAGGAGAAGTGCGTCGGCAGGCCTACGACTACGACTCAACACTTGTTGGCTCTGACAGTGGAGCAAAAGTTGGACAAGTGTTGTCATGTTGGTCGAGTTTGATAGTGTTATCAACCTGACAAAAGTTGGGTACTTGTGGGGTTACAATGGTAATGGTAGGGATGGTAGGGTAATAATGATAATTAAAGTGGGTAACTGATGTGGTTATGGTAAAAAATGTGATGTGGGTAGGTGGTGTGGGGATCGAAATGCACAGTGGTGTGTTACAAGAAACCAAACGGTCCGTACAGAAGAAAACTACTAGTAATTTCACACAAAATTATTACAATAAATTTACTTATACAAAAACAAACTACAGTGAAAATTACAAAAACAATACGAGTGTTTGGGGGTGCAAATTCGAACATGGGTAAAAAATATCAAAAGTTCCGTTGTGTGATGTCGAATGCTGCGTAGATGCTTGTCCCTGAGTCTATATGACCCTAGCCGTATGTGGCTCTTCCATCGTATCGACTGAATGAAACTGGCAAGGCATCTGCACAACATGTACCCTATGTTGTGGGATGGTAGAGGAACAATTGACTTGGCTCATTGGTGAGCAATTTGTAGATAATAATGTTGGGAATGCTTGTTAGTGTTGGTCATTCCCGATCCTTGTAGCTTGTATTGAGTTTGGATCTTCTGGCTTGTTGTTTCCTTGGAGGATTTGGCTTTTTTTGAAGCTACTTGGCAGTTTCTTTCTGCTGAATTGTTGATTGTTGGTTGCATTAGAGTTGGCAACTTGATTTGCTTGTGTGGTTGTTGGATCTGTGAGTGTTAGATCTTGTTTTGGCTCAATTTCCAATGGGATGAGCATATGTTTTGGCCGTTGATGGCTGATTGGTTTGTCTGGTGCTTTTCTTTGGAACAGCAGTGTGTTCGATTGACATGAGTTGGGTTGTACAACCATTGAAGATAAGGTCGATCGAGCGACCTTAGTTACGAAAAAACTGAGAAGTGTTCTCATGTGTTTCCTCTTGTTCTTCTTCACTTGAGTGACCTGTTTGGTCGGCATCCGATGATTGATCATGGTCGGTCTCGTCCGATTCATGATATTCTTGTTGGTTGGCAAGCGTAGCTGCAGAATTGTCTTGAAGAGCCATTTGATGATCATAAAACGTCAAGTTTTTGATGCGTTGGAGTAACTCATCGACTGTGAAGAATCGTTGAGCATCTTCTTGGCTTCTCTTGAGTCTTTCTTGGACTGATTTGTTGAATTTCTTTGGAATCTCAACACGGAAAGTGTATTGATTCGTGTCGATCTTATATTCAGACATTGTTGACGCGATGTTGTTCAGCTTGAGGTAGAGATCGACGTAGTCTTGTGGCCGATTTCCAGTGACTTGTGTGTTGAGCATTTCGGCGGAGAGTGAGTTTTCCATTGAATCATCCATGCAGTTCAGTTGTTCGAGTGCTTTCATTGCTTGGAGGAGTCCCTTGGAGCTTGTCCTACATTGTGCTATCGCTAATGCTGCGGTTCCCGTGCAAAGTTGCTTGAGCATGCCCATCTTGTATCCACCGGACATTCCTTTGTTGCTGCCGTAGTATGCGACGAAATCTTCCAGAAAACGTTTGACTTTCAAAGGTGAGCCGTCGAATTTTTCGATTTCCGGGATTGTTTTCTTGAAGTCCTTGTGGTCGATATGTTGGATGTCGCGTCTGAATTGTTCTGGGAAGCTTTCTCTCATGTATTGTTCGAATGCTTTCTGTCCATCTGCTCCTTCTTCTGCTTCCGCTTCTGCTCGATCCGACAATACGCTTTCTTCTCCAGAGTTGTTGAAGTTGTCGTGTCGTCCTGGAGATTTCTTGGTTTCCTCCATTGAATCGATGCGGCTAGTCAGGTTGCGAATCATTTTGTTCAATTCTTGTCGATGTTGATTCATCTCTTCCTTTTGTTGTTGAACCATTTGGACGAGAAGTTGAATGTTGGCATCTGTAGATGCAGCTTGTTCTTGGACTTTGTTAGTCTTGGACGTTCCTCTACCAATTGGATTCGAGTACTTGTCATAAGTATGATCATGTTGGACCTGGTTGGTCATTGTTGCAGTATTATTAGTATAAGTGACTGATTTCTTTTGTCTTGGGACTGTTGTGTCCTTTGGCCAAGCTGGCTTGGCGGAGTTTTGGAATGTAGTCCCTTGTGACGGGACTACAATCGGATTGACGGTTTTTGGGCCTCGGTTGGCCATCGCTGTTGATAGATTGGTGAGTTGTAGTTGTTACAGTAGTCTGTAAATGCAATTTGTTTCTTGAGTCGTTAGTTGGCAAACGTATTAAACGATGGAACGAGTGACAACAACGGGCCGATGAATAATTAAGTGGTGTGGAATTGAAAAAAAAAGTTGGGGTTGATTGTGTCCTTGGGCAATGTAGATTTGCCAGTGTCTATAACATCGCATTACTCCTTCTTCGTCCTGATACAGTGATGGACTTGGATCGATCTTGTGTCCTCTTGAGTGTAGTTCCTTGAAGTGTTCTTGGTACACTAATGTCTTGGCTAGTTTGTAGCGGATTGAAGCTGGATCGATTTCGAATTCATTTGATGCAGTTGGAATGAGAGTTTGGGCATATCTCTGGATAATACCGGTTGCATGAGCACGTCTGCGTAACTCACACGTGCGAATAGTAGACTTGGACTGAATATTGTAAAAAAAATGGATTGGTACCAGCTGATTGCAGTCTGGAACTTCTTGGATCAGTGTGTCTGATCATTTGTTGTGTCCACTATCATGTGTTGATGGTGTACACGTTGGCTGACAGTAACCTGTGAGCGAGTACTGTAGTACAAGTGGCCGAGTGCCGGCATCCAGCGACGATCCATGATCCTAATGCATTGATTCGCGACGTCAATACATTATTAGATCTCGAAAAGTGGTGATTGGGTACAAGACCATGTCTTCTATGAAGTTGTCAACCTTCATAGAAAGACACTCTGGACTCCTAGAGTCAGTTGACATGACTGAGTCTGAAGTCCTTTGTTGCCGTATAGTTCTGCCTACTATAACCGGTTTGCATTCGATTGGCTAACTTGTCGTCAGTGTTGACGGTTAGCTCTACCTCAGTGCACAATTGTTGGAATCTTGAAGTTGAAGTTGTTGTAGATGAATGAGTTGGGACTTGTGTCCAATGTATTGTTGGTTTGGGGGACCGTGTTCCCCTCAAACGAGAGAAATGTGCAACATTTCGAATCGTTGGTCCTTGTTCGGACCTTGGGGGATCGTGTTCCCCTGAAACGAAAGAAAATGTGCAACATTTTCAGGAGTGTTGGTCCTTGTTCGGACATTGGGGGACCGTGTTCCCCTAAAACGAAAGAAAATTGCTCTGTTTGAGAGAGTTCCCCTCAAACGAGAGAAATTGCAAGAGTTTCTCGAGTTTTGTGTGATGATTTGCTCTTGTGAGAAATTGTAAAGACATTATGATTGGGTTTGACTCCTTTATAACTTTTTGAAGTACGGCGGATTCATTACAAGTAATGAATATTTATTACCTCTGGGCAAAATAAACAAACCTATGTACTTCCAAAAGAAAACAGGAGAAAAACCAGTTGGGATCGTTTGATGATCCATGGTGTGAACCATAAAACTTTCTGTATAGGGAAGGGTTCCCCTAAAACGAAAGAAAATCGAAGGATTTTTGATTGGAGAATGATTCTCTTTGGCTTTTGTGCAAGCATTGTTTACTTTATACAACTTTAATTGACAAATGTTGTACTTTATTGGCCTTGATGTGGGCAGGCTTTGGCGTCTGGAGATTTCTTGGTTTCCCTCCATCGAAAAAAAAAAAAAAAAATTTTTTTTGGGCCCACAGGCCAGTTATTGGGCAATGTGTCTGCCAAGTGTTGCATATAATTGGCAGATGGACTGCATATTATTGTTGAATAAGTTGGCAATGATTGCATAATAATGTTGAATTGTTGGCAAAGTAGCTGCATATTGTTGCAAATAGTTGGCAGGTGGACTGCATATGGACGAGTGACTGCATACGTGTTCCATTGCCATGTCAACTCAACTCCGTGTGAAGTGTGTTGATTCCAGGATTGTCTTTGGCAGTGACATCTTTGCTGAAAGTAACAAGAAAGGAAGGAAAACTGGCTTACTTTTATTGTTGGCGATTGTTGTTGATGATTGTTCCATCCATTGGCTCCTTTTGTCGGCGTAATTCCTTGAAGCGATTGTGTTCCAGCATTTTCCATTGTTTCCTTGACTTGTTTCGTCGTTGTTTGATTTGGCACCTTTGTGCGTTGGATTTTCTCTTTTTTCAGTTGATTTGTTGATGAGAAATATTGGCCATGTTGGCAAATGTTGGCAATTTCTTGCTTGGACGGTCAGCGGGTATTTTCGAAATGTTTCGAAAATCGATATTCCCGCTGAAAAATTGGGTTTTTGATAAACCTGTGGATTTGGAAACCGAGTGACGGTTTCGAAGTTGATTTGGAGACGTTTCTTGACTTTTTGAAGCATAATTGATGTTGCAATCCCGTTTGTTGGGAAGTTTCAGTGACTTTTTGCTTCTTTTTGGCCTTGTGCGGCAGTAAATAAATTGGAAATCCGTGTGTGCCGGAATTTCGGTGACTTCTGTATTTTGTTGGACCTTGTGTGGTCGGTTAAAGTGTTTTTCCTCGTGTTTTGGCAGATTTCTCGGGATTACCACGCCTTAACCGTGATTTCAGACCAAAAACACGAGTAGACGTCGAACTGTTTATCCGATGCCGACACTTTTTTGGGTGAAATCCCCCGATTTACCAAGATTTGTTGACTTTTTGGTGTTTTATCCTTCGAAAGTTGGAGCTTTTCAGGCTCATTGGATGATTTTTCAGCTTTGTATAGCTTACTCTGACCCATCTTGGCACATAACATGAGTTTTTAGTGCAAAAAGTTGGGTTTTCCCACCATTCCCTACTCTTCCATAGGTTTTCGAAAAGTTTCGAAAACCCTGAATTTCGCGGAATTTGGTGAGAAAACCGGGAATTTTAAAACTAAAAAAATACCTGAACTCTTCTTCATCTTCCTAGCCATATCATGAACTTTTGAGTGGTCGATGCCCCATGTGGCGAAAGGTGGTGATCTCGATGCAATCGAGTTGTGGTAGAATGCGTTGTTTATTGGCCTACGGATAGGCAAAAGAGGATTCGGAGAGAACGGCGGATGAATTGTTGTTACAAAATGTATGAATGATAGATTTATTTAAGATAAATTATAAGAAATTAGGGAATTGTTGGGTATTTTAGGATTTGAGGGGAAGTACCAGTTGTGTTGGCTGTTTGTCAGCAAATTGGAGTATTGTTACTCGGTTGTGTATGAGTTGGCCTGGTTAGTGGCATATTTTTATGCTCACCAACACAGGCAAGTAGTTGGTATGTGTCAAAATTATAGAAGTGACTTGAGAAGTGTGAGAAGTGAGTTGTTGCGGCTGAATTGGCTGCGTAGCAGCTGTGATACGCAAGGCGCGTCGAGACCTGTCGGCCGCGCGCTTAGCTGCGCCTTTAACGTATTGCTCGTATTTCGACACAGGAGTGTCGAAATAACAAGGAAAGTTGATATTTAATAGGAATTGCCGAATGTTTTAAGGTTTAATAGAGATATGTTTTAGAGTAGTGCCCGCGTCCGCGACATATGTGATAGTTCTATGATAGTTACATGATAGTTATATGATAGTTATGTGATAGTTCTATGACAGTTATGTGATAGTTCTATGATAGTTACATGATAGTTATATGATAGTTATGTGATAGTTCTATGATAGTTATGTGATAGTTCTATGATAGTTACATGATAGTTATATGATAGTTATGTGATAGTTCTATGATAGTTATGTGATAGTTATATGATAGTTATGTGATAGTTATATGATAGTTATGTGATAGTTCTATGACAGTTATGTGATAGTTCTATGATAGTTACATGATAGTTATATGATAGTTATGTGATAGTTCTATGACAGTTATGTGATAGTTCTATGATAGTTACATGATAGTTATATGATAGTTATGTGATAGTTCTATGATAGTTATGTGATAGTTCTATGATAGTTACATGATAGTTATATGATAGTTATGTGATAGTTCTATGATAGTTATGTGATAGTTCTATGATAGTTACATGATAGTTATATGATAGTTATGTGATAGTTCTATGATAGTTATGTGATAGTTCTATGATAGTTACATGATAGTTATATGATAGTTATGTGATAGTTCTATGATAGTTACATGATAGTTACATGATAGTTCTATGATAGTTCTATGATAGTTACATGATAGTTATATGATAGTTATGTGATAGTTCTATGATAGTTTTGTGATAGTTCTATGATAGTTACATGATAGTTATATGATAGTTACATGATAGTTCTATGATAGTTCTATGATAGTTACATGATAGTTATATGATAGTTATGTGATTGTTCTATGATAGTTACATGATAGTTATATGATAGTTATGTGATTGTTCTATGATAGTTATGTGATAGTTCTATGATAGTTATATGATAGTTACATGATAGTTATATGATAGTTATATGATAGTTCTATGATAGTTCTATGATAGTTCTATGATAGTTCTATGATAGTTCTATGATAGTTACATGATAGTTCTATGATAGTTCTATGATAGTTACATGATAGTTATATGATAGTTATGTGATAGTTCTATGATAGTTATGTGATAGTTCTATGATAGTTACATGATAGTTATATGATAGTTATGTGATAGTTCTATGATAGTTATGTGATAGTTCTATGATAGTTATGTGATAGTTCTATGATTGTTCTATGATAGTTATATGATAGTTACATGATAGTTCTATGATAAATCTATGATAGTTACATGATAGTTATATGATAGTTATGTGATAGTTCTATGATAGTTACATGATAGTTCAATGATAGTTCTATGATAGTTCTATGATATTTCTATGATAGTTCTATGATAGTTACATGATAGTTCTATGATAGTTCTATGATAGTTACATGATAGTTATATGATAGTTATGTGGTAGTTCTATGATAGTTATGTGATAGTTCTATGATAGTTCTATGATAGTTCTATGATTGTTCTATGATAGTTATATGATAGTTATGTGATAGTTCTATGATAGTTATGTGATAGTTCTATGATAGTTACATGATAGTTATATGATAGTTATGTGATAGTTCTATGATAGTTCTATGATAGTTCTATTCCTCATAGATCCTCATAGATCCTCATAGATCCTCATAGATCCTCACAGATCCTCATAGATCCTCATAGATCCTCATAGATCCTCATAGATCCTCATCGATCCTCATCGATCCTCACAGATCCTCATAGATCCTCATATATCCTCATAGATCCTCATAGATCCTCATAGATCCTCATCGATCCTCATCGATCCTCACAGATCCTCACAGATCCTCATAGATCCTCATATATCCTCATAGATCCTCATAGATCCTCATAGATCCTCATAGATCCTCATAGATCCTCATAGATCCTCATAGATCCTCACAAATCCTCATAGATCCTCATAGATCATCATAGATCCTCATAGATCCTCATAGATCATCATAGATCATCATAGACCATCATAGATCATCATAGATCCTCATAGATCCTCATAGATCATCATAGATCCTCATAGATCCTCATAGATCCTCATAAATCCTCATAGATCCTCATAGATCCTCATAGATCCTCATAGATCCTCATAGATCCTCATAGATCATCATAGATCATCATAGACCATCATAGATCATCATAGATCCTCATAGATCCTCATTGATCCTCATAGATCCTCATAGATCCTCATTGATCCTCATAGATCCTCATAGATCCTTATAGATATGATAGTTCTATGATAGTTCCATGATAGTTCTATGATAGTTATATGATAGTTCTATGATAATTCTATGATAGTTCTATGATAGTTCTATGATAGTTCTATGATAGTTCTATGATAGTTACATGATAGTTCTATGATAGTTATGTGATAGTTCTATGATAGTTATATGATAGTTCTATGATAGTTCTATGATAGTTCTATGATAGTTCTATGATAGTTCTATGATAGTTACATGATAGTTCTATGATAGTTCTATGATAGTTACATGATAGTTCTATGATAGTTCTATGATAGTTACATGATAGTTATATGATAGTTATGTGATAGTTCTATGATAGTTATGTGATAGTTCTATGATAGTTCTATGATAGTTCTATGATAGTTACATGATAGTTCTATGATAGTTATGTGATAGTTCTATGATAGTTATGTGATAGTTCTATGATTGTTCTATGATAGTTATATGATAGTTATGTGATAGTTCTATGATAGTTATGTGATAGTTCTATGATAGTTACATGATAGTTATATGATAGTTATGTGATAGTTCTATGATAGTTCTATGATAGTTCTATTCCTCATAGATCCTCATAGATCCTCATAGATCCTCATAGATCCTCATCGATCCTCATCGATCCTCACAGATCCTCATAGATCCTCATATATCCTCATAGATCCTCATAGATCCTCATAGATCCTCATCGATCCTCATCGATCCTCACAGATCCTCACAGATCCTCATAGATCCTCATATATCCTCATAGATCCTCATAGATCCTCATAGATCCTCATAGATCCTCATAGATCCTCATAGATCCTCATAGATCCTCACAAATCCTCATAGATCCTCATAGATCATCATAGATCCTCATAGATCCTCATAGATCATCATAGATCATCATAGACCATCATAGATCCTCATAGATCCTCATAGATCATCATAGATCCTCATAGATCCTCATAGATCCTCATAAATCCTCATAGATCCTCATAGATCCTCATAGATCCTCATAGATCCTCATAGATCCTCATAGATCATCATAGATCATCATAGACCATCATAGATCATCATAGATCCTCATAGATCCTCATTGATCCTCATAGATCCTCATAGATCCTCATTGATCCTCATAGATCCTCATAGATCCTTATAGATATGATAGTTCTATGATAGTTCCATGATAGTTCTATGATAGTTATATGATAGTTCTATGATAATTCTATGATAGTTCTATGATAGTTCTATGATAGTTCTATGATAGTTCTATGATAGTTACATGATAGTTCTATGATAGTTATGTGATAGTTCTATGATAGTTTTGTGATAGTTCTATGATAGTTACATGATAGTTATATGATAGTTACATGATAGTTCTATGATAGTTCTATGATAGTTACATGATAGTTATATGATAGTTATGTGATTGTTCTATGATAGTTACATGATAGTTATATGATAGTTATGTGATTGTTCTATGATAGTTATGTGATAGTTCTATGATAGTTATATGATAGTTACATGATAGTTATATGATAGTTATATGATAGTTCTATGATAGTTCTATGATAGTTCTATGATAGTTCTATGATAGTTCTATGATAGTTACATGATAGTTCTATGATAGTTCTATGATAGTTACATGATAGTTATATGATAGTTATGTGATAGTTCTATGATAGTTATGTGATAGTTCTATGATAGTTACATGATAGTTATATGATAGTTATGTGATAGTTCTATGATAGTTATGTGATAGTTCTATGATAGTTATGTGATAGTTCTATGATTGTTCTATGATAGTTATATGATAGTTACATGATAGTTCTATGATAAATCTATGATAGTTACATGATAGTTATATGATAGTTATGTGATAGTTCTATGATAGTTACATGATAGTTCAATGATAGTTCTATGATAGTTCTATGATATTTCTATGATAGTTCTATGATAGTTACATGATAGTTCTATGATAGTTCTATGATAGTTACATGATAGTTATATGATAGTTATGTGGTAGTTCTATGATAGTTATGTGATAGTTCTATGATAGTTCTATGATAGTTCTATGATTGTTCTATGATAGTTATATGATAGTTATGTGATAGTTCTATGATAGTTATGTGATAGTTCTATGATAGTTACATGATAGTTATATGATAGTTATGTGATAGTTCTATGATAGTTCTATGATAGTTCTATTCCTCATAGATCCTCATAGATCCTCATAGATCCTCATAGATCCTCACAGATCCTCATAGATCCTCATAGATCCTCATAGATCCTCATAGATCCTCATCGATCCTCATCGATCCTCACAGATCCTCATAGATCCTCATATATCCTCATAGATCCTCATAGATCCTCATAGATCCTCATCGATCCTCATCGATCCTCACAGATCCTCACAGATCCTCATAGATCCTCATATATCCTCATAGATCCTCATAGATCCTCATAGATCCTCATAGATCCTCATAGATCCTCATAGATCCTCATAGATCCTCACAAATCCTCATAGATCCTCATAGATCATCATAGATCCTCATAGATCCTCATAGATCATCATAGATCATCATAGACCATCATAGATCATCATAGATCCTCATAGATCCTCATAGATCATCATAGATCCTCATAGATCCTCATAGATCCTCATAAATCCTCATAGATCCTCATAGATCCTCATAGATCCTCATAGATCCTCATAGATCCTCATAGATCATCATAGATCATCATAGACCATCATAGATCATCATAGATCCTCATAGATCCTCATTGATCCTCATAGATCCTCATAGATCCTCATTGATCCTCATAGATCCTCATAGATCCTTATAGATATGATAGTTCTATGATAGTTCCATGATAGTTCTATGATAGTTATATGATAGTTCTATGATAATTCTATGATAGTTCTATGATAGTTCTATGATAGTTCTATGATAGTTCTATGATAGTTACATGATAGTTCTATGATAGTTATGTGATAGTTCTATGATAGTTATATGATAGTTCTATGATAGTTCTATGATAGTTCTATGATAGTTCTATGATAGTTCTATGATAGTTACATGATAGTTCTATGATAGTTCTATGATAGTTACATGATAGTTCTATGATAGTTCTATGATAGTTACATGATAGTTATATGATAGTTATGTGATAGTTCTATGATAGTTATGTGATAGTTCTATGATAGTTCTATGATAGTTCTATGATAGTTACATGATAGTTCTATGATAGTTATGTGATAGTTCTATGATAGTTATGTGATAGTTCTATGATTGTTCTATGATAGTTATATGATAGTTATGTGATAGTTCTATGATAGTTATGTGATAGTTCTATGATAGTTACATGATAGTTATATGATAGTTATGTGATAGTTCTATGATAGTTCTATGATAGTTCTATTCCTCATAGATCCTCATAGATCCTCATAGATCCTCATAGATCCTCATCGATCCTCATCGATCCTCACAGATCCTCATAGATCCTCATATATCCTCATAGATCCTCATAGATCCTCATAGATCCTCATCGATCCTCATCGATCCTCACAGATCCTCACAGATCCTCATAGATCCTCATATATCCTCATAGATCCTCATAGATCCTCATAGATCCTCATAGATCCTCATAGATCCTCATAGATCCTCATAGATCCTCACAAATCCTCATAGATCCTCATAGATCATCATAGATCCTCATAGATCCTCATAGATCATCATAGATCATCATAGACCATCATAGATCCTCATAGATCCTCATAGATCATCATAGATCCTCATAGATCCTCATAGATCCTCATAAATCCTCATAGATCCTCATAGATCCTCATAGATCCTCATAGATCCTCATAGATCCTCATAGATCATCATAGATCATCATAGACCATCATAGATCATCATAGATCCTCATAGATCCTCATTGATCCTCATAGATCCTCATAGATCCTCATTGATCCTCATAGATCCTCATAGATCCTTATAGATATGATAGTTCTATGATAGTTCCATGATAGTTCTATGATAGTTATATGATAGTTCTATGATAATTCTATGATAGTTCTATGATAGTTCTATGATAGTTCTATGATAGTTCTATGATAGTTACATGATAGTTCTATGATAGTTATGTGATAGTTCTATGATAGTTATATGATAGTTCTATGATAGTTCTATGATAGTTCTATGATAGTTCTATGATAGTTACATGATAGTTCTATGATAGTTCTATGATAGTTATGTGATAGTTCTATGATAGTTACATGATAATTATATGATAGTTATGTGATAGTTCTATGATAGTTACAGTACCGATCATAAAGATACGAACACTTAATTTTTTGCGGTTTCCTATAGGTTTTTTGGGAACTAGGATGCCGGTCTATGTGAAACTTTTACAAAATGTATCAGTAGACTTGTTATCACTATTTCACAAGTGATACCCTGTGGTCTTCACTAGAAACTTCTGAACTCCATTTTCTGAAAACCTCGAAAAAGCCATTATTTTCAATTTTGATTATTTTCGTGATTTTCATCTTGGTTGTGATAAATTTAGATAAATTTGGGGTTAGAAAAAACGCAAGAAAAAAAGTTCTGAAGAATTTCGACATAGCTTGACAAAACACGATCGCAAAGTTTCAAAAAACAGGCCAAAATAGGCGGTGTTCGTATCTTTATGATCGGTACTGTACATGATAGTTATATGATAGTTATGTGATAGTTCTATGATAGTTATGTGATAGTTCTATGATAGTTACATGATGGTTATATGATAGTTATGTGATAGTTCTATGATAGTTATGTGATAGTTCTATGATAGTTACATGATAGTTATATGATAGTTATGTGATAGTTCTATGATAGTTATGTGATAGTTATATGATAGTTATGTGATAGTTCTATGATAGTTATGTGATAGTTATATGATAGTTATGTGATAGTTCTATGATAGTTATGTGATAGTTCTATGATAGTTACATGATAGTTATATGATAGTTATGTGATAGTTCTATGATAGTTATGTGATAGTTCTGTGATAGTTACATGATAGTTACATGATAGTTATATGATAGTTATGTGATAGTTCTATGACAGTTATGTGATAGTTCTATGATAGTTACATGATAGTTATATGATAGTTATGTGATAGTTCTATGATAGTTATGTGATAGTTCTATGATAGTTATGTGATAGTTCTATGATAGTTACATGATAGTTCTATGATAGTTATGTGATAGTTCTGTGATAGTTACATGATAGTTACATGATAGTTATATGATAGTTATGTGATAGTTCTATGACAGTTATGTGATAGTTACATGATAGTTACATGATAGTTATATGATAGTTATGTGATAGTTCTATGACAGTTATGTGATAGTTCTATGATAGTTACATGATAGTTCTATGATAGTTACATGATAGTTATATGATAGTTATGTGATAGTTCTATGATAGTTATGTGATAGTTCTATGATAGTTACATGATAGTTATATGATAGTTATGTGATAGTTCTATGATAGTTATGTGATAGTTCTATGATAGTTACATGATAGTTATATGATAGTTATGTGATAGTTCTATGATAGTTATGTGATAGTTCTATGATTGTTCTATGATAGTTATATGATAGTTATGTGATAGTTCTATGATAGTTACATGATAGTTATATGATAGTTATGTGATAGTTCTATGACAGTTATGTGATAGTTCTATGATAGTTACATGATAGTTATATGATAGTTATGTGATAGTTCTATGATAGTTATGTGATAGTTATATGATAGTTATGTGATAGTTCTATGACAGTTATGTGATAGTTCTATGATAGTTACATGATAGTTATATGATAGTTATGTGATAGTTCTATGATAGTTATGTGATAGTTCTATGATAGTTACATGATAATTATATGATAGTTCTATGATAGTTCTATGATAGTTACATGATAGTTATATGATAGTTATGTGATAGTTCTATGATAGTTATGTGATAGTTCTATGATAGTTACATGATAGTTATATGATAGTTATGTGATAGTTCTATGATAGTTATGTGATAGTTCTATGATAGTTACATGATAATTATATGATAGTTATGTGATAGTTCTATGATAGTTACATGATAGTTATATGATAGTTATGTGATAGTTCTATGATAGTTATGTGATAGTTCTATGATAGTTACATGATAGTTATATGATAGTTATGTGATAGTTCTATGATAGTTATGTGATAGTTCTATGATAGTTACATGATAGTTATATGATAGTTATGTGATAGTTCTATGATAGTTATGTGATAGTTCTATGATTGTTCTATGATAGTTATATGATAGTTATGTGATAGTTCTATGATAGTTACATGATAGTTATATGATAGTTATGTGATAGTTCTATGACAGTTATGTGATAGTTCTATGATAGTTACATGATAGTTATATGATAGTTATGTGATAGTTCTATGATAGTTATGTGATAGTTATATGATAGTTATGTGATAGTTCTATGATAGTTATGTGATAGTTCTATGATAGTTATGTGATAGTTCTATGATTGTTCTATGATAGTTATATGATGTGGCGAACGGTGGGTTCAGAGATAGTGATACGACAGAATATTGTGCGAAATATGTGTAATTTTGTATAAAGTGTATAGAATTTGTGGTAGAATGCTTCTTTATGGCCATTCAGACAACATTTCCGGTAAATCATTCAATACAGAACACAAGTTTAAAAGGAATTCTAATTTATTTCGCCTCGGAAAGTGGGAAAAGCATTCTTTCCTAAGAAAGTGCAATAAAAACCCACTTTCGTCGGTACCCATAGATAAAATATAAAGAAATACGCCTCGTAGCTCGTCAACTTAGCCTCAAACTCCATAAGATCCACGAAATAAAGATTCCATGGCGCTTATGACAGATTTCATAGGCCTCCGAGCTCACAATAATTAAATAACTATTAGGTATGACGAAATAGCCAGTAAAACTCACTATTTCTCATAAATAAGAATTATAATAATTATATATATAGGCCTCGGAGTAAGACAGAACTCACGTAACCATTTAAACACCATTATAAAGGAGCAAAACGAAGAGAAGATGCAGCAGACGAAACACACTCGAACATAAAACGAGGAACGAGCGAGGACGACGACTGACAACGACCACAACGAGCGCAACGAACACACACTGCAGGAAGGGGGCAGCCACGCAGCGCGTCATACAGCGAAAGGGGCAGCCAAGAAGACATACACCTTCGCTGAAGAACACGCAACGACGCCCAACACCTGCAAACATCTTGGCACTGTGCCAAAACATGATATTTCGCATATTTTGGTAACACAATGCACAAGAAAGAAAGAAAATAGACTAAACATACAATCAATCAAATAATAAATAGATAATTGATGAATTCTAGTCTTTTATCATGTAGTTACAGAGTCGAGCACGTCGCCCGCCGCGACATCCCCAACTCACAGACGAAATTTCTCTACAAGAAATTTACCAAACTTCTGCGAGAAACTGGTCTTAGCTGTAACTACATAATTCATCAACAATTCGAAACTGTTGTGAACATGTAGCTAAGCTTGTGAGTTGACATAACTACATGACATAAATAGCATAAAGGAATTGAACAAATTAGAAAAGAAAAAGGACCTCAGAGCTCGAAACAACATACCAGACACCTAACGGTGCCTTGACTCTCCCTCGGCAAGCCTCGGAAGTGCCTGTGTTTTCTCTGCGCCTAGTTCTCCGTCTAATGCCTCGGAATCTGCCTCTGGACCATCAGAACAAAGTCCTGATGGTGAACAGGGAACATATTCGTTAGCCTTAATCCTCATAGCTCTATCCTCGGAAGAATAGTTTGACACTCCGAAGAACGTCGGGGTTACCGGTTTAAGCTCAGAAACTTTCGCTTCTAAACTATCCCCGGTTGGGTGACTGGCAGAGCCAGCCTTAGAAACTTGATGAGGAGCTGCTGACTGCTCCTTCGTCGGCGTCTTCTGCCTCAGAAGACTGGTTGCTCCCACGAAAAAACTGATCACTCTGAGCCTCAGCCTCGTCGACCTGTGTTGCAAGTACCGACACGATAGACGAATGACTTGGTTTCACAGATCGCTCTAAGGCTCTCAACTCAAAGTTCATAGCTTTCAGGAGTTTTCTAGCCGACTCCCAATCTCCTGCTCTCCTCAGATGCTTGGCCACTTTGGGAGGCATTTTAGCAAGCATCGTCGAGATGAAGGAAATGGAATTGACAGAAGCTCCTAGGTGACGAGACTCGAGTGTCAGCTTCTCAATTGCGGCACAACGGGTCTTGGCCTCAATGATAGTACACTTGTCTTTCACCTCCATGGACAGCAACTCATGCCAAAGAACCTCAGCTCTCCTCGTCTTATTCCCATATCGCTCCTCAAGACGCCTCCGAGCTCTTCGATAATCTCCTTGCCGTGAGGCATCGAAATTAGCGATAGCATCGCGAGCTTCGCCTCGACAAGCCATGCGGAGCATGACCATCATCTCTCTCTCATCCATCCCTTCAACCATAACGTCAAGGGTGTTCATGGCCGCAAAATACCCTCCATCCGGACCAGTGAACTTCATAAGCTCAAGTTTCGGGCGAAATGTATTTCTGCGTCCAGAACGATGATGACTCGAGCTCGATGACTTTGCGGTTATCTTATCTTTGTCCGAACCGGATTCGGATGAAGAGTCCGATACACCGCCAGTCAACTTCACCGGTTTAGTCGAGGAATCTGATGATGAGTCAGATCCGGCCTCAGCTTCACCGCTCGGAGAACGGCGCGACTGTGACTTTTTCGACTTCGACCTGGACGAAGTATTATTTCGAGCCTCGACGTCTAGAAGGAGACTCGGACAAGCTCCGCCTCTGAGCTCCGCACGCTGCACCTCAGGAGGTGACCGTGTTGGCTCAACATTCAAAACGGACGTACCTTGAACACTCACACTCCTCGCAGCTCTTCCCTCCATCGTAGTCCGCTCAAACTTCGTGCCAATCTTCGCCATAACCGATGCTTCGATTCTCTCTCCAATTGCATCGAATTTGAGTTCCACGTGACGAAGGAGCTGACGCAGTGTGATGTCCTGGTGTTCCTGATACCGGCACTGAGTGGCTTCGTTCAATTCATGTTGCTGGTCGGCGAGCGATTGCAAGGCAACAGCCAGATACGCCTCAGTAATAGGTTCATCTGCCTCGTTCCTCACACCTCTACCTTCCTCCTCAACAGAAAAATGACTAAGCCTCGAAAGCTCAGAACCTCCGGCCTCGAGTCTTCCAAAGGAAGTTTTTCTCACAGCTTGGGTAGCAGGTCCTCTCAACCCATCCACAAGGGATGGTTGAGTGACCGGCTCCACTACTGGTCGAACGAAAGGGTTGCGGTGAGTAGCAGCTGGCGCTGCTAACTCGAGAGAACGAGCAAGAATGGGAGTCTGCTCCACCCCAGGAGGGTTGAGCAGAGTCTCCACTTTCTGCTTTTTCTCCAGGTCCTCCATAAGTTCCAACAGTCGGACAGCCTGTTGGTACTTCCTCAAAGCTCCTTCATAGCCATTAGCAATGGCATACCCTCTCAGCTCCTCCTCGATTTCCACCAGTTGCCCTGGTTGAACTTCGAAGTGCCCTTTGAGGCACCCTAGTCCAGCATCCTTTAAGAATGCTGACCAGTCGGAGCAGAAGAGTAGCCATTGGGCTACGAAAGACTTGAGACTGGTGAAACATTCCTCCGAGCTCAGGTCTTGCGGACCTTTCTCGTCGAACATTCCTCCAGCTTGAGTGCACTCGTTGATGTGTCTGGTAATGACGGACATAATCTCCTTACGGTTATATGTCTCATTGTTCAACACAACATCAGCCTCGGCCTCAGAAGAATTGTTTTTGAAAGACATTGATAGCAGCAAAGGGTCGATTGACGATCAACAGTTGCAATAGCTCAAACACGTATGTGCTGAAAACACACATGATGATTAAACGAGAATTCGAGAAAATGTAGAGAATACAGACGATGGGAACTCCCCATATGCACGAGATAGATTACTGATTTGGATTCAAATAGTTTGGGGTAGCACAAACGACTGTAAATATTGAGGTTGTGAAGCAAGAATGGATGGTTTGCCACTGATGGATCGATGATACTAGATAAACTAGATCCGACAATGATCAGTTGTGGAGTAAGCCTCAAGCTCATAGCTCCATCACCGCCTCCATAAATCCTCACAGCTCAACATAACACAACGTTAGGTCGGACACCCCGCCTATATAGAATTATCACCCCGAGTGTGAGTCTATAATAGGCACCGATGTCAAATAAATTTAAAAAATTTATTTAATTTTAAGAGAAAAATTTAAAAAATTTGAGTGAGAAAGAAAAAAAATAGGAGAGAAAAGACCACGTGCTACCAAAAATATTTTAGGCCAACCTTCCTATGCGCCTTTGAAACCTCCTTGAAGGTCTCAAAGCGCCATCTACAGTAACCTGCCTGCGCATCAAACTTCGTCGGCGCCAGCAAGAAACTTACTGACGCATCACCCGTCTGTCTGCGTCTCTTACAAGAAATCGAAACTCTAACAGTAGTTTTTTGTATTGCCTGGGTCCAAGATGACCTGTTTCTATACGAGAAACACGACAAATACCCGAAAAAACAATTCTAGAGGACATAAACAGATGAAAATGTGCACTTTCCACCCAGATAAGCCTCCAAAACCATCCGACCCTGTTCAATCGGATGTCAACGTGCTCAATATATTATCTCCAGCTAGCATTCTAGGAGCATAACAATAATCGAGACTCTCAAATATCGAAACAAGTCGAATAGAACAATTATATACAATAACCATTCACTTTTGCCTCATAATGATGCAATTTGAGCTTTTCCGAGCTCGAAACGATCAAAAAACCACGGGTTTTGACACCCCGGAATCAGAAAGTTTTTACAATAGACCAAAAAATTGGAATATTTTACGCATATGCGACCACAAGACAATTTTTCGAATCATCTGTGTCCCATAACATCATTTTAGATTGTTCGGCCTGCCACAAAACTGATATTTTTGTCAAATTGTGAAAAATTCGATTTTCCGCAATCCTGACTACTCATACAGCTCGAATAAATCGATAAATTGACAGGGAAACAACTAGAATGATCAACATTGTGCAAATATACGTGGCATTCTACCAGAATCCGCGGATTTGCCTCAGTTACTAGCTTTTTCACTCGAAAAACAATGAAAGTACATTCGAAAAGTGAAAAATAAATGTTCCTCACAGCTCAAACAACCTCATAGCTCAAATAATTGATTACTTTCGAGTAAAATAACTAACTTGTGCAAATTACCGTGGCATTCCATAAGAATCCGCGGGTTTGCAACAATTACTAGCTTTTTTATTCGAAAAACTATGAAAGTACGTTCGAGATGGGAAAAAACAATGTTCCTCACAGCTCTAACGACCTCATAGCTCAATAATTTGAAAAATTTCGAGTAAAAACAAGCGAACCTGTGCAAATATCCTTGGCCTCCTGATAAAATCCTCGATTTTGCTGCGATTATTGATCCTTTGCCTCGAAAAACTGCGAAAATCCATTGAATTTGTGAGAAAATATCGCTTCATCACGCCTCAAATGTCCTCCGAGCTCATAAAATGATTACTTCCGAGTCAAAACGAGTCAACCAACTGCTAAAAGCCTCATGTCGACAAATTGCATGCATATTGCCGGCTTGAGGGCGAATAAATTCAGCAAAACTGAACAATTCTCATCGAATAACTTCATATTCCGACAAGAATGTCGAAATATCGAGATTCGGAACATTCTAAGCACTTTTTTCGCGAAAAAACTGTAAATTAAATTCAAATTCGTGAAAAGTATCGACTCAACACTCATAAAAATTCAATGACAGCTCAAAAATGACGAGTTTCGACGAAAAAACGAGCAACAGAAAATATTATCACTGGAAATCGAACAGAATCCGTGTTTTTGCCTCAATCCTTAGCCTCTTTACTCGAAAATCTACGAAAAAGCATTCGAAATGTGAAAAATAAAATTCCTCACAGCTCAAACGATCTCATAGCTTATAAAAATGATAAGCCTCGAGTAAAAACAGCCGAAATGAGCAAATAACATGGCCTTCCATAAGAAACTGTGATTGCAGGGGGTAATTTTTAGCTTTTCACCACGAAAAAACTACGAAATGCATTACAAAATGTGAAAAATAAAATTCCTCACAGCTCATATGCCTCCGTATCTCGTAAAACGATAAAATTCGCGGTGAAAGAAGCTAACAAATTACGAAATACCTCAAAATCGACGTAACTTTACGGTTTCGGCGATTTAAGGGCGAATAAGCCTCAAAAAATTGAGTTATTCTCATCGAATCGAGTCATATCCCAACACGAATGTCGAAACATGCTAATTCGGCAAATTTTAGGCCCAATTTTCGCAGAAAACTGTAAATTAAATTCAAATTTGTGAGAAATATCGATTCATCACTCATAAAAATTTAAATACAGCTCAAAATGATTAATTTTACAATTAATTTCGGCGAAAATGAACGAAAAACGGGTTCGTCGTCCTATTTTACTCGAAAAACATTTAAAAAACATTCAAATTCGTCGTAAATAAAATTTACTACGAAAGAAATGTTTAAAATGTCTCATAAAGATTTAAATTTCGAGAAAATGAGGTGAAAATCGGGGAAAAACGAGAGCGCGCGCGCGAGTCGTAAACCTATTTTAACATGAGCAATAGATTTCGAAATAATTCGAACGCCTATAAAAACGTGTTCAAACGTAATGAATCGATAAAACCGGTCGATGTTGTCAAAATGAATTTAGAATTTTGATCAAGACACACCATGTGGCGAACGGTGGGTTCAGAGATAGTGATACGACAGAATATTGTGCGAAATATGTGTAATTTTGTATAAAGTGTATAGAATTTGTGGTAGAATGCTTCTTTATGGCCATTCAGACAACATTTCCGGTAAATCATTCAATACAGAACACAAGTTTAAAAGGAATTCTAATTTATTTCGCCTCGGAAAGTGGGAAAAGCATTCTTTCCTAAGAAAGTGCAATAAAAACCCACTTTCGTCGGTACCCATAGATAAAATATAAAGAAATACGCCTCGTAGCTCGTCAACTTAGCCTCAAACTCCATAAGATCCACGAAATAAAGATTCCATGGCGCTTATGACAGATTTCATAGGCCTCCGAGCTCACAATAATTAAATAACTATTAGGTATGACGAAATAGCCAGTAAAACTCACTATTTCTCATAAATAAGAATTATAATAATTATATATATAGGCCTCGGAGTAAGACAGAACTCACGTAACCATTTAAACACCATTATAAAGGAGCAAAACGAAGAGAAGATGCAGCAGACGAAACACACTCGAACATAAAACGAGGAACGAGCGAGGACGACGACTGACAACGACCACAACGAGCGCAACGAACACACACTGCAGGAAGGGGGCAGCCACGCAGCGCGTCATACAGCGAAAGGGGCAGCCAAGAAGACATACACCTTCGCTGAAGAACACGCAACGACGCCCAACACCTGCAAACATCTTGGCACTGTGCCAAAACATGATATTTCGCATATTTTGGTAACACAATGCACAAGAAAGAAAGAAAATAGACTAAACATACAATCAATCAAATAATAAATAGATAATTGATGAATTCTAGTCTTTTATCATGTAGTTACAGAGTCGAGCACGTCGCCCGCCGCGACATATGTGATAGTTCTATGATAGTTACATGATAGTTATATGATAGTTATGTGATAGTTCTATGACAGTTATGTGATAGTTCTATGATAGTTACATGATAGTTATATGATAGTTATGTGATAGTTCTATGATAGTTATGTGATAGTTATATGATAGTTATATGATAGTTCTATGATAGTTATGTGATAGTTCTATGATAGTTACATGATAGTTATATGATAGTTATGTGATAGTTCTATGATAGTTATGTGATAGTTCTATGATTGTTCTATGATAGTTATATGATAGTTATGTGATAGTTCTATGATAGTTACATGATAGTTATATGATAGTTATGTGATAGTTCTATGACAGTTATGTGATAGTTCTATGATAGTTACATGATAGTTATATGATAGTTATGTGATAGTTCTATGATAGTTATGTGATAGTTATATGATAGTTATGTGATAGTTCTATGATAGTTATGTGATAGTTCTATGATAGTTACATGATAGTTATATGATAGTTATGTGATAGTTCTATGATAGTTATGTGATAGTTCTATGATAGTTACATGATAGTTATATGATAGTTATGTGATAGTTCTATGATAGTTATGTGATAGTTCTATGATTGTTCTATGATAGTTATATGATAGTTATGTGATAGTTCTATGATAGTTACATGATAGTTATATGATAGTTATGTGATAGTTCTATGACAGTTATGTGATAGTTCTATGATAGTTACATGATAGTTATATGATAGTTATGTGATAGTTCTATGATAGTTATGTGATAGTTATATGATAGTTATGTGATAGTTCTATGATAGTTATGTGATAGTTCTATGATAGTTATGTGATAGTTCTATGATTGTTCTATGATAGTTATATGATAGTTATGTGATAGTTCTATGATAGTTACATGATAGTTATATGATAGTTATGTGATAGTTCTATGACAGTTATGTGATAGTTCTATGATAGTTACATGATAGTTATATGATAGTTATGTGATAGTTCTATGATAGTTATGTGATAGTTATATGATAGTTATGTGATAGTTCTATGATAGTTATGTGATAGTTCTATGATAGTTACATGATAGTTATATGATAGTTATGTGATAGTTCTATGATAGTTATGTGATAGTTCTATGATTGTTCTATGATAGTTATATGATAGTTATGTGATAGTTCTATGATAGTTACATGATAGTTATATGATAGTTATGTGATAGTTCTATGACAGTTATGTGATAGTTCTATGATAGTTACATGATAGTTATATGATAGTTATGTGATAGTTCTATGATAGTTATGTGATAGTTATATGATAGTTATGTGATAGTTCTATGATAGTTATGTGATAGTTCTATGATAGTTACATGATAGTTATATGATAGTTATGTGATAGTTCTATGATAGTTATGTGATAGTTCTATGATAGTTACATGATAGTTATATGATAGTTATGTGATAGTTCTATGATAGTTACATGATAGTTACATGATAGTTCTATGATAGTTCTATGATAGTTACATGATAGTTATATGATAGTTATGTGATAGTTCTATGATAGTTATGTGATAGTTCTATGATAGTTACATGATAGTTATATGATAGTTACATGATAGTTCTATGATAGTTCTATGATAGTTACATGATAGTTATATGATAGTTGTGTGATTGTTCTATGATAGTTACATGATAGTTATATGATAGTTATGTGATTGTTCTATGATAGTTATGTGATAGTTCTATGATAGTTATATGATAGTTACATGATAGTTATATGATAGTTATATGATAGTTCTATGATAGTTCTATGATAGTTCTATGATAGTTCTATGATAGTTCTATGATAGTTACATGATAGTTCTATGATAGTTCTATGATAGTTACATGATAGTTATATGATAGTTATGTGATAGTTCTATGATAGTTATGTGATAGTTCTATGATAGTTACATGATAGTTATATGATAGTTATGTGATAGTTCTATGATAGTTATGTGATAGTTCTATGATAGTTATGTGATAGTTCTATGATTGTTCTATGATAGTTATATGATAGTTACATGATATTTCTATGATAAATCTATGATAGTTACATGATAGTTATATGATAGTTATGTGATAGTTCTATGATAGTTACATGATAGTTATATGATAGTTCTATGATAGTTCTATGATATTTCTATGATAGTTCTATGATAGTTACATGATAGTTCTATGATAGTTCTATGATAGTTACATGATAGTTATATGATAGTTATGTGATAGTTCTATGATAGTTATGTGATAGTTCTATGATAGTTCTATGATAGTTCTATGATAGTTACATGATAGTTCTATGATAGTTCTATGATAGTTACATGATAGTTATATGATAGTTATGTGATAGTTCTATGATAGTTATGTGATAGTTCTATGATAGTTATGTGATAGTTCTATGATAGTTATGTGATAGTTCTATGATTGTTCTATGATAGTTATATGATAGTTACATGATAGTTCTATGATAAATCTATGATAGTTACATGATAGTTATATGATAGTTATGTGATAGTTCTATGATAATTACATGATAGTTATATGATAGTTCTATGATAGTTCTATGATATTTCTATGATAGTTCTATGATAGTTACATGATAGTTCTATGATAGTTCTATGATAGTTACATGATAGTTATATGATAGTTATGTGATAGTTCTATGATAGTTATGTGATAGTTCTATGATAGTTACATGATAGTTATATGATAGTTATGTGATAGTTCTATGATAGTTATGTGATAGTTCTATGATTGTTCTATGATAGTTATATGATAGTTACATGATAGTTCTATGATAGTTCTATGATAGTTACATGATAGTTATATGATAGTTATGTGATAGTTCTATGATAGTTATGTGATAGTTCTATGATAGTTACATGATAGTTATATGATAGTTATGTGATAGTTCTATGATAGTTATGTGATAGTTCTATGATAGTTACATGATGGTTATATGATAGTTATGTGATAGTTCTATGATAGTTATGTGATAGTTCTATGATAGTTACATGATAGTTATATGATAGTTATGTGATAGTTCTATGATAGTTATGTGATAGTTATATGATAGTTATGTGATAGTTCTATGATAGTTATGTGATAGTTCTATGATAGTTACATGATAGTTATATGATAGTTTTGTGATAGTTCTATGATAGTTATGTGATAGTTCTATGATAGTTACATGATAGTTATATGATAGTTATGTGATAGTTCTATGATAGTTTTGTGATAGTTCTATGATAGTTACATGATAGTTATATGATAGTTATGTGATAGTTCTATGATAGTTATGTGATAGTTATATGATAGTTATGTGATAGTTCTATGATAGTTATGTGATAGTTCTATGATAGTTACATGATAGTTATATGATAGTTATGTGATAGTTCTATGATAGTTATGTGATAGTTCTATGATAGTTACATGATAATTATATGATAGTTATGTGATAGTTCTATGATAGTTACATGATAGTTATATGATAGTTATGTGATAGTTCTATGATAGTTATGTGATAGTTCTATGATAGTTACATGATAGTTATATGATAGTTATGTGATAGTTCTATGATAGTTATGTGATAGTTCTATGATAGTTACATGATAGTTATATGATAGTTATGTGATAGTTCTATGATAGTTATGTGATAGTTCTATGATTGTTCTATGATAGTTATATGATAGTTATGTGATAGTTCTATGATAGTTACATGATAGTTATATGATAGTTATGTGATAGTTCTATGACAGTTATGTGATAGTTCTATGATAGTTACATGATAGTTCTATGATAGTTACATGATAGTTATATGATAGTTATGTGATAGTTCTATGATAGTTACATGATAGTTACATGATAGTTCTATGATAGTTCTATGATAGTTACATGATAGTTATATGATAGTTATGTGATAGTTCTATGATAGTTATGTGATAGTTCTATGATAGTTACATGATAGTTATATGATAGTTACATGATAGTTCTATGATAGTTCTATGATAGTTACATGATAGTTATATGATAGTTATGTGATAGTTCTATGATAGTTATGTGATAGTTCTATGAAAGTTATGTGATAGTTCTATGATAGTTATGTGATAGTTCTATGATTGTTCTATGATAGTTATATGATAGTTACATGATAGTTCTATGATAGTTCTATGATAGTTACATGATAGTTATATGATAGTTATGTGATAGTTCTATGATAGTTCTATGATAGTTCTATTCCTCATAGATCCTCATAGATCCTCATAGATCCTCATAGATCCTCATAGATCCTCATAGATCCTCATAGATCCTCATAGATCCTCATAGATCCTCATAGATCCTCATAGATCCTCATAGATCCTCATAGATCCTCATAGATCCTCATAGATCCTCATAGATCCTCATAGATCCTCATAGATCCTCACAGATCCTCATAGATCCTCATAGATCCTCATAGATCCTCATAGATCCTCATCGATCCTCATCGATCCTCACAGATCCTCACAGATCCTCATAGATCCTCATATATCCTCATAGATCCTCATAGATCCTCATAGATCCTCATAGATCCTCATAGATCCTCATAGATCCTCATAGATCCTCATAGATCATCATAGATCCTCATAGATCCTCATAGATCCTCATAGATCCTCATAGATCCTCACAGATCCTCATAGATCCTCATAGATCCTCATAGATCCTCATAGATCCTCATCGATCCTCATCGATCCTCACAGATCCTCATAGATCCTCATATATCCTCATAGATCCTCATAGATCCTCATAGATCCTCATAGATCCTCATAGATCCTCATAGATCCTCATAGATCCTCATAGATCCTCATAGATCCTCATAGATCCTCATAGATCCTCATAGATCCTCATAGATCCTCACAGATCCTCATAGATCCTCATAGATCCTCATAGATCCTCATAGATCCTCATAGATCCTCATAGATCCTCATAGATCCTCATAGATCCTCATAGATCCTCATAGATCCTCATAGATCCTCATAGATCCTCACAGATCCTCATAGATCCTCATAGATCCTCATAGATCCTCATAGATCCTCATCGATCCTCATCGATCCTCACAGATCCTCACAGATCCTCATAGATCCTCATATATCCTCATAGATCCTCATAGATCCTCATAGATCCTCATAGATCCTCATAGATCCTCATAGATCCTCATAGATCATCATAGATCCTCATAGATCATCATAGATCATCATAGACCATCATAGATCCTCACAGATCCTCATAGATCCTCATAGATCCTCATAGATCCTCATAGATCCTCATCGATCCTCATCGATCCTCACAGATCCTCATAGATCCTCATATATCCTCATAGATCCTCATAGATCCTCATAGATCCTCATAGATCCTCATAGATCCTCATAGATCCTCATAGATCCTCATAGATCCTCATAGATCATCATAGATCCTCATAGATCATCATAGATCATCATAGACCATCATAGATCCTCACAGATCCTCATAGATCCTCATAGATCCTCATAGATCCTCATAGATCCTCATAAATCCTCATAGATCCTCATAGATCATCATAGATCATCATAGACCATCATAGATCATCATAGATCCTCATAGATCATCATAGATCCTCATAGATCCTCATCGATCCTCATAGATCCTCATAGATCCTCATAGATCCTCATAGATCCTCATAGATCATCATAGATCCTCATAGATCCTCATAGATCCTCATAGATCCTCATAGATCCTCATAGATCCTCATAGATCCTCATAGATCCTCATCGATCCTCATCGATCCTCACAGATCCTCACAGATCCTCATAGATCCTCATAGATCCTCATAGATCCTCATAGATCCTCATAGATCCTCATAGATCCTCATAGATCCTCATAGATCCTCATAGATCCTCATAGATCCTCATAGATCCTCATAGATCCTCATAGATCCTCATAGATCCTCATAGATCCTCATAGATCCTCATAGATCCTCATAGATCCTCACAGATCCTCATAGATCCTCATAGATCCTCATAGATCCTCATAGATCCTCATCGATCCTCATCGATCCTCACAGATCCTCACAGATCCTCATAGATCCTCATATATCCTCATAGATCCTCATAGATCCTCATAGATCCTCATAGATCCTCATAGATCCTCATAGATCCTCATAGATCATCATAGATCCTCATAGATCATCATAGATCATCATAGACCATCATAGATCCTCACAGATCCTCATAGATCCTCATAGATCCTCATAGATCCTCATAGATCCTCATCGATCCTCATCGATCCTCACAGATCCTCATAGATCCTCATATATCCTCATAGATCCTCATAGATCCTCATAGATCCTCATAGATCCTCATAGATCCTCATAGATCCTCATAGATCCTCATAGATCCTCATAGATCATCATAGATCCTCATAGATCATCATAGATCATCATAGACCATCATAGATCCTCACAGATCCTCATAGATCCTCATAGATCCTCATAGATCCTCATAGATCCTCATAAATCCTCATAGATCCTCATAGATCATCATAGATCATCATAGACCATCATAGATCATCATAGATCCTCATAGATCATCATAGATCCTCATAGATCCTCATCGATCCTCATAGATCCTCATAGATCCTCATAGATCCTCATAGATCCTCATAGATCATCATAGATCCTCATAGATCCTCATAGATCCTCATAGATCCTCATAGATCCTCATAGATCCTCATAGATCCTCATAGATCCTCATAGATCCTCATAGATCCTCATAGATCCTCATAAATCCTCATAGATCCTCATAGATCATCATAGATCATCATAGACCATCATAGATCATCATAGATCCTCATAGATCATCATAGATCCTCATAGATCCTCATCGATCCTCATAGATCCTCATAGATCCTCATAGATCCTCATAGATCCTCATAGATCCTCATAGATCCTCGTAGATCCTCATAGATATGATAGTTCTATGATAGTTCCATGATAGTTCTATGATAGTTATGTGATAGTTCTATGATAATTCTATGATAGTTCTATGATAGTTCTATGGTAGTTCTATGATAGTTACATGATAGTTATATGATAGTTATGTGATTGTTCTATGATAGTTATGTGATAGTTCTATGATAGTTCTATGATAGTTATATGATAGTTCTATGATAGTTCTATGATAGTTCTATGATAGTTACATGATAGTTCTATGATAGTTCTATGATAGTTACATGATAGTTATATGATAGTTATGTGATAGTTCTATGATAGTTATGTGATAGTTCTATGATAGTTATATGATAGTTCTATGATAGTTCTATGATAGTTACATGATAGTTCTATGATAGTTACAAGATAGTTATATGATATTGACATGATAGTTATATGATAGTTATGTGATTGTTCTATGATAGTTATGTGATAGTTCTATGATAGTTACATGATAGTTATATGATAGTTACATGATAGTTCTATGATAGTTCTATGATAGTTACATGATAGTTATATGATAGTTATGTGATAGTTCTATGATAGTTATGTGACAGTTCTATGATAGTTATGTGATAGTTCTATGATAGTTACATGATAGTTATATGATAGTTATGTGATAGTTCTATGATAGTTATGTGATAGTTCTATGATTGTTCTATGATAGTTATATGATAGTTACATGATAGTTCTATGATAGTTCTATGATAGTTACATGATAGTTATATGATAGTTATGTGATAGTTCTATGATAGTTCTATGATAGTTCTATTCCTCATAGATCCTCATAGATCCTCATAGATCCTCATAGATCCTCACAGATCCTCATAGATCCTCATAGATCCTCATAGATCCTCATAGATCCTCATCGATCCTCATCGATCCTCACAGATCCTCATAGATCCTCATATATCCTCATAGATCCTCATAGATCCTCATAGATCCTCATCGATCCTCATCGATCCTCACAGATCCTCACAGATCCTCATAGATCCTCATATATCCTCATAGATCCTCATAGATCCTCATAGATCCTCATAGATCCTCATAGATCCTCATAGATCCTCATAGATCCTCATAGATCATCATAGATCCTCATAGATCCTCATAGATCCTCACAGATCCTCATAGATCCTCACAGATCCTCATAGATCCTCATAGATCCTCATAGATCCTCATAGATCCTCATAGATCATCATAGATCCTCATAGATCCTCATAGATCCTCACAGATCCTCATAGATCCTCATAGATCCTCATAGATCCTCATAGATCCTCATAGATCCTCATAGATCCTCATAGATCCTCATAGATCCTCATAGATCCTCATAGATCCTCATAGATCCTCATAGATCCTCATAGATCCTCATAGATCCTCATAGATCCTCATAGATCCTCATAGATCCTCATAGATCCTCATAGATCCTCATAGATCCTCACAGATCCTCATAGATCCTCATAGATCCTCATAGATCCTCATAGATCCTCATCGATCCTCATCGATCCTCACAGATCCTCACAGATCCTCATAGATTCTCATATATCCTCATAGATCCTCATAGATCCTCATAGATCCTCATAGATCCTCATAGATCCTCATAGATCCTCATAGATCCTCATAGATCATCATAGATCCTCATAGATCATCATAGATCATCATAGACCATCATAGATCCTCACAGATCCTCATAGATCCTCATAGATCCTCATAGATCCTCATAGATCCTCATCGATCCTCATCGATCCTCACAGATCCTCATAGATCCTCATATATCCTCATAGATCCTCATAGATCCTCATAGATCCTCATAGATCCTCATAGATCCTCATAGATCCTCATAGATCCTCATAGATCCTCATAGATCATCATAGATCCTCATAGATCATCATAGATCATCATAGACCATCATAGATCCTCACAGATCCTCATAGATCCTCATAGATCCTCATAGATCCTCATAGATCCTCATAAATCCTCATAGATCCTCATAGATCATCATAGATCATCATAGACCATCATAGATCATCATAGATCCTCATAGATCATCATAGATCCTCATAGATCCTCATCGATCCTCATAGATCCTCATAGATCCTCATAGATCCTCATAGATCCTCATAGATCCTCCTAGATCCTCATAGATCCTCATAGATATGATAGTTCTATGATAGTTCTATGATATTTACATGATAGTTATATGATAGTTATGTGATTGTTCTATGATAGTTATGTGATAGTTCTATGATAGTTCTATGATAGTTATATGATAGTTCTATGATAGTTCTATGATAGTTCTATGATAGTTACATGATAGTTCTATGATAGTTCTATGATAGTTACATGATAGTTATATGATAGTTATGTGATAGTTCTATGATAGTTATGTGATAGTTCTATGATAGTTATATGATAGTTCTATGATAGTTCTATGATAATTCTATGATAGTTCTATGATAGTTCTATGATAGTTCTATGATAGTTCTATGATAGTTCTATGATAGTTCTATGATATTGACATGATAGTTATATGATAGTTATGTGATTGTTCTATGATAGTTATGTGATAGTTCTATGATAGTTCTACAGTAGCGTGCAGTAGTCATGCATATTTCGGTTTTTTGGCCGTAACTCGGCTCAAAATTGTCCGTTTGAGCTGGGATTTGACCACGTTATGTAAAATATACATTCTCACATATCAGTATCAACTTTTTTGACAAAACCCCAAATTTTTGAAATTTTACGATTTTTTCGAATTTTTCCGATTTCTTGAATTTTGAAAAAATTTTTCAAAGTGTCGAAATAAAGCCTGATAAACGTATTTCATCAAGTGTCCCATTCTAAATCATCTCAATTCCGACTCGAAACGGTCCGTAGAATGGTCTGGTACACCAAATCATTATAGTTCAACTTGTTTTATCAAACACAAACCCAAAAAATTGGTTTTCCTTCCTTAACCTAGATGTAGAAACGATCGACTTCAATATTCAGCTTTTAAAGGGCTTACATTCGCCAATTACTGCCTGAGAGAATAATTATTTCGCCAATAGGTTCGCCGATACTCATGAAAAATACTAAGAATATTATAATCTTGCAAATCATAACAAAAAACAGAACAAATTCACGATATCTGACATGAAACTATTGATTGAAGTTGGGGAATTAGGATTATTAGGTACCTAAAAATGTGGAAAAGTGAATTTTTCAGAAAAACTGGTCATTGCCTGCAATTTTTGATTATTCTATTCGATTGATGGTGTCATTCTGATTCTAGTTCCATTTATTAGGTCATGGTGCTCATCCTAGACTCTACTTGCAGCTCATCCGATTCTACGAGGTCAAGATTTGGGAATGGGATCAATTCGGCCGTCCATTAGAGAAGTACTAGACGAGTTAACTTGATTGTGAAAGCTTGAATCAATGCTCATGTACACTAAAAACAATAAAAACATGCCAAACTGTGACAAGAAATCCACAAAAAAAAATTTCGACACTTTGGAAAATTTTTTCAAAATTCAAGAAATCGGAAAAATTCGAAAAAATCGTAAAATTTCAAAAATTTGGGGTTTTGTCAAAAAAGTTGATACTGATATGTGAGAATGTATATTTTACATAACGTGGTCAAATCCCAGCTCAAACGGACAATTTTGAGCCGAGTTACGGCCAAAAAACCGAAATATGCATGACTACTGCACGCTACTGTATGATAGTTATATGATAGTTCTATGATAGTTCTATGATAGTTACATGATAGTTATATGATAGTTATGTGATAGTTCTATGATAGTTATGTGATAGTTCTATGATAGTTATATGATAGTTCTATGATAGTTCTATGATAGTTACATGATAGTTATATGCTAGTTATGTGATTGTTCTATGATAGTTATGTGATAGTTCTATGATAGTTATATGATAGTTCTATGATAGTTCTATGATAGTTCTATGATAGTTCTATGATAGTTCTATGATAGTTACATGATAGTTCTATGATAGTTCTATGATAGTTACATGATAGTTATATGATAGTTCTATGATAATTCTATGATAGTTCTATGATAGTTCTATGATAGTTCTATGATAGTTCTATGATAGTTCTATGATAGTTCTATGATAGTTACATGATAGTTATATGCTAGTTATGTGATTGTTCTATGATAGTTATGTGATAGTTCTATGATAGTTATATGATAGTTCTATGATAGTTCTATGATAGTTCTATGATAGTTCTATGATAGTTCTATGATAGTTACATGATAGTTATATGTTGTCTACCTTTTCATGATAATTCTCATTAAAAACCCACTCATTTTACAATTATGATTATTTCTTATGTCATTTTGTTCAGTGATGAGTTCGATGAGTTAGTTCCCCATTACTTATTTTCATCAAATTTTCGAGTGCCAAATTGTGAGGGAAAATGCACTCTCCATTTCCAATACTCTCTCGTTCTTTCTCGTTTTCTCTACCCCGTCTCTAATCTCTACACAGACATTCTCAATTTCATTGGGGTCACCTCCTGGCCGTTTTGCCACAGCCAAGCCGAAATCGATAGGGCCCCAACGTGCAATCGACTCCCCAACACACGAAAACCAACTAGCCATCGGCCGCTCAACACACGGGGCCTGCCATGGGTTCGTGTGTGTCTTTTTCACTCACCAATCTTCCCTACCCTCCTTCTCCCTCCTTCTGCGTTGCGAGACCACTTGCGAGCGGCGGGAAAATTCAAATGTCTGCGCCTTTAATCTCCTCTTTTTTATTTGTTGTGTATATTTATCCTAATTTGAGCCATTTATCGATATACTTTGCGATTTCTCCTTGAACATACTCTCCTAAAAAAATATTTTTCAGTTCGATTGATTCAATTTGCGCTATCAAATCAACAGGACGAGTGGAATATTGCAATTATTGGTATATAATATAATTACTGATGAATAATAATGTTAATAATGTTGCAGACCAGACGATCTTGAAGCTCGAGTTGAACGAAAGTTGAGGAGAAAGCAGAACATGGATAGAAAAACAAGAGAGCAGCAAAAAAGTGGAAATGCCGAAGATGAAATGAAAACAATCGTAAGTTTTTCTTTTTTTTCTGAAGAAAGAATATCAAAAAATCACTGATGGTGAATCCGTGTAAAAAAACCCGGGAACAGAATTAAATCCTTGATGACACTTACTATGATAAAACGACAAAAAAAGGCAATTTCGCAATCCGGCGTCATTCTTTTAGCTATAAGCTATAGTTGATATGGCATTTATCTCTCAATCAAGTCTCAAAAAAAAATTACTCGAAAATAGTACAGTGATCCAAACTACACACATTTTTTGTGAGCCTGTGCTGAAATAAAAATCCTATGCCAAAAACTGTTCATCAAAATATACGATTTTTTTATCCATCAAAATATACGACTTTTCAGGTTTGAAAAGTATCAGCCATGTGAAAGACAAGATACATGAAGTGCGATCACTTGGTAAATCGACAAAAAGGTAGTTGTTAAAGTTTTACATTTTAGTAGATGTAATTGTTGAATTTCAGATTACCAAGAAGTTGTATGCCAAAAAGTTTCGAGAAATATTGAAGCACCAAAATGGGTTTGATGAAGAAGAAGTCGAGAAAAAATTACAACGATGACGGATGAAGCAATGAACGATCAATAGATGGAAGGAATCCTATGTTGCACCAAGAAGTTGGATACCGCAGTTGAATTCAACAATTAGAGGTGTAGTGTCGCTTTTCGGTCAATTCAAACGAAGTGGGCAAGAATGGCGGATGGAAGAACAATTGACAGTGAATGGAAGAAAGCCTCGATTGCAACACAATGTTTTATATCGCAAGCAAAGGCATCAACCAGAGGGTGTCCTGCCATTTTAACCATGACGGATGAAAAAACAACCAATTGTTGGATGGAAGGAAATGTATAAAACAACAGATAGCTGGATATTGGAGCTGAACGCTTCTATCAGAAGGAACGCGTCCAAATACTGTAAATATGACGGGAAACATGATGGATGATACAACAACTAACGATGGATGTAGAAGCCTTATGAATCAACAGAATGTTGTATATCGCGAGTGAAGGCAACCAGAAGTGGATCCGTGTGAACGAGATGTGCAGCCGGATGAAACCGCAACGAACGATGGATGGTAGGAGCCCCATGGAACAACACAATGTTGTATACCGCGAGTGAGGGCAACCAGAAGTAAACCATTGTGACCATTATGGTCAGTCGGAAGAACCAGCAACGAACATGGATGGCATGTATAAGCTCAATGGACCAACAGAATGTTGTATATCGCGAGTGAGGCCAACCAAAAGTGAGACATTGTTAACGAGATGGGTAGTGGGATGAAACAACAACCAACGATGGATGGAACGAGCCCATGGAACAACACAATGCTGTGTACCTCAACTAAAAGCAACCAGAGCAAAGCTGAAAACATCAACCAGAGGTGAACTGGATGTGCGCGCAATCTATACATGGCGCGATTGATGAAGCAACAAACAATGATCGACTCTAGTTGGCAGTATCAAGATGCTCCGAACTCGTCATACTTTTGGATCGTGCGTGCTGAGATGTGACGGAATCAGATGAAGATTATGAAATTGGTTCAAACAGTTCCTTGTGTAAATTATTTTTTGTCTAAAACACATCATAACTTATGAATTGTTGCAGAAATTAGGAGCAAAAGCGGATGATAAACCAAAGATGTGAAGATGAAAAAATCAACTCGAAAAGACACCATCAAGGTTGATCAAGCTCAACACAATATCAAACCAAGCACGTTGAATGATTCGAGAAATGCAAAAATGGTACACACTTTCAGTCATATTTTGCTGTTTTAGTAAGTTTTTTGTTATCTAAAATTATTAAACAACTAAGAATTTTTGCAGAAAAAGGATCAAATTGTGACAAGGAGGAATCGATAAATGGGAAAACTTCCAGCACCATAGGCCGACCAAAAATTTGGAAAATCCTCTATATTTTTTTATTGCGTTCATATGATGTGGCCGTTTTCAAATTTCATAGGAGTTTTTCAACTGGTACCATGTTTTATCCCCTTTTTCCCAAATTTCTACCGGTATAATATTTTATTCCAGTTCGCTATTTTGATATGTATTTTTCCATATGCACCATGTTTTATCCCATTTTCCCAAATTTCGTATGTATTTTTCGACCGTTATAATATCTTATACCATTTTTCCAAAACTTTACATAAACTTCCACACTGGGATCATGTTTTGTCTCTTTCTTTCCCAAATTTTATATGTAGTTTCTTACTGAAATCCTATTTTTCCTATGTTATCTAATCGTGTTTTTATTTTATATTTATCATTGTAACTCTATCAATTAATCTAATTTTATTGTTTATTCATTGTGTCTTTTTATTTTCTAATTCATCATTATTTTCTTTTCTCCTCATCAAAATTTGTCCGAATCGATAATCATTGTGCTAATGTACTCTCCATTTTCCGCCATTTTCCCTAAATGAACACTATTGATAATTGCATGCTGACCATCTTATGAAAATATTGATGAAGATTCCCATTTCAGAAGCCAGTAGAACTCAAAACGATTCAGGTCGTCCTGTTTGTCTTCCCCCAATCAGATAAGGTCAAAACATAGGGACTTTTAGTTCGAGTACTTTCTGCAGGGATGGTCGGTGGTTTCAAACATTTATTTTGATCCAAATATTATACAATGTCCAGTAGATTCTCCTACTTTGAGGTGGAATCTCTGCGAAAGGGCGAGATGTTTGTTTTCATGGCGAACCAGGAACCTTTCAATTCCTAGCTATCTCTCACAATCAGTTTTTTTTCTTTCCTCCTTTTGATCAGCCAACTCCAAGTCTCTGCGTCTCTCTGCTCTCCCCACTATTTTTCCGTCGTCGGGTTATTTTGTCGCCCGCAGCTGTTCTTCTGGTTCCTCCAAATTGTCATATCGCCCGAGATTTCCGTCAGCTTTTTCTCATCTTCCTTCATTTTCGTTTTTTTACTCATTGTTTTTCCAGTTTTTTTTCAATATAGCAATTCATCAGCGTATTTTTTCTTGATGATTTTCATATTTTCTCAATTTCAAACAATCATTTTGCAGGGTGATATTGTTGATTATAATATCAACTAAGCTACGGATAAGCTCAGTTTACTGAGTTTTCAGTTAATCTGAAAGAAGAAAACAACAACAACAACAACTTGACAACTTGATGCAACAAGTAATTGATGATGATGGTGATCAAGAAAGAAAAACTGCACGGCATATCTTGGGTATTTTTCCTTGATTTTATCTGTTTATGAATAATTGACTTTAGACGTTTGTGATGAGCAGAATCAAGTTGATTCAAATGGAAAAAAGGAATGATGCGAACAAACAAACAAGTAGTCAAAAAAAGCAATAGCTGCTAGAGAGGGAGACGGACAGAATGTGAATAGAGATGATCAGCCAGATAGGATAAGGAAGGAAGAGGCACAATCCAAACAAAATTGATGAAAATGGTGGACGAAGTTATGGAAGAAGAGGGTGGCGAAGAAGAAGAATGAGTAAGCTTCGAGGGAATTTTCGTATCTAAATTAGTTATTATGCGTTCATTAGGCAGGGAGTTCGTTCTGATAAAAACAAGGCGTATGGGCGCAAATGCAACTTCCCGGCCACCAAATATAGTGGCACACTGTTTCATTTTTATCGCCGGGAAGTAGTATTGGCGGACTTACGTCTTGTTTTTATTAAAGCCCAGCCTAGTGAACACATAATAGTAATTCAGCCATTTTTCAGGTGACAATCAAAAACAACTGGAAGTTACTATACTTCCACCGACACTCCATTGAACAAGTTGATTTGTTTCTCTGGTGATATCCGCATCAACGAGTTGAGGATAAACAATCCAGACAGAACAAGTTGTTATTGGTGAATTGGTGATGAAGCTGAGGAAGATGAAAAAAACGCCGCGAAAGTTGGTGATGAACTGTCGGAGTAGAAACGTGTCTTTTTCTAATTGCTTTTTTATTACTGTTGTAAATCATGAAAACAACTAAACTTGTAAATATTTGATATATTTATCAATAAATACTCATTTTTCATGTGTTCATCAGTTTCCTATAAATTCTTGTTATCAATATTTTGATGAGGCTCACAAAATTGAAAAGTCAAAATCAGTAATGTTGATTGAAATTTACCACATGTGATCAACAGAAGCCATATCTCGACTATACATTAAAAAAAATTAACGCGGCACCGTTTCCGATACACGATGCGACCGGCATCCCACTATTTCTGCTAGCTAGCTCAACCGATCTTCGGTCTTCATTTTTACCAGATGAAGTTGTTGATCTTCTCAATCGTTGAGTAGCTTTTAGAAGTGGGGTGAAGGTAGATAGTGGCGCCACCGCTGGAAATAATAGAATATCAGTTTTTATCACAGGGAAACGGTTGAAAAACGTACTTTCTGTTTGGGTGGCCGCGTCAGAATGAGCGGGGCTGGTTTCATATGGAGCTTGTTGTTCGCCCACTGATGGCGCTGAAAGTTAGAAAAATGTGGAAATTAATATTGTGTAGCTTACCAAAATTAAACTGGCAGTTATTGAAATTGATATTGGTATCTGCAAAAAGTGAAATCAACTACAAAACTTGGTGGGATGAAATTCACTTCCAATAAGAGCTTCGAGAGTATCTCGAATGTTTTGAAAGGGAGACCATCACAGCAATATTGGGGAAAATGAGAGGTTTTTATAGAAATGTCAGGGTAGGAGCTTGTAATAATATTCTCAATATTTTGAGGAAAAATCGGGAATCATTCATTGTGAAATGTTCTAAATGGAAGAACTAAGATGTTTTGAAATCGGGATACAAAACAATATAACAGTTGTGAAGATTGCCAGTTTTTAACGGATAAGAATATTGATAACAATAATCACGGTATTGTTCGATTAGATTATTGAAAAAAGAACAATTGGAACTATGGATGAGAAGCATTCATAGTGGCTTAGGATATTTTGTACGGAAGCGATTTGGATAATGGTGTTATTGCTCGTCATTTTAGAAAGTCAATATCAGACTCTGGTCGATCTCATGAGAAGAAATAAGTGTTTTTTTTGAATTTTCAGAGTGAGAGGATATTCTATTTTTTGTTCCTCTTTCTTCAAAATGAATCTTCTAGCAATAAATGCGTTTTCTGACCGAGTCGAGTAACATTTGAAATATTTGTACATGCTAAGGTGACCATATCTCGGTCTGCTTTGGCCAGATCAATCAGAAAATTCTTGTGATATATTGAAAATTTATTTATAAAAGAAAAATTGATTTATATAGCTTCTTGTAACTTTGAACTCTTGGGAAAAATATCAAAAAATACGCGAATGACCAACCAAACTCGATGAAGAAAGTAGCTTCTAATTTATGATTATTTGTTAAATAATGAGGGTGAATTTCTATACTCAAAAAAGCGAAAAAATGATGCGTAAAACGCTCAACAATTGAAAAAGCTAGAGAAAAAACTAAAAACAATCGATAGACAATGCCCACATGGCAAACAATTCGAATGTTCAGGGCGAGGTGGAGATGGAAAAATAGTGAGTCAAACAGTGAGGTGTTCTTTTTCAAAAGTAAAAATAATGTGAAGTGAGTGCGAGCTTAGATTTGAAGGGATACTGTTTTACTACACATCACTGTCTAGAATAACTTTCCTCTAGAAGTTTGAGAGTATGCATTGTATTATAATTAGATCGAAATATAATTGTATCAAACAATCTGTTGAATGAGTCACTGTTGAAATAAATAAGCAAAAAAAGTTTATAGGGGAAAACGTAAAACGTAAAAACAATGAAATGACATGACAACAGTTTGTTCACATCAAAAACTATGGTGTGAGGAAAAGACAAAAAGAATCGAGATGGTGGGATGGCGGTGACACATTGATTGAGCTGAAATATACAAAAACTACAGGAAGGGTTCTCGTGTTGCACATGTAACGGACTACAATGAGATATGATCTTTGTGGACAAAACTTTGGCATACTGTAAACGCATCATATATTGGAAAATGATTTTTGTATTGGAAGGTAAATAAGAAACAAGAAAACCGACAACCGGCGTTCGTAGTTGCAAAGAAGGACCAAGTCATGGGGCATATGAGATTGTGTCCTGCCGTGTATGACAGACGTGTGAAATGACTAACCGGTGTCCTGAAGAAAAGTGTATTTCAAAAAAATTGCGGTTTTTTTGTGAAACGTTCCTGTCGGACTTCTCATTCAGTTTTACAGGGTGGCCGCAAATTACATAAACAATACTATTAGAGCTTTGGCGCCATACTTTTTGGGGTTGGCGCTAATTTAATTTCGGCACACTTGTTATTATGATTGATGGTCATGTCTTCTATCCTACTGTCAAGATGCATCTTGATCCGTCATGTTTCGATTGCGTTGTGCTAGTTAGTAGCAATTGCGCTTCGGACTCCATTTTGCTCAAATGGCACGCGCTTGGATGTGAATTTGGTCGCCGCGTTTCCTGACAAGAATCGTTCATAATATAAACTGACTAATATTGTAAAAACCTTCAAAAAGTATCTCTGATCCCTCAGGAGGTTTTCGGGAAACACAGAATCATCAATTGAACCTCACATCCTTTCAGTGTGAAGGTTTCATGTAAAAGTTGTTTTCGATAGGTTTTCAGCAATAAACGAGTGGGAAAGGACAAATAATATGAACTATGAAGATATATGAAAAGATATATGAATCTGTGTGACTAATCTTGCAACGGACACCATAATTGGTTTTGCAAAATAGTAGAACACTGACTCACACAACCAAGTTTAAGAAACAGCAGTTTGAAAATCATTTTCACTCGTTTATCAACAAGAATGCTGGCATGTCTAGACTTACGCCCTCCATCCGCAGAACTGTCCCGCTTGAGCATTTTTGAGACAAAGGTCATGGCTAAATTCTACAAGTTTTTGCGAACTGGGAAAAAGAGGCTTTCCAAGAAATGGGATGGTCTATCTGTTGAATGCCTGCGTGCCACAGCGATTGCGAGCAGCAAAGTCTTCATGGCGATATCAAAAAAGAAGGCGGCCAGGTCAAACAGGACTAGGCGATAAATATTTTTTAGAACCTTAGTAAATGTTTGGTTCAGTCTCATGGCTTTCCGATTCTCGGTTTTCGAAATATTACCAAATTTATTTGTTTCCGTAATTTGCGGCCACCCTGTACTTCATTCCTCGTTCTTTCATACTTACAACAAACGATAATCATTCAATTTTTTATCACATTCTTATCCCATTAAATTTCATTCGCCAAAAAATGCGCAAAACCATTTTTGGTCTCTTTTTTTCTTTCTACAATCACTTTTCTTTGAAGTACGGGAAATTTCGAGTGTATTGAAACAATTTTTTTATTTGAATGAAGAAAACAATTGTAAAAAAAATTATGGTTCGCTTGGCAGCAGCTGGTGCGGATGTTGATGGTACATCAGCTGATGGAGCTTTTGCTTCTCGCTTGCAAGCACGTCTTCTTATCGGTTTGACTTCGATTGGTGGAGACGCTGATAACTCATGAGACCCATCAACGTTCGCAGCCTCCTCTCTCATATGGCGAAGAATCTCTACAAGACAACAATGTTTCATGTTCAAGTAAACTTGGCAAACCTCTTTTCACGAGGAAATCAAACCACCGTCACCGGATGTTTTCGATCTTCCCCCTCCAATGTCCGTTCGAACTCTTGTTTGATGTGGACTGCTTCCATCCCTTCGTTTTTTTCCTTCTTGTGGTCACTTTTCATTTCATCGACTTTTCCAGCTGAAAGTTGTTTGTCAGATTACAGTTTTTATTGGTTTTCAATTTCCTATATTTTTAAACAGTGATGATTCCTACGAGAGTTCTTTTTCTACAAGATGAGATTCATAGATTCATAGATTCATAGATTCATAGATTCATAGATTCATAGATTCATAGATTCATAGATTCATAGATTCATAGATTCATAGATTCATAGATTCATAGATTCATAGATTCATAGATTCATAGATTCATAGATTCATAGATTCATAGATTCATAGATTCATAGATTCATAGATTCATAGATTCATAGATTCATAGATTCATAGATTCATAGATTCATAGATTCATAGATTCATAGATTCATAGATTCATAGATTCATAGATTCATAGATTCATAGATTCATAGATTCATAGATTCATAGATTCATAGATTCATAGATTCATAGATTCAAAGATTCATAGATTCATAGATTCATAGATTCATAGATTCATAGATTCATAGATTCATAGATTCATAGATTCATAGATTCATAGATTCATAGATTCATAGATTCATAGATTCATAGATTCATAGATTCATAGATTCATAGATTCATAGATTCATAGATTCATAGATTCATAGATTCATAGATTCATAGATTCATAGATTCATAGATTCATAGATTCATAGATTCATAGATTCATAGATTCATAGATTCATAGATTCATAGATTCATAGATTCATAGATTCATAGATTCATAGATTCATAGATTCATAGATTCATAGATTCATAGATTCATAGATTCATAGATTCATAGATTCATAGATTCATAGATTCATAGATTCATAGATTCATAGATTCATAGATTCAAAGATTCATAGATTCATAGATTCATAGATTCATAGATTCATAGATTCATAGATTCATAGATTCATAGATTCATAGATTCATAGATTCATAGATTCATAGATTCATAGATTCATAGATTCATAGATTCATAGATTCATAGATTCATAGATTCATAGATTCATAGATTCATAGATTCATAGATTCATAGATTCATAGATTCATAGATTCATAGATTCATAGATTCATAGATTCATAGATTCATAGATTCATAGATTCATAGATTCATAGATTCATAGATTCATAGATTCATAGATTCATAGATTCATAGATTCATAGATTCATAGATTCAAAGATTCATAGATTCATAGATTCATAGATTCATAGATTCATAGATTCATAGATTCATAGATTCATAGATTCATAGATTCATAGATTCATAGATTCATAGATTCATAGATTCATAGATTCATAGATTCATAGATTCATAGATTCATAGATTCATAGATTCATAGATTCATAGATTCATAGATTCATAGATTCATAGATTCATAGATTCATAGATTCATAGATTCATAGATGATTCATAGATTCATAGATTCATAGATTCATAGATTCATAGATTCATAGATTCATAGATTCATAGATTCATAGATTCATAGATTCATAGATTCATAGATTCATAGATTCATAGATTCATAGATTCATAGATTCATAGATTCATAGATTCATAGATTCATAGATTCATAGATTCATAGATTCATAGATTCATAGATGCAGTAACAAATCAGAAAGAAAGAAAATACCTTTAGTCAATTTGTTGCATCAAATTGTGCTATTGTATTCTCGTTATTGATAACTAAAAACTCAGAAAACTGAGTTTTATGGCTTAGATGGATTTCCAACACATACCCTGCAAAATAATTGTTTGAAATTGAGAAAATGTGAGAAATTTCGAAAAATACACAGATGACGATCCAAAATTAATAACGAAATTTACACCTAATTTATCATTATTTGTTAAATAATGCTGATGAATTCATACTTTCAAAAGTGCGGGGGAAAAAGTTAAACACCTTAAAAATGGAGGAAGCTAGAGAATAAGCGCGAAAAAAACGACAATCGATAGACAATGACCATATGGCAAGCAATTCGAATGTACCAGAAGAATGTGTGCGGGGCACGAGGTGGTGAGAAGATGGAAAAAAAGTGGGTAGAACGGAGGGAGGCAGAGAACTTGTTATTGTGTGATCGAAAGAGAGAATGGTGTGATGTGAGAGCGAACTTAGAATTGGAGGGATTCCGTTTTACCACACCCTCGTCCTCTAGCATATGTTCCCTCTTGGGGCTTGAGCGTATGCATTGTATTATACTTGCATCAAAATAATTGTTTCCAAACAATCTGTTGCCTAGAGAAATGGTAAACATACTAGACGTTTTGAATTTTTTTGAGTTCGTATACTTTCTTTTTTGCATACACGCAATCCTTGACACATGTTAAGAGAATATAATGAAATGCTAAGTTGTATGAGAAAGAAAGAGTATAAGAATAAGCTAAAACATAGAAATGTACACCTGATAAAAAATATAGATATGGTTTCAAGATTACAAAAAAAAAAGTTACATAGGATATGTTTTTTTAAAGCGTAAAATGTATATAAAACTTGAGAACAGGGCGCATGACACACACCAGTTTTTGGGGAGACCAGAAGAATGTTCGCGAGCGACGAGGGAACAAGACGAATAGTATTGTAAAACAAAGAGACGCCGGAAATGAGTCAAAGGGTGATCAACGCAAAGGAAAAATGGGGTCGACCTGGGAAAATGGCCAAAAAGGAAGTACAATAATAGAAAAAATACAAAGTGAGATGGATAGAGAAAGGAGGATAAGAGACCAGAAAAAGAAATTTCTTGACTACGAATAGGAATGATATCACACTCTGATATATCAACGTGATCCCCTTGATGAATTGTTTCAAATTTCTTATGCTAAATTCGGTCAGCGACTGGAATTTCAGATAATTTATAGACGGGGGAACTAGAAGTAAAGCGACAATACGAAAAAACAACCCGGTGTCGTTTCCGATACTCGATGCGTCGGGCATCCCAACATTTCCGCTGGCTAGCTCAACCCATCATCGGTCTTGATCTCCACCAGATGGTGTTGTTGATATTCTCAATCATTGAGACGATTGAAAAACGTAATCGGGGCTTGTTTCAGCTCACTAAAATTGTGTAGCTTACCAAAATGGAACCAACTGTTGTTAGAACTGATTTGCCCTTTGGCATCTGCAAAAAAATGAAATCAACACTGATCTTTAAAGAAGTTTCGACTCCCACTAAACTTCAACAACGTCATTTAACGCTTCTTTTCCAAACCTAACATCAACTTCGATTCTTTTAACACAGTCATGAATTCTATTTTTAATTATACGAGTATTATCCTGATTTATATATTTTTTTCCCAAGCAGATTCTTGACTCACTTCACTCTTGACAGATTCATGACAAATTACATCCTTTCCAATTCAATTCAACTATATTTTTGAATTGCCAAAACTAGCAATACTGAAACAAACGGTGTTCTATAACATCTACATCTTATTCTGTATCAACATAACAATCGCTTTGCAAATAATAGTCGCCTAATTCCTAAGAGAAACAACGCAACAGTTGATCACAACACACCTTTCCGAATATATTTACATATCACAGCATGTCATATTTGGCAGCACGTCATGTTGCCTTCATATAATTACTTTATTTGCCGAAGTCTATTGATCTTCAAAACTTTATTATCGAATTAAATATGACAAACAAACAAGAAAAAAATCAAATTTATAAACATCACAATGACAATTGACAATTGACACATTATTCATTGACAATACCTTGAAAATTAGGATCAAGTTGCATAATGAGTTCCATTGAAATGCGTTGGTTTCCTTCACTGTCTTCGGAAATAGCATTCATATGTATGTAGACGAAGTACCATATGAAGGACATACATCGGACTATTAAAAAATCTTGCCGACTCCAAACAAACTTGATAACTATCAACTGCAAAATTATTGCACTCACACGGTAGCTATCTGAACAAAAGCTGCGACCCAAATACGGCACCTATCCTATGTTGTAGAGCATTGTCGAAAACCTAGAAATCGCTGTTCAATATCTGCCAGCGAGCCCTCTACAGTAAACTACAGTAGGCCGAGTAAAAACTACAGTACCCCATATCATCGAATTTTTGAGATCTGATAGCTGAAATGAATTGTAAACTATTAGAATATGTTACTATTGCTTCAAACAACATCAATCACTTTCAAAAAGGTCATTTTTAGCGTTTTGGGGTACTGTAGTTTTTACTCGGCCTACTGTAGTTTACTATAGAGGGCTCGCTGGCAGATATCGAAAAGCGATTTCTAGGTTTTCGACAATGCTCTACAACATAGGATAGGTGCCGTATTTGGATCGCAGCTTTTGTTCGGAGAGCTTCCTTGTCAGAATTATTCATATTACTACTCATTTAATATATAATTGTAATTATGAATTACTTCAAGATAATTTTCAAACATTTGGGCATCCACATTCATTAAACGGACACAATTGTGTTCAACACAAAGCTCATTTTCCATTTTATGTGCTAACACTGGGGACGTTTCTCGGAACACTGTCTAAAATCAAAAAAAAAATACAAAATAGAACAAGTGAAATAAATTTTAAAACTCACCTCGTTGACAAAAAAAGTGAAATCTCCCACCATAATCCGGATACGAAATCTCGTTCAAAAAAACAATGAACTAGACGACAATCGATAACTCCAAGTACTTTTACAGTGCATGAACAATTATACAATTGATTCCATCTCCATCTCCAAAAATTATTGAACGTAACAAAAAAGTTTCTATTGTCCTAACTTTCAATAAAGACTTTGAGTCATTCTCTCTCGTATTACTTGGTCTTCGAGCCGATTTATTCCACTCTTTCTCAATATACCTATCGGATTGCACTTTTCTTCAATTTCCTTCACCTTCACCAGCAAGTACTTGTTTCATCGTGTTGTTGTGATGTTATGTTTTTTTCTTCATAACGAAGTATTTGTACAATCGCATGCTAAGCAGATCATTTATCGGACTGCTTAGACTACAAACTACATTCGTCTGCTAAGCAGACCATTTATCCGGAAATATTTGTGAAATATAGAACATTTATTTATATAATGAACAAATTTTTTAAAAGTAGTTTCTTGCAACGTTGAAATTGGCATCACTGGATTTTTGTTTGCCTTCCAATTTGTCGAATACGTTTCTGCAAAAAGTGTCTTTTTTTTAAACATGTTTTTCTCTCACTGCATTGGAAATGAAAGTTTTGCACGTATTTCTTTCTTGAATAGCTTGAATGGACGATTCAAGGTTGACCACACTATCCACCAAATTTTGAAGACAAATACAGGACAAACTGGGCTTCAGTTCCAACACTCGGATTTCATTATCTTTTCAAAAAAGTCTTCCGAGGGAACCTGAAAAGTATATATAAATTTGACGAATAATCCTAATCAAATAGAAAGCCCTGAAACAAGTTGTTCTGCTTTTACTTGATAAATATAAAATTTACAACTTTGTGCAACGTTGCCGTTTCTTCTATCAAGTCGATATCAAATATTTTATCGATATGTGCCTGCACATACATATGTTTGTTTGACATTGTAAAATGAGGCCAGGCTTCCAAACATTCCACGTTAATCTTCTTCCAAATCAACGTTTCCGGATCGAGTTTGTGCAATGCTTGTTTACATTCCAATCCTTTAGTCACGCATTCATCCGCCCAGGCGTATATTGTGCGTTTTTGTGTTGTTTATTCATAACTGAAAGCTCAGTAAACTGAGCAAGCTTAGTGGTTCTTCACCAACATCACTACCCTGCAAAATTATCGTTTAAAATTAAGAAAATCTGAAGGGAAAAAAGTCAATAAATACACGGGTGACGAATCAAAATTGATGAAGAAAGTAGATCCTAATTTATGATCATTTGTTCTGGAAAACAATGAGTGAAACGACGAAAAAATAAAAATAAAAACCTAGAGAATGAGCTGACGACAATCGATAGACAATGGTCATATGGAATTTCGAATGACCAGAATGTCGACAGGTGTCGAGGTAGCAAGAAGATGGAGAAACGGTGGGGCAAAACAAATAGACGTCGAAAATGAGGGGTTGGGCGGTCAACAAACAAGAGGGAAGGGATCGACCTGAGAATATGAAAAAGACGAGGTGCCGTAATAGAACAAATGAATTGGGAGGGATACTCAAAAAGCACAAATCCGCGATATTCCATACTGATCGGAAATTCTCAATCGGCGATTTCATTCAAGGACACTCCACACACAGTAATGATGTAAGGTTGACAAATACACCCCTCCTCATATTTATACGTTCACTTGCATTTTCGAAAAAATTAGCGTATAGGCAAAGATTCTGGAAATATGATACACTGTCAGAAAATGTTTTGGGGGAATGCCAATTGTTCATATAAAATTTGTATGAAATCTGTATTTGTCATTTGAGTAGGTTTGAATATGAGTTTTGCAGCAATAACCACCAAGGAAATTCTAGCTGGATTAAAAGCGAAAAAGATGCGATTTGATCGAAGAAAACATTTATAATCAAATCCCAAAAAAAAATTTATCGAAATAAAAATATGGAAAAAATTCGAAAAAATTGCTTCAAAAACCCTATATTCACCGGATATCACATATTTTGCGGAACAATTTTATTATAAATTATGCTTTTAGATAATAAAAACACAATCCATTCATTTTCGGACAACCACCAGTGCAAATGGTACAAAAACAGTAAATGAACGTATATTTATGTGGATTGGTAAAACGTCAAAAATGAGAAAATTGCGTTTCTTTCGAAAACTGAACGGGCGTTTCATACAAAGTTTATATGAACAATTGGCATTCCCCCAAAACATTTTCTGACAGTATATCATATTTCCAGAATCTTTGCCTATACGCGAATTTTTTCGAAAATGCAAGTGAACGTATAAATATGAGGAGGGGTGTACTGTATACTGTTTTTTTTTCAGAACTGGATATGCATCAAACTTTTGAAATACTGTGCTACAGAATTTGAAGTTTGACTTTATCAAAAAAATGTGCAACCAATGATCCGCGATGCGCTACTTGCACCATTGTCAAAGAATCTAAAATGGGCGGAAACTTGTTATGAAAGTTTTGGAACTATTGTAAGGGTCTATATCAGAGGGATATCAACGGAATATTATTGCAGATTGATAATCGAAATATGTAAACATCACGGAACTGGATTAATGGTATCAAGATCAGTATTCGACACATCAAATAAAGGGACATGGCTGGTGACCAAAGTTCATGATTGAGAGAAGTAAATGAAAATATTATTATTTATTGTAACCCGAAATAAAAAGAGATCAGCTAGACACCCGTGGTAGATCAGTCAATATCCAAATCCTCGGAGCTTGATTCAGATGACTCGCCATTTGTTTTCCCATTTTTCACCTCAGCTCGATCTTTTCTATCAAATGGATTCGTTGAAGACTCGCAACTTCACTATTATCCGCCATTTTCTCCGGACTGTCATATTTCCTCTTCTTCACCAATCCACTATCTTGATTCACATATTGTTGTGGTGGTTGATGATACCATTGGCTCCACCAAATAATTGGAGTACTGTAGTTGATTGGATCCACGATTATTGTCGTGTGATCTTGACTCGAGGGATGGAGATCGGGAAACTATATCGAAATCATTGATGATACTGGTTTCTTGTTGTTGACTATGTAGCTTCTCGAACAAGAAGATGGTGCCTTGTGATGCTTTGAGTTGGGACGCACGGAGTTCTGGAATATGTTTGTTATGGTTTGCAACGAACAGGCATACATGTATTATCAGCCCTTTGTTGGAAAAAAGTTTGTTTATATAAAATTGGAAATGGGAAAAATCGAAAAAAAATGTGAGGCCTGCTAAACCTAAAACTAGGGATCGCAACTTTTGAAGTCACTTCTATTTCTGTGGAAACTTCAGTCTGAAACCTTTTCAGACAAAAAATACATAATAAATTCAATGTTTTGCTTGTAGAAAAACACGATTTCTGAGAAAATTTTTGGAAAATATCAAGTTTTAGCTAACTTTCAGCAAAATAATTGCTCTGTATTTCCCTTTTTTGTATGGTACACTGTACTGTACAAGACAAAATAATTGTGCAATTGACTGAAAATTGTTTTAAAAAACTTTTTGGTTAAAGTTTGAAAGCGTAAAAAACTTTCGAGGAAACATTTTGATATCTGCTAAACCAAAAACTACACGGAATTTTTGAATTCAAATCGACATACATTTACTGATAGGCCCATTGAAAAGTGCTGAAACAGTTTAGCTGAAAATTTTCAGACATAAAAGATAATTGAATCTTAACATGTGGCTAGAATCATCGTTCAAAAAAATTTTCAACTGTTTATGCCCCACGCTTTATATTAAAAAGTTTGTTTTCCAAAAAATAATTCATCAAACTGTTGTATGGATCATCGAAACATTCAATCATGTTTCAATATTATCATAATTTCAAAACAGTAAAAATAACTTACATATGCATGTATAAACTTCTTCAATTTCTTCAAATCATCTTGCAATCTCTGTTCAACTTGCTTATATGTCCTTACTCTATATCCCGTATTATTGCATTCCACTACCATATTCTCGATCAGTGTTCTTTTTGACTATAATTTCAAAGTTGGGTTTTGACACAAAAATATAACTTACAATGATTCCCGGCGCATTCCGATCCAACAAGTACCCTTGATGATTTTCCACATATCTTTGGCATATCATGTTGATTTCCTCCGGTTGGAATTGTTTCTGAAACATAAAAACATTGAAAAGTGGGTCTCGAAACGATAATTGCCTGTTGATTATCCAGCGGGAAGATAGCATAACCATTCGATGCCATTTCAGTTTCCGATCTCATTCCATGTTGAATTTGCTCGAATTCTGGCTTTGATTCTTCCATCTTAAACGACAAAAACAGTACAATCGCAATGAAAAAAAAGAAAAAAGGGAGGAAAATGGGAGGTGCGGTGAGGAACGGATGAGCGAGATAGTATGGTGTAAGGAAAGAGTACGCCTCTACACATGTCAAGGGGAAATTGATACATAGGCACATAGATTCATAGACACAATGTTCATAGATTCATAGACACATAGATTCATAGATTCATAGATTCATAGATTCATAGATTCATAGATTCATAGATTCATAGATTCATAGATTCATAGATTCATAGATTCATAGATTCATAGATTCATAGATTCATAGATTCATAGATTCATAGATTCATAGATTCATAGATTCATAGATTCATAGATTCATAGATTCATAGATTCATAGATTCATAGATTCATAGATTCATAGATTCATAGATTCATAGATTCATAGATTCATAGATTCATAGATTCATAGATTCATAGATTCATAGATTCATAGATTCATAGATTCATAGATTCATAGATTCATAGATTCATAGATTCATAGATTCATAGATTCATAGATTCATAGATTCATAGATTCATAGATTCATAGATTCATAGATTCATAGATTCATAGATTCATAGATTCATAGATTCATAGATTCATAGATTCATAGATTCATAGATTCATAGATTCATAGATTCATAGATTCATAGATTCATAGATTCATAGATTCATAGATTCATAGATTCATAGATTCATAGATTCATAGATTCATAGATTCATAGATTCATAGATTCATAGATTCATAGATTCATAGATTCAAAAAAATACCTTACACTTTGCACTTGTTGCATCGAGTCATGCTGTTGTCTTTTCTTTATTCATAACTGAAAACTCAGTAAAATGAGTTTTCTCGGCCTAGTTGATATTGATCAGCAAAGTACCCTGCAACTTTATAGTTTGAAATTGAAAAAATTTGAAGAAAAAAACATTAAAAATACGCGGAACCAACCAAATTATGAAAAAAAAACATCTCCTAATTTGGGATTAATTGTTAAATAATGCGGATAAATTCCTTTTCTCAAAAAAACGGAAAAACGTGGAGATAAACGCCAAAAAACTAGAGAAAACTAAAGAAAAAGCTGAGTAGACAATGACAATGGATAAATGGCAAGCAATTCGAAGAATGCCCGCGGGCCACGAGGTGGCGAGAAGATGGAAAAATAGTTGGTAGAACAGAGAGATTCAAAAGATGTGTCATTGTGCGAACAAAAGAGAGAATGGTGTGAGGTGGAAGCAAACTTGGAGGGACATTGTTTTACCACACCTCGCCCTCTAGCATAGGTTCTCCTCAGATCATGAGAGTATGCATTGTATTATACTTGGATCAAAACAATCGTCTTTGAACAATCTGCTGCATAGAGAGGTGGTAAAGAAAGTACGTCGAGACATGCAACGACGAGGTAACAAGAAGATGGAAAAATAAAATGATAGAACGAAGAGACGCCGGAAATGAGTCAAGGGGTGATCAACACAAAGGAAAAAAGAGGTCGACCTGGGAAAACGGCCAGAAAAGAAGTACAATAATAGAAAAAATACAAAGTGAGATGAATGAAGGCATTTCTTGACTATGAATACAGGAATAATATCACACTGTGATATATGATTGTGATCCTATTGATGATTTTTTTCAAATTCCTTATGCAAGTCAGCGAATGGCATTTCAGATGATTTATTGACGGGGAAAACTGCGGCTCTGTTCGGGTAAGTGGGGCTTTAGCTAATAAAGAGGGCTTATAAAAATAAAGAGGGCTTTTCGATAAAGAGGGCTAAAAAAAATAGTAAAGAGGGCTTTTGCATATGTGGGGCATTTGGATATAGAGCGCTAATCAAAATAAAGAGGGCTTTTGGATAAAGAGGGCTCATCAGTTACCAAGTGAATTTGTTCTGTTTTTCCACTATTTGTCAGTATCGAGTGCAGTCAATAGCCCTCTTTATCTTAAAAAGCCTTCTTTATCCAAAAGCCCTACATATCCAAAAGCCCTCTTTATCTTGAAAAGCCCTCTTTATCCAATAGCCCTACATATCCAAAAGCCCTCTTTATCCTGATTTGCTCATTAGCCCTTTTTATTTTGTATAAGCCCTCTTTTGTATAAGCCCACTTACCCGAACAGAGCCAAAACTACTAGTAAAGTGGTATTAAAAAAACAACCCGGCGTCGTTCCGGATAATCGATGCGATGGGCATTCCATCATTTCTGCTGGCTCGATCAACCTTGATCTCGATCTCTACCAGATGGTGTTGTTGGTTTTCTCAATCGCCGACAGTCGAGTAGCTTTGAGAAATCGGGTGCCGGTAGTTAGTGCCACAACCGTTGGGAATAGAACATCTGTTTTTATCGAAACGGTTGAAAAATGAAATTCTGTTTGGGTGGTCGCGTTAGAATGAGCAACTGAAGCTTGTCGGCGTGAAAGAACATTTTATATTTTGTCTCTCTTTCTTTAAAAAGAATCTTCAAGATGAAATGCTTTTTCTGAATGACTCGGTTAAGTTTGAAATATTAGTACAATCGCGTGATAAGAAAACCATTTGTCGGTCTGCTTTTGATAAATCAATCCAGAAGTCTTTGGAAATTATAGAAAATTTATTTAGATAGCGAAAATTTATTTATACATATTGCTTCTTATAACGTTGAACTCTTGGAATCACTGGATTTTTGTGCGCCTTCCAATTTTTGCTTTTATCGAACTCTTTTCTGCAAAAAATTTTTTTTATTTTCAATAACAATTTTCTGATTACTCACTGCATTGATAGGTTGATTGGGCGATTCATGGTTGACCACACTATCCACCAAATTTTGGAGACAAATACTGGACAAACTGGGTTTCAAGTCCAACACTCGGATTTCATTTTTTACTTCTTGTTGAATTTCACAATCGCGTAAACTTCTCCGTCGATTTCACAATGCGATAGCATCTTTGTATTTTTTGAATATTTCAGGAGATTTTCAAAAAAGTCTTTCGGGGGAACCTGAAAAGTAGGTATAAATTTGACAAATAATCCAAATGTCTTACCATATTTGCAAAGTGGTCTTTCGCAGCCAAATGGGTTTTGTGAGAGCTCACGAGTGGAAATGTTGTTATCGATCAATGAAACAGTTAGTTTCTCCGGAGATTGCCAAGTAGAGACAATTGATTGTTGTAGGAAGCAAGGTGACACACACATGTTTTGGTTATATTGCCCTGAAACAAATTGTTCTGCTTTTTCTTGATGAATATGAAACTTACAACTTTTTGCACCATCGCCGTTTCTTCTATCAAGTCGATATCAAACATTTTATCCATGTGCTTGCACATACTTATGATTGTTTGAAATTAAGGCCAGTCTTCCAAACATTCCACGTTAATCTTCTTCCGAATCAACGTTTCTGGATCGAGTTTGTGCAATGCTTGTTTACATTCCACTCCCTTAATCACGCATTCATCAACCCATGCGTATATTGTGCCATCGCTACATCCGATTGTTTGAACTTGAGCAATTCGTTTGTCATCATTTTGACACTTGATTCGAGTTTTCTTTGCATCGTGTTGTCGTATTGTTCTGTTTTTTTATTCATAACTGGTAACGGTTTAGTTGGTATAGGACACCAACAATATTATCCTGCAAAATGATCGTTTGAAATTAAGAAAATTTGAAGAAAAAAATAAGAAATACGCGGAAGACGAATCAAAATTGATGAAGAAAGTAGCTCCTAATTTATGATTATTTGTCAAATAATGATGGTCATTTTTAATTCAAAAATAAGGGAAAACAATGAGTAACACGCATAAGATAGAAAATGCATGAGAAAGATCTGACGACAATCGATAGACCATTTTGAATGTACCAGAACAATGTGTGCGGGCCACAAGGTATGGAGAGATAGTATTGTAGAACGAGGAGACGCCGAAAATGGGGTAAAGGACGATGAACAAACAGAAAAGAAGGACTCGACCTGAATGATGATGAATTTCTGAATTCAAAAGTGCGGGAAAACAATAAGTGAAACGAGGAAAAAAACCTAGAGAATGAGCTGACGACAATCGATAGACAATGGTCATATTTAATTTCGAATGACCAGAATGTCGACAGGTGGCGAGGTAGCAAGAAGATGGAGAAACGGTGGGGCAAAACAAACAGACGTCGAAAATGATGGGTTGGGCGATCAACAAACAAGAGGGAAGGGATCGACCTGAGAATATGGAAAAAACGAGGTGCCGTAATAGAACAAATGAATTGGAAGAGAAGGTGACGAGACGAGAGAAAAATATAAATGTAGATAGAAAAGTATAGATATGGTACAACAAAAAATTAGTTTACATGAGATCTGATATATTCTTGATAGAAAAACTTGAGAGCAGGCCATGTGGCGCCCACCAGTTTTTGGGAAGACCAGAAAAATGTTTGCGATCGACAAGGTAACACGAAGATGGTGAAATAGTATTGTAGAACAAGAAGACGCCGGAAATGAGTCAAAGCGAAATGACACAAAGGAGGACCTGGGAAAAAATTGCCAAAAAGAAGTACAATAATTTTAAAAAAATACAAAGTGAGATGAATATGGAAAGGAGGATAAGAGACCTGAAGAAAACATTACTTGACTATGAATAGGAATAATATCACACTCTGATATATGTATCGCATCCCACTGTTTCTGCTGGCTCGATCAATCGATCTTCAGTCTTGATCTCTACCAGATGGTGGTGTTGGTCTTCTCAATCGTCGACGGTCGAGTAGCTTTGAGAAATCGGGTGAAACAAGATAACAGTGCAAGTCGTGAAAATTGCCAGTTTCAACGAACATAGAGAATGAGCTGACGACAATAGAAAAACAATGGTCATATGGAATTTCGAATGACCAGAATGTCGACAGGTGGCGAGGTTGCAAGAAGATGGAGAAACGGTGGGGCAAAACAAATAGACGTCAAAAATGAGGGGTTGGGTGGTCAACAAACAAGAGAGAAGGGATCGACCTGAGAATATGGCAAAAAAACATGGTGCAGTAATAGAACAAATGAAGTGGGAGAGAAGGATAAGAGACCAACAGATGGCATATCTCTACAATAAATAGGAACAATACCGCACTCTGATATATCATTGTGATCCCCTTGATGAGCTCTATCCAATGGTTCAACCGAATCGGTGAAATTTTTTTAATAATGAAATGCTAAAATGATTTGAAAGGCCGATAAAAGACAGTGCACCAAAAATCGAACGCATACAAACTAGTTTGGTGAGAAGTACTTGTGATAGTTTGTTTTATAAACTAAAATAAGCACGTGTTAGGCAAGTTTGAATCAAACTGGCTGATATTTGAAGGACGATCAAAAACAACTTCGAGGGCTTGAACGTTCTGAAAATGGGAGAACATCACTGCAATTTCAGGGAAAATGAGAGGTTTTTGTAGATATGTCAGGTTAGGAACCTGTAGAGATATCAAGGACATTTTGAGAATAATAGGGAACGATTTATCTTGAAATGCTATAAATGAAAGAAATCGGAAATAGCAAATCGGAAAATTTGGTAGCGATACAAATTGATTATATTACCGAAAAATATAGAAGTTGTACGCTCATTGGTCGGAGCCATTGGGACTTGAGTGAGCTCATCTACAATAGCTTGGACTGAGGATGGGCGAGTTGTTGGAGGAGAAACATCTGAATATAAAAAACAAAACCTCATCACTTCAAACTTTTCATACCTTGTGGTGCTGGAGCATTCTGTTGGATGACATCCTTGGTATTAGTGTGCTCCGGGTGAATGTCGCGTTGTAGAGGTCAATGCGAAAGGTAGTTTCACGAACAGCATCACGGATCACATAGCGAGTAGCAGTACTGGCTCTTATAACTTCATGCAAGGTCCCGTTGCATTCGATGACTGTAAATATTCACTATGATGTTGAACATAAATACCGATATTACGAAGTGGACCACAATTCTCATTCATGTTCGTCTTTCTGGTGTAATGCGCTAAAAAAAGATTATAAAGTCTTCAAATGAATAGATAGTCTTACCTTCTTGACGTGGCATGGTTCAACAAAATTTGGGATTCAAAAATATAGGAATGATAGTGGAGAAATGGAATGCATGGAGATCATCATGCCAAACTGCAAATTCATATTTTTCTGGCAAGAAAAAGGTCATGGGAAGCTGGGAAAATTCCTGCGCCTCTTCATTTCATGCACTGAATCTTAATTCAGAAAATCAATTGAAATTTGGTGGGAAAATAAACAATGCATTTCAACCTACCGTAATTGGGGTGTACGGTAGGATACTGTAAACCACAGGATTTGCAGGTATTCGATTATGGTCTACAACGTGCCTCTCGACTACTATTTCAGAAAATTTCAGCCAAATTTTGAAGATCAGATTTTCTATCTTTTTTCAACGCCTATGCTCATGGTGAAAAACTATTTGATGTCTACGAGAGTATATTGTAGTGGTGGTACTGTACTTTTCAAAATGATTTTTTCACTGAGAACCGTGATTTACAGATTTAGCTCCAGTTTCTCTTTCTCTTAGAAAACAATGCTATGTGAAACTCATCCCCGTCTCTCACTTTCCCCTACTCTCTCATCCACACTGTTCACCGTCCATATTTGCATACGACGGGCGGCAGAGGCAAAACTAGCGAAAAACTCTCTCAATATCATCAAACATTTTCACTCGCATATTATCGATTGTCGATATATTGAATTGAGTGCGTGCGTGTGTTTTGTGAGTTGGCTTTTTGGGTAATTCATGAGCGAGTAACTTTTTGCGGTTACTAGTAGCTGACGTGTACAAAATATGGGCTAAACATACGAAAGTAATCTAAAGTATATACATAGAACGCAGTCTTAAATCATGAAATTTACATGTTTTCTCAAAGATTCATAGATAGAAATAAACAAAAACTGCTGCTCAAAATCAGTCAGGTAAAAAGAAATAAAAAAAGGAAATACCTTCCGTATTGCACAAGTGCTTGTTGCATCGAGTTGTCGTGTTGTTGTATTGTAGTTGTTCATAACTGATAACTCAGTAAACTGAGCTTTCTTAGCTTAGTTGATATTGATCAACAAAGTACCCTGCAAATTTATAGTTTGAAACTAAAAAAAGTATGTAGGAAAAAAATCGGAAATACACGGATGACGAATCAAAATTGATGAAGAAAGTAGTAATATTTTATGATTATTTGTTAAACAATGATAGTAAAATGTTGAATTCAAAAATGAGAGAAAACAATGAGTGAAACGCCTAAAAAATAGAGAGAAAAGTAGGGAAAAAGCTGAGACAATGGGCATATGGAAATTCGAATGACAAGAAGAATGCCTGCGAGCCACGAGGCAGCGCGAGGAAGAAAAAATAGTATTGTAAAACAAAGAGACGCCGAAAGTGAGGTGGTGATCGACAAAAAGGAAGAAATGTGTCGACCTGGGAACATGGCAATAAAAAAGACACCGTAATAGTAAAAAAATACAAAATATGATGAATTGTGAAAGAGACCAACAGAAGGCATAACTCGACTATGAACAGGAATAATATCACACTCTGATATATCATTGTGATCTTCTCGATGAACTTTTTCAAATTCCTTATGCAAAATTAGGTCAGAGACTGGAATTACAGATGATTTATTGACGTGGAAAACTACTAGTGAGGCGGTATTACAAAAAATTTAACTCGGCGTCCGATATTCAATGCGACCGGTATCCCATCATTTCAGCTGGCTCGATCAACCGATGTTTGGTCTAGATCTCTACCAAATGGTGTTGTCGATTTTTTCCATTGTTGAGACGATCGAGTAGCTTGAAAGAGTCGGGTGCAGGTGACACAACCGCTGGAAACAGAAAATCAATTTTTATCTGAGGAAAAGGTGATAAGGAAAAATGAGAGGTTTTTGTAGATATGTCAGGTTTCCTTGAAAAGTGCTAAGCAGACTATTTGTCGGCCTGGTTCGGGCAAATCAATCCGGAATCCTTGTAAATTGTAGAAAATTCATTTATATAACAAAAAATTTATTTATATAGCTGTCGTATCTTCATCCAAAGTTTCATTTCTTTTTTTTGCCTCGATCGAACGTTGTTTTGCAATTTCTAGTTTCCTCTTGTATGCCCTTCTGCATGTCAACTTTCTTAGAGGTACTCGTTCCTCAGATCTCCACTCGTTCATATTATATACTTTTGTTCTGAAAAAGTTTGACGTTAAAGTTTCCTTTCATAGTAATACCTGATATCATTCGGAAGATTTTTTGTCAGCTGTTCTGCTACACTCAATTTCTTTCTCTCCAACATGTCCACAATATTGAGACAAATCCGGTTTCAAGTCGAGCACTCTGATCTCATACTCCGACCACTCTTTTGGTTGTGATTGCATGATCATAGAGACTTTTCCATCGATCTCCCAAAATGAGTGCACGCGATCGAAATTGTAACATCGCCAACATTTTTCGATAAACTGTCTGTTCCATTCACAAGTTCCTGGATCGAATGTATCCAGATAAAATGTGCCAGTTTGGGTACGTTGAGTGTATAGGACAGTACCAGAGCCTTGGAATTAATATTGACAATGTTAACTTTACAAATCCACCTACCATTCAAATTGTAGTAAGTTGTAACATTGTTATCCTTATACTCATCATTCTTCAATTGAATCACTTGTCCATCTCTGACCATTGTCACATGGCGATGAGTGTCATTGTGCGCAATTATGTAGATTTGGTGTAGATTGGCACAAGTACTTGTTGTATTGAGTTGTTGTGTTGTCGTGTTGTCGTTATTCATAACTGACAGTAGGTTTAGTTGGTATAGGACACCAACAATATTATCCTGCAAAATTATCGTTTGAAATTAAGAAAATCTGAAGAGAAAAAAATCAAAAAAATACACGAATGATGAATCATAATTAATGAAGAAAGTAGCTCCTAATTTATGATTATTTGGTAATCAATGATGATGAATTTTTGTATTCAAAAATAAGGGAAAACAATCAGTAACACGCATAAAATAGAAAGTGCAAGAGAAAGATCGGACGACAATCGATAGACCATTCCGAATGTACCAGAACAGTGTGTACGGGCCACGAGGGGAGCATGAAGACGGAAAAATAGTATTGTAGAACAAGGAGACGGAGAAAATGGGGTAAAGGACGATGCGATGAACAAAAAGGAGAGAAGGGGTTGACCTGAGAATATGGCAAACCAACAGGAAACGAACAATTGGGAAGGTTCCACTACCATTTTGTCAGTCTCATAAAATATTTGGTTGTATATTATCACTATAATCATCATTTGCCTACATACCTTTTTCAATTTTAAACGTGTTTTTCCACTGATTTTTTATCCTTTCTCTCAATTTATCGTACTTTGTATTTATATGCCTCTATACTTTGCCTTGTTTATGCCATATTCACAGGTCGACCCCTTTTCTCCTGTCTACTAATATCCTCTTTAGCTGAGTTTTGGCGTCTCCTTGTTCTACAATACTATTTCTCCGTCTACTTGTTATCTCGTGGCCCACACGCTACCTCGTGGCCCACAGACACTCTTCTAGTATATTCGAATTGCTTGGCATATGGCCTATCGATTGTCGCTTTTCTCTCGCTTTCTCTCTAGATTTTTCAATTTTTTAGGCGTTTCACTCATTGTTTTCCCGCTTCTTTGAAAATAGAAATTCATCAGCATTATTTAACAAATAATAATAAATTAGGAGCTATTTTCTTCATAAGTTGCTCATAAGTTGCTCCGTGTTTTTTTTTATTGTTTCCTTCAAATTTTCTCAATTTCAAACGATTATTTTGCAGGATAAATTGTTGGTTTTTTATACCAACTAAACCAACTATCAGTTATGATGAAAGAAAAAACAACAATACAACAACTCGATGCCATTCATCTAGTGCAAAAAAGCTATGTACGATCAGCAACAACAACGAAGTCGAACACTCGATGCATCAGAAACAACGAGCTGTTGATTACCAAGTGTGCCATGAGGAATTTGAGGCATTGATAATCTGGATGTCGAGTTACAACACCATGGGAAAACACATAGGATACCGGGTGAGGAAATAGTGTTTTATTTCAATTAGTGTACTTGACTAAAACTTTGGTACAAAAAATATTGAAACATGAAAAAAGTTTTGAAACTGATTCCGGCTCAGTTCAGTAAAGAGCGGTTATTTCAACAAATCTTCTGAAACAAGTTTCAAAACTTTGAATTTTCAAAAATTCCAACAAAAACCTTGTATCAAACATTTTTTCAATATTTGTGTTTTTTTTTTTGGATCTTGTCTTTTTGTATCAAAACAAAACTTTTTTGCAGCAATACTACCCAACTCCACCCTATCCGTGACGCCAAAAAAACTCCATTATTCTTGGATTTGAATTGAACAATTTGCCTCCATTTGTATATTGCAACATCTTTGCCAAAAGGTTCAAATTTTTGGTGAGTTCTCACGTTCTCAATTTTTTTCAACAAACAAATGTGTTTCAGTCATTGTTCCCACTATTTGGACCAAAGTTGTTTGTTGAGCTGATTAAGAACCTTGATCAAGCGGATATCATCCATTCAACAATTGAAACCAATGAAGTGATCTACATTCTTATCAACATTCTCGGATCAGTATTAGCTACGAATGTTTGATATGAGATCTCAACCCAAATTGTCGATTTCTATAATATCAAATTAGAATTTGTATATTTTTCTTGTGAATAAAAATTGTAATTTTTGATACGCCTTTGAATTTATGATAGTGTCATCTTTATATTGCCTGGCCCTCTTTTCCCGATGAGAGCCAAATATCTTCTCGTTTCTTAATGACGAAAGTTATTTTTACATTTTTACGGTGGAAACGAGGTAGCAAAAACAAGAAAAAACAAGAGAGTATTGGAAATGTAAGATGAGTGGATTTTTCATGATTAGTATCCTAAAAAGGTAGACAACATGTGAATAACTTTCCTATTTAGAACTATAACTTGAATTTTTTTTGAGTTAAGTTGTCGATAAGTTGATACGTTTGGAAACGCATATCAAGCAAAAGGAAAGAAAGAACAACAGGTTTTAGGGGAAAATATTTATTAATGATGAATAATTTAATTAAGTTATAGCCTACAAATCAATTATTGTCTCCTCCATTTGGTTGAAACTCTGGGAAGCACCTGATGAATGTGCTCTCAATTTCGTCAAAATGACTATCGTTTCTGCATTTAAAATTAAATATGGTTCGAACTCGATAGTTTTTTAAAAACTCACAATTTCAAATCGGCAACCTTCGGATTTGCGACACCAGGATGAGCTCGTCGATGAGTTTGCATCGATACTTTTGTTTTTCCTTCGAAGTGACATTCCGGCTCCATGCATTTGTATCTACAAGTTTATTTATTAGTCAGACAAAAACCGGACAATGTATATAAAACATTTTTAAAAATGTCTAGTTTTCACTATTCAAAAATAATTCCAGCAACTTTTGACATCATTTTCATACTATTCAGAAAAAATTCAGATACAAACTCACAACGTGAAGCTCAAATGATTCTGAGCATGACTTCGCTTGTTGAATACGGCGTTATCGCCTTCTCCACAGACCAGGTAATTGCATACTCGGCAGTATCCTGTTTTATCGTGGATGTCTGGCAATGGGAAGCATTCCCTCATAGTTGTCTCAATATTCTCATTTTCTTGTCTCGATCTTGAATTGTGTTTTAGTTTCTAAAAGTTTTCCACCAACTTTCAGACTTACAACGGAATCAAACCAAAACATGTCAGCTGATTGGGATGGTTTCTCTTCATGTGATTTACCATTCCATTTCTATCTCCAACTCTGACTTCACATCCGTCAACAAAACACCCATAGCTAAAAAAATGATTGTTAGTATTTACAAAAAAGTGATATTTACCTTTTGATACTTGTATGAGTTAGAACATGTCGGTACTTGGTAGTATACCCATCGAATCGTCCCACAAACGAACATTTTTTACATTCTTCTCCACTTAACGCCTTACTCATCCGCTTAGCTTGTTTTTTTGGAGCTGGCATTTCTTGCTCCTCAGTTGTTCGCCGTTTCAGAGCAATTGAGGTTGATAGAACATCCACATCAATTGGTGTACTCTCCTTCAACACTTCCTCCACTTTGTGATCGGTATTATCGAAAAATTCCGTACCAGTTTCTACTTCATTTAATTGCTCAATGATGTCTTCATGATTTGGATTTATGAAGGGTTTTGTGTAGTACTCGAAAATACCCTGTTCTTCTTTTGTCGTTCCAAAATCAAAAGCTGTAAATAAATTTTGAATAATGTGTCGTTAAAAAATGTGTTTGATGAATTTCCACGACTTGTCAGATTTGAGATTTCTTACAGTAATCAGTATTTTGGGTACACCAATGACAACTCATACCGTAACTAGTAGACAATTTTGTGTCACATCGTTCATGTTAGTCTTGACACGCCATGGCTAAATTGCACAGTAATTGTCGGCAAAAACCAAAAGATTGGAAATCCCCGTTTGACATGGTTGTTTGATTTTTTAGGAGGCTTTTTTAGCATAAAGAACTTGACAGACCATGAATTAGTACTTTTTTGTAGTAAAATTTAGTTTCAATAACTTACAAGGAGGGATATTTTCAAAACTTCCAGCTGATTGCCCAACAATTTCCGCGTTCGTTGGAGTTGGTTCTCCGATTCCATATGCTGCTGGGGCGAACACTACAAATGTGCTTATTTTTCTAATATAAATTTCACAAAGACTCACAACTGTTGTCCAAAATTGTGACATCGTATTTCTCGGAGACAAACTTTTTCAAATCCGATGTCACTTTGTAATCAGCTTCCGTTTCAGAAGCAAGAAAACCAAGGATCTTCTTCTTTACTTCTTTATTTGTAATGTCAATCACGACGAATTTCTCCATTATCTGAAAATTAGGTTTAGATCTCATAGAGAGACGATGTTAGTAAGGTATGAGAACGAAAGGTTTGCTTTCTTGTTTGTTTTCCTATTGGTCGCCGAAAAAACAAATTACGCTCATATTGAACGGTTATAATTGTTTTTTAGAATACTAAACTAGAAAACCAGTGCTAGATGTGACCACTGCAAACGCGTTCTACACAAATCCCGCAAAATAACAGTGCCATAAATCAATAATGCGCAGATTTGCCCGCGAAGTTATCTTAACGCAACCTAATTCATTCGACTATTGCGAACGCATTCTACGTAATGGATGAGGTCACTGCAAACACGCTCAATGGAGAATATAGTGTAGAATGGAGATAGTGTGAGTACCGAGGATGCAGAGAAAAGGTCTGACCCGCCAAGTCATTTCGACGCAGAACAATTCATTTGAATACTGCGCATGCATATTGATCTACATACTGCAATGACGACTACTGGACACTGTTTCGAAGATAACAACGATGTTTCGGGCAATGGTAATGCGAAAAACCCGGTTCTTGAAGTAAGTATTATGTTTTTCTCATTTCATAACAAATGAAATTCAGCTGACAACATTCACAAAGTACTCAAAATTGGAGCCTGAACTGCGTGAGCACGCTCTGTCGTTTGCAAAGCTCAAGACCCGCAAGGAATATGCCCAATGCTCCAAGTTTTGCAATGCTGAAATTCAAAAGTACAACACTAGAGCCCCAAGTTATTTAGTTTTCAAAGAAGACAAAAATGGTATCAAAATCAATATTGGTTATAACAACTATAACTCCACCTATCAAAAGAAGATTTTCCCGCCTGGAGCTACCATGATTCATGTCGTGAATCGGGTGTATATGAGCGGAATATGTGGTAGAATGCTTTTAGTGTATATCCGTAACCTTATGAAGAGACTTATAACAGTACACAGGTTACATAACAATGAGTTTATTCCTCGTATAATCATGTATTTATATATTAGTCCTTGTGTGATCCATTGTGATGATGTTGATGTGCATGAAGTTGATCCAGTCGTGTGCCAATGTGTTGAACTGATGATGATGGAACGTGTCGACTGTCCTCGCATACCATGACGTCGACTAACCTGAATGACACGTGGATAGGATTATCTCACGTGATTACTTATTCTCTTCTTTTATGTTGACTCTCTATGATAATATAACTAAATAATAGTGACTTATACTCAAGTCACGACACTCCCAAGCAGGGCAGAACAACGACAAAAAGTGTTTCTGCGCCTTGGATCACAACCCTGTCTCCTCTTCGCTAACTGTTTAAAGTCTTCACAAATGGTCTACCAATATAATTGATCGATGAGTATAAGCTCATAAAAAACCACAACTATATCGACCGGAGTTGGACTGTTTCGAGGATAAGAGTTTTGGATCGTTCTATTTCCTAGTAATTTCTCTTCTGATTCATTATGTGTCTTAGTATTTCATGATAATAGTATTTGTCCTTGCTCACTGCTTTATTTGTTACGATTAATAAGGTAAATAATGGGCTAGGTCCTTGCAGGAGTTAGGGGACAATAAAATATTACAAGAGGGCTCCTAGGAGACAATAAAAACAGCTTATCCTCGCTGATAAAACAATAAAATCCTTACTCTACTGAACACAAAAGAAAACCTTGCTTGGAGCTAATAAAAAGGAACAAACAATAAAACTTGGGAAACCTAGGAAGACATAACAGGTTCCTTGAATTTATCTCCTTGGACAGTTGGCTGCTGGGTGTGGTGTTTCGCACATGTCACACAACATTTCGGGATATGGGCACACTCCTGATTTGACATGCTTGACACAGTTGAAGCAAATGTAGTTGTCTCGGAATGCTGCATTCCTTGCTGCGTATGTCGGGAATTTCTTGCACATCAGGGCCTCGTGAGTCAATTCTCCACAACACGAACATCCCTATAAGTTCTCTACTTATGTTCACTTATTAACTACTCGACTTACAATGATATTTCCTGCAGAATCTGTATGGAAATTTGGGCGTTGGTGACGCTGTCCTTGTCTATTCTGGCTGAACGGAGTTCCTTGTTGCATAAGAGGCGCTATTCCTTGAACACCTTGATTCTGGCTATATGATGTACCTTGCAAGTTTGGGAAACTGCTTGACTGCATTGGTTCCACTTTAATGTTGCTTGCATTGTCGTAGGTTCTCTTGGCTGGACTTGCTCTCTTTGCTTGAGGATAACTATTGTTGTTGCGGTTAGCTTGACTGTTCCTTATGAATTTCTCAATCTCCAAAATCTTGCCCTGGATTTGTACGAGATGCTTGTCCGTGTCCTTCAACGCACTTGCAACTTCAGTCAATACCTTGTTCATTGAACCATTGACGCTGTTCACGAACTTATTGGTTGTTCCTAGTGAGACAGTGTTCACATCCAACTGCATCTACAATTTATCACTCTTAAAAATAAAGAAATTTGACTCACTCTTGCATTTGCCTTGCTGAATCCGTCTTCAACAGCTTGTGCAATTCCTTGCATCAATTGATTCTTCTGGACATTGACTGGCGCTTGCTGTCCTTGTCTCTTTCCGGTTTCCTTAACCTTGTTATCCGTCGAATCCCTCAAAGACAAGTTTTGGATTCCATTGCTCGCAATTCCGGCATTGTATGCAGCAATCAATGCGTCTTTCTGGTTATCCATTTCCCTTGATCTCTGTTGATCTTCTAGAATCCTTGCTTGCTCAGCTGCTTGGAATTCTGCTTCCATTCGCTCTTTCCTTATGTCTTCTTGTTTCGCTTCCTCGACAAGTTCAGCTAATGATTTCATGGGAACGATTTCCTCGTGGTCTACCTCGTTGATGACACTGTTTGGTGGAATGTTTTCCTTGTTTTCCTCGGTTTCCATCTCCATTTCATCTGCCCATGAGATTAGTGGTTCCAATCCTTGATTCTCTTGATACTCTTGGTCTTGTTCTTGTTGATTGCTGGACACTATAAAAAAAAAACATAATTATTCAATCAACATACACTTTGGGCCCGTCCTTAGCTGCTCTATGCAGTTTTGGTCTTAACTCAATGTTTTCCTTAACCTTTTCACTATTTGGGTCCTCAACACACTGAATTTCTAGTGGAATCAAGTGCTTGACTGACTTAATGAGAATATGGTCCTTACATTTAACTTCTACAGTTCTCACTTCGCCGTCAGTACTCTCAATTAATTTCAAAATGACTGCCAATGGCCATTTATGCCTTGGTACAATATCCTCGTGAACGATAACGACATCGCCTACTACAGGTTTTCTAATTAACGATCGCTTCACTTTATGATGGTCTTCCCTCAATGCAAGTATATAATATTCCCTAAAAATTTTCCACATTGACTCAACATGTTCGTCTAATTGTGAAACGAATTCTCTAGTTTTCCGTTCAATTTCCTTTTCACCAAAAATTTCCTCGTAAGATTCTAAATTCTCCATGGCTATTTCCATGCCTGGATATAGTAAATCGACCGGTCTCCTTGCCAAATATTTCGCTTTTGTTTCTAATTCATTCTTAGTGACTGGACGATTATTACACATACATTCTGCCTCAGCTACCAATGTAGTGAATTCTCTTATATGCATGTTTCCTCGCTTATACACCCTTGCTCTGTCTAAAACGCGCTTTGCAACTTGCACCATTCTCTCATAAATGCCGCCTTTCCATGGAGAAAAGGGTGTCGTGTGGACAATTTCAATTCTTCTCTCTGCTAAATACGATGTGAAATAGTCGTTTTCCAACAAGCGATCCTCGCTGAACTGAATTGTTCTCATACCTAGCTTAAACGCTGGAGCGTTGTCTAATACAATAAATTTCGGAACTCCTCTTCTGCTTACAAATCTCCTAAATGCCATAATAAATTCAATAGCTGAATTATCAAATACAATGTCTAAATGAACAGCTCGGGTAACCATACAAGTTGCTAGAAAAACCCAAACTTTGTAGGTTTGTTTAGCAGAATTCATAAGCTGGATGGGGCCAAAATAATCTATGCCGGAATTTGAAAACGGGGCTACTTTTTCGAAACGCTCTTTTGGTAATGGTGGCATATCTGGTATTCCGAAAGGTAATCCAAACCATTTTTTACACTCTACACATCTGCCGGCAATTCTCCTCACAACCTTTCTACAATACGGCAAAAAGTAATTAGCTTGAATTCCTCGAAAAACGGAGCTCTGAGCATCATGTTTTCTAAACATGTGTTCATCATAAGCGATCATATTCTCAAGTGGATTTCCTGGCACAATGAAAATTGGGAAATTCTCTCGACATTCCTTACCAGTTCGAACATGATTCCTTATAACCCGGTCTTTTGTATCCCTAACTAAACGCGAATCAGGTGGATTTTTCCAACCTCCCTTGTCAATCTCAATTACATAATGCTCGCGAATAATAAACAATTCGATCTGTTTTCTATGATTGACCATAGCTGACGGTATCCTAGATTTCATAATATCTCCTTGCCACTCAATGTTTCTTTTACATCCTTTCTTAAATGCTTCTAATGCTTGCACGACTCTTGACATGGTTCTTGTTAGCCGAATAAGGGAATTATATCTCTCAAATGGAACAATAGATTCATATGATCGATTTCCGTCCTTGGATACTGTTTGAAGGCTAGTAAGATTCACCGAAACGATCTCACTAATTGCTGTTTTTGGCACTTTATCAATACATGCGCTGAGAATTTCAGCTTGCAATTCCTCACTTAGTCCTAGTAAAAGTTTGTCATCTTCTCCTAAATCTGCTAACTCATAAATACCGGTTTCCCAGGTATCTTTTGGATTCCTTACAAACTCTGGGCCGTTTTTCCATAATGAAGATTGGCTTAATTCGGATGGAGTTGCACCTCGAGTGCCGATATCGGCAGGATTATCATGTGTATTGCAATAACGAAATTCGACGGTAACTCCCTTTTTCGCTAGTTTTTCAACTCCATCTAAAACTTGCTTAACTCGATTTTTGGCGAATTTCTCGAGCTTCTTTCCTCGTAAAATCCAATAAAGTACTCCCTTATTATCACAAAAAACATTCACTTTCTTAATTTTTTCCTCGTGCATTTGATGAATTAACATCAATGCAACATTAATACCACATACAACGCCCATCAATTCTTTTTTCGGAATGGTAAGTTGATGAGGCTTTCGGGGAATAACTCTACTCCTAGCAAACATAAATTGGGTGGTCTGTCCTTGTTCCTCAGCTGAATACGAATAAGCCGTAGCACAATAATGAGATGACGAGGCATCTGTGAAAATCAAAATCTCGTCCAAATTTCCTACTGACAAACGACGCGGAACGATGTACTTTCCTCCTGCAAGGTCAAGCTTGACAGCTTTCCATTGCTCAAGACGCTTTGAAGGTAAACCTTCTGCCACTTCTTCGGCATCTGCTTCCTCAATTTTCTGATCCCATTCAATACCGTCATCCCATAAATCCTGACTTAATTTTTTAGCTCTCACAATTATTGGACATAGAAAACCTAGTGGATCATAAAGTGACGCATAAGTCGCAACAACTTCTCTTTTTGTCGGACTTTCAATAAGTGCGTGAGGAATCGGTACAACGATATTATCCTTAATGGTATCCCAATATAAACCTAGTAATTTCACAAGTTCCTCGTCCACTCTGTCCTCATCTGGAATCTTTCCGTTGACTTCCTTGTCATTGCTCGTAAACTCGCGAATATTCATACCCATTCGATCGAACTCTGCCTTACATTCCTTATAGAAAGTTTCAAGCTCTGCCTTATCATTAGTAAACAAAAGAATATTATCAACATACAAGTTGTCCTTGATTTTCTCTACAATTGGACATTTGCTGTCTCTTAACATATACAAAATAGAAATCGCTAGAAGGAATGGAGATGAGCTTACTCCGAATGGTATCCTAGTAAAACGGTAAACAATTATATTCTCTTTTGATGGTGGCTTGCGAAAATCCTTGAGCCATATAAGTTTCGTAACATTTCGAAATTGTTCCTTAAGCCTAATTTGATGGAATGCTTTCTCAACATCAGCCATCATAACGTATTTTGGTCTCCTTACACGCAATAAAATACCTACTATGTCTCTTAAAATGGATGGGCCGGCATGGAGACAATCATTCAAGGAAGGCACTCCTTTTTTATGACTTCCGGCATCCATTACTATTCTCAATTTGGTGGTGTGGGACGATTCCTTGATAACATCTTTGTGGGGAATGTAATACTCAAATTCGCTGTCTTTCTCCATTTCTGGAGTGACTTCTTCTAAAATACCTGCCTTAAGTTGGTCCTGGAAACTCTTATCGTACTTGACAAGATGTTCCTCGCTTTCGGCAAGCCTCGGATAAATGGCTTCTAAGCGTTTGTATGCAAGTTCCTTGTTACTTTTTAATTTCGACTCCTTGCCGTTATAAGGAAGCTCAACATACACATGACCGTCTCTCATCTCAACTGTTTTTTCGAAATTCTCAATGACCATGTCATTAATAGTTTTGTCTTTGATCATATATTCCTCGTTCTCAATACCAATACACTCTAGTGATGACATTTTCTCTAAAGCTTCAGTAAGACTTGCATTTTTGTCTGCAATATCCCTATTAATTTGGCTGATCATAATCTGCTGATGGGAAGTTTTTTCGTCTAAATAATCGGAATCTTTCCGGCGAAACTGCATAACTGATCCTAGAATTCCATCATATCTCTTGTACTCACTCGTAACTTCTCTCCTACTCACTGCGAATAAGTCAGATGCGAAATCTGTACCAATGATCATATCAATGGTACTACCGTTGTAGTACTTGCCTTGCTTTCCAGGCATGTCTACAATCACTTTTAATTCGGGAATGGTATAACACTTTAATTGCACGAAATGGTTATCAGTCTGGCGGAGATTCACTAATACAATTTTTGACGGATATTGCTGAAAGCCGTTGACACCATTCACTTTTATAAAACACGGTTTTAGCACTTTGGCTTTGATTTCTCTGGCTGAATTCTCGGTAATAATATGTTCGGTTGCACCCGAATCAACTAAAGCTATTAAATTTTGGTTCTCATGTAAAACTTTCACTGGCAAAAATGCTAATCCTCTGCTGGATGAGACTTTGGTAACATTAATTTCGATAACTTCAATGTCCATATCTAAGACACTGTTACTTTGAATACAATCATTTTCACTTGGGAATGCTGGAATACTCTTGGGTGTGGAAACTGGGATACTTTGGGACTGGGAACTTTCACTGGTTTGGGGCGGGGACGCTTGGAGACTCTGGGGTGGGGACGTTTGGACACTTGGGGACGGGGAATCTTGGACACTTTTGGGGACTTTGACTGGAGACGATGAGGTGCTTGCTGATTTAATGGCGGGATCCTTGATCATATCTCTTGGCACCTCGGTTGTTGCTTCTTCCTTGACCTCTGCCGCTTGCACGAAAAAACCCTTTTCCGTACTTCGCACGTACTGCCTCGTATTCTGCTGTTGTCGCCCAATTGGGACATAGATATTGGTGATGTTCTGTGCTTTTGCATCTGCTGCATGCCATGCGTCCTCCGTAAGGTCCCTTGCATTCTCCTTCAGTCTTTGGGTGATTTGTCGGTTCAAGACAGAGTCGGCATCTTTTCCTCGTATCCACACTGGCTATCTTTTGCTCGGAAGTCTTCGGGCATTGCGATGTATGGTGTTCTCCTCCACAGATCTTGCATGACTGCTTCTCTCCTTGATCGTGGTCCTTGCCAGAATTGTCATAGTTTCTTCGCCCTTGTTGACCACCTTTTCCTTGTTGACCATAATTCTTTTGAACATTCATCGCATGAACGTCTACTGATTTTGCTATTGTTCCTTCAATTTGTTTCTCGTGTTTCTTGGTCCTCGCTAACGCCTCTGATACTTGCTCAGCTGCCTCAAGAAGTTCTTCCATGTACTTGAATTCCTTGATCATCCTCAATTCTTTGCTAATATCTAGGTGCAGTTTGTCCATCACTTTATTGATGTATGCTGGCGTATCCACGTCGACTTTAAGGGCCCTTGATTCATTGATGATCTTGGCGATTTTCCTCAATCTTACTTCCGTATCCTCGGTCTCTTCTGGTCCTCGTGGTGGCAGTTCTTCCAGCTCTTGCCATAAGTCTCCTCCTCGCTTGGTTTTGCTGCCATACTTGTCCTTCAATGCCTTGCGAGCTCGTGCATAATCTCCTGGTACTTCTGGTTTGAATACACTGATCAAATCATGGGCTGGTCCTGTTGCTGTCTTTTTCAGTGCAATCAGTCGGTGTGCGTCGGACTCATAACTGGGGGCAATAATTTCGAATGTTCCGATGGCATTTAGGTACTGGCCATCAGTGCCGCTGAAGGGGACGGGTTCGACTTTCAAATATCTTGTCCTTGGTTGGTAGTTGGTATCTCTTCGGATTGCTGGTGCAGATACAACTGAACTTTCAGAAGATGAATCAACTGGTCTTTCCTTGCTGCATGTCTTCCTTAGGATCCTTGATCTGCTGGTTTCACGGCTTCTTGCCGGAATGCTTCCATCACTTGACAATGCTGGATCCTCGGAGAACACAACTTTCTTTCCATTCTTCATGATTCCTGTTTCCTTATCCTTCCTTGGTGGCGATGGATATCTTGAAGTTTGTCTACTAACTCTTGTTGATTCCTCGTTGTCGAATATTTCTCTTCTTTCCGCAATGTCCTCTCCTAGCATGCTCACTTGTTCTTGTACGGAGCTGATGGTTTTTGCCATGTTTGTTTTGGTCTCTTTCAATTCACTGGATAGTTGCAGGATACTCTGACATACTTTACCCATTTGCTCTTGTTGTTGGGCTTGCTGCTGTTGCATAGATGCTAGCATATGGATTATTTCCTTGGAGTGGTCTTGGGTTCCTTGCTGATAGCTTGGTTGGACTGAATAACTCTGGTGGACCCTTGACTGACTCGGTGGAACATGACCTTGGGATGCTGGGCTTGGACGAGTTCCTTGAAGACTGGGTGGACTTTGTTGGGAACCTTGAATGATTGGTGGATTCGGACGATAACCTTGATTCGTTGCCGTACTCTGGCGAAGGTTATATCTTGGGACAGTGGCTGGGTCAGGGAACGGACTTTTCAGTTCGATTTTGGATGGGTTCTGAACAACTGGTGGACTTGGTGGGAGAGTTTGGACTGACTGGACATGGGTTACGGGATGTGGCAGATGACTTTCACCTTGGGAGACTGGGAGGTGACTTTCACCTTGGGGACGTGGCAGGTTTTCACCTTGGGAGACTGGTAGATGACTTTCAACTCGGGGACGTGGCAGGTTTTCACCTTGGGAAACTCGTGTTGAACTTTCAACTTGGGGACGTGGCAGGTTTTCACCTTGGGAAACTGGAGTTGAACTTTCAACTTGGGATTGGGTAGGACTTTGGACTTGGATTACGGGTGAGGTGGTATCACTTGGTGGAACTGGGTTACTGTGGCCTGACTCGAGTCTTTCGAGTTCGGCTACAAGAATCGGATAATACTCGGATGCTTCTACTAGACCGGCTTGGTCCGCGTGTTGACTCAACTCGGCAACACGTTGATCGAAATTTTTGTTACAGTCGGAAAGACAATCGGCTGCGAATTCGTTCCAGTCATTGCATAATAACTCATACCTAGGGATAATTCTACGTAATGCGGCTGCCTTATCCTCAAACGTATATGCGTTCCAGTCCTCACTCGACATCAAACGCATAAGTCCTAGAACCGCGTTGATAGCCTTTGTCACTCTCTGCTTGCGTCCAGACATATAGTTATCTCTCTCCACACCCGCTTGTGCTCTCAATTCCTCACCCTCACGTTGCGGCTCATCTTGTAGTCCCTCATTCGCAGACGAATACCCTTGTAGATCAATTGGTTGTTGCTCGGAAGACATGTTTCCTTGAAACAAAACTTACTCGTTGAGTCGTTGCAGTTGTTGATTGTTGGCTTGGGAGCCTCGAAGAACCAAGTAGAGTTTTTACTGCAAAACAATACATTATTCTGGGTCCCTATAGAGGCACGGAATGAACAAATAACACGTCCTTATCACTCTCTGTCACGGTCAACTTATATAAAACGGTAGTGCTTGGAAAAGGTTAGGTTAATTGCTGGTACAGTAGTGGTCGGGGTGACCACAACGAAATAGATCAAGGTTAGGATACCGAAGAATGCAGTACCAACATCCTCGGATCCCTCCTCGTAGTAACATACGGTGTCTCCTATATTTCTATCTCGTCCCTTCCTATTCCTAGCTGCAATGCCTTTCCAAATCCTTACACTCGTCAAAATATTGCATTTATTCCTTATTTATTACGTATTAAATTTGTTTTATACATTCACTGTTTTAATTCGAAAAATTTTCCTTAAAATCATCTCAAAATCCCGTGAAATTTGCTTAAAATTCACTGAAAATGCGTAAAAATACGAAATCCTAAAATTTTTCGTGTCTCTCCTTCTTCCAGTCGGGCGGTCCTGCTCGGCGCGGCGAGACCACACACGAAGGAAAGTCCATGCGCCTTTAAGCCAAGCGCTAATATTCCACACGCGCTGGCGCGATGCGCACATCGGCCGAGCGTATTTCCCTCATACACACACACTGATGTGTTAATAACAATTTTTTATACTTAAAACTATACAATTTAGCACGGAGTTCATTAAACCATACTCCTAATTCATCCGGGAAGAGTAAATTACTCAAGCGATTCACCGGTACAATTTATAAAATCTCATGAAACGGGCAGTACGACTTCCAGACTATCTTTTTACAGTTTTAGCAAAAAATAGCTTCCCTACACATATCATTGAGCAGATATGTATATCCTCTCCTTCCAGCAAGAGCAGTGATCATCTACTTTTTGCTTTCCGGTTCGGCACTTCGGCTCTGGCCACTAGCGGGCTCTCATCTACTAGGCGATGGTCTTTGACTTCTGAACGGTCTGGGGAAGTGTGCAATCTACTCATCGGAAGATTTACAAAAATTCGCTTGAATTTGGGCAACGTCTGGGCGCGTTCTTTATGCTGATAGTCTGTCGGTCTTTCAGGGTTTCGAGATTACTTATACATTTTTATTATACGACACTACCAACGATGGGCTACGATGGGGAAATTGTATATGCTTGAGCTGCACGTTTCCTTACAATAACACTACTATTTTGGTCACACACGTTCACTACTCAACAATAATAACAGGAACTCTCTCACCTTTGCTTATACTATGTGGTGGATTGACATGTGAACGTGGTTCCCTACTCGATAGATAGACTTGTTAATACCTTGTAGACAGTTCTCGAGACTATAATTCACACGTTACTGAAGCATATGTCCCAATATTTAACCGGTGCAATACGGTTAGTGTCTTTATCCCTCTGTTTTCATTTGTAATTCATAATTAATAACACTGTCTTATTTTCTGAACTTTATTCGGTGGGTACCTCGTAAAACGAAAATGGTAAAGCTGGGATGGGATGATAGGGTTGTACCCTAGAAGTCAATAAACGGGGACCTAGTAAATCATAATAAAACGTGGGTACGAGTGGTTTGTGTGCTTGGGTCTTAGCACACAAAAATAATAAACAAAGAAAAATAAAAAGGTGAAGAAGGAATTTATGATATCCTAGGGAGCTTGCACGCTGTTCCTTACTTCTTCTTGGTTGTCTTGCTTGTTCCAGATCCCTCGGAATCCCTTGCATCACGAATGCTTCCTCTGTAGGATCCCTCGCTTTCGTTGTCGTCTCTGTGGGTTCCCTCGGAATCGCTGTTCCTTGATGGGCGCAATTGTCTGTGTCCTTGTCTGGCTGGTTCTGGTACTCGATTCCTTGGAGCTGGGATCAATGGATTTTCCTGGAGGTATTGCTGAACACCTCGCCAGAAGGCGATATCTTCTGGGGATTGAAGGAGTTCCTCGCATAAAGTGGTCTCCCGGTAGATCTATAAACACACTTCGATATTATAACTATGGTGGGATTCTTACCTCGAAAAAGAGTCGATGACTCGCGACTCTGTGGTCCTTGCCATTGCATACGGTGCACCATGGTTTTGGATCCTCGTTGTCGTAGTTGGGGAAGTCACACCATTTGGAGTTTCCTTGTCTTTTGTGCTTCCTCGAACATCTGATGCAAATGGGGGTGTCCTTATCCATGCACCGACGTGCTTTTTCCTTGGGATCCATATCACAATCCTCGACAGCATGTTGTGGCTTGCCAGTAGCTGTGCTGGTGCACGGTCCCCCGCGTAACTGGTACAAGCAGTCTCTTCCCTCGGAATTCGGTGGTCTCCAAGTTGAACGTCTTTCTGCCTCGATGATGTTCATTTCTCCTCGACGTCTCTGTGCAATTTCTTGCAATACTCTCCTCGTATCCGGAAAACCCCAGAGTTGGAGGAGTATCTGGTCCTTGGACGCTTGCAACTTCTCCCTCTTTTCCTGAACTCATACATATGTGTTACACCTGGTGAAACAAGTACTTACCTTGTGTTCCAATACTTGCCGCATATTTTCTTCTGCAGCGTATACCTTGTCGCTGAGCTTGTGGCTCTCGTTCCTTGCGTCTTCGAGTTCTTCCTCGAGTTGTCTTATCTCCCTTGTCAGTTCCTCGATAGTCTCCTCCCAATGCTCTTCCTCGAGTTTGCGTGTCTTCTCCTTGAGCAAATCCTTTTTAGTCGACACTGCTTGACTTGCATGAGTGTTCGCCGCTTCTTGACGAAGTTCCTCGATGTTCTTCTTGGCTTGCTCGAGTTCATGCTGTGATTTCAGGTGTAACTCGAAGAAGTGTTTTTGTCTCTCTTGAGCCTGTAACTTTTTTTTTTTTCTGACCCTACTGTTAATTGAAAGGGACGTACCTCAACTACACTCGTTTGCAGTGATTTCCTCGACTTCTCCAGCTTCTCCACCTGTTCCCTTGCTTGTTTGAGGAGTTGTCTCTCGGTTTCAAGATCGTCTTCCAACTCGGCTAGGTTGGACCAAGCTGGATTCCCCGCACTCAACTGTTCCTCGACCATCTGTTGACGTCTGTTCTGCTCGGCATTCAGTTGTTCCTCGAGACGATGCATGTTTGCAAGATCTTCTGTTCGACTTGCTCGAACCGCTTCCTCGATTGCCTCTTGTCTTCCTCGCTGTTCATCTTGGACTGTTCTCTCGAGCCTTGTGATGGTTGCCCAGATTTCGTCTCGGCAATTGGCAACAGCTTGATCGATTTCCTTTTGGCGATCCTTGTTGGAATTCTCGAGGTATTCCTTGAGTTTCTTCACCTCATCCTCGTTATCCTTGTTCGCTGTCTCGAGCTGTTCCTTGAGATCCGTCACTTCCTTGTTGAGTGTAGTCACCTCTTCCTTGAGCTCGTCTCTTTCCTGCAGATTTACTTTTCAGTTTACTAACTTTTGGGAAACACGTACCTCGCTGACCTGCTTCAAAGTAGGTCCTGGTCTTGACTGCGAGCGTTTGCGGTGGAAGAATCCCGAGTTGTTTGGTCTTCTCGTGTTCTCTGGTGTCCTAGAATCCTGCTGTTGTGGTGTGTTTCCTTGGGATCCTTGACGAGAAGTGTTTCCTCGTGATTCCTGGCGTGGAGTTCCTTGCGAGTTGGAAGTCCTGGCCGTAGAAGCGCTGGATTTGCTTGTCGCTGGTTTCTCTGGTTCTTTTTCCTTTTTGGGCATTTTCGAACTGTAAAACAGAGATTTCTCTATAATAAACTGACGGAAACGACGTAATATTCACGGGAGGAACGTAAATTACGATAATAAGACGAGGGGAAGGCATAGCATGCAGCTATATGCGGGGGAAAATCGAGAAAATCGATAAATTACGCTGGCCTAAAATTTTCTGGGAAAAAACGCGATTTTTGACAAAATAACGGTCAAATTGGGACAATACTTCGATTCATCGATAAAAAACACGTTGAACGAATTATTTAGGCAAAAAACTGGGGGGAAATCGCTAAAATACGCGCGGAACGGTGAAAAATCATCAAAAATGTGTTTCGAAATACTCCTTCTCGAAGCTTCGCCACGTCACGTACGCAAACACTGCGACGCACACGCGCACACCTTGCATCATAATCTGGTGTGTGCTACAGTAGCTAATCTCTCGAAAAATGCAAAATGAATTGTTTTTCCTCAAAAACAATGCAAATTCCTCAGAATTTTTGCATAAAACAATACACACTTGACACATAACATGTACAATATACTCTGGGTGGTCTACTCAACTCGGGCGTTCCTTTAGCCACGATTTTTCGACATAAAATCGATTTTCACTTGAAAATCGATAACTTCTTTCTAATCTCTGAGTTCAACAACATCGGTCATCACCAACACAATGGTATCTGACTAATTTCTCTCTATTAAAGACTCTTTGGGGGGAAGGGGGGGACAGGGCCGTCTCTGATGGTCTGGGGGAGTGGTAACGGGGGAAATGGGTCAGTGGGAACTCTCTAAACTTACTTGCTCTGCCTGTTAGCCTCTCCAGGTTACGAATACACTTTAATTTGGAATTTAGTCGATGCACCATGTCGTGAATCGGGTGTATATGAGCGGAATATGTGGTAGAATGCTTTTAGTGTATATCCGTAACCTTATGAAGAGACTTATAACAGTACACAGGTTACATAACAATGAGTTTATTCCTCGTATAATCATGTATTTATATATTAGTCCTTGTGTGATCCATTGTGATGATGTTGATGTGCATGAAGTTGATCCAGTCGTGTGCCAATGTGTTGAACTGATGATGATGGAACGTGTCGACTGTCCTCGCATACCATGACGTCGACTAACCTGAATGACACGTGGATAGGATTATCTCACGTGATTACTTATTCTCTTCTTTTATGTTGACTCTCTATGATAATATAACTAAATAATAGTGACTTATACTCAAGTCACGACAATTCAAGATGCTGAAGATTTCGTGATGAAACAATTTCGATATGTGAAACACGGAAAGCCTGATAATATAGTTATTCATGCAAAACATTGGCCAGCCAAAATGATGCAATTCAAAAACATTTTGAATGTACTTATACTCAATGTTCATCTGAACAACGACATATTGAACGACTTTATACAATTTGTCGCAACCACCAACATCAAAATGTGTGAACTAGTACTATTGAAGCCAGAAAACGATGATACAATTGTGCTACGCCCAGACTTCTTCAAATGTGAAATCGTTAAGAAAGTTTTCACTTTGGACATACATCCAAAAGTTGAGATTGAAAAAAACGATCTTCTGAGCTTGGCAGCATACAAACTATGTTTCAACTGTTGGATTGAAATTGAACTTATTCAAGAAAAAGTTCTCAAACATATCAATTCGACTGATGTTGGCAGGTATGAATTCCAAGTTTACCTCCCAGAAGATGAGTCTCGTGTATTTGAAATCGACGAATTGTTTCCTTCTGATCGATTCGCACTGGAAAAATTGGATGAACCACATTTCAAAATTGGAAGCAAGGTAGAAGGAAATATCCACTACTTTAAAAAGAGATTGTTTTTATCTTTTCATTGAGTCGTAATTGGAAATGAGAAATCATTTTGAATTTGAATTTATAATCTGTGGAATTGTCGAAATTGTATTTGAATAAATCAATTTTTTTAAATGTAGTATGCTGTCACTTTCTGGAAAGTTCTATGGTTCTATGAATCGATGAAGTCATAGAATTGCTTGTTCTTTGATTCTATGATACTGTGACATGAATAGTGTGAGATCTATGAGATTTCAAGTTCTATGGCTCTATGCGCTTATGATTACATCGTCAAGTTGTGACATACATAGATAACTTGGATCATCAGAAATAGCTTTCGTTGTTTTGTTTTTGAAAATGACGATGTTCGACCAGTCGAGGTTCACAATCGCCGAACCAGATTGTCACGGTACCATTAAAAACCAGTTGGTGGTTCTGAATAATGAATCTAGCAATGTAGCTGCGGTTGCTTCCAGACATTCCGTCATTCATAATCACCTCAGTCAAGCTTATTGATGTAGAACAATATCATTGACTGTTTTCGCCATAAATTGATTTGATAAAGATTTGTATTCAAAAATAAGAGAAAACAATGAACAAAACGCCTAAAAATAGAAAACATGAGAGAAAGAGCTGACGGCAATTGATAGACCATTTCGAATGTATCAGAACATTGTGTGCGGGCCACGAGGGGAACATGAAGACGGAGAAATAGTATTGTAGAACAAGGAGACGGAGAAAATGGGGTAAAGGACGATGAACAAAAAGGAGAGAAGGAGTCGACCTGAGAATATGGAAAACCAACAGGAATCAAACAATTGGAATAGTTCCACTACCATTTCGTCCGGTTCATAAAATGCTAATTGTATCTTATCACTTTGTATAATCATCATTTATCTACCTTTTTCAAATTTTATATGTCTGTATTCTTCCAATGATTTAATCCTTTCTATTCATCTTGTTTTGTATTTATACGAATAATGTGCCTCTTTTGTGCCATACGTTCAGGTCGACCCCTTCTCTCCTTTTTGCCAATCTCCCCTTCACCTCATTTTCTTTGTCTCCTTGTTTTACAATACTATTTCTCCCTCAGACACTCTTCTGGTACATTCGAATTGCATTGTCATATGGTCTATCGATTGTCGCTTTTTTCGCGCGCTTTCTTTTTTTAGCTTTCTCAATTTTTTGAACGTTTCACTCATTTTTCTCGCGCATTTTTGAATATAGAGATTTATCAACATTATTTGACAAATAATCATAAATAAGGAGCTACTTTCTTCATTAATTTTGGTTGGCCATCCGCGTATTTTTGATCTTTTTCCCTCAAATTTTCTCAATTTCAAACAATAATTTTGCAGGATAAATTGTTGGTTTTCTATACCAACTAAACCAATTATCAGTTATGATGAAAAAAAAACAGCAGTACGAAAACTCGATGCCACTCTTCTAGTGCAAGCAATATACGATCAGCAACAACAACGTAGTAGAACATTCAATGCATCGGAAACAGCGAACTGTTGATTGCCAAGTATGTCATGACGAATTTGAGGGTTTGATAATCTGGATGTTGGGCATCATGTGAGAATACATAGGATACCAGGTGAGAAAATATTGTTTTACTCGGATTGGTGTATTTGACAAACGTTGGTTCTAAAAATAACGAAAAATGAAAAACACTGTGAAACTTGTTAAATTTATTCGCAAAAACGCGGTTTTTTCAACAAATCTTCTGAATCAAGTTTCAAAAGTTTGAATTTTCAAAAATTCCAACGAAAAACCTGTTTTAAAGAAACAACCTTCAGAAAACAAGTTCCACCTCCACCAGCTGACACATGTGGTACAACCGTCCATCTACTATCTCAATGCACTTCGTCAATTATTGTTCCCAAAAGTGCTCGATGAACTTTAAAAGCAGTTGTTCAAGAAACTGAGTCATTCAACGACACTTCTCGAGTTCAAGGAATGTCAAGCTGAAGTTTCAACATTTATGAAATTTTTCGAGCCAATATACAAAAAGATGTGTAAGTTTAGGACTGTCTTTAAAAGTCAACCCAGTATTTTCAGACTGCCGAAATATCTATGAAATGTGGAGTAGCATCAAATCAATCGTACACTGTTAATGTGACGCATCGCATTATAGCAATGTACCTGGATTGTCCGATTGCGAAAACTGCCGATGGATTGCTGATTGTTGAGAAAAGAGCGATTCCTGCGAAACTTTTTCTGAAAATAGAGGTGAGATTATACTATTTTTGAAAAATAAAATAAAAATTGCAGACATGAGCTCCTACTTCGATTTGAACTCGACAAACATGCGACTATGTGTGCAGTGAATTTGCCATACTCGATGACTCATTTATGAATCTAGTACAGAAAGTGTTTGATGCTCATAAGCCGAATATGTGAAAATTGCGATATTTTCAAGTTTTAATTGTTATTTTTTGAATAAACAGCTAGTTATCTCATTTATTTTTCAAAATATCTATTTATTGAGCTTGGCAGCACGACCTATGTTTCGACTGTTGGATTGAGATTGAATTTATTCCTCGAAAAAATTTCTCAAAGTTATCAATACAATTGATGCCTGCAGGCATACTTTTAAAATCAACAGATGAATCTTGCGTATTTGAAAAAGACAAATTGTTTCCTTCTGATCAATTCACACTGGGAAAATTAGACGATACACATTTCAAACTTGGAAGCAAGGTAGAAGGAACAATCGGCTCTTCCCGCGAAAAGAGGGCTTTAGAAAATAAAGAGGGCTATTCAGAATAAAGAGGGCAACTCAGGATAAAGAGGGCTATTCAGAATAAATGGGGCGATTCAGAATAAAGAGGGCTTTTCAAAATAAATAGGGCTTTTCAGAATAAGTGGGGCTATTAAAATGAAGATGTTTTATGAAACAGTTCTTGTCCGGAATTCAAGCTACTAACTATATTTCAATGTTGTCATCCATTTTTTGTTTTTTGAAAAACTTTAACAAAAACTTTTTTAAAGTGTAAAAAACCTAGATCATGTTTCTGTAGCCGTGATCGTGAAACTTCTGGAGCATCAAACCGCAAGAAACATTTGAAAGAATCGTAAAGTGAAGAAATTCCTTTGAAATTTGCACTTCATAAGTAGTTTTACACCGTTTTTTATTTTGCAATAAAATATTTCTGAACATTCAATAAAACAAAAATATATAAGAAATGTTCAAATAAATAGCTTGTAACTCAATTTCTCGATCAGAACAGTTACATAAAACACCTTCATTTTAATAGCCCCACTTATTCTGAAAAGCCCTATTTATTTTGAAAAGCCCTCTTTATTCTGAATCGCCCCATTTATTCTGAATAGCCCTCTTTATCCTGAGTTGCCCTCTTTATTCTGAATAGCCCTCTTTATTTTCTAAAGCCCTCTTTTCGCGGGAAGAGCCGAACAATCTACGGCGATAAAAAAGATTGTCTATATTCTTTAATTAAGTCGTAATCAAAAATGAAAACCCATTTTGAAGTTGAGATGAAAATCTGTGAAGTTGTCAAAATTGTTTTCAAATTTGAGTTGAGAATTTGAGTTAAGAATCGGAGAGTACTATTCTCCTCGCACAATTTGACACGTCAGACTCGTCGGCACCGACTGTCACTTCCTGAAAAGTTCTATGGTTCTATGAATCGTTGAAGTCATAGAATTGCTTGTTCTTTAATTCTAAGATAACGCTATGGCGTGAATAGTGTAGGATCTATGAGACTCCAAGTTTTGTGGTTCTATGCGCTTATGATTTAGATTGTCAAGTTATGACATAGGCAACTTGGATCATCAGAAGTAGCTGTCGTTGTTCTATTTTAAAAGTAACGAATGTAGGGTTTATAATCGCCAAACTTTGAGAGCCAGATTGTCACGGTGGCATTAGAAACTAGTTGTAGGTTCTCAATAATAAATCTGGAGATGTAGCTGCGGTTGCTTCCAGACATTCCCCTATTTATCATCGCCCTAGTCGAGCATGTTGATACACACAAATTGTTGCTAAATAAAACAAAAGATCGAATAAAAGCATTATAAGTTTATTGCGCTGAAAATAAGAATGTCAGAGTTACGAAATAGATGGATACGTTTTGAAAATTATCTGATTTACGCGTATTTCAATGGACGCTCTATTACCATTTTCGTGGTGTAGAGTAACAACATTCATGAATCGATAATCATGTATATTGGTAGTTGGCAAGTTGTGCAGTATCTCATCTATTGAGTTGAGTAGATTGCGTGTGCGGTCAACAAAAGTGTATTCTAGTAGAGTTGTTGGGGGATGGGCGAACCATTGTGCAATCTTCTGATTAACGACTGACAGAGGAAACATTGAGATGTCCATAATGATGATTTGTGCTTTCATGGTTAGGAAACTGTTTACAGACATTTCAGGCAACGGGAAGCTGTAGTTGAATTGAATTAAATTTTGAAAAAAGTCTGTTTCAAAGAATTCAGCTGGAACAGTGAATGTATCCGAGAAAAACTTGGATGCATTTGCGAATGACAGTCTCAATTTTTTGTTCCGATTCGCGCGATTCATTATCGATTCATAGAGTTTATGGTATATTGGCTCGTGAATTGTGATCTTCCAGTTAACATAAGTATCGATTCCAGGTATATTCATCAAATCGGTTGGAATTTTTTTCAAATTAATCGTAAGCGCGGACGGTTCTCCAATTCTAGCATACTTTAAACGATTTTTGATATATTCGGTTGCCGCTTGATATGCATCGCCGCGATATTGAAAACGGGAAGATCTTCTGCAAATACATATCTTATAGAAAGTTTCAGTTTGACAAAAAACTACCCTGTTCCTATCCTGTGTTTGTTCGCACCTACAGGCCGATACTTGACTCGATATTTCATATCTTTTTCAGGATATGTCATTGTAACAACGACTCTGGTGAAACTAGTGGGTGGATTGGAATTTGTTGTAACTTCGACATCTTCAATTTTTATGTCACTAGGGAAACTAATATGACTCCTTTGGACTTCTTCACTGCACCATTTAGAGCAAGCTGCATAGTTTGATAATGTCATAGAATCGGTGTAGGATACCACGTGGATGCGTAGTTCCGATGGGAGAGTCGAGTATTTTTTGAACTGCATCATCTGAACAGTAGTTGAACTGAGCCAAACCTTGGGACAAACTTTCATCTGAAAATAGTAAATCCAGAACTGAAACAAAACAGGAATATCGTTGTTATGCCCGCAAAAAAGAAACCAACGTAGACGCCTAGAAAATCAATACGGCTGTGACGAATGATGTAACCACTGCGTCTGGATCTCTGTTGTGTTGCGCGCGGTTGAACATCTAAGAACATTAGCCATAGAGCGCGATTGCATCGAGGATTGGTGTTTCCAACTGCTCTTTACTCTGAACTTGTTCAAAAAAAACTCTTATTTAATATACCAGGCTGAACCAGCTTCGTGTTTTAATACAGATTTTTTTCCTTCCTTTATCGGATTGTTGAATTGTTTGTTTCCCACTATCTCATGCCTTCTATAGTAAAAATAACTGTCGTTATTATGAAACAAGAAGAGGTTCTGTTTAACGGCTGATGGATCGAATCGTGTGATGCTTTTGTGAAGATCTAGATCTGGAAATCCTAATCTATAGTTGTCGTGATCTATAGTAATCCTGGTGTGCACTACTACCACTACAGTATCGAACATCTCTGGCTTTTATGATCTACAGTAATTCCAACGAACAGTAGTACAACATACAATAGGAATTTATTGATGAATCAGAAGAGGAAATTACCAGAAGGAAAGAATGATAGTTTTTATTGCTGAATCATGAACAGTTTCAAAAATACATAAACTCTCCGTTTTTTGCCACTTTTTGTTTGATTCTTTAGTCGATCTTAGACGCCGTTCTTCCTGTCTTCTGATGTATTCTGAATCCATTTGCATTTTGATGAAGAAGGTAAATTTAATTGACTTTGACAAGAAAACTGGCAGCCTCCGAACACAGTGATAACGTTTTTTCAACTTGACGTGAAATATGAAATGTCAAACATCTGCTTTTCAAATGAAAAACCTGTTTTCCCAACGATCATCATACAGTTAGATGTTTTTTAAAGATTGAAAAAGAGACAACAAAATAACACACAAGATACAATTTAGCGGCCATCGCACTAAAAATCAACATTCAACCACTATAATTTTTTCCATCACCAATCTTCCAAACTCAATGCTCCATCGTATCTTCCCTCTAACCTTTTTTTGGCATTCAAATATTCGCACCCTCATGTCATTTTTTCTAATTATTTTCATTTTTCCTTCTTGATTGAAATATTTCCTCGAATTTCGTTATTGATCTAGGTTTTTGATCAAAATCCCACCATTTACAAACATAATCACTATAAAATACCTCGAAAATGTCGTTATAGTAATTTTTCTGAAATATTCATAGGTTTTTTCGATCTATCTTTTTTCTAATTGATTTTCACAGTTTTACCATCAAAAAGCGTGTTAATATTTCATGAATTACCATTTTTTGGTTTTTTACGCTTGAAAAACCTGTATAAATAGGGCGGTATGCAAACGCGCCCCACCTCACTCTCTGCTGTCCCTCTCCATTTGCGCGCTATTTCCCGCGATTTTCGTCCTTTTCATGGTTTGATGTTAAGCATTTTTTCCTTTTTTTCCACTTAATTAAACGTATAATCAATAGATTTTATGTTTTTCCAATTTAAAATATTCTAGGGTGATGAACGAAGGTGACAATTTACATTTTTCCAAAAAACTCGAAACGCCACAAGAAGAAGAGGAAAATGCAGCAGTGCAAGGTAGTATTTTTAACGTTTCTCGAGTAAAATATTTTTTCAGGAAGTTATTTTTCAAGTATTATGAGCCAAATCTTTCAATCCGACTCGTCAGCACATGTGAATGAGACTCAACCGGTTGAAACTGTCGCGGAACCTGTAAAAGAACCGCTCGAACGCAAAGAATCGGTAGGTATGAAGTTATAATTTTGATGAAAAATATAGAATTTAAAATTTAGAGTCGCGAACATTTGGATTATCTTGACAATCCTGCTTCTTCACAATTGACAGAACATGCCCGGTCCTGACACAAAAGCAATGTTTGCATTGTATTACTATGAGAAGCTCTATTTCCTCGCTTTTGAGAATTTAGTGAAAACTTTATTGTGGTAAGTGTCCATTTTTGGTACTTATAAAAGTTGTCGTGCTTGCAGATTCGACCATACAGCGTGCAATGCGCCCCAATATTGCGCAATGTGAAAGTCAAGAAAGTGAAGCGGAAAGATCTTAGAGAGGATGTGAATCGGAGGCAAATAAGCAGCTGGCGGATTAAAGATTGAAGAAGTTTGGACCCAACTATTTCCATTACTTGACAACTGCAGCAACGGAGAGCAAACTTACCACTCTATGCAAGGTGTATGGCGTCTTTCGAGTCGGCTATAAGAACAAGACAATAAGGAATATCAAAGGATCATTGAGGAATCGGATGGCACCGACTGGAAAAGTCTCAATCTAATGGTACTGATGGATCAATCTTCAATGCAATCAAGTGCTCAACGCAATTCCACCAATGTTCCATTGCTCCAACATCAAATCAGATGGTGTGACTCACCATGTATCAAGCTCGGATGGCGAATGCTCCAAATGGATCAATGTTCAATGCAATCAGGTGGTCAACGCAATCCCACCAATGTTCCATTGCTCCAACACCAAATCAGATGGTGTGACTCACCATGTCTCAAGCTCGGATGTCGAATGCTCCAAATGGATCAATGTTCAATGCAATCAGGTGGTCAACGCAATCCCACCAATGTTCCATTGCTCCAACACCAAATCAGATGGTGTGACTCACCATGTCTCAAGCTCGGATGTCGAATGCTCCAAATGGATCAATGTTCAATGCAATCAGGTGGTCAACGCAATCCCACCAATGTTCCATTGCTCCAACACCAAATCAGATGGTGTGACTCACCATGTCTCAAGCTCGGATGTCGAATGCTCCAAATGGATCAATGTTCAATGCAATCAGGTGGTCAACGCAATCCCACCAATGTTCCATTGCTCCAACACCAAATCAGATGGTGTGACTCACCATGTCTCAAGCTCGGATGTCGAATGCTCCAAATGGATCAATGTTCAATGCAATCAGGTGGTCAACGCAATCCCACCAATGTTCCATTGCTCCAACACCAAATCAGATGGTGTGACTCACCATGTATCAAGCTCGGATGGCGAATATTCCTAATGGATCAATCTTCGATGCAATCAGGTGGTCAACGCAATCCCACCAATTCTTCAATGCTCCAACACCAAATCAGATGGTGTGACTCACCATATCTCAAGTTCGGATGTCAAGAAGTCCCAACGAATCGATCTGCAATGCGATCAAGTGAAAATCCGACCAATTTTTCATTGCTTCAACACCGTATCAAAATATTTGAAAATATCCATCGATGCATCAGCTGGTCATATCTAGAAGTATCCATGAGATAGCTTGTACCTCAGAAGAGAAGTCGTCGGATTGGCATCATAGGTAAATTTGTGACTATGGGCTCTATAAACTTCATCTTTACAGCTCTGGAGATCTGAATACGACACACAAAACCAACCATTTGATCAGCATGGTGGATGGAACAACACGGTGGATGGAGCAAAATGGTGCATTCGACCAATGGTGCAGCATGAAAACTAACAACGACGCACAAAACGAATCACTTGATCAGCAAGGTGGATGGATCAACATGGTGCATTCGACCAATGGTGCAACAAGGAAAACGAAAAACGACGCACAAAACGAATCAGTTGATCGGCATGGTGGATGAATCAATATGGTGCACTCGACCAATGGTGCAGGGGTGCAAAAGAACAACCGTTTGCGATCACATGGATCCAGAAACTTCGGGAGCAACTGGATGATACAGCTCAAAACTGAAGCAACATCAATTGAAGAGCAACTTGAATGTGCGAATGTGATTGCTCAGAAATGGCATTGAGATGAAAATTATATCGAGCATGCAAGACCAAATCTTCTGCGATCTGTCACTGGGCTTACATATGCTCAAATGGAGCCAAAACTTGGTAGTGCAACGATTCGCTCATGCAAGAATTAGAGAGCTCGAGGATTCGGATGCCGAGCAAGAATTGAGAGAGCTCGAAAAAGGAACTGCTCACCAACCTGATCATTCCGGCTGAATTACAAAATGTCCAGCAATTAGAAAAATGTAAGTTTTTGTCCAAAAATTAGAGTCAATTCAATTGGTGTATTTTCAGCACTTCCTGCTCTGCCAAACATTTTGTCTGGAATTACAGCTTCAGTGGATTTTACAAGCACTACGAATAATTTTAAGAGAATATATTTTCATAATTTGTATTTCTCAATCATTTTTAATGTCATCATATTTGATTTCACCAACTTTAAAAAATATATACTATATATGTATTTGTGTGTGTTTTTTCATGTCTTTTTTTGTGTATCATCAAATCGCTTTTGAATAAATATTATGGCTCGAATTTTAACAAAAACCCACCACTGTTTTACTACAAATCTTGTACAATATTGTACAATATGCAACAATTTCGAATGGGATAAATGGTATACATACAAGGCGATGTTGTTTTTACCCAGATATCATCTAATGTGCCAATTATGCAAATGAAAATTTTGATTACTTGGGATTACTGTATACCTTATTATACTGTAGATAAGGCTTACAAAACGCTGAAGTTAGGAAAATCACAGTTGATTAGAAGTTTCTTTGATTCAAAACATATAACTTGTTTTATTGTAGATCAAGGTTACTGTAGCTCAGAAAAACCAGAGATTTTCGATTCTGTAGAGATAGCAGTAGATACCAGAATTAGTATAGATTCGGATTTCCAGATCTAGATCTTCGATGCCTCATAGAAGTTGGTCCATCAACTATTAGATAAAATATCTTCTTGTTTCATATTGAAGACAGTTATTTTTACAATAGAAGGCATAAAATGGTGGAAAACTTATCAGTTCAATTGTCCGATGAAAGAAGAAACAAGGCGCTGTAGGAGTTACAAATGAACCTGGTGAAAATTCCTTACTTGACATTTCGCCCTGGTATACTAAAAAAAGATACTCTTTCCCTATTGTTTTCTTGTTTTACTCAAGATTTTCAAAGATAAATAAATGGCTGTGTAGCAATCTTTTCAAAACATTACAATGGCGCCCGGCTCTCAACCGATCATTCGGAGATCATAAAATGAACGATTGAAACTAGTCCAAAGCAAAGAGCAGTTGGAAATACCGACCCGAATTGCAATTGAGCTCTATGGCGAATATTCGACCAAGCAACACAATGGAGGTTCTGACGCAGTGCTTATTCGTCACAGTCTTATTGATTTTCTAGACGCTTACGTCGTTCCCTTCTTTTGCAAGCATCGCAACGATACTTCAGTTTTTCCCCTCTGGATATACTATTTTCAGATAATGCAGTTCAAAAAATACTCAATTCTTCCATCGGAGCTACGCATCCACGTGGTATCCTACACCGACTCTACGACATTATCAAGCTATGCTCTTTGCTCTAAATTGTGCAATGAAGAAGTCCAAAGGAGTCATATTAATTTCCCTAGTGACATTAAAATTGAAGATGTCGAAGTTACAACAAATTCGAATCCACCCACCAATTTCACCAGAGTAGTTGTTACAATGACATATCCTGACAAAGATATGAAATATCGAGTCAAGTATCGGACTGTAGGTGCGAACAAACACAGGATAGGAACAGGGTAGTTTTTTGTCAAACCGAAATCTTCTATAGGATATGTATTTGCAGAAGATCTTCCCGTTTTCAATATCGCGGCGATGCACATCAAGCAGCAATCGAATATATCGAGAATCGTTTAAAGTATGCCAAAATTGGTGAACCGTCGGAGCTTGCTATTGCTATGAAAAAATGGCCAACCGGTCTGATACATGGAATTGATAAGTGCAAAAAGTTGAGACTGTTTTTCCCGAACCCATCCAGGTTTTCCTCGGATACATTCACTGTTCCTGCTGAATTCTTTGAAACGGACTTTTTTAAAAGTTTAACCGAATTCAAATGCAGCTTCCCGTTGTTTCAAATGTCTGTAAACAGTTTCCTAACCATGAAAGCACAACATATCATTTTGGACATTTCAATTTTTCCTCTGTCAGTCGTTAATCAGAAGATTGCACAATGGTTTGCCCATCCCCCAACAACTCTACTAGATTACACTTTTGTTGACCGCACACGAAATCTAATCCACTCAATAGATGAGATACTACACAACTTGTCACTTATCAATATACATGATTCTCAATCCATGAAGGTTGCTGCTGTACACCACGAGAGTTGTGAAAAAGGGGTCTTTGTAATATACCAGAATCAGATAACTTTTAAAACGTCTCCATTATTTCCGTCACTTTAATAATTTTCTTGTTAGTGCAAAAAATAAATTTTAATAATTTTGTTTAACGTTTCTTCTACTTTGCACCAATTTATGTTGTCTACTTAATATTTTCTTAATAAATGATTTGTTACAATTAATTGGAGTTTGTGTTTGCTACTGGAACAAAACCACTTTTTCTCTCTGATTTAGGTCACATCATTGTTTTTTCTATTTTTTCGTGGTATGAAAAATGAAGCGATTTTCTAGGTGAAAAACAACGAACAGCCTGAGATTTGTCAACAAATTTCAACATTATTTTTCTGTTCAAACCTTTTACCCGAAAAGAGACTTCAACTTGGTGTGTAACTTAGATTCAAAAAACTTCAGATATTTCAGATGTTTCAGATAAAGTTCAGCATTTTTTTTTCAGAAAAACCAGATCTAAATCTGAACGGTTATAAAAATATTTTCAGAACCTTGTCTGAAAAATTGGCTGAAAGTATTTATATAATTGTACAGGTTTAGATCTGGTCTACTACTTATGTTTTCCATTTATACTTGAATGATCTCCAAATATTTTCCCTTGGAAGTGGTTTTTTCGTTCAAATGAGGTTTCGTACTTCAACTCGTTGCAAATGCGCTCCATTGAGAATTCCCGCCAAAACGGTGTGCGTGTGAATGAGGGAGAATCGAACAAGAAAATCGATGCGTTGGAAAGTGTGCGTGGTCATTCGTCTGCGTAGGTATTGTTCAAAGGATTGGATAGATCAATTGAAACAAAGTGTTATGGAAAACATACATGATAATACTGAAGTAAGTTCCTTTTTCAAATAACTATTTATAAATTATTTTCAGCTCACGCAGTTCCTGAAGTATTCCAAGTTAGTCGACGAACTACGTCATCATATTCTAACGTATTGTAATGGCTCAACTCTTGTCAATTACTCCGCATGTTCCTATTTTTGCGATTCGGAGACGCAACGATTCAATACTGAACCACCAGACAGGCTCAAAATCGTCGAAGAAAGCGATGGTGTTTTAGTGACAACGAACTATTCACGACTGCGACACACCGATAAGAAATTCATGTTTTCTGATGGCAAAGTTAAGATAGAAGAGATGTATCAATATATAATGAAATGTTACAAATATGTCGGAGATGAGCAAACACCTCTTTTGGAAATCAATGTGAAACAATGGCCGACCGAGGTGATGAAAATGAAGTGCATCAAAAACATTGAAGAATGGCGCGTGATCATTTATAAAACAATTTGCAACGATTTGATGGACTATTTCGAGAATGATGAACCTCAAATTATTGATCTCCATATATCAAACGGGGATCCAATTTCTGATCAAGCGACAATCCAACCTAATTTTTTCAAATCCAACGTGTTCCAAAAACTTCAAGCAACTGTTCTCAATGTCAAATGCAATATTGACAGTGTTGACTTTATTAATTTGGAACAAGTTTTATGCTTCAAATCTTTGATAAGTTTTGATGACATTCGAACAAAAGTCAGAAATTGGAATAGTACAAGTCACGAGGAAGGGTACTATGTTACAATCGAGTTGCCGGAAGATGACGATAGACAACTAAACATATATGAAATTTTCCCTAAAAACCAGTTTCAGGTTTTCCGTAGATTTTCCTTTTACGAAAAGTTTCATGTAGGGAAAGTTGTTGTTGAGATTTCTCAAAATGAGCGTAGGAAACAGTTGCATATCGCGTTCAAAAAAGATAAAGTATAAATTATGTGTGTGTTTTTTTTCGTAATTGAATAAATTTTCTGTATAATGTTTTTAATCCACATAATTGTCAATACGCATACACAATTTGTTATGTTTTCCCCATGAAGTTGTTCTGAATAGACTGCTGTATTTGCCATACACACCACCTACCACACACACTATGTGTCATTTGTGTCCTTTGCAGTTTGATCTTTACACGTAAACAACCAACAACTAAAGCGTTACACCGCGCAGTTTTCCATTTTGTTTTCCGCGCGCACGTTTTTTTGGAGTTGGAAGGAGTTGGAGTTTGGCCTAAACCTACGGGTTTAAGTGGAGGACGTATTCGACTTCACATAAAGGTAAAAATTCCATTTTGTAAAATAATAGAAGTCAAAATTTGCAGTTGTGTGCAAGCTAGCTGCGATGTACGCAGGGAAAGGAACCCCATGGGTTCTTATGGGCGACAGGAGCTAAACCTACGGGTTGATAATGTAGACAGTCTCGACTTCACACAAAGGTAAACATTCCATTTTGTAATATGAAATCAGTCGAAATTTGCAGTTCTGGGTTCCAAGTGGACGCAATCTACGTTAGAAAAAAATTCGCCGGTTCAATTTGTGAACAGAAAGGACATAAACCTACGGGTTAGAAAGCAAACGATATCATCGACGTCAAATAAAAGAATGGAAGTTGAATCTACAATGGTGAGCATATCCTTTATTGATAGCCTTTATAACGAACTTTTTTCAGTAGACGAACCAGGAAAATCAACTCCTCCAAGTGCATGGAAGAAATCAATGGACTCGATGAAGCAGGGCGTCGACTTGAGAAAGTGGATTTCAAATCGAGCAACCGGAGTTTGACGAAAGCGTATAAGAAAAGAAAGGATGCAACTACGGGTTGGAGGACAATTCAGTTCATTTCGTAGAAATCCGAAATGAATGCAATTCAACGAAACACCGGAGAAATGAACGGATGACTTTGAGGACAACAATGAAGATAGAGGACATCACTGTAAAATTCGTAAAGATTAGAATCAGATGCGAACCAACGAGACGCCGGATTTGATCGATGCGCCGTAGAACTTGAGGCTAACAATGACGATGGAGGGCCGCACAGTTTGAAGGAACCTCATGGATGCAATTCAACAAGGCGCCGGAGTGGACGTATGAGCGAAGGAACTCGATGACAACAATGACGATGGAGAACAGCACTGTCCAAATAATAAAGATCAAAATTGGATGCGATTCATAGAGACACCGGAGTGGACGTAAGAGCAATGAAACTCGAGGACAACAATGGCAATGGAGGATAACACAGATGGAAGGAACCTCAATTGGAAGCGATTCAACAAGACGCCGGATTGGATTGATGAGGCATGGAAATCGTGACCAACAATGACGATGGAAGACGATTCAGTCCATATAATAAAAATCAGAATTAGATGCCATCCAACAAGACGCGGGAAGAATGGACAGATGAGCCTCGGAATCCAAGGAATGCCAATAGAGGTGAACAAACAACCTTTATAAAATAACTTCAATCACAATTTGCAGTGGTGACAGCTAGATGCGATCTACGTTGCTAAAAGGAAACCGCTCGTTTCACCAGTGGGAGAAGATAGAGCTGAACCTACGGGTTGAAATGTGAGCACCTCCTTCGACATCACAAAAGATGCGGTTACACAAGGCGTTGGAGTGGATCGATGGACCACGAAATAGGAGGATCACACGACGATTGATTTTATAAAGGCATACCATGGATGATGCTCTAAGATTTAAGTTTTTGTCAATGTAGGACCTAAACCTGCATTGATGTACCACTTGAACCTTATCAATGTAGGATCCAAACCTATGTCGCAACTATTAGCTATAAACCCTTGTTTATATAATCATCACTTCTTCACATACGTCTCATGTCATGTCTATTTTTCCGAATGTTAAGATTATCATTGTTTTTATTATCCTTACTTCTTCATTGTTTATATAATCATCACTTCTTCTCATACGTCTCATCATGTCTATTTTCCCGAGTGTTTAGATTATCATTTTTATTATCATTATTCTATCATTTCATATCAATTTTATTTTCTGTTCCCTCCTATCCAACATATCTATGCCACATCTTTTTTTTGAAATTGCTCTATTGTTAAATGATCTGAAAAATAAATCTTAGATTAGAACACGATAATTTCTGGAACAAAAACTGATCTTGTTTTTTTTAGTAGATCTAGGAGGAAACTTTCGACAGGTAGTTGCTATGCTGAATTGACAAGTAATTGTATTACTGGAACGTTATCAAGAGTACGAGTGAAAAAAGGAAGAACACTTCAATGTTGTTTTAGTGACTTTTGCTGATCCCTCGATAGACACATTTTGTATGCGATGAAAACTTTATCAATTCTTGTCATTACTTATGACATAATTTCATTCCAGTTAACTTTGTTCATATTCATATCGGTCGAAAATTCTATCAAAGCTGTCTTCTTGGTAAGTGCAGGTTTTGAATATTTGTCGAAATATGGACGAAAATTTTTCATAATTTTTATAATAACCCGTCTACCTTTTTGATAATCTAATCTCTTTTTTTGTGATTACATAATTCTTTCTGAAAATGCACAGGGGAATGCATGAGATAAACAAAGGGTTGAGTCTTTTTCAGAAAAAAACATAGCATTTGTATATTTTTTTCAAACATTTCATCTTGAGCAGTAGAAGTAGAAAACTTGGAATTCCTGGAATTACGGTGAAAAACAATTGATCAAGGTGAATATGAAGACAGAAAATCAAAACTAGCAGTTTGTAAATGGAATTTTCACAATATGATACGTAAATGTACTTATTTTTAGATGATGTTGGAATAATCAAGGTGGATCGGCAATTTAGGGCTCAGTTTACTCGATTTCGGACGTTTTAAACAACTATATACAATAATGTCATCAATGGAGTGGATTTTGAACTACCGGGAGTACCAGTCAACTGATCACAAGATCTAATAACGATCACAAGAGCCGGAGCATCCCCCAACACGACCAAACATTAATAGCAGTTAAAACAACCAAGCATCACAAAAAAAGTTTTCAAGTTTTGATGTCAACTGACAAAGTTTACCGCAATGTTTTTTTGGATACATTTAATTTGAAATTAATGTGCTCAACTTCAAGACAGATCGATATCTGCAGAAATTAATGTTCAAGTTGTGTTTGATAATAAGTTTTTTGTTCATTTCTTTTTTTAATTTCCTTCGGGCGGACTCTGAAATTTTCAAACATAAAAAAACAGTTCTTGTATTTATAATTTTTATTGACAATCTACACATAAATATCAGATGATTTACATGTTTACTTGGAGCATCAGGAGGCCGAAGAAGACGAAGATCATAATTGCCAATGTCATATAGAGGCAATAGTCCAGCCAATTTCCTGCAAATTGTTTTGATTCTTCTAGATTGATTTGTTTCTAGTTACCTTGCTTATTATTCTTTTTGGCTAATTTCATCAGAAGTACTGCCATCGCCTCCTTCTTATCACGCTTATCAATCCATTTCAAATATTGCTTGGCAGTCATCGGTTTACTAGCCAAGGGCGACTGAGGAAGCGGCCCGTATGGAGCTCGCACGACCTTACGCTCACGCCAGAATCCGCGGACCCCTTGCGAGTACTTCTTAGAATAGCGACTGAGCATCACGAAAATGAATATCAGGAATGACTATTTCTGATTATTCATTCCCCCTATATATCTCACGTATTGATCTCACGCATTTCAATATTCATTTATTTATTTTCATTTTCATTTTTGAAAATGATTATTTCTCAAACGTTTTGAAAATGAAAATGAAAATGAAATTTTTGAGCTTGCGTGAAATATTCATTTTCAATACGATTCATTTCTATTTTTCCTCCATCATAAGATGTAGTTTGTTTCTGATTCGTTTCATTGTACTTTGATGGCTTTGTTTATTTGATCTCATATTTTTATTGCAGTGTATTTTTTGTACCTTTTGTTTTTTGTACAAGTTGTTTTTTCGTTCAAATGAATTGCGTCCTTCAATTTGTTGCAAACGCGCGCTATTGAGATTTCCCGCCAAAACGGTGTGCGTGTGAGTGAGGGAGTATCGAACAGTCCGAGAAATCGCTGCGTTGGAAGTGTACGTTGTCATTCTACTGTTCAATTGGAACAAAAATAAGTGTTATGGATAGCACACATGATAATACTGAAGTAAGATTCTTTTTTAATGATTATTTACAAATTATTTTCAGCTCACGCAGTTCCTGAAGTATTCCAAGTTAGTCGACGAACTACGTCATCATATTCTAACGTATTGTAATGGCTCAACTCTTGTCAATTACTCCGCATGTTCCAATTTTTGTAATTTGGAAACGCAACGATTCAATACGGAACCACCACGAAGGCTCAAAATTGTCGAAGAAAGCGATGGTGTTTTAGTGACAATGGTATATTTCAAGAACCGACACATCGATAAGAAGTTCATGTTTTCTGATGGCAAAGTTATGGAAAAGATGAATAAGTATATAATGAAGTGTTACAAGTATGTTGGAGATGAACACACATTTTGTTTGGAGATCAATGTAAAACAATGGCCGACCGAGTTGATGAAAATGAAGTGTATCAGAAACATTGAAGAATGGCGCGTGATCCTTTATAAATCGATTTACAACGATTTGATGGACTATTTCAAGAACAATGAACTTCAGATTGTTCACCTACTTATATCAAACGGTGATCCAATTTTTGATCAAGCGACAATCCAACCTGATTTTTTCAAGTCCAAACTATTCCAAAAACTTCGAGCAACTATTCTCAATGTTAAATGCAACATTGACAGTGAAGACTTTATCAATTTGGAACAAGTTCTACGCTTCAAATCTTTGATAAGCTATGAGGACATTCGAACAAAAGTCAGTAATTGGAATAGTACAAGGCACGAGGAAGGGTATTATGTTACAATCGAGTTACCGGAAGATGACGATAGACAACTCAATATATATGAGGTTTTTCCTAGTGATCAGTTTCACGTTTTCCGAAGAGGTGATGACTTTCATGAAAAGTTTCAAGTAGGGAAAGTTGTTGTTGAGTTTGGTCAACATGAGCTTAGGAGACTGGTGCATATAGAGTTCAAGAAAGACACAGTATAAATTATATGTGTTTTCTTTTTGTAATTGAATACATTTTCTGTATAATTTGTTTTTAATCAATAAAATTTTTAACACGCCCTACGCATAAATATTTTGTTATGTTTTCTCCATGAAGCTTTTTGAATGGAGTGCGCAAATCATTATGTAGCAACCTTCTCTTCCAAAACGGTTCGTGTGAGTGAGAGAGCACATATGACAAGAAGGAGGTAGAGAAATCGCGGTGTCTGAGGTGTACCTAATCATTTCAGTGCGTCGCTGTGTCATTTTTCAAAAGTTCTATTCTGAATTTGTGAAAAAAGTTCAACACATTTTGTACGTTCTCCACTACTATATGTAGCAGATTGTTCGAAAACGATTATTTTGATACAAGTATGCATACTCTCAACCCCCGAGGGGGGAATATTTGCTAGAGAACGAGGTGGTAGTGTCTCTGGTAAAACAATGCCTCGCAAGTTCTGAATTCTCTCTCACCTCGCACCATTCTTTCTTTTGATCACACAATGCCACATTTTTTGTGTCTCTCTGCATCCACTATTCCCTCTTCTTCTCGCCACCTCGTGGCACGCAGACATTCTTCTAGTCATTCGAATAGCTTGTCATATGGTCTATCGATTTTCGTCAGCCTTTTCTCTTGCTTTCTCTATTTTTAAGTGTTTCACTCATTGTTTTCCCTCTTTTGAATATAGGAATTCATCAGCATTATTTAACAAATAATCATAGATAGGAGATATTTTCTTCTTCAATTGTGGTGCGTTATCCGTGTATTTTTTGAATTTTTTTCTTTACATTTTCTCAATTTCAAGCAACGAATTTGCAGGGTAGTAATGTCGGTGAAGAACCACTAAGCTAAACTCAGTTATCAATAACAAAAACACAACCGTATGACAACATGATGCAACAAGTGCAAGATGATAGGTATTTCTTTTGTCTGGCTGATTTTAGGTATCATTTTTTTGCTCGAACTATAGAATCTAGGGAATCTGTGAAGTCTAAGAATTTATGAATCATATACACTTAGTCTTAATCTATTATATTGAGTGACCCATTTTTCCCGAGAAAAACCTAACATTTTTCTAAATGATACATTTTTGTAGAGTGCCGCATTACACGGTTTCACAAATGCCCACGATTTGTTGAATTTGAAAGAAAAATTCGATGCAATTCTACTATCAAGAGGCAACCTAAAAACAACGATTGATGGTGTACCATGGGAAGCGAATTTCACCAAAAACTATCGATGTTATGAAGCCACGGTAGAGTGCAAATTGATTGATGCAACAATCCATGGATGTGTGAGATGACACTGAAGTCATCATACGAGAACAAATCACTGTTTGTGCAAAGAAGGAAAAGATCAATTTTTTTTGTAAATTTATTTTCTTTGTAATTACTTCCAAATAAAACCCAATATGTGTTGTTTTATGAAAGATTCTCTTCATTGTGAAGCAGTTTCAAAATATTTTCGGTTGCAACTATGTTCTCCAACTAAAATGTATGAAAAGTGATTCGGAGAGAGAGGGATTTTACGAGAAATTTGACATTGAGTGTGACGCATCCTTTCTTTCACTACATTTCTCCTATGTAGCGTTCATCTCCGCAATTCGATACGCATATGTCGATTTTTTGAACTTCGCAGCTAACTGCTACCCCATTTTTCCTACATCACATGACCATATTCCATATCATCCTCTCCTTACTGTCTGTTGTCACATTGTCTTTCTATCTTCAATACATGCCGTGAATCCAAGAAATCCAACCTTTTTGAATGAGTCATCTAAATTAACATGAACAAAGCACTAGTTAGGAAATTATCTCCCTTTGAAAAATGGTTACCTCAAATTACGAATTGTAAAGTCCGACACACAGCGTCCCTCTTCTTCTATAGAATTTACTTAGAAAAAACCTTTCTTTTTCTATGGTCTACTTCGGCCGCACTCCTCCCACCAATACTTTCGGCAGATATTTCTTTGTTTTCCGTTTTTGACCAGATGGCCATTTAGTATCTATAATGTCGGCGGATATATTTTCATGTTGGAATGCGTGCATCACAGCGGGGTGCACTTTTTGGGGGAACGACCGTCGCTTGCCTGTGAAGGGGACTCATATTTTCGCTTCTTTTCTCTTCTGCGGTTGTTTTTTTCTATTTGCTATTTGCCTTGGATGTATTTTTCCATGTAATTTTGGAGGAAATCAGAATTTTGTCCAATGACCCCGACTTACAAACGAATGAAATACCAGACATCGCGTCAAATTATGTATGGGAGGCGGGACGAGAATAAGGATGACGTAATTCTGATTTCCTCCAAAATTACATGAAAAAGTATATCCAAGGCAAGCAAAAAGAGAAAAACGTCTGCAGAAGAGAAAAAAAAGGGGACTCATATTTTCGATCATTCTCCCAAAAAGTGCTCCCCGTTGTGATGCACGCATTCCAACATAAAAGTATATCCGCCGACATTATAGATACTAAATGGCCATCTGGTCAAAAGTGGAAAACAAAGAAATATCTGCCGAAAGTATTGGTGGGAGGAGTGCGTTTATCTAGTGGGTGGACCATAGAAAAATAAAGGTTTTCACTAAGTAAAAGTGTTTTTTGGTAGAACAGTCCCTCCAATTCTATTTATATGCTAGGTCTCCACTCACATTATTCCCCCTCCTGATCGCACAATAACACCTTCTCTGCGTCTTGCCCATTTTTTTCTATCTTCTTGCCATCTCGTGACCCGCAGACATTCTTCTGGTACATTCGAATTGCTTGCCATATGTTCTATCGATTGTCGCTTTTTTCTTTCTCTCTAGCTTTCTGAATTTTTAGACGTTTTCCTCATCATTTTCTCGTTCTTTTGAGTATAGAAATTTTTCCTCATTATTCAACAAATAGTCATAAATTAGGAGCTACATTCTTCATTAATTTTGGTTCGTCATCCGTGTATTTTTTTAAATTTCTTCCTTCACATTTTTTCAATTTCAAGCAATGAATTTTCAGGGTAAGTTGTTGGTGTCCTATACCAACTAAGCTAAGATCAGTTATCAATAACGAGAACACAACATCATGAAAACTTGATGCAACAAGTGCAAACCGGAAGGCACTTCCTTTTGTTTTGAACCTATGAATCTATGTATCTATGAATCTATTAACAAATAGGAACAAAGACAGGATTGTTGGATCAGAATGGATTCGATTGATGAGATTCAAAGAGGAGTTCGCCAGCCGAAAGAACAAGGTGAGAAATGTGATAAGTTTCTCATAATTATCATATATTGCAGCTGCTCGAGTTGCCCAATGGAAGTTGATAAACCCGCTGCATCGAAAAAAAAAGAAAAATGACGAAGTTTGTAAGGTTTGTTAGAAAATTTCATCCTTCATCTTATTTCCTCATTTCAGCAAGATGCAATTGTGTTGAGCGATGATGAGGACAATGAGGATCAATTGACTCAAAAGCAACACTTCTTACGGAAGGTTAGTGTAAATTTTCAACATAAATCAAGTCAAATTCTTCTTCTAGAAGGCCGACGTTTGTTGATCAGGTTGCGCTATCATGTTCAACAATTGTCGGCGAACAACGAAACAATCCGCGCTATGAAGCAACTTTTCGTGATGATCGACAACCTTCACATTGTGCCAAAACAGAATAAGCTGCTCCTCGAGCAAGTCATACAACTTCTCGAGGAACAAAGTATGAAAATCGCCGAATCAGACATGGCGATGGAAATCTTGAGCTTCTCAACAATGGAGCTGGGTAAGAAGAATGATAAGCTCATAATAAACAGGTACTATTATTGCAGAACATCAACAAAAAGACCAAGCGAGAAAGATAAGCCAGAAGATGAAAAGAGAAGAAGTTCAACAGGTTCGTCAAAAAAAGTAGATTCTTTATTTCATTGTTTGATTTCAGAAAGACGTGATTGAGCTGAGTGACAATGAAGATCAGTTGACCCAATAGCAATATTTTTTGAGGAAGGTTAGTATAAAATTTCATTTATGTCAAAATCCATTTATATTCTTCTAGAAAGCTGCAAATGAAAAGAAGAAAAAATGAGCGAAGATATAATCTACCCACCACTCTACCATTGTCTCGGTTCCCTACAGTTCGACATGAAATAATAGTTATTGTTAGTTATTGTTACCATATTATTTTGTGCTTCTAACTCTTATCATTGCTATAAATTACTCCTTAAAATGTTTTCCTTTACAGTCTTTATCACATGTTGTCAACATGATTTTCCATATTTTTATACTCTGCATCTCTATTCTCACACTGTCTCTCATCACTACTTTCAGCTCCCCCTTTTCAGCGATGAATAATTCACTTAGTGATAATCAACGTTTGCATGCAAGACGAATGAAATCTGGAAGAAACTGTTTTGTAGATTTGCCAAGACACTACAAGAGAAGATTTTTCATTGTATCGGATAGAAGTTATAAGTTTTGATAAGCCGATTTCTGATAAAATACAATGAAACACAAGTCCCTTCAACAATAGTTTATTGAATCATAAACATAGTAATTGTGTCGTTGAGATGCTCTTTGATCCAATTATTTGTGAATGACTGAATTGAATAGAGGTGCCATTTCTGAAAAGAAGCACTATATTCTAGACAACCTTCCGATCATTAGCTTACCATAGGTGTTGGACGAATCGATTCTCCGAATGCCATCCTTAATTGTTGAGCTTGAAGGATTGGGCCTCAGGATGCTCTGCTCCTCGGGTCGTCCACAGGTCTGAAAATAAATGAAAAATTTCACCAATTTTTTGAAAATGTTGATACCTTTCAACTCAATCTCGGCTGCTCTGCTCCTTTTTTACTACAAAGCCACCATAAATTGAGGTGGTTCCACATACCCCAACTGTTGAGATTGAAGGATTAACCCTCACGATGCGCTGCTCCTTTTCGGCCTATTTCAAAAAACTTGTTGTCCACATGCCTGAAAATGAGCAAATATTTCACAAATTTCCTGAAAATGTTGATACCTTTTAACTCGATTTTGGTGCTCTGCTCTTTTTCACTACAAAGCCACAACAAATTAAAGAGATTCCACATTTCTCATTGCTGCTAGCTGGAAATTTATATGTATAAAATACAAGTTAAGAAAGAACAAAAATTCTCATTCTGAGTCTCATAAGAGGCGATTCATCAATGATCTCCTACTTTCTTATCACTACTTTTCATCGAATTTTTTGTATCAATTTGAGCACTCTACTAACGGTGCCAACACATTTTCAATTTATCGTCCAAAATCAAATATCCTATAAGTCTCTTATTAAATGATTAAAATTGTGAAAAATGCAATCTCTACACATAGAAAAGCGTTTCTTGAGACGCATGACTTGAAATACCTTCCAAACTTTGATATATGATAAGTCATTAGTGCTAAATGTATTCATACCTGTTGCCAATGTAGGCTAGCCTACCATTTGACTTGAAACTTTTCCACAATACCATCACCCTTGTTGAAACTGTGTCAGTTTGATGGAATCATCTGAAAATATCAATCAATATTATCACTAAAAACTTATCATTAGCACTTACCCACGTTCTCCGCGTTTTCGCGGTCGGTCATGTTGTTCCTCTTCTTTGCAACCTTGACATCTCTCTTAATCTGAAATTTCACAAATTATAACAATAAGACGATAAGAAATACTTGAAAAAAATGGAATAAATACGGCAAAAACGATACAAATTTTAATAAGACTGCATGCGGGAAAAGAGTGCGGGTTATTTGCAATGGAGAGACTGCCAGCTAGCCCACTGGCGCGGCCTCGTATATTCTGACACATCGGACTGCAAAGAAGATATCCACGTGGTGTGTGTGGAAGGTGTGTACAGAGGGTGTGCGGCCAATACATCTATGATAACCATTAATTGTTTTTATACCATTTGAGGACGGCGATCAAAATTACTCTGTGAAGTGGTGTTCCTCTCGTTCGTTTTTTTTTTCACCCGTTCATATATATTTTTTGATATACGTTTCTGCTATAAAACGGCTTCAAATGTACGTCTAATATACCTGATATACCATCAACCACCATGTGAATGTTTTCAGAAACGACAACAATGGATGCTGGCATTAAAATTATGGGAACCGTGATGCTCAATGGGATATCAAATCAACCATCAAAGGAGGATATTGGCTGATCCGATGGAAATGAGCATCACTGACGACTTCCCAAGTGATAATATTATACTGGGATTTGGATGCAATAGGTTAGTTCTCTGTTATCATATCATTATCAACTGTGATTCATTGCAGATTATAAAACAATGGATCAATCAATATCAGGCAAATTTTGACAAAGAGGACGCTTCTGTGTCCCACCACCAATCATATGACAAGTGGTATTTGGACGGAGTTAAGCTAAAGAATGGGTAAGTTTTTTGTTATCATATTATTATCAGCTGTGATTTATTGCAGATAATGAGAATATGGATCAATCAATGGATCACCAAATGCATGATGAAATCGAGGATCAAGAAGAAGTTGAGGACAATAGACCAAGAAGTAGTTGATGACGATAATGGGATGGGATGAGCAAGAAGCCATCAACGGATTCACAAACTCGGAGTGGTCTATAGCTGGAGCAAACAAGAACTCGGCGATAAAAATTTTTTAAAATTTAGATAAATTTCATTTCAAAAAATATTCATATTGTATCTACATATGTACACTATTGACTTGTTTCTTAATAAATTTTTAAAACAAATATAGTGAAAATGTATAACTGAATGTAGTGGCACCTTGAGCAGCGATTGCATCGGCTTTCTTCCATTGGAAACATCTGTGAAATTTCCTTATGAAAGTCAAAAAATGAGCTCATGATTCTTCGCTTCAAAAACTTACCTAAAATCGCGTGGTAGAGCCCAATCCAAGTATGCCTGGGTTTCATTGTTATTCATATATTTGTCCAGAATACTGGCAATTGCACGATTCTGTAGGGATGGTGAAAATCCAATACTGGCACAATCGTCTTGATATGATTATGAAGAGTGACATAGATTTTTCCAAAAGTGGGCTCCATGGATTGAGATCTCTATCTCCGTGGTGTTGATCCATTGCTCCGATGCAACATTGAATTCATCCAGGTAGAGTTTTCTGGTGTGCATTGTCATTTGGTAAATCATAACATTTTTAACAACTGAACATATCTCATTTCAAAAATATATGCATTTTTTGCTTACAGGTGTGGTATTTGTTATTCAAACGCCCTTGACTGGATTCCTTGGTCACTGTGGCAATTTCGTTCTTAATTGCAAAGGTTTTGTGGCTGGGTATCGTGTTTGACACAATATACATTTTTCCATCAACATTAACAACAGTTTTAACTTCTTCGTCATCTGGAGCGACACCCTGAAATCAACTCAATTGACCTATCCAAATAATGAAAAACTTACCAATTCATATTCCTACACGATATTGAAGTTGTTCATCAACCTCAGTCACGAATTCGGCCAAAAAATAGCTTTAGCTGGCGGAAAACAAGCTTTCAGCATTCACTGTCACCGAGACTTCCGGTCGCCTTGTCGAACTCCCTGAAGTATTTTCACTGGACCCGGTAGATGTCCAGTTTGTAAACTCCAAAACCATGTACGAGGATAGATTGAAGCACAACATCATTTGACTCAAACAATGGCAATTTGCAGTTTTTTTCAGTTACTTTGTTGATACTGTGTGGTAATTGGTGATACTGTTAAAGTGAATCAACCGCTATAATATTTGTAACACAAGTTTATGACATGATAAACTAGCTTTTAGTCGATTTCCAGGCAAATTCATCTTATTTTAAGATAGATCTGTAATTGATCTCCAATAAGGGCAGTTTGCAGTATATTTCAGTGTATCTTTTGATAGTTTGTGTTAGTTATACATATATCTTGTATATTGTAAGTCGAATTTAAAATTTGCTTACAATTGATCTCAAAAAGTTATTGTTTTCGTTCAACACATAGCTGTTTTATTGATCCTACAGTGTCTTTATATGTCTGTTTTTTGAAAGCGTTTCTTTTGAATAAATTCTTTCGAAAAGTAAGGTTATTTCTAGAAGTTTGTGACTGCGAAATATCTTTGCTTTCCTGAACTGATTCAAGCAAATTTCGTAGCTTTGTTTCATTTTGTTCTCTCGACGAGCATACCTGACTGTCGTAGTGACTGTCGATTCAATCATTATTGTGACGTAGTGTTCAGTTTTACGCACTTGGTCCTTCAGCCCTCAGAGATGTTCTGCTATCTACCGAATGATCACCTAAATAGCACAGCAATCGTACATAGATCTTGACAAATACATGCGTCCCAAGGGCATTATTTGAGCAGAGATGGAATCTCCCAGCGACAAATGGGATTCGTGTCATCTGTTCATGGTCAACATCGCGATACCATCAGTTCAAGGCTAATTGAATGGTTCTTCACCTAATTCAAATCTTCAAATGGAGTGATATTTTGCATGACACTGAATCACATGAAACTGTATGAAATATATCAAAAACTTTGATGAGTAGTAAACAAATAAGGTGAAATTTTCAAACGATATATGAAAAACATTTACTGGAAATTGGTATAGAATGGATGTCGGAAGCTTCTGAACCAGTTTGGAAAAAAATATTTCAATACGAAAAAATTTGAAGTATCTTGATCATGATTATTTCCAACATGGTGTTTGTGACAATTCTGCTCACAGTATACATTGTTCAAACTTGAAATAATGTTGATTTTTTTTCGAATTTCTAGCTATTTTTTCCGTGGTTTGATGCCAAAAGACAACCTCGAGTAGTTCCATCCAATACTCACACTTCTACTAAAAGCTTCAATTTTCGATTATTATTCAATTAAATTTTGAGAAGTATACCATTGTCGTTCAGAGGCAAATGTCAATCCCATTTTCAATTATGTATCCCCTGCCATGTCTGTTTTCTAGTGGGCATGTAAGTGTTCCTGGTAAACCAGTGTCTCTCCAATAGCTCCCCCTCACACCATTTATTTTTTTTGATCGTTTTTTACCTCAGTCTTTTTGTCTCCGCCCCCTATTTCTCCATCTTCCCGCCACCTCGTGTCCCACAGGCATTCTTCTGGTCATTCGAATTGCTTACCATATGGGCATTGTCTCTTGATTGTTGTCAGCATTTTATTTAGCATTTTTCATTTTCGAGGCACTACATTGATTGTATCCATGCACCTTTGAATACAAAAATTCATCATCGTTATTTAACAAATAGTCATAAATTAGGACCTACTTTGTTTATCCATCTTGGTTTACAATTCGTGTATTTTCTTTGAAATTTTTCCATTTACATTTTCTCAATTTCAAACAATAAACTTACAGGGTAGTAGTGTTGGTGTAGAACCACTAAGCTTGCTCAGTTAAATGAGCTTTCAGTTATCAATAACGAAAACAAGACAACAACTCGTTGAGATATGCACAAGAGTTGACTGAGGACTATAAGTTGGATTTCATCAAGCATTGGCAGGACATGAAGATCGATGTGCTCCTCTGTCCAGCATTTCCGATTCCTGCATCAGAACAGAAGTATTCTCAAGAGCTTGCTCCAGCTGTCTTCTCAACTAAAATATGGAACATGCTCGACTTCCCAGCTGGAGTGCTGAAATGTGGTACAATGACAGAAGATGAAGTGACACAACTCAACAATTTACAAACGGATCCAATCAATAACAACTACTACTTGAAACAACAAAAGACCGCCGCCGAGGGAAGTATCGGATTGCCACTATCCTTGCAAGTTGTCGGATTGCCGAATGATGAAGAACGATGCCTTCAAGTGATGGAAGTTGTCGAGAGCATCTGGTAGAACAACGTCCATTTGTTGAGATTTAAAAAGAAGCTAAGCAAGAAGAGATTGATCCACTCGAGCAAGCGGAGCCAGCTTTGGAGCCGATGCTAGAAGTGCAAGTGGAAATTGCCGATGATGAAGAACAAGATGTTTAACAAGACCTGAAAATCAAGTATTTTCCATGGAAGAAATTTAGAAGAGCTGCTCAAAAAATGATCGACAACTTGCCAAACGTTTCTCGTTAATTCTGACCCATTGATTTTTTCGATTTATTACTTGTTCCGACAGTCACTTGCTCATTTCCGTAACTATTTTTTTGTTCGTATTTAACTGATTTCAAATAAAGTAAAATATCCATCCATCAATTGTCAAACATCCCCCAAAACCTGCTATTTCGATTTGAGGTTGAAATTCTTCAATCATCCAGTTTGATAAGAGCAGGAAGAGATTAATTCGAACAAGCGGAACCAGCTTTAGAGCCGATGCTACAAATGAAAGGGAAAATTGGCAATGATGAACACTTTGTGGAATGTGTTGAGCAAGATCATGTCCACCTTGATCACTCGGAGGTTGAGCAAGTGATGGATTTCATTACTGCTGCGCTATCCACCTCCGATTCATCACTTCCACCTCGCTGCTGATAGTGAATCATGTGAGGCCTCACATAGTTATACAATAGCACCAATACCTTGTTCAGGAGGTTTATCATCAACTCATTCCAATGCCGCTCAAAAATCTTAGTGTTGCTGTCTTTCTTTTGTATGTTCTTCCTACTACTGAGCCCCACTGGGATTTAAGACCAGCTTCGAAAAAATCTAGCACTATTGTTCATGTCAAATATTAATAATATAGGTAAGTGAAACACCCTCTTATCATTCGTTTCGTCTCTTTTATTGTGTACATGATAAGAGAGTGACGCTGATAAGAGTTGGGCGACTGGGTTTACACTCTCTTTTTTGTTGATGGCTCGACTTTATATTCAGTTTTTTCTTTTTTTTGTATTGTTTGCAGGAATCCTCAATAGCGAACAAAACATGTTTTTGATTACGGCCAAAGTATTAGCCCTCCTTTATTTTTATGCTATATTCCCATATCGACCCCACCTCATTTTCGGCGTCTCCTCGTTTTACCATACTATTTCTGTATCAAAAACTTTTTTTTGGTCCAAGTATAATACAATGAATGCAAAGTGTTAGTGTTGTAGGTAAATCAAATTCATCTTTTTATGTACCTTTATGTGTTTCTTCACTGGTCTCGCGTCCTTTTTTCACATATCATCATACTTTGTACTTTATCCTATGACTGTGCCTCTTTCTTTGCCATTTTCTCATGACCCCTTCTCTCCTTTTTGTTCATCGCCCTTTACCCCGTTTTCTGCGTCTCACCGCTCTACTCACTATTTCTTGCTACGTAGTGGCCCAGAGACACTCTTCTGGCACATTCGAATTGCTTTCCATCTGCTCATTGTCTACCGATCATCGCTTTTTCGCGCTTTCTCTCTAGCTTTCTCATTTTTTAGGCGTTTTACTCATTATCTATTCACTCGCATTTTTGGGTATAATAATCCATCAGCATTATTTAACAAAAAAAAGAAGATAAATTGGAGGTTAATTTCTTCATTAATTTTGGTTCGTCATCTGTGTGTTTTTTGTATTTTTTCGTCACATTTTCTGGATTTCAAACAATTATTTTGCAGGGTATTTGATTGGGATATCCAATCTAAGCCATAAAACTCAGCTGAGTTTTCAGTTATCAATAACGAGAGCACAACAACACTACTCGATGCAAAAAGTTGACGCAAGGTATTTTCTTTCTTTTCTATGAATCTATGAATCTATGAATCTATGAATCTATGAATCTATGAATCTATGAATCTATGAATCTATGAATCTATGAATCTATGAATCTATGAATCTATGAATCTATGAATCCATTATTTTCAGAAAGCAGTAACGATTTCGGAAGACCCTCTAGTCATTGAGCCAACCGACACTGATACGGTTCATGGTGTTCTTTGGTCATATCGGTACTGCTCTTCGCAAAAGACCGTTATTGAGTTTTTTTGCAAAGACTTGGAAAAAAGGTATTGTGTGTTGAAGTTGACATCCCACCCAAACATCCCGGCTCATGTCATGTAAGTTACTTAAAATTTCAATAAAATCATATAGATATATATTTTAGGCATTGGAGCATGAAACTCGCAAATGAGAATGACAAATTGTTGTACTCATCGAGTCGGAGCTCACAAAGGAGTTTGAACTTTCAATATACCATAAACAAAGAAGGAAAGTATGAGGAGCATGTTGTGATGAAACTAAAGAGCAAGCATCTCAATGCACCTAAAAGAAAGTGAATACACATGTGTGCTCCACTTGGTGCCAGAGGTAAGCAACTTTTGTGACGACTGTTTAAATATGTAGGTTGTTTGTAGATTGGAGAGACAGAAAAAAGTGACAATGTCAATATCGAAAAAAAAGAATAAGTGAACACCGCGAATGCATTCGATTTGATTTTACGCCAGGTGCCCAACAAAATCGCGTACCAGAAAAAAATTTCTGTAGAAACAAAAAAGACCGTGTGATGTAAGTTATTTATTATCAGTTTATATAAATATATCAAAGAATTACAGACATATGGACCTCAAACTTAAAATTGAAAATGACCAATCTTTCCTGGACGTTTATATTTGGTCAGACTACAAGGAAAAATTCCAGTTAGCAATTTTTCATGAGTATCAAAACGAAAAAGGAACGCATCGGAAACACTTTGTCATGAAGCTACGGGACAGAAATCTCCAGTTATTTTTTTAAAAGTTGGCCCGGTAATAAATATTTCTGAAAACAACTGTATTCTTCTAGTTTTCTTTTTTCTACTCGCTTTCACTGCGATGCCATACTGATCAACTTTCAAACGTTTTTTCATGACTCAAAAGCCAACAAAATTCAGAAAATGGCTCAAAGTAGTTCAGTAAGCTCTAACGCCTCAACTTTGACTTTAAGTAATAATAATGGTAAGGTGTACTAAGCTTTCATAGAAAACTCTGACATTTTTCAACAAATATTTCTACCATACATTTGAATTTTTTCACCAATATCAATAAATCTTCGGGTATTCCTGTGCTTGAAATGTCAAATCAGTTATTGTCTCTACTTTATGGAAAAAATTTCAACATTCTTCAGCCTTCATGGGAAAGTAGAACAACTTCCTAATTAAAAAAAAACATGTCATGAATCCAAAAAATCGAACCGTTTTGAAAGAGCCAAACCAATTATTATGAGCTAGACTCAGAGCGTTTCGGGGAGAGTGACTATAGAAACAAACTCTAGTTTTTCTGATTTTTGAAAATCGAAGCCTTCTTTTCTTTGGCACAGCAATGGCCTAACAAAACAAAAGAGGAAATTCGCTCTACTGCAAACTTCTTCCATTTTGTTTGTCATCATCATTTTTTACGTCTCTCGTTGCCACCCACTATCTCACCGTCCATATTGACATTGTCTATCGATTGTTGTTTTTTTTCGCGTCTTCTCTTTAGCTTTCTCAATATTCAGCCGTTTGATTCATTTTTTCCCTCTATTTTGAGTATAGAAATTCTTCCGCATTGTTTAACAAATAATCATAATTAGGAGCTGTTTTTTATCCATTTTTTTCGGCATCGGTGTATTTTTGACCTTTTTTTTTACATTTTCTCAATTTAAAACGATGAATTTGCAGGGTGACTTGTTCGTAAGGATCTAAGCCAAACAACTCAGTTTACTGAGTTGTCAGTTATCAATAACGGTAACACAACAATACGAAAGTTTGATGCATCAAATAATTGATGATATTGATGATTGAGAAAAAAGAAAAGTGGAAGATGTAAGGTATTTTCTTTCCTATGGAATCCTGTCTGACATGACCAACTTATAGGTTAATGTATCAAGTGATCAGCAAGCTCCGATGATCAACAATTTTTTCATCAACTCGCGTAAGTTTCCCAAGTATAAGTTTTCCATAGATTATAACTAATATATTTGCAGGTGTTATTGGATCAAGTGGACAAGGAGATCCAATGATCAACAACTTTTTCATCAACTCGTGTAAGTTTCCATGATACTGTTTTTTCCATTTATTGAAAGTTTTTTCCAGCCGTCACCTTCAATGGAACTCAAAATTTTGGCGTAGAAAAATTGGGTGGTCTTGCTGCTCAAGGATCAGTAAGTGCGGAGCCAGCTCCAGAAACTGATGAGCCAATCTTCGCTGGAAACATCAAAGGTTTGCCTATCTGAAATTAGATGTATAAATCAAGCTGAAATTGTTCCAGATGCTCAAACAATCAAAAGAAAACCATCATCTGAATGTTTGAGAGTGCTCCAGGCAGTCCTTGGATGGTTCAATCGACTCAATCAACAGTTAAACGTTCGAGCCACTCATGACAAGCACACTAAGAGGTGGTAGTCCAACAGGTATTTGATAGATAATAGATGATTGTTGAATTGTTTTTTTGTAGCTGATAATGCCATAGATATCAAGGATGCTCAGCAAGCCACTGACGATCAAATTGAGCGTCGAGTAACTCGATCCATAACTTTTTAAAAATTATTTTTTTGTTGAATCCTAATAAATATTATCCGCACAATTCCAAAACTGATTTTATTTCATTAGAAGTTTCTAACTTGCTAATTTATCTTCTTGTGTACCACATTTCCTTCCATATTATCTTTTCAGAAGTTTCCAGCACACTCGTTCCGAGTAGGAGTGAACTAATTTGTAATGAGACTGCTGGAAAACGTTATCACACAAAAGTTTTCACTGTCACTCACCAGCTTTATCCACGTTTTTGCTGTCGGCCATTGTTGCTTATTATCGAAACTCTGACATCTCACTATTTCTCTGAAATTTCACAAATTCTAACAAAAAGACGATAAGAAACACTTGAACAGACGAATTCACTTCATTTTAAGACAGATAATTGGTTTTAAACTCTAACAATTCACAGTACATTTCAGTTGATTCATTGATACTCTGTATAGAATGGTGAAAACATAAGGTGCATTACCATGAAGCAACTGCCTCAAGGAGTTGTGCAGATGATGGGTATCCAATATTTCTGCTCGGGAAATTTTGAACACTGTCCAACGAGGTGACCAAAACTGCGATGATAATTGCCATGATAGATATCCAGTAGGACCATCCGAGTTGGCAGTAAACTGTTACGAGGAATTGAAAAAAAAATCAGTTATGTTAAGTGTGATTTTTAAATTTTTGTTTCAACTGGCATTGTTTACTTCAATGTTTTTTACACTGTATACATTTAATTTGAAGTTAATTCGCACAAATTCAAGCCAGATATAGTTTTGCAGAAATTAAAGTTCAAGTTGTATTTGGTGATAAGTTTTTTTGTTTATATATTTTTTTAGTTTCCATCGGGCGGACTCTGAAGTTTTCAAACAGTGTGAAAAACTGTTTTTGAATTTATAAATTTTTATTCAAATACACATACATATCAGAGGATTTACATGTTTACGTGGAGCATCAAAAGACCAAAACAGATGATGATCATAATTACCAATGCCATATAAAGACAGCAATCAAGCCAAGTCCCTGTAAATTGTTTTGATTCTTCTAGATTGATGTGTTTCTAGTTACCTTGCTAATTGTTCTTTTTGGCCAATTTCTTCATAAGTGATGCCATTGCTTCCTTCTTATCACGTTTATCTAATCATTTTAAATATTGATTCACTGACATCGATTTGCCAGCTAAAGGTGATTGAAGAAGTGGCCCATACGGAGCTCGCACAAAAATGAATCAACAATGTTTTGATTAAATATAAGTTGTTTTCACGTGCTGCATGAAGAATTTTATTGCGATACTCTGCGTTGAGTACCGGCTTTCTATTTTCTGCGAAACTACTAGATACTTTTTCACATGTGGTTAAGTTTGTGTAGAAAACGCTTTCTGTATAAATACATGCCTATATACATATTTTATCAATTGATTCAATCTGTTTTCGGTTTCAACGCTCTTTTTTACAGCATCTATAAAACGATTTACGATACACCTACGTTTCGAATTTTTAAATTTTGTAAGTGCATCGTTTCGAGAGAAAATTTCCGTAATTCAGTACAAAAACGTGAATTTTTTCATAACGATACAGTTTCCGGAACGTGAAAGGTCGTGACGTAGGTGTATCCGATTTACAGTTAGTTTTCTGTTCTCGTTGGTCATTTTTTCTGTTCTCCAGTTTTTTTTCATTCTAGATTAGTCATTTGTGTTTTTTACATATCCTCTTCCATTTCTGTACTATAATAAAACCTCTGAAAACTAATTCTTCGAGAACGGAACGACCTGCCATTTTTCGTGTCTCCAAAATTATGATGATTTCAATTCTATGCCCCACTAGGATAAGAACCGTAATTCTATGCATCCTGGATCTGTAGAAACCAATAAAACCGCACGCGACACGCTACGCGAGACCTATTCTGTCGTCTAAACCCTCTTTTTTCTGGACAGTATTTCTTACATGCGCGCGATGTCCAAATTGCATGCACATCCACACCCTCACTTGATTCATTCCATCACGGTTCGTTTTGAGGACCGGTGCGCAATCTGCTCGTCTCTCTCGTTTCATTTCTATTCTCTTCATAATTTCGCGAATTTCATCTTGTATTTTATCCGTATCCCGCCGTGAAATGTTTGATTTGAGCTATACTACAAGTACTATTGTATTTCATCTCAGTTACCTCATTCGCCTTATTCATCAACTACACACTTGTCTTCACCCTTGATCACTTTAATCCAACTGTCTGACCAACACCATTTGAAAAATTAGTTTATTTCCAGTTTGTCAAGAGAGCTTGAAATACTGATTCAGTGTTCTCCTTTACACCTTGTGAAAGAACCATTGAAATGCCTTTGGAAGCCAGTGCGACCAGTTGCCCAAAAACAAAATGCACTTCCAGTTTCACCTCAAATTAATTTCTAGTAAACAATTTCCATCTCATAGTCAGTCTTACAGTTTGCTACAAGTCCTCTCATTTGCCTTCTCTTTTTCACATTCCCATTTCACCATTATGGCACCATCTTTTCTTATATACACTGCCTCTCATCCCATATTTATTTTCTATTTCCTGTTTATCCATTCTGCCATACTTCAATCGCAAATTTCCCATGTTTTTGGGATGATGTTTCATTTATTGTAATCTATTCTCTCTCAACAATATTTTTATTACAGAAAATGGGCAAGCTTTACATGTATTGTTTGATCGATAAGGAAGTTGCAGTTGACGGCCTCGCTGAACTGGCCAGGATAAGAGGCACTAGTAATCTCACCCTCACTGGCTGCATTTGCAACTTGAAAACGATCTACTGTCCCAATTTAGAGGCGAGTAGAGTCGCATCACAAGAAGCCACATCGGTACCAACATCGAGTGAGTTCACATTTTAGAATTAGGAAAATATCAATATTTTTTTTCAGTGAGACCAGTTGCCCAAGAACAAAGCGCACTTCCAGTTCCACCTCAAATTAATCAAGGTATGTTAATGTTTTGTTGTTATCAATATAAAGTATTGTCGGTTTCAAACGAATTGAGCCCTCCGTTGTAGATTTACGCAGCCATTACGCTGTGTGTGCCTTTAAACTGTAGTCTAAAACACAACTAAAATTACGGTACAGCTTAAAGGCACAGATCTCAAAACAGCTCTTCGCTTCGAGGATTTTTTGGGGTTTTCTAGGCCACGAGGCTTTATTCGTATGGGAAAGATAATATGTTAAACTAATAATCCTGTAAAAATGTTTCAGCTGCTGCTGATGTTGTTCCAAAAAGAGAAATCGTGGAAGGCCATGCTGCCGATGATGCCAATAATGTTTTGGAGCAGCAGTCATTTCCAGCTGAGCAACGAGGAAATGCGCAGCCTGACGTCGAGCAAGAATATTTTGCCCCTTCTATTGGCAATAGTTCGGAACAGTACTCACCAAACTTTCAAGTAGAAGGCGAGGAGCAACAAGGTCCACCACAACCGGAACAATGGCATGAGAATTTGGCGGCTGCAACTGTTGAAAGTGGACGCGCTCAATACTATGACCGCAATTGGGATCAAGAGAGAAGAAGTCGAAGTTCATCATGGACCGAAAGTGTATCGATGCATAGTAATCGATATGGTTGGACTGCCCCATACGATTATGAGAACACTGAAATGAATGCGGACGACCAACCTGGACCATCACCACCAATCCAATCGACCGAGTATAGAGAGATGTCGGAAGTAGATATGCGATACGTCCAACCTTCTGCTCACACTTTGGATCAATATGCATCGAATGCTATAACACCAGAAAATGACGAATCATCAATGAATGTTGAAGAAGAAGAAGAAGTGATTACTCATCATGAGTCAAACTCATCATTTGAACAGTATAGCCGCTCAACTTCTTCATTGTTTTCTAGGACTTTATCTCCGATTGAAGAAACACCAAGACACATGTTGGAACCGACTGAAGAAGAAACCACTGTTCATAATGTGTTGAATTCTAACAATCCATCGGATCAACAAGCAGTACGTCAATCTGAAAGAGTGTTGAAGCGTAGGCTGAATGAGAATGAATTGAATCCTACTCCTAAAAAAGAGAAGAGATCGTTGATCGGAACTTCATCTACTGGAGTTGCAAAGCAAGACGTGAGGAGAAAAGTTGGTCGGCCACGTAAAGATGAAGCAAAGAAGAATGTTGGACGCCCCAGAAAAATTCAACCAGAGCATCAAGTTGGTAGGAACTGCACAATTCGATTCCCACGAGCTGTAGGTCGGGCCCGCAAAATTCGAGTGAAACGAGGTCGCCCAGCTAAAAACCAACAAGCAGGCATTGCCCCGATGAACCAAGCCGTAAGTCGACCACACGAAATCCAACCAAAACGAAAAGTCGGCCGACCAACCAAAAAATCACAAAAGCGACCAGTTGGAAGACCACGCAAAATCCAAGAAACACTCGGCCAACCATCCGAACAGCCACCAAAACGACCAGTTGGTCGGCAGCCCAAGAATCAGGCATCAAATTCATCAGTTAGCCGAAATGTCGAACAAATAACCCGAAAATAAGTTCGGATTCTCACAATTACAAGGTAAGTGTTTCATAAATAATTCGAAAATGAATAGTAAACTTTTTCAGATCACCATCGGGTTAGAAAAATGTAAAAACAACAAAAAAATCTTCTGTTACACGTCATCGTGTCACACATTCATTCCAGTTTACCAGTTTTTTTCGGATTTCTTTAAAACTAAGCCTTTAATATTTCTCAAAACATTCATTCAGCATTTTTAGACTTTCCATTGTTAACTTTTTCACATTAGAAAAGTTGTTCAAATTTATTTTTGTTTCTGTTCATTTCATATCTTTTCTCACATTTTAAACATTTTTTTAACATAAAGTTACACATCTCTTAGTTCAATTATTTCATATTTTTGTTTCATCTCTTACCATCCAATTTCTTGCTAGACCACTTGCTTGGCCACCTGAAAATTATGATATCATAATCCTGCATACATGAAAAATAATGATCAAACTGAATCAACCGCTCTAATAATCGTAACACAAGTTTATAATATCATAAAGCAGCCCTTAGTCAATTTTCAGACAAATTCTTCTTTTTTTAAAGATATATAATTTGACTCAAACATGGGCAATTTGCAGCAGTTTTTTGTCTTGGCTGATTCGTGCGCGATATGGTTTTTTGAAAGTTTTCACTCGGCAAACAGTTCTTCTCATATTTTGAATCTTATGATAGTGCTATCATTATGACAGGCACTTCAGAGAGGACCTATCTATGCTAGAGGGCGATATGTCAGTGTTCTTGGAAAGACCACTGACATCTCCTTATGGCCATTTTCTACCGATATTCGGTATTTTGCGCTTTCTCTCTAGCTCTCTAGGTTTCTTAGGCGTTTCACTATTTATTTTCCCGCTCTTTTGATCAAATGAATTCATCAGCATTACATCCAAAAAACGGAAGACGATGAAATGCAAATTCTAGACCTCGGATAAATCAACGGCTCGGGAATGAAGCTGCGAGAAAACGTGGAGGTGTTTGACTCAAATTCTCAAATCAACACATGATGAGAGTGAAGCAATCACATTCACAGCCTCTACTGTAGCCTTTTTCCAGTATTCTTCGTCCATGATGCTTGCCTTGCAACAAATGGAATCGATTAATAATGTGGTGACTGAAATACGCATTTTTATATACAGAGAATTTTCGTAAAAAACATTTCAGATAATTACAAACTAATAAACATCCAAAGAAAACGATGCATCCATGTGGTTTCTAGCCTCTTTTCTTCATTGTTACTGACATCTCGTTTTGTTTCGGTTTATGTGTGATAAATCAATCTAATCCAATTCATACATATCTTTGACAAACATTGAGATAAGATTCAACTCTTTCAAGTTTATAGCGTATGACCGTTAGATAATCCGAACAAATGTCAATTAGATTGAGCTGAGAAGGACACAAATTTTGATTTCATGCATTGCAATCTGCAGGCATATAATGGTATTGTATTTGAATAGACATCTTCTTAAAGAAAAAAAAAAGCTTTACGCTCATATCAACCTAATCTAGTTTTCTACATCTTCATAAAACAAAGTTTGAACTACATACAGAAAAAAAGCAAAAATTTTTTTTTTTTTTGCTTTTATCTTTATTTTTATTGCGAATATATAATTCCTTTATAAGTTAATTATCTCAAACAGCGGGGCCTTCTTCTTGTGCTTCTTCTGCTGCGTTTAGCTTTCTTTGTAAATCGCTCCACGGTTTCACTTCATTTTCTTGTATATATCACCAATTGCAAGACTTTTACCCAGTACGTGGTACGTACTGGGGCTACCACCCACCTGTCATTTGATAGACAGGCGCCTAGACCACTCGGCTACGGGTGGCAGCTGAGTGGTGGAAGCAAAGTGAGTATATGAAGGCAAGGCTGCGGTGGCAGAAGGGTGTAGTATTTGTAGTCTTCTGCCCTCGTTGGTGGAAGAATGTAGTTTGTAGTCGAGTGGCAGAAGGATGTAGTATTTGTAGCGAGTGGCAGAAGAATGTAGTATTTGTAGTCGAGTGGCAGAAGAGTGGAGTGTAGTTTTTGTAGTCTTCTACCATCCTCACGAAATTGTAGTTTTTGTAGTCTTCTACCCCCTCACAAAGTTGTAGTTTTTGTAGTCTTCTGCCCTTCTCACAAAGTTGTAGTTTTTGTAGTCTTCTACCCTCCTCACAAAATTATAGTTTTTGTAGTCTTCTGCCCTGCTCACGAAATTGTAGTTTTTGTAGTTTTCTATTCTCCTCACGAAATTGTAGTTTTTGTAGTCTTCTGCACCTTGTACTCTTTCAAAAACAGTTATCAATTTTACTTGTGATATTGAAGTAGGTATCAGAAGTAGAGAAAGACGTTGGTGTCAATTTTTATATTTTTTCATGTTTATTTTGTTAATTTTGAACCTTATTGCTTCTCTTGATGGGCGTACTTTTCTTTCTACCCAATTAGTTGTATTTATCTTAAAAACATTGTTTTCATTTTCAATATGTGTTCATTTTTCAAAGATTATCAACATGTATATTCACAAATGTCTCAACCGAGTCGTTTCCGATGCAAAGAGACACCCAACAATTCATTAATTTAGGAAGTATGATCGACGCTGCAGCAAAAATCAAGTCGATCAAGTGTTGACAGGAATCGTGAAGTTTTGAGAACCGATATCAGGTATATGAATTGTCTATTAGTATCTATCACAAAAAGTGACTTGGTTCAGGTGGCGGATTTCAAAATTCTATAAATCACTTATACAACATATGTAGTTTTGGTTTCACTTCTTGTCGTCATTACATCATAACTGAGCGTATGCTTTGGCTTATTTTCATTCGAAATATGTTACCCTGAAGATTCACATTATTACAAGTAGATGTGTATAGAAAACAAATTGCGTGGAATTGAAAAAATTTCGGAAAAGTGGCATACACAAAAACTGAGGTACAGATAAAAAAGGAAAGGTTTGTACAGTGTACCGAAAAAGCGGGAACACATCAGTTAGCATATCAAATGTTGACGAGTGGTTGCCTGGACGACGGCTTCATCTCTAAAACAGACAAGTGAAAGACTACAGAAAAGAAGGAGGTGGCAACATGAGAGAGGAAAACAAAGCACCAGAAAACTTCTCATTGAAGGCATAGAAGTCATAGTTGCGATTGGAATCTTATACGAATTGTTTTCAAGTTCTATGACTTTGTTCCGTTGTATGACATCATCGACATACAAGTTCTCTGGTGAAGAACATAATTACTGAAATCATAATCATTCACTCAAAAGTAGATAACATAATAATATTTATTTTTATAATGAGAATATAATTGCTTTTATACATATCGTCCTACTTCTTCTAGCATGATTGTTTCTCTTGTTTTTTTTTGTACCTGTAAAACAAATAAATCAGTCAATTCTCAATACGACAAACTTACTCTTTTTTTTGAGCATGGGGAAAACAAACTTCATCTTCTTCACAATTGAATGTAGAGATGGTGGTGGCAGCTCAATACGGAGAAGATTGTCTGGAAATGGGAAATTCTATAAAATCAACATGTAATCAGTTGAATTTTTGACATTATTATGAGAGTTAAAAATAAGGTGTCGAATTTGTGAGATTTTGAGCGAATTAAATTTCTATCTTTAGGTTCACTATTTACTGATGATTTATGATGATGATCAAGAAAGAAGAAATATTCAAGACGTATCTCACGATCCCTTTTGCATTTTCCAGAGATGATCGATTTTCCTTTGACATCCGATCTGCCTAATTATTCTCAAGCCAAACTTCCACATTGTCCAAATTGTAAAAAGTGTCCACCTTTTTGGGTTACAATCGAATTTATGCCCAATTCCGAACACCTCCATCATATCCCTGATTCAGGTAAAGTTGGTAACACTCCAATGAATTCACAAAATTATTGAACATCGGTCAGGCACCGTATGTCATTTTCATCTGTCAAAGATCATCTTTCCGCATAATTTCATGAGTTTCAGCACCTTCATTTTTCGCAAGCATCCGTCTGAATCTTTTCGAGTTTCGCAAAAGTTTAGCGAAAATTTACCTCATCTCCATTTTTTGTAGAGACCAACTTGCTTGTCTCGTTCTCATAAATCTGATGTGCAAGTTGAGCGAACTTCTCCAAAAGTAGTGAAATGTCGCTTAGACAAAAGTACCTGAAATCGCACATTTTCTTAGTTCAAAAGCCTCCAATATAAAAAAACAACTGGGTTTGTCTTTACAATTTCTGTCGGATAGATTACTTTATATCTTTGTAGTTTGCCTTTCATCATTTTTCTCAGTTCTTGGACACGGCTTTCCAATGAGGGAAAGCTTTGGGAACAAGACAGATGTCCAAATCTATTCTTCCTCATTCTTTGATGAATCTTAATTGTCCATATGATAGTAGAAATATCATCATAGCAGTCTAATACCTAGAATCATAAAATACATGCCTACTAATTCTTGACAACTATTACCTCCTTTCATGATAACTGAGTTTCGGTTTATTTTCATTAGAAAAACAACTACCCTTAAAATGCTTCACATTAACACAAGTAGACGTAAAAAAGGTGGAAATTAGAAGAAAACAGGCGGAAAGAGCAAAAAAAAGTGAGGATACGTTTTTTTGTCGGAGTGGTCAATGTACGAAACCAAAATACTGATGAAGAATAAGGAGGGCATATCAACCAACTAATCAAATGTTGACAAGTGGTTGCCGTGGCAACATCATCATTTCGGCAAAATGCCGTCAAGAGACTACTCAAAATAGTGAGATAGCAGAATAAGAAAATGACAGATCGATAAGCACAATTTTTTGACACAATTTCGTTCTTCCTCCTTATCACATTCATAGAATAAATAGTCGTATATAAAGTAAAAGTATTGAGGTTTGTGGGCACAAGAGCTGAATTAGAGACAAGGAAAGGTACAGTTGAATCAGAATGTGCACGAAATAAGCAAGGTCACATTATGAAATTTCGAAATCATCAAACTTGGTATCGTTTAATTCTATGACATTGAAATCATAGATATGTGAGATCAGTGCTAATATGATCCAGACTTTTCAATCCTTCGAATCACCCAAACACCTGTGAGCTTTTTCTGCTCTTTATTATTGGTTATGTAATTTTTTTCAGATCAACTAACTCATCGATCTCTGATTCTATAAATTAATGATGTTATAAAATTCTACACAGCTGATCTATGAATACATAGATCTGAAGTTCTTTGATAAATCATCATAGCGTGTTTACGTTGAGTTCCTAATTATAGTGGTTGCCTGACAGACAAAAATGAACTCTATGTCAATATATGGCAGTTGCCAAATGTAGTTCGATGCTTAGAATTAGTGAAAAATGAGAGAGATGGGCTTTGATAGCAAGTTGTGAGCGGAAAAAGAGTGGGGAACTAGGATAAGTATACACTTGACATGTGGAAAGGTGAGCAAACCAAATGAAAATGTGATAATTGTAGGGAATCGATGAATCACGTGAGAAAAAGGTGATGTGGATATGGCATGAACAAAAAAAGTTCAAAGAACTGTGAACTCTTGGAATCGTGAGCCATACCTATCATGCGATATCCGCAAATACCATAACTTCTTTGGCTGTGTACACTCTAGCCGCCATCACATATTCACTTTCAGACCATAAGCGTCATTGTCATAGACGGTGTATGGCAATTATCGGGCCCAAAGTTAACTGGCAATTTGGTGTTGTAATGGGGAAACTGTCTAAGCTTAATGCAAAAGCACAAGTGCTCGACGCCAAGCAGTTTTGTTGTAGTTGAGTGATGAAGAACCTGAACATGTTATGTGACTCCCAATAGAGAGATGATATATAGATAATTAGCTATGAGAAACACAACACAAAAAGTGAGTAATATAATTTATTGTTTCGATTAAAATTCGAACATAAATAAGGAAAAAGTCGAGTATATATGTATTTGCATTATTTACATGAAGATCAAACGATATTTCAATAGGTGTGGAAGAGAAACGCGGGCGCGTCCAATGGATTGACGGCATCTGAAAAATTTCAGGAGTAAAATTGTTCGGAAAGTTATAAAAAATTACCGTCAAGAGCATTTTGTGCCGCCTCGTTCATCATTTGTGAGAGTGCGGTCTTTTGAACCATCGAAAGATTTGTGAGCTCCGCGATTGTGGAGACGCACTCCGAAATTTTGGCAGCCGGCACGTATTCGAACTCGAATGGTTGACAGTCCGGCGAAAGCTTCAATTCGAATTTAAACAACGGCTTTCCAGCCAATCCATCTGAAATGAAGTTATTCAAATAAGCCAAAAAAGTTAAAATAACTCACTAGTTTTGAGACTATTCTCCAATGCCATTCGCGATGTTGGTGTCATGTTTATAAGACTGATAAAAGTAGGAGACTGATGGGAGTCGACTGACTATTCAAAGAGGCAAAGGTACGCAAGAGACCTCAAAGTGTACTCTACCTAATGCACACGACCTGACGACAGTTGAGGGAAAATGGGCAGAAGGGGGGCGAGGGGGAAAGCGGGGAAAATCGCATTCACGCACGCCTTCCCCCGCTTTCCTCACTCACCCCCCCCCCCCCCCCCCCTTCTGCCCATTTTCCCTCAACTGTCGTCAGGTCGTGTGCATTAGGTAGAGTACACTTTGAGGTTTCTTGCGTACCTTTGCCTCTTTGAATAGTCAGTCGACTTTAGTCTTATCAGTCTCACCAAACATGACACCAACACTCGAGAATCGCTAAAAATCAGTAGCTTTTCTTGCATTCTTCGTGTTTTTCAAATCTTTTCTTGATATATAAGTTCTTCCGTAAATGACATCCATGATATGAATGTTTTTGTTTTTCAGAGAGTGGAAAATGCGAATGCCCAAGTTTTCGAAAAACGTCGAGAGAGCCATTCAAAACATTCAAACGGACAAGGAGAATCGAATGGTACAGGAGTTTTGGCACGCTTCTTCGCGGAGGAACTCTAGCTCTTCCTGCAAAATTTAGATCAACTACAGTAAGACCTCTCAATGAGAAATTTATGAATTTCTATGTATTTCAGATGATGCTGTTCGTCAAAAAAAAGAGCTCATCATACCAAAAATTGTGATATGGCACACATGATGCATCAGTCCGTGGGATGATTTGAACAGAACAACATCATCGATGCAAGATTTTGGAGGATGCGTTCAACCAGTCTCATACACAACAAGGAACATGGACCTGATCATTTCCCAATCATCGAAGGAATGGAATGCCACTTATCATTTGGATCAACTCCAGTCATCCATCGTCCATTTATTTTTCATGGCTGGACTTCAATGATGATCGCCAAATATCAATATATTTCGAGCAGAAGGCTTGCGATTCATTCGTGGATTCAGCTACATGGTGACTGGCAAGGAAAACACCTATCAAACACTTCGATGCTTTTGGAGCAATGCTAAATTCTCAAATGCTTTCACCAAACGAGATCACGTAAATTTGGAGGCGTTTGGCGCATCGTCTGAGTAGCTCTGACACCATGAGAAAATGCAAGAAGAACTTGAAAAGATCGAAGGATCAAAATCAACACAACAACGTTCCGCGAAGATGGAAGGAACCCGCACAACAAGGAATAATGGTGTTTGCCAATCCCTGCCGATCCACAAAACCAGAACGACAGGAGATGATCCTGAGGACAATGATGTATGCTTCTTTCCATTGATCCCTCTGTGACACAAATATGAAGCAAACAGCCACAAGATTCTTGCTCATTGAGCAACGTACTCACCTGTGAGTATATTTGACTTTTAACAACATGGATGGAAAACCAGCTAGACTTCTGATGGACACTGGTTTTACGATTGGCTCAGCGCTGGTCATGATGTAGGGCTACGGACATAAATGTGAGTGAAACGATCTGCAACCTAGTTTTTATAATTTTGATTTTCAGCAGCCATTCAAAACGAGCAAACACTGGATCTGGCAAATCGTATTTCGCGCAACTAGATGCAACTGTGAAGGATGCTTCGGATGTTGACCATTTATTGGCAAGGATCGAGTTTGCTGGGCATTTGCGGGAGCAACCAGTGCCGAAGGATCGTAAAACAGAGACACCATCTGCTGCTACAGTATCCTATAGTATGTTACAGTAGAAAGAAAACTTCATAAAGCTGATCACTTTTCAGATTCATCAACTTTCATCAGGCTAGTCCAAGCAATTCCATTCATCCCCAGAAGATGGAATCAACCCGATGATCAAGGTTCTATGGCCATTGAAATCGGAGCAATCTACTAAAGAGCAATTCTGTGCTCACAACTAGGAAAACGTTGGCTCTTCCGAATTCCTATCGGAACAAAAATCGAAGGTACCGAAGGAACACCAAATTCTAGAAAACAACTAATCTTTTTCAGATCCATCCAAAATATCGTCGATGTTGGATACAAAAAGTGGATAGCCTCAAGTCATTTTCATGTGAAGCATCGTGCTCCTAAATGAGCCAAAATGCTCGGTTCACATTTGATTTTGGACCATAATTTTATATCTTATCAATGTATCGCTTTTTTTCTTGTAATATAATGTATATTCATCTATTTCAAGGCAATTTGAAAGTTATATTTCCACTTGAATTTTCAAAATTGATAACGAATAAAATTATCGTCTTCAATTCGACCATAAAATTCTGATATACGATTGTTATGTCACTAGTGATATTCCATGTTGAGATATTCAGCAAAAATAACACAATAACTACTCTGGATCTACTGTTTTCCACACACCATTCATATGAAAAATTTGTTAATGTACCGTATACCATGATAAACTACAGTAATCCAAGATTTACTGCAGTCGAGAACTCTTGTCAGTTGATCTGAGCTACAGTACTTCAAGATCTATCTGAAAATACAGTTACCGAATGCGATGTTTAAACTACAGTAATACAATATCTTCCTGAAAACTACAGTAGTATATGATCTCCTGTAACCTTTGGACACAGTAACTTCGTTACAACCACTACAGTAGCCCAGCATCTACCCGTGAAAATAAACAATTTTCCGTACAGAATTGAAAGTTGAGATTGATACAATATATGATAGTGTAGCTACAGTACCCTCGAACTACAACTTTCCGTGAGACCCATTTTTTTGCATAAACTTTCCTTCGATACGCCTTCAACTGTCTATTGCCCCATCCACCACTCACCATTTCAAAAAAGATCACACCTACCTTCAATCCACCAGTCACCCACCATCCGCCAGCCACCCACCGATTTACAGTCAGTTTGTTGTTCTCGTTGATCATCGTTTTTGTTTTCCCGATTTATCTTATTCTTTATTAGCCATTTGTTTTTCTTACTTATCCTTTTCTATTTCTGTAATATAGTAGGACTTCCGCGAACGAAGTTTTGAGAAAGAAATATAATCGGAGGTTGTTTTTTTTTCAAATTATAAAAACAACTTACTATGTTCCCTCTTGTTAAAACTTTCGCGTTTTTCTGAATGAAAATTTCATCACAGTCAGAAGTTAAAGCAATGGATTTTCAAAACTTCTGAATTCTTTGACGCTTCACTAATTGAATTGTTTTTCTTTCAAATTATACATTTGAACCAAGAAAGCCCCTTTAAACTTATGGTCTGCCATTATTTTTTTTAGTGATCTCAATTTTATGTTCCCAGCAAGAAAAGGACCGCATCCTGGATCTGTAAAAACCAATAAAACCGCACGCGACACGCTACGCGATACCTATTCTGTCGTCTAAACCCTCTTTTTTCTGGACAGTATTTTTTACATGCGCGCGATGTTCAAATTGCATGCACATCCACACCCTCACTTGATTCATTCCATCACGGTTCGTTTTGAGCATCGGTGCGCAATCTGCTCGTCTCTCTCGTTTCATTTTTATTCTCTTCATAATTTCGCAAATTTTATCTTCTATTTTATCATTACGTGAAATGTTTGTTTTGACCTATGCTACAAGTACTATTGTATTTCATCATCTCAGTTACCTCATTCGCCTTATTCATCAACTACACACTTGTCTTCACCCTTGATCACTTTAACCCAACTGTCTGACCAACACCATTTGAAAAATTAGTTTATTTCCAGTTTGTCAAGAGAGCTTGAAATACTGATTCAGTGTTCTCTTTTACATCTTATGAAAGAACCTTAGAAATGCCCTTGGGAGCCTATTATTGCTTGCTTCTAGTAAACAATTTCCATCTCAGTCTTACACGTCTTCTCATTTGCCTTCTTTTTTTCACATTCTTATTTCATCATTATGGTACCATCTTTTCTCATATACACTGCCTCTCCTCCCATACTTATTTTCTATTCACTGTTTATTCATTCTGCCACTGCAATCGCAAATTTCCCAAGTTTTTGGGATAATATTTCACTTATTGTAATCTATTCTCCCTCAACAATATTTTTGTTACAGAAAATGGGCAAGCTTTATATGTATTGTTTGGTCGATGAGGAAGTTGCAGTTGCCGGCCTCAATCAAATGTTTAGGATAGGAGGCACTAGTAATCACACCCTCACTGGCTGCATTTGCAACTTAAAAACGATTTACTGCCCCAATTTCGATGCGCATACAGTTGCATCACAAGAAGGCACATCGGTACCAACGTCGAGTGAGTTTACATTTTAGAATCAGGAAAATATCAATATTTTTTCAGTGAGACCAGTTGACCAAGAACAAAATGTTGTTCCAGTTTCAGCTCAAATTAATCAAGGTATGTTAAAGTTTTGTTGTTATCCACACAAACAATGTTAAATTAATAATCCTGTAAAAATGTTTCAGTTGCTGCTGAAGTTGTTCCAAAAAGGGAAGTCGTAGAAAACCATGCTGCTCATAATGCCAATAACATTTTGGAGCAGCAGTCATATCCAGCTTATCAACGAGCAAATGCGCAGCCCGACGTCGAGCAGGAATATTTTGCCCCTTCTATTGGCAATAGTCCGGAACAGTACTCACCAAACTTCCGAGTAGGAGACGAGGAGCAACAAGGACCACCACAACCGGAACATTGGCATGAGAATTGGGCAGCTGCGGATGTTGAAAGTGAAGGCGACCAACACTATGACGGCAATTTGGATCAAGAGAGAAGAAGTCGAAGTCGAAGTTCATCATGGACCGAAAGTGTATCGATGCATAGGGATCAATATGGTTGGAATGCGGACGACCAACCTGGACCATCGCCACCAATCCGATCGACCGAGTATAGAGAGATGTCGGAAGTAGATATGCAATACGTTCAACCTCTTGCTCAAACTTTGGATCTATATGCACCAGAAAATGACGAATCATCAATGCATGTCCCAGAAGAAGAAGAAGCGAGTACTCATCATCAGCCGAACTCATCTTTTGAACAGTATAGTCGCTCACCTTCATTGTTCTCTAGGGCTTCATCTCCAATTGAAGAAACACAAAGACACATGTTGGAACCGACTTATGGAGAAGAAACCACTGTTGATAATGTGTCGAACAATCCATCGGCTCAACCAGCAGTACGTCAATCTGAAAGAGTATTGAAGCGCAGGCTAAATGAGAATGAATTGAATCCTACTCCTAAACGAGAGAAGAGATCGTTGATCGGAACTTCTTCTACTGGAGATGCGAAGCAAGACGTGAGGAGAAAAGTTGGTCGGCCACGTAAAGATGAAGCAAAGAAGAGTGTTGGTCGCCCAAGAAAAATTCAACCAGAGCATCAAGTTGGTAGGCACTGCACAATTCGATTCCCACGAGCTGTAGGTCGGGCCCGCAAAATTGGAGTGAGACGAGGTCGCCCAGCGAAAAACCAACAACAGCAACAAGCAGGCATTGCCCCGATGAACCAAGCCGTTGGTCGACCACACAAAATCCAACCAAAACGAAAAGTCGGCCGACCAACCAAACAATCACAAAAGCGACCAGTTGGAAGACCACGCAAAATCCAAGAAACACTCGGCCAACCATCCGAACAGCCACCAAAACGACCAGTTGGTCGGCAACCCAAAAACCCGGCATCAAATTCTTCAGTTAGCCGAAATGCCGAACAAATAACCCGAAAATAAGTTCGGATTCTTACAATTACAAAGTAAGTATTTCATAAACAATTCGAAAATGTGTATTAAATTTTTTCAGATCACCATCGTTGTTAGGAAAGTGCAAAAACAACAAAACAATCTTCTGTTACACGTCATCATGTCACACATTCATTCCAGTTTATCAGTAGCCTTTAATATTTCTCAAAACATTCATTCAGCATTTTTAGACTTTTCATAGTTAACTTTTTCCACATTAGAAAAGTTGTTCGAATTTATTTTTGTTTCTGTTCATTTCATACTTTTTCTCACATTTTAAACATTTTTTTAAACATAAAGTTACACATCTCATAGTTCAATTATTTTTTTAGATATATAATTTGACTCAAACATAGGCAACAGCAGTTTTCTGTCTTGGCAGATTTGTGCGATATGGTTTTTTAAAAGTTTTCGCTCGGCAAACAGTTCTTCTCATATTTTGAATCAATCTTATGATAGTGCTATCGTTATGACAGGCACTTCCGAGAGAGCCTATCTATGCTAGAAGGCGAGATGTCAGTGTTTTTGGTAAGGCAGTGTCCCTCCAATTCTAATCTCGTTTTCCCATTGTACCATTCCCTCTTCTGATCGCACAATAACACATTGTTCCTCTTTGCGCGACCCCACTGAACAGTTAATTGCCCTTTACGTCATATTCGGTGTCTCCCCGTTCTACAATACTATTTCTCCATCATTGCTGTCTCGTCGATCGCAGAAATTCTTCTGGTGTCTTTAAAAACTGGTGAGTGCTATATGGCCCGGCATTATTATCTTCTCTCCATCCTGTTTAGATTAGTGTTCCGTGATATATTCTTGAAATCATATTGTGGAAAAGAAAATAAATACGGATGAAGATTCCAAAACTCCAAAGTTTAACACATCTTGTATGTTTCTTACTGCTGTATGCAGCAGATTGTTCAAAAAAGATTATTTTGATCTAAGTACAATTTTTTTGGTAAAACTAATTCATCTACCTTTTCCATTTTTATATGTGTCTTTCCCAAATCATCATATCAGGCTGTTGCAAAACAAATGGCCGTTTTTTGAAGTTTTGACTTTGAGCCTCTGTTTCAACCTTTTCCTCCCGATTTCAATTCTTGATTTATAAAGTTTTATTGATTTATAGTCAACGTGTATTCATTTCTATTATTATAAATTTTGGAAATCCCTTACATAAAAAATCCTAACGCGTCAAAAAAGTGCTCAAAACAGTCAGAAATTGGGTGTTTTCAATTCATGACTGAAAAATTGGCCGTGCTGCGATGGATGGGACTGGTAATATGGTTGAGGCATAAGGTCTTGATGTGGTATTAAAATGACAAACTCATAGATAGTCCACCAAGTTCCGTTCGAGTTACACAAATCATGAAAGTTAGTCTCAAAAACGAAGTAAATCAACAGCTTCTGATGCTGGTTTTTGAAGAAAGTCATTTTTTATCAAGTTTCTTTTCACCGAATGTCGTAAATACGTAGTATATTAACAGAAAAAGTAACTTTGACACAAAAAGTGCATTATTTCCAATAGTTTCCAATCATAATTTTCATAACAGAATCAGAGGACGTTGATTTACTTCGTTTTTGAGACTAACTTTCATGATTTGTGTAACCCGGACGGAACTTGGTGGACCATCTATGAGTTTGTCATTTTAATACCACATCAAGACCCTATGCCTCAACCATATTACCAGTCCCATCCATCGCAGCACGGCCAATTTTTCAGTCATGAATTGAAAACACCCAATTTCTGACTGTTTTGAGCACTTTTTTGACGCGTTAGGATTTCTTATGTAGGGGATTTCCAAAATTTATAATAATAGAAATGAATACACGTTGACTATAAATCAATAAAACTTTATAAATCAAGAATTGAAATCGGGAGGAAAAGGTTGAAACAGAGGCTCAAAGTCAAAACTTCGAAAAACGGCCATTTATTTTGCAACAGCCTGATACTTTGCATTTTTTCTATGACTGTGCCTCTTTCTTCGCCATTTTAGTAGGTCGACCCCTTCCTTCCTTTTTGTTAGTCGCCCTCACCTCATTTTCTGCGTCTCACCGCTCTACCCACTATTTCTTGCTAAGCCGTGACCCGCACACATCCTTCTGGTACATTCGAATTGCTTTCCATATGGCCATTGCCTACCGATATTCGCTATTTCGCGCTTTCTCTCTAGCTCTCTCAGTTTTTTAGGCGTTTCACTCCCTATTTTTTTGCTTTTTTGATGAAAGGATTTCATCAGAATTATTTAACAAATAATGATAAATTAGGAGCTAATTTCTTTATCAATTTAGACGTGTCATCCGCATATTTTAAAAATTTTCGTCCACATTTACTTAATTTCAAACTATAACTTTACAGGGTGATTTCGTTGAATCCCATATCAACTAAGCCATATAATCAGTTATAATCAACTACAACACAACAACACTAATCATTGAAAATGGATACGAAGAGCAGAAAAATACAATATGATTGATGATGATCAAGAAAGAAGAAATATTCAAGACGTATGTAAAAAGGTTTCCCTTTGTAGTCATTTTTTTTACGATAGATTTTTTTTGAGCAAAATCTTGGTGAAACATGTCCGAGTATTGAGAATTATTTGTTCATATAGAAATAGAGCATCAAAAAATCAGGAAATCTGAACCCAAAAACATTTACAGAACCAACTACTTGGAATACTATTGAAAATCAAGGAAATTGAAGATATCGGATCAGGGGATTGACAATTCGTACGGCAGAAAAAATCATCGAAAACAATAACAAACAGAGATCAACTATTCATCGTCTACGAAAACGAAAGCTAGGAAGAGAGAGCTGCTAGCTCAACGAGCAAAAGAGCAAGAGGAGCTAGAACAATGGATAGTCCTCCAGTGAAACCGGAACGCAGAATGGAGTATCTCAATACTATGTTGGAAAAATGTCACGGTACCATATTGTATAAATATGAGGGTGAAATGGATCAAAATAGATATGCTGCAGGGTTAGTTTATTCAAAATACCATACATATATCCTTGAATAGAGCGGCACTGCAAACGCTGCCAAATAACGATAATAGCTCAAAACCTAGAAGAGTTATCAAAAAGTGGTCAACTACGGATTTGTAGATCATACCTTTTTCTACAAGTTTGCTGTTGACAACTTTTTGATAACTGTAATAGATTCTCAGATATCATCATTCTCCGGCGGAGTTTGCAGTGCTTATTTGAGGAAATACAGTAGCTACAATATTTAAAACATTTTTTTCAGAAAGTTCATTGTTGAACTCAGAGAGTGGTCCGACAAACAATACCTCAATTGTCTTATCGAATTTTGAAGTTGGAGGACAATTTTATTCTCCAAACTATGTATTCGGAGCAACCAAATTGGAATTGAGCACGGAATTGAGCCGGATGTTTGAGCAAGATCGAAAAGTTGCGTTTGATTTGGAATTGGAAGAGGTACTGGCTTACGTGGATCGTGACGGATGCATCGATGACAAAAACATGGATATAGATGTGTTTATGGGAAACAACTTGTTAAAGGTAGAGAAAATGGTGAGGATCTATGGATCTATAATCTATTAATCTATGAAAATTCCAGTTATCAATTTTTCATGAGTATCAAAACCAAGAAATATCAAGAAGGAATCCATCGTAAACACTTTGTAATGAAGCTACGGAGCAGAAAATTTTTAATCATATGTGTTTCCAGTGATTTTTTAAAAATTTGTCCGGTAATAAATATTTTTGAAAACAACTATACTTTTCAAGTTTTTTTCTTCCACTCGCTTAGACTGCGATATTATACTTATCAACTTTTAAACATATTTCATGACTTTGGAAAGTCAACAAAATTCAGATAATGGCTCAAAGTAGTTTGGTAAGCTCTCGCGCTTCAACTTCAACTTCAAGTAATAAAATGGTAAAATGTACTAAATTTTCATAGAAAATTGGGATATTTTCAGGTCAAACCATCTACCTCATTTTCTGCATCCCTCCGTGCTATTTATTATTTCTTCATATTTTTGCTACCTCGTCGACGGTTGTTGTATTTCTGATCACCAAAATTTTTAATGTGCCATATGGCCCAATCTACTGATTTTCAAACGCTTTTCTCTAGTTTTTTTGAGCCCTGAGAGGAAACCAATGTTAAAGGACGAGCTGTTAGTGCTTCCCGTAAAACAGTGTCCCTCCAATTCTTAGCTCGCCCTCAACTCACATCATTCCCCCTTTTGATCGCACAATAACACCTTCTCTGTGTCTCTATCCACCATTTCTTCATCATTTTACTGCGTCGTGACCCGCAGACATTCTTCTGGTACATTCGTATTGCTTGTCATATGGTCTATCGATTGTCGCTTTTTCGCGCTTTCTCTCTAGCTTTCTGAATTTTTTGGCGTTTTAGTCAGTATTCCCCGCTTTTTCGGTGAAATCAATTCATCAGCATTATTTAACAAATAATGATAAACTAAGAGCTAATTTCTTTATCAATTCAGGCGTGTCATTTGCGTATTTCTGAATTTTTGTTACACATTTCCTTAATTTTAAACTATAACTTCACAGGGTGATTTCGTTGAATCCCATATCAACTAAGCCATATAATCAGTTATAATCAACTACAACACAACAAAACAAATCCTTGAAAATGGATACAAACAGCAGGAAGACACTATGATGAAAAAAAAAAGAAAAAATTCAAGACGTATGTAAAAAGTTTGTCTTTGTTTTTGTTTTTCGCGTGGTGATTTGTGAAATTCTATGAATCTATCAAATTATATGAATCTATGAAGTTCTATCACCTTTACCAGTGATAACTTTCTCAATGAATCATATCGAAAAATCCTACCTATATCTCATTTGATTACTATTGTAGGTTAGACACATGAGGTTACAGAAGCTCAAATAGCAGCTCGTGCCATCACCGAAAAATACAAGAAAATGCGTGATTTGGTTTTGGAGAGTGAACACCGGGAACTAGCTTTAATGGAACACGAGAAGAGAAATGAAGCTGAAACGAATGCGCCAGAACCATTTCAAGAAGTCAAATTGGGAATGTTTGAGTGAGTTTTTTATAATAAATATACTCAAGAAAGTTACATATTACAGGGAGACAGAAGAAGCTGACGAACATGTATTAGATGAGTTGTGTATAGCGGATGACGATGAATGCAGCCAACTGACGATGAATGCAGCCAACTGGAATAGGGACCAAAAGTAGGTTCTTTTGTTTTGAAATCCCAATTAGTAAATATGTTCAGAGATCGAACACGTCATGGCAGCCGGTGAATACAACGGCATCAAAACTGCCAAGATGAAATATCATGGCATTGGTAAGCCTGAATGGATCGCATTGCCAATCGCAACCAATAAAATCCCCAGGTTATATATAGTGTTTTGAATTTCAATCAATGTTTCAATTCTAGGCAGTCGTTGACGCTTACAAGGATTCAATTCCAAATTTCAAGCAAGATGAAGTTCGTTGCATTTACCCATCAGAATTTCAAAACGAGATAATTCTTTCATAATCTACCTTTCTTACAAAAATAAAATTGATAAAAAATGGAATTTTGACGCATTATATTTTATTGGTGCCGTCGGGATATTGTTTGACAGCACGTCGCTGTCTCTCGTTTGTCTCTCGTTTTGCACGCTCTTTTGTGACTTGGCAACATGCCAAGGTGCCCCTTCTTCGGCCGTGAGCACTACAAATTGTCGCAAATATGTTCTACACTCTCTATCTTGCCTCTCTACACATTACACACGATTTCCTCATTTACTCTCCTTCCCTAACTAATATCTCGTTTCCATGGTCCGATTAATTTGTGGTGCCGAAACACAATAGAGGTCATGGGTCCATTTATGTCCATTGCGTTGCTGTTTTTTTCTCATTCATTCTATTGAGCGCGCAAAGGCACATCGATTTTCTGCGTCTGATCGCGTTGATCCTGCGTAAGGGTATGAAGACACCATCCGTTGATGTTTCTTGTGAGTTGATGTGTGCAATACATCTTCCTCCTCTTTTCTCTACATAACCGTTTGGTATCCAATCAATTATTCACTTTGTTCTTCAATTCTGTTTTATTTTCGATTATCTGTCTCGTTTTGTTCCGATACGCTCTTCTTAGACAACCATCTTCAAATATTTGTTATATTCATAAACTTTATACAACTTCAAACTCTTTCCTGGACTTTCTTCCATTCGATTTCATTTGCGATTTCATATAAACCGAGGTATTAGTCCTCCCTTCTCATTTTGCCCTATACTCAGGTCGACCCTTCTTCTCCATTTTGTTGATGGCCCAACCACACCTTCTCTGCCTCTCTCTCCGCCCTACCCACTATTTTTCCATTTTCTTGTTTTCTCGTGGCCCGTAGTCATTCTTCTCGTACATTCGAATTTCTGACCATCTGGCTATTGCCTACCAATTGTCGTCATCTTTTTCTCTATCTTCTTTCAGTTTCTAAACGTTTTACTCATTCTTTTTCCCGCGCTTTTATGAATTCAAGATTTAAAACGCTTAATTTCATGATTTTTTTATTTTTTTATATTCTCCTTCGTCAACTTAAGCTGGTTATCCGCGTATTTTTGATTTTTGTTACTTCACATTTTTCAATTTCAAACAATAGCTTTTCAGGGTATGTGTTGGGTATCCATCTAAGCCATTCTCAGTTAAATTGAAAGAAAATACCAGCTCAAATCATTAAAGATGGATACGAACAGCAGAAAAACAACATGATCGATGATGATGGAGAAAAAAAGAAAATATTCAAGACGTATGTAAAAAAGCTTCCCTTTGTTTTCATTTTTTCAACCTAAGTTTTTTCTGACCGAAATTTTGAAGAAACATGGTCGAGTTTCGAAGATTACATGTTTATATAGAAAAAAAAGTTATGTTATCATAGAAAAAGTGGTACTGTTCTTGAATTTAGGATCGAAAATAAAATCGAGGACCGGAAAAAATTCGAGGACCGAAAGGCTTTTTTGTATCTGTTCGGTCGTCGATTTTTTTCTTTCGGTCCTCGATTGTAGAAGAGTGCCAAAAGTTATCAAAAAATGTTCAAGTGATAGGTATCAAAAAAAAAAAGCGGTCCTTTTTGAGCCCACAATATTCTCCAAAGACCAAAGATATTTTTATGGACCATTATATTTTTTTAAGACCATGAAATTTCCTAAAAGCCACAAAACTAGACCAAACCAAAATATCTGTATCTCATAAAAAATGTGAAACTTTGAAGAAGCCGGATTTGAACCGAATCAATGACATTTTTTGGTAGAAAAATGTACTGTTTCTAAGAAAAAAAGCTCGAACAGCGCAAATATTCAGAAAATAAAATTATTTTCTTTCAGTTCCTGATTCGTATCTGAACATGCCAGAAGATACTGACTTTTCATCGTTCGGCGGAGCAAACCTATTTCCAAAACATGAAGGTATCGATCTGGATCAAGGAAACCCAAATGGGATCGATCAAGAAATGGAAAATGACGGCCAATTTTTTGATTTCAATTACTATGAAATGGATGATTCATCAATGGATAGTGCACCAATCGACGCTGATATTCCATCAACAGAATAAGGAAGCAAGTGGTGAAGAATGCCAAAAATGTGGGACTGATGGTTTAACAGCGTATGCTTTGAAGGTCCGACATGCCATGATACATACGGGGATCATGAAGTAAGTTATGGATCTATGGATCTATGAATCTATGGATCTGCTCATTTATGTTCATTTCTCAACCTATGTATGTAGGTAACATACGTTCATTCAAGCACTATCAGTCACTATAAATCAATATAACTATCACTATCCTTCATCAGTGATTACATCTCTGATATATCATATCGAAAAATTTTACCTATATCTCGTTTTATTACAAATTTCTAAGCATCTTCAATCACTATTAGTGCGAACTGGTTACTAAAATACTTTTTTTAAACTCAATTTAGTTTTCAGGAAGTATTCGAAGCCACCAAAAAAGGAGAAAAGGCAGTGGAGGTCCCATGTTTGGTTCATATTGTACCGTGACAAAACTGACAATGGAAACAGGTCTACAATCATGGTAAAAACATATGTATCTCATTGTATCTTAATCCAATATTTCCAGATATACTGCGTGTTCAAAAAGTTAACACCGTCCTACCTGACAATTTTTCAATCAAAGATACAACAATTTTCTTCAAATTCGACACTATCACGTTACAATGGGAACATGTCATTGAAATGCCTATGTATATATTTTTAAAGTTTATCAATAAATACTCATTTTTTATAAACATGTGCATTATTTTCTTATAAACTCTTTGGGCATCAATATTTTGTTGATGCTCACAAAATTGAAAAGTGGATGCCGGAAATGGAATGTTCAAGTGATTTGAAAAAATTAAATAAAATTCAGTTTGTAAATAAAACGGAAACGAGCTAGTTTGGAAAGAAATATTTGTGAGGTAGTGATGTCCTGGACATAAGCATACCCTGTTTCTTTGTTCACAATACTATGTATCTATACACCATTGTCGTTTGAATTGATATTTTTTATGCGTTATCTATTTTCTTTTGTGATGGTAAATAGACGGAGGTCGCACACTGTGCCCCCTCTTCTCCATCACTGATAAAGTATATACTACAAATATACAATGCAAATTATAATAACCTGATATAGCGCTCTCAGCTAAGTTCTCACAAAATGATTTTTTATAATTTAAGGAAGCGTAAGTCAGATTTGAATCAAGAAAAATCTGGAAGGAATTGAGATTTGGATAGCTTATTTCAGCTAGTTTTGTATCTCTTTCACCAGTTGAATAATGTCAAAATGAAATGATATTTTGGTTTTAGTGCATTCTGCAAAGATTTTCCATGTAATAAAATGTTTACATATAAACCTTGAATGGAAACCGTTGATAAAAGCTGAGATGCTAGCCCCCTCTCTTTTTGTCATTTTATCAGTTCGGAGAGGGCGCCCCTCTTTTCGTTTTGTTGATGGCACGGCCCCATACCTGCGTATCTCAACATTCACCACTATTTCTCCATCTTTCCGCTCCCTTGTCGCCCGCTGTCGTTTTTCTCTTATCTATTGATTTCAATCGGCTTTTTCTCTAGCTACTTTTCTACTTTTTTTTTGGCTTTTCATTCATTGTTTTTCCGCTCATTTGAATATAAGAATTCGCCAGTTTTCTAATATAAATTTAGGATTTTTTCCTCATAAATTTTTTTTCTGTACATTCGTGAATTTTTCATTCTCTTTTCGCGTCATTTTTTTCTCAATTTCAAACAATATCTTACAGGGTGATATTGTTGGCCACCAACTAAGCCAAATAACGCGGTTTCATATCGCGTTATCAGTCATGCTAAAAGAATACACAATTATTGTATCAATCTGCTACTTCCTCCCAGTTATGGATTCGACAATTTGAAGGTAATTCAATTTTTTAATCTTGGATTAAAATTTTGCTGAAAAGTTTTTGTTCAAGAGAGATTTGCGGTCCTGTTGTCCTTAATTTCTGTTCGGAACAAGAAATTTTGAGACTTTTTTTGTACCTTTTCGGCTTTTATGGACCAAAATATTTTTATAAGCCGCAACATTTTTTATGAACCAAAAATTACAGAGCTAAATTCGTTAACGATATGCAATGTCTACCACCACGATATGGGCAAGATCAACTTCATCAACATCAACCAGTTCCACCACGACACTTGGCATCAACAAATATGCCTAGAACACAAGTGGCTCAACCGGCTCATAGTCCAGTTGAAGGTAGGAGTCTTCTGAATAGTAAGAATCTGTACATTCAACGCATTTTTGCAGCGAATGATCCAGCACCAGAATATGCAGCTCAACCGGTTGGCAATCAATGGTGCACCCATAGCCACCAATGGTATGACGCCAACTAGTGATCTGCCAATTGTCACCAACGGAATGCCACCAAGCTATTTTGAAGCTCAATTTCCCCCCAGCTCTACCATTAGATCCACCACTGAATCCAACACTTCATTGTCAGGTGTATCGGGATCGAGCTCATCGGAATTCGACATGGAATTCAGAAAAAGAGATGGACCAACGATGGCTTCAATGTATGGCTCCAACGGCTGAAGGTAAGAACCGCATAAATAGTCAGAATCTCCAACGTCAATGAATTTTTGCAGCAAATGAGCTAGTACCGGCTCCAACGTCATTCAATGTGGCTCAACCGGTTGCTCCACTTGCCACTAACAGAACACCCATAACCACCAATAGTGTGCCAATTGCCACCAATGGAATTTCACCAATAGCCAATGGATATCCACCATCCATATTTGCTCTCACTGCTCACCAACCTGCCACCAAACTCTACCACGATGCCACCACCATTCGTGCCTAAACGAACAAGAAGGAAAAAATTATAATTATTTTTGCTTGATTTTTTCATAATTTATAATCATGTTGTTTCGGTTCCTAAAATATATTTTATTTTCAAAAAATAATTTCTTCCATTGGTTTTTACATCACATTTTATAGACACATTGACTTTTTTAATGCTAAATTTTTTCATACGTATTCAATTTTTATACAATAAATTATCATAATATAATTTTCATTTTCTTACTATTTTATGAAATTGAAATGTGCTTGTTTCCTTCTGAAAGCTATAATTTCCTCAACAGTTATGCAGGCCACTCAGGAAGTTATTTCACGCAAAGAGCAAGCCATCAAGCTTTGATAATGAGATAAAGTTAAAGGGCGGAAATGTTAGTGTTTCTGGTGAAACAGTGTCTCTCCAACACTAAGCTTGCTCTCACACCATTCACCCTCTTTTCCCCCTATACTCAGGTCGAACCTTCTTCTCCATTTTGTTGATGGCCCAGCCACACCTTGTCTGCCTCTCTCTCCGCCCTATCCACTATTTTTCCATCTTCTTGCTATGTCGTGACCCGCACACATTCTTCTGGTACATTCGAATGGCTTGCCATCTGCGCATTGTCTATCGATTGTCGCTTTTTCGCGCGTTCTTTCTAGCTGTCTCAATTTTTTAACGTTTTACTATTTATTTTCCCGCTCTTTTGATACTAGAAATTCATTAGCATTATTTAACAAATAATAATAAATTAGGAGTAATTTTCTTTATCAATTTTGGCCTGTCATCCGCTTATTTTGGAATTTTTCTCACACATTCCCTAAATTTCAAACAATATTTTTGCAGGGTATGTTGTTGGAAATCCATCTAAGCCACGAAACTCAGTTAATTTGAAAGATAACAACAGCATTGAAGATGGATAAGAAAAGCGAAAAAACAACATGATCGATGATGAGTGAGAAATAAAAAAAATTCAAGAGGTAAAGAAGATTTTGATTCGTTTTTTTTGACCAAAGATTTTCTCTGGTCATAATTTCACTGAAACATGGTCGAACTTTGAAGATTATATTTTTAACATAGAAATAGGGCATCGAAAAATCATGAAAGTTTATCATTAAAACATTTACAGAACCAACTGCTTGGAATACTACTGAAAACCAAGGAAATTGAAAACGTCGGTTCAATTGGCCATTTTTTCGTAGCCGGACTAAAATTCAGAAGGTTGAAAATGGGGCTGTTGCCCGAATCGGGTCATTGGTGAGGTTCAACAAAAAAAAGTAAGTTGTCGGCATATTACTTCGAAAAAATCAACCAGTTTCAGGTTTTACAACAAATCGGTGGGTCTTGAAAAAAATTTCAACTGCTTCACTCACATATTTGGACGAATGTTGGATATAGTTGTATGTTTAAAACAATTATCTAAGAAGTTCTATGAATCTATGAATCTATGGAATCTATGTATCTATGAAATTCTGATTACATCCCTGATGAATCATAACAAAAAAAAGTCTACCTATCTATATAGTTTCATTACAAGTTTCTAAGCATCTTCAATTACTAGCAGTGCGTACTGGTTACTAAAATACTTTTTGTTAATTTGATTCAATTCAATTTTCAGGAAGTTTTCGAAGACACCAAAAAGGGAGAAAAGGTGATGGAGGTCCCAGGATGTTGATGAGGTAGATGACAAGAAGTTCAAAAGTGCTGAAAAACGACGGAAGGAAAAGTAGAAGAACGACAAGCTGAAGGTGATTCAATCTTGTTATTCTATCCATTCACAATCTGATTGTTTTTCAGAGCAGCGACGAGCCCCAAACAACAACGAACCATCAACATAAATTGTATATATTTTGAAGGTGGACAGAAAAAATGGTCGTTATCAATTCAATCCAGTGTGGTACGAAAAAGAAGTCAAGAGAGAAACAAACATCACAATAACCCAACGTGATTTGCGGTCCAAATTTAATTTTGTTTTCTGAAGATTTTTTTACTTATTTATACTCATAAATACTCATTTTTTAAGAATTATAGTTATATTGTTATGAACTCTAGCCATCAATGCCTACAAAATTGAAAAGTGGATGCCGGAAATGGAATGTCAAAGTGATTTGAAAAGCAAATAAAATGCAGTGTGAAAATGAACGGATACTATCTAGTTAGGAAAGAAGTATTCGTAATAATGTAATGCCCTGGACATACGAGCTCTTTGTTTGTTTACAACACAATCTATGTATACACTATTGTCGTTCGCATTGATAATTTTTTATGCGTTATCTATTTCCTTCTATGATGGTAAAAAGACGGAGGTCGCACACTGTGCCCCCTCTTCTCCATCACTGATAAGTATATACTACAAGTATACAATGCAAATTTTGATAACCAAAGATGGCGGTCTCAGCTAATTTATCACAAGATTATATCCTTTAAACCAAGGAAGACCTCCTGAAAAAATAGATAAATATGCTATATTGGAGCATATGAACTTTGAATGGAAACCGTTGATAAAAGCAGAAATGCTTGCCCCCTCTCTTTTTGTCATTTTATCAGGTCGGAGAGGGCGCCCCTCTTTTCGTTTTGTTGATGGCACGGCCTCATACCTCATTGTTTGCGTCTCTCATCCTTCGCCACTATTTCATGATCTTTCCTCTCCCTTGTCGTTTTTCTCTGATCTATTGATTTTCATCGGCTTTTTCTCTAGCTATCTCTACTTTTTTAGGTCTTTCATTCATTGTTTTTGCGTTCATTTGAATATTAATACTTGCCCGTTTTCTAATATAAATTTAGGATTTTTTTTGTTCAATCGTGGATTTTTGAGTTTCTTTTTGCGTGATTTTTTTCTCAATTTCAAACAATATCTTACAGGGTGATATTGTTGGCCACCAACTAAGCCAAATAACGCGGTTTCATATCGCGTTATCAGTCATGCTGAAAGAATACACAATTATTGTATCAATCTGCTACTTCCTCCCAGTTACGGATTCGACAATTTGAAGGTGATTTAATTTTTCAAACTTTGACTTGAGTTTTGTTGAAATGTTTTGTTCAAAAGAGATTCGCGGCTTTGTTGTCTTCGATTTGTGTCCGAAACTAGAAATTTTCTGACTTTTTTTGTACATTTTCGGACGTTATGGACCAAACTATTTTTATAAGTGGACCAAAAATCACAGAGACTCATCTTCATCAACATCAGCCAGTTCCACCACGACGATTGGCACCAACAAATATGCCTAGAACACAAGTGGCTCAACCGGCTCATCGTCCAGTTGAAGGTAGGAGTCGCCTGAATAGTAAGGATATGTACATTTAACAAATTTTTGCAGCGCAAGAAATGACACCAAGTCCAACACTATCCCGAAATTCACTTTGTTCGACATCAAGTGTGAGCTTCTTTGAGAATGAAAGTCCATCATACCCAGAAGATCAGCAAACAACTGATCTGATGTCTGGACCAGCAGCCGAAGCTTCCAAAGCACCTCAAGACCCAGAAGAAGATCAGCAGTGCCCAATCAAGCTCGACTTCAGAAGCTCCAAAGAAACGACGACTTCAAATGGCGATAACTGGTATTCAAAACAAAAAGAGTCGTCACAATGATACCAAGAAGATTGAGGCTACTTCAAGAGCACAATTGGGTCCCGAGCTAGTGGAGGAAAAGTAAGGCATTGTGAGCTAGAACAATGATAAAAGTAGAATTTCAGATGTTGGCAGATGTATCCCCATATTTTCAATCCTAATTTTTCATGTAGAATTGTATATGCTTAAATTATTTATCAATAAACATACATATCAAAAATATATTTATCAAAAAAAAAAACAATACAAAAAAACCAATCGGATCGTATAGATAGCAGTATTTTTTTAGCATTGAATGCTAGTCGAAAAAAATTGATAGTTTTTTATGCATTTTCTATTTCCTTCTATGAAGGTAAACAGACGGAGAGTGGTTGCGCGCTGTGCCCCCTTTTGTCCCCACTGATAAAATATATACTACTAGTGTAGAATGCAAATTATGATAACCAGAGATGGGACTCCTATCGTCAGCTAAGTCAACACAAGATTATGTGGTATAAACTTAAGAAGCGCTCATGAAAAAAAAGATGCCTAGACAACTTGTTTCAACTAATTTTATTTCTCTGTCACCAGTTGAATAATGTCAGAATGTGATTATTTTGGTTTTTGAATTTTTGGTTTTAGTGCTCTCTGCAAATATTCACCATACAAATATGCTATAGCGGAGCATATGAACCTTGAATGGAAACCGTTGATAAAAGCAGAAATGCTTGCCCCCTCTCTTTTTGTCATTTTATCAGGTCGGAGAGGGCGCCCCTCTTTTCGTTTTGTTGATGGCACGGCCTGATACCTCACTGTTTGCGTCTCTCATCCTTCACCACTATTTCTCCATTTTTTCGGTTCTTCGTCGCCCGCTGCTTATCTATTGATTTCCATCGGTTTTTCTCTAGCTATCTCTACTTTTTCGGTCTTTCATTCATTGTTTTTCCGTTCATTTGAATATTAGAATTTGCCAGTTTTCTAATATAAATTTAGGATTTTTTTCATGAATTTTTATTGTTCAATCGTGTATTTTTGATTTTCTTTCCGTATCATATTTTCTCAATTTCAAGCAATTTCTTGCAGGGTAATATTGTTGAGCACCAACTAAGCCAAATAACGCGGTTACATATCGCGTTATCAGTCATGCTGAAAGAGAATACAGTTATTATATCAAAACTTGCTTCCAATCATGGATTTGATTACATATTTGAAGGTAATTCAATTTTTTTAACTTGGACCAAAATTTTGCTGGCACAGGATCCCGTTGCTGCTCAAAGATTTTTGTTGAGTGAAGTGTCGAATGCATTCAATTCCTGTCAGCAAGTCATTCAAGAATCAGAAGTCGTCAACCTGATGCTGAACAGGGCGTTCATTATCCGAGTAAAAGTTTGAAAGCTCACAAAGCTCCAGAAGTCAACGATTTTCGATTGAATCCAAAGTTTGAAGATAAAATCATCAAGCCAGTTGGACAATCAAGGATCTATGGTTCAATCGATCTTTGGATCTATGGATGCACAAGTTTGATTCCTTCTCAAGCTTCGAGCCATTCAAATCAACAAGAAGATGCGGACCCACAATATACAACTCCAATCGAGCAAGTCCCAACTGAGCCAATCTGGAACACATGAAGAGCATCTAATTCATGCTCCAAACACTCTACCACAAAATTTTCATAACTTTTATGTATATATATCGCTTTCTGTTTTCAATTCTATTCATATTCTATTCTCAAAATAAATTCACTACGGCCATAAAAAACAAAGTTTGAAAATTAAATGTTCAGGTCATCGAAAGATGAATTCCACTAATGAAAAACAAAATTATCCGGTAAATGCCAAAGTATTATCAAGTGAGAGGCGTTCTGCAATCCGGGTGGTTCCGATATGTGCTAGTCCCCTCTCTTTTTGTCATTTTATCAGTTCAAAGAGGGCGCCCCTCTTTTCGTTTTGTTGCTGGCACAGCCTCATACCTGATTGTCTGCGTCTCTCATCCTTCACCACTATTTCATAATTTTTCCGCTCTCTCGATGCCCACTGTAGTTTTTCTCTTATCTATTGATTTCCATCGGCTTTTTCTCCAACTATCTCCATTTTTTTCGACCTTTTCACTCATTGTTTTTCCATTCATTCGACTATAAGAATTCCCCAGTTTTCTAATATACATTTAGGAGCTAATTTGCTCATAAATTTTGGTTGATACTCCGTGTATTTTTGCTTTTTTTCGCATCATATTTTCTCAACTTCAAGCAATATTTTAAGGGTAGTATTGTTGGCCACCAACTAAGCCAAATAACGCGGTTACATATCGCGTTATCATTCATGCTGAAAGAATACACAATTATTGTATCAAAACTTTCTTCCAATTGTGGATTTGACGATTTGAAGGTAATTTTGTTTTTCAAACTTGAACTAATTTTTCTGAGATGTTTTGTTTGAAAGAAATCTGCCGCTTTGTTGTATTTTTGTCGTCTTTGATTATCAGAAATTAGTTCCTTAGAAAATATTTTGATCCACAAGAAATTTTTTGGCTTTGTAGTTCATTCTCGGACGTTATGAACCACACTATTTTTTTAGAGTCACAACATTTTTTAAGGACCGAAAACTTTTCAAGGACTAGAAAATTACATCAGAGCTGAATTTCATTCGGAGCTTAGGTTTAGTCAAAACGCTTTCAATTTTATACTCTCGACATCTTTTCATTATCTTTCTATAGATACATTTCTCTTTCTGTTTTTGATTTTCTTCATATTCTAGTCTCAAAATGAATTCACTAGGACTATAAGAACAAAAAAGTTAAAAATTAATTATTCAGATCATCCAAGATGCATTTCACCAATGAAGAATGAACTTCGAGTTCGAACAGACTGTTTGTTATCCACTGGATACCAAAGGATTATCAAGTGAGAGGCGTTCTGCAACATATGCGATCTGGCTAGTTCCCATATTTTGATAGAGAATTCGGAAGATACAGTCGCTGTATTTCAATAAACATGTAAGTATATCGGATTTTGAATATCAAATATGAAGTTGCCAAATATGCGTCAGCGTTATTGCCAAAAAATGAATGCTGGCGCATATTGGGTGCATGCACATCTCTTTGCCTAATTCTGATTCAACTTAGTTTTTCAGTTGATTTGTCGAAACTGACAAAAAAAGGAGAGCTAGTTCGTAGAGTGCTTCAAAGTCCAAAAAGCTTCAAAATGTCACATTCAAAAGTCACTGAGATTTCCAATCATTTCGAAAAAGAGCAAGTTGGCGATTTTGGACAGATTGGTTGAACTGAAGGTAGTTCTTTAATCGTATAATGTTGTGAAAAATCTAAAACACAATTTATTTCAAAAATAATCTTAAAACCCATTTCGGACGTCAAGTTCACTTGATAACCAAATTGAACCGAATTCAGCCGAACTGTGACAATTTTCGCGACTTTGAATCTGAACATTAAGATCTTTTGATCAGCCGAGAAGAACATTTTTTTTTCATAAAACATCAAAAGATAGTTTTCTCCTACTTAAGATTTTTTTAAACAAGTTTTGACACTATTTTCAAATTTTTCATTCCGAAACAAATTTCGAAAGTTTCTTTTTCAGAAAAATCAAAACTCGGATTCACCAATAGATCAGACATACATCGCAATTCCATAAAAGAACTGAAGAAAACCCAACAATTGTTCAGAGAATTGACTGACAAGAATTTGAAGTATCAATGGGTCAAGCCAAGAATCAACGAGGCAGTGAGGTAAACATTATGGACTATTGCTGTAATTGACAGGATATTGTGAATATTTGGAAGTGCAGGACAATCATCTATCACGAGGGAGTTAGCAGTTTTGTGATGTTTGAAACGAACAAATCAAGCCTTGAATTTTCGTATCCAAAAATATCAGATGTCGCACAGAAAATTCGAAGTTTCCAAAAAAGTAAGACATCATGAGATGATGTAATAATAAAGTACAATTTCAGATATCGGCAGATGTATCACCTTATCCTAATTTTTTATGTGAAATCATATATGCTTGAAATATTTATCAATAAATACAAACTACTCTTGTTATCAATGTTTTGTTGATGCTCATAAAATTGAATGTTAAACTGATAAGAAAAGCAAATAGAAGACAGTTTACCGACAACCAACCAACAAATGAATGATAATTGATACTATTAAATACGCCACTAAAGAGTGTAATGTCAAGTTTGTGAAAAATAATGGTAGTAATTATACATTATTGTTGAGAGTATAACTAATTTTGTATTTAGTTCACCAGCTGGCCAATGTTAAAATGAAGTGATTTTTACTTTTTGTGCTATCTGCATTGTATATATATATATATATATATATATATATATATATATATATATATAAAATATGTGAGCCTAGGTGTTAGCCCCCCTCTCTTCTTTCCGTTTTCTCAGGTCGACCCCTTTCCTCCTTTTTGTTTATCCCCTCCATCTCATTTCTTTCGTCTCCCCGTTCCACACACTATTTCTCCACCTCGGCCACCGCTGTCGCTCTTCTGGTCTCCCCAAAACGACAGGTGGTCCAATCTATTGCATTTCATCGGCTTTTTCCCTAGTTTTCTCTTATTTTCCACACATTTCATTCATTGTTTTTCACCTCCATTTGAGTTTAAAAACACAAAATTTTAGTTTCATGCCTAATTATGTGCTTTCTTATTTATCAATTCCAGTCAGTTTTCCGGGTTTTTCTGATTTTTTTCTCCATATTTTCTCAACTTCAAACGATACGTTTGCAGGGTGATATTGTTGGTTCCTATCAACTTAACCAAAAACTCAGTTATGAATAACGACAACAAGACGACAATTCGATGAAACAAATATTTGATGATGATGAAGAGTGAGAAAGAAAAATACTCCAAAACGTAAGGAATTTTCTTATGTTTTGATTTCGTTTGGCCTGACTAATTTTGGCCCTCTTTTTTGCATATATGAATCGATGAATCTATATAACTATGTATCTATGAATTTTCAGTTCCAATGCTAATGCCAATTTGCATGTTCATTTTGGCTGATGAAATTTTGGCTGAAAACGACTGGGAGAAATGTGAAAAACTCCGACTGGAAACAAGAAATCGCCTTCCATTGTACAAAAGGTAATTCTGAGTGGTTTTCTGATAGAAAAAATGTTATAGAGCAAAATGTTAAGACCATAAATAAATCTATGAATCTATGAATCTATAAATCTATAAATCTATGAATCTATGAATCTATGAATCTATGAATCTATGAATCTATGAATCTATGAATCTATGAATCTATGAATCTATGAATCTATGAATCTATGAATCTATGAATCTATGAATCTATGAATCTATGAATCTATGAATCTATGAATCTGTGAATCTATGAATCTATGAATCTATGAATCTATGAATCTATGAATCTATGAATCTATGAATCTATGAATCTATGAATCTATGAATCTATGAATCTATGAATCTATGAATCTATGAATCTATGAATCTATGAATCTATGAATCTATGAATCTATGAATCTATGAATCTATGAATCTATGAATCTATGAATCTATGAATCTATGAATCTATGAATCTATGAATCTATGAATCTATGAATCTATGAATCTATGAATCTATGAATCTATGAATCTATGAATCTATGAATCTATGAATCTATGAATCTATGAATCTATGAATCTATGAATCTATGAATCTATGAATCTATGAATCTATGAATCTATGAATCTATGAATCTATGAATCTATGAATCTATGAATCTATGAATCTATGAATCTATGAATCTATGAATCTATGAATCTATGAATCTATGAATCTATGAATCTATGAATCTATGAATCTATGAATCTATGAATCTATGAATCTATGAATCTATGAATCTATGAATCTATGAATCTATGAATCTATGAATCTATGAATCTTTTTTTCTCCTTCACATATTATTTTTTCAGTCAAGAAGGACAAGAATCAATCCAACAGTCGATGAGACATTCAGCACCATAAATTGAAATGATGGAACTTACCCAACAATCATCCGGACTATAAGTGGATTAAAATTTGTGGTATCACTTGGGATAGCAAGGAACCGGGAAGATGTTGAAAAGCAGTATGTCGATATTCATTGCATACATCAAAATGTTATCGACAACTGGAAGAGCAAGTGCGTCGTCTACCAAGAAGGTAAGATATTATGAGATGAAATGATAATAAAATTATAATTCCAGATATGAGCGGACGTATCGGAATATTTCCAGTGATTGTTCTACTCTGGATTCCCGGGAAAAGATAAGGATGTGATGATTGGGTTGCAAAAAAATCAAAGAGTGGCAATGAAGAATGGACCAATAAGGATTATCTGACAACAATCGGTGATAAGAAGTTTGCCATCAATGGAGCAGTAAGTCTCGTATGATATACTGATACATATGTAGTGACAAAAATATTTGTAGATATCTGTTTCAATTTGGCGGAGGGACAATTTGTCATGAAGTTGAATTGGTAGGAGTGGACAATGATGATTTTATCACACTGATTGACAAGAAGGAAAGTATTGATAATGATCTAACAGGTAAATTATCAGTTTATCAGTATTTCATAATAATTATGATTCAGTTGAAAAAAGCCGTAGATTCTACATGATGCAGAAAAAGTATGGAGCCGAACATATGGAAGAAGGAGCTAGAACAATTGAGATTGATTTTAAAAAAATAAATTTTTTTGTAACTATATGTGTTTTGTTTGAAAATAACGAAGGATTATCGGCTGAAAAGATACAAAAACCATTCGAATGAGAGTCTTATTTTTATTCAATTGGCGGAAACGCATCGCTTTTTCTAATATTTGGTGGTATGAACCGACTGTATTTGGAAACAATCGTTTCTGGATTGAATTACATGATGCCCTTCTGATTCAATTTGAATTCTTTAGAGACTACGTGATGCATGATCTTTTTTCAATCTTCATTGTTTTTGACAACTTTAAAAAATTGGACCTTGAAGACATCAACTAGTGGTTTCAAGTGATAAATGAAGAACATCGGGATGATTTGATGCACATGTTGAATATTATGATTCTGGAATTTTCAGTGTGTTTTATGCAGATTCATTTGATTAGAAAAGTTGTATTATTCCTTATATCTTGAATTTCACTCTCATAATCTGTGATCATAATCTTTTTTTTGCTGACGATTTTTACGAGTTTTTTCAATTGATATATTGTCCGATTAGAGGGGACTGGGTATGTTGGAAACTTTTTTCACTACACAAAACTCTAATAATCTACGATTTTCCATTTTTGTCTGAAATTTCAATAGACGAAATTAAACGAAATTGTTTATTTTTGACTATATTTGTCTAAATCCTGGTACATAAAAATAAAAAGGAGTAAGTGATGTAGGAACAAATGTTACATTTCCATCATTTTTGTTTGAATGAACGCTCAAAAAATGCATCGTGGCTGATTAGAAAAATCGTGAAATCGTGAAATCATCAAAACACATAAAATGCTTGATACGGATAACTTCGATAAAACTTTACATAAAGTCTTTGAAGTATTCATTAAATGTATTCCAGTTGAATAGAAAAATTATCATGGTATCTGTGCTGTAATCGTTAGCATTGCTTAGTGACATTCTCGGCAATAAAATTGTATGAATTCCACTCTTTTCATTGTTTTTTGAACATCACAACGTTTCCTATTTTAAATGTTCATAACCATTTCTCTTTAATTTTTTAAAATAAACACAACATTCCACACCCATTACTTTTTACCAGCTTCTCATTTCGTCATCTTCGTGCCAGTCCTCCAACTGGCATAATCTCCGTATTTTTATGTTTATTTCTTTGCTTTTCTATATAAATAAGTTGTTGATAGATCGTGTTGTGTTATAAGTCTCTTCAATAAGTCCATCCCCGACTGAGGGTAAAATACAATGCAGATATTCCGGGATCAGTGCTTGAACCACCGCAATATGCAAGTTAAAAGTGCCCGTCAACTTTTTCTCTTCAATCGTTTATTGCAAGCGGAAAAATTATTCAACAGAATAATCAGAATCAGAGATCTTCAATTTCCATAAAACCAGGACCGAAATAGTCGTCTGAATCAGAGGAACTGTCATCATCAAAGTCAATATCTTCCGATTCCGATTCAATTATTGAGTCAGTGATATCCGAATCACTATGATCAGAGAAATCACTGTCAAATACAATACGAAGTTTCCGCTGCATGTCGTGATCCACGGTTCCATCCATTTCCATACTCACCAATTCGTCAACCACTGCTGCTTTTTGTTGTTTGGCTAGCTTGATGCTGTTTTGAGGAATCTTCCATTCCAACATGTTATCCAACTTTTCTCTGAATAACAGCTCATTTTCAATCAATCTCTCTAATACAAACCTGTATGAATCCGTCAATTCATCTCTGATTTGCTGGAATACTTCCGCACTGTTTGTTCTGTCAATAAGATCCATCATACAAATTGTTGATAATTTTGGTGACATTTCAATCGTTTGAACGGAAAATTGATTTCTTTTCCACAATTCTTGAAATACCGCAAAACACCTGTCCCCTTTTGTAACCATGTTACTCATACACAATGTTCCCTCTCTTTTAAAACCAGGTAAAGCTGTTCGTTTCCACACGTTTGTTGTGAAATCGAACAATTCGAGGTAAATTGTGTTCTCTTGCCAAACATGCAACGCGTGACCATTTTCTACTTCTGAAATGAACATAAGTCGGATATTACAGGAATGAAGGCTTACGTATGAGGTTGATAAAATCCATTGTCTTTCCTTCAACATTGTCATAACAAAACCTGTTCAATTCCTCTTCTTCTCCATTTTCAATTTTGGAAACAATCATTGAACGTTCATCTAAAAAATGCTCCTTTGCATACACTTCACCATTATTTTCCATAAGATCCAGATCATTGCCGGCAGGAACATTCTGAAATTACACGTTCGACTCAGATAGTTCATTGACACTTACATGAAAAGAAATGTCCACAATTTCATTCGTCGTTAAGTTGATTTTCATCAGTGATTTTTCATCATTTTCTGAAGTTTTTACAACGTACAAATAATTCCCAACAATTGGTCCGAAGGAGTGGTGAACTTCAGAAAATGAGATTAAAAATTGCCATTCTTGTGTGTTTCCATCAAACTTGAATACCGAAATTCGCGCTTCATCGGTCATCCTATTGGGTAGTATGAAGATGCCGTAGATGGAATTTTGAAAACTTTTAACATCAAATAAATGTCCGTGCGTTTTCTTTTCAGGAAACACGCAATCGACTGTTTCCAGTGTAAGTGTGTCTGCAAAATGTGTTTTTTTTATTTTGTTATTATCTATCTTTTACAATTATGTTTTTCGAAAATATACATTTATCGTTTCTTACCTGTTTCAAACTTATACAATTGCTCATGCAGAAATGTAGTGAAACTTTCGTTGTTGAACAAAATCCAAATAGTATCACCAACAAGAACAGCATGTATATTTGGTCTGTGTATTGTAGAGGCAAACGGAATCATCGTTTTCGTAACGAAGCAACTCATGACTAGCCTTAAAAAATAAAAATTAATACAGAAACAACAAAAAATTCGTAAGAATGTCAAACGGTCAGGTGCACCACCTTACGCATCTTTGCGTCAGTTTAATGGTGTGCATGGCTCATCGATTGGCTGTGAACAAGTGTATAAGAACAGTGTAGAACGGTGCGTGTGACGACAGTCAGATCAATTAAAGAAACATACATATGACACTGTTCATAGAAATTTTCATGACGAAAAAGGACCGTACAAACGCACTCTGTCAATTTTAATCTGAGTTTCAAAATAGTTCAACAACCGTTTTCGTGCAGTTTTTTTTGAATACTAGACAATGGAACGGGATTATGGATATGTATTGATGTTCAAAAGATTAGAAGATAAACTGCGGGCGACGAGAAAAGATCCAGAAATAATATTGTAAAACGAACAGACTCGGAAAATGGGGTGTGAGGTGTTGAATGAAAAAAAAGAAAGAGAGTGTAGGCTGAGAGAGAGAGAGCGAACTGGGAGGGGAGCATGCTTGTATACTTGTTGACAAGCGTTGTCAAGGCGACCATCACACGCATTTTTATGCGAGTGGGTGTGAGTGATAAACATGAAGAATATTCGAGCAAAAGAAAACAAGATACGGCCAGCTACACGTAAAACTTTTGAAAGACTTGAGGAAAGTAGGGGGAAATGAGAAATACCCTTTTTTGTTTTTGTGAGACGCATGTGGCATATTGCGCAATATTAAAAATAGTATAAATGCTCAGTATCAGTGGCTCGTTTCTATCTCGCGTTTCTACCTCTCACTTTTCAATTTTGTGAGCATCATCAAAATATTGATGACCAAAGTCTATTAGAAAACAATGAATACATAGGATTAGTTAGTAAGGATCAATGAATATTCAAGTATAAAAAAACTAAGAGAGTCGGAAAATGAAGTGTTGGGCGGTGAAAAGGGAAAAAGGTGTGAGCTGTGAGCGAGCATAGAATTTGAGGAGGGCATGCTTTGTTGACAAGCGTTGTCAAGGCGACCAGCACATGCAGTTTTATGCAAGTGGGTGTGACAGATAAACATGAAAAATATTTGAGAAAAAGACAACAAGCTACGGCCAGCTGCACGTAAGAGACTTGACACGGAAGGGTCCCCAGCATAAGTTGCGATACAGCAATAAGACCTATTCCATGTTGTAGAGCATGGTCGATAGTCTAGAAAACACTTTTTAATATCTGCCACCGAGTGATCTACAGTGATCTACAGTAAGTCAAACAGGAACAATAGTACCCGAAAATGCTGAAAATGACTGTTTTTGAAGATGAAATGCATTGTTAATAGTTAGATTATACTACTGTATTTTTAAACCGTTTCAATTACCTTCAAAAACAGTCATTTTCAGCATTTTCGGGTACTATTGTTCCTGTTTGACTTACTGTAGATCACTGTAGATCACTCGGTGGCAGATATTGAAATGTGTTTTCTAGACTATCGACCATGCTCTACAACATGGAATAGGTCTTCTTGCTGTATCGCAACTTATGCTGGGGACCCTTCCGTGTGAGATAGGTAGAGAGAAGTGAAAAATACATTTTTTTTTGTTTTTGTGAGACGCATATGGCAACTTGTGCAATATTAATAATAATAGTATGAACGCTCATGGTCGCTCACCGAAATATTTTTTACACCACTCTAAAATTCTTCATTCCAAAACAAAACTGAACGTTTTTTCAGAAACACCGAAACTCGGAATCCAAATTATTTTTTAGTCAAGTAGGACAAGAATCAAAAAAAAAGTCAATGCGACATTCAGAACAGATGTAACTTATCCAAAAATCATCCGAAATTTCGGTGGATTACAATTTGTGCTATCAATTGGGATAGCGAAAAACCGGAAAGATTTTGAGAAAAAAGCAAAATGTTGATATTCATTGTAACCATCAAAATGTTATCAATAACTGGAACAGCTATTGTATTGTATGTTTTGAAAGACTTTGCAATTTTACTTTTCATGTATCACTTTTTGTTTTGGTTAATTTTGTTGTAATAAAATTTGAAACACTCTTCGTTCGGTTAAAAAAAGCTCAAAATCAGCAACATTTTCAGCAAATCTTTCACCAGTTTTTCACCAACAGAAGTCTTTTCTTGATCTGTGGTTTGAAAATAGAGGATTGAGCCTGAAGATAAAAAAGAGCAAGTGATGAAGCAGCAAATGTTGCAGTTGTTACATTTCTACTTGAAAAATCGTGAAATCATCAAAACACATAAAGGCATTTGATACTGTTAATTCTGATTCCTTTGATGGAAGTTCAAATAAAACCTAATAAATTTTTATCAAAATGTATTCCAGTTGAATAGAAAGGTTATCGTGATATATGTACTAATTAGTAATTGTTAGCTTTTTTTAAAACTATATTTTATCGTTTGTTCAAACGTCTTCAGTTATTCGAGTCGTACCTATTGGAAAAGATCATGAGTAAATGCGCGACGGTGGGAAAAGTGAGCATGGGACGAAAACGGAGCGAGCGTGGGACAGAATTCCCGGACCATGGGATGGTTTTTCATGAGCATGGGACAGATTTTCACGAGCGTGGGACAGTATAATAGAACAATATCATGTTGGGTCTCGTCACTTGACAGAGATGTCTATAATAGAATAGCTTGCAATTGGCCTTTCAAACGGAAAATAAATAAAAGTGACAAAACCCAACGTAATATTGTTCTATTATATCGTCCCACGCTCGTGAAAATCTGTCACATGCTCATGAAAAACCATCCCATGGTCCGGGAATTTTGTCCCACGCTCGCTCCGTTTTCGTCCCATGCTCACTTTTCCCACCGTCGCGCCGTTACTCAAGATCATAACCATGCATGTCTTTTAGCTCTTTCAAATCAACACGACTTTCCACACTCATTACCGTTCTTTTCTGGTAAAAAAGCATGTTGACAAAGGCTTGTGAAAAAACATACAAATATTCCTCCAAAGTTGTACTTTGTAAATTCTCAATGCCCGTTCAATGCTTTTGCTATTTTGCAAAATGTATGTACAGAAATCGAAAATATATCCAAAATGGTACATATCCAATACTTCCATTAGTTGAATGATATTTCGTCTGGAAAAGTATCAGTTGCTCGGAAAATATTCAACCCCATATTATAAGACCATCTCATTTTTAAACTCGGCCCACTTTATACTGCTCGGCTCATCAGAGCCGAAACTTCTTTAATAAACTTACCGAGTGACGAAACAAACTATGCGCACTTGATAGATATTTCTGATAGACGATGCATCTGCTCAAAATAAGTAGCACAAGGGAAGCAACCCAAGTTCGGTCAAAAAAAGTAAACACGGTTTATATAATACTAAAAACTTTATTATCAAACAAAAGTGCAAAATAAGAAATATTTGGGAAAAGTGAGTCAGATGTTGAAGATGAGGATATATGTGAATGCAATCCAGCCAGATGGGAATTCCCCTGGAAAAATTGAGATTATTGAATATTCAAAAACTATAAAAATACCATCAAGTGCATCTTCGCAGGCTTCTTCAAACACCTCCGTGAAATTATCCTCTTGGGTGTCCGTCATCTCGTATTTCTCCACCATTTCCTCAATGAATTCATACATTCGGATTGCAGGATCATAGTGGATAGTAGTCGGTACTCCATCTTCTTCAATTTGCATTTCGAATGAGAACAGAATATTGTCATTTCCGGAATCTGAATTATTATTTTAAGAATAAATTTGGTATTTGAAAAACTTACTTCTGACGCGATTGCGCATTGCGTACTTTAGAAGGGCTTTGGATGTAGACATTCTAGATCAACGTTTCACAAGTTATTCGGCTAAACCTGAAATAGATAATTTCGTATAATTTTTTAGTGACGGGCGAGAGTGTGAGCAAATAGGCCTAAGATTATTATAACGTTTTTCCCAATGAGGTAATGCAAAAACTGAATTGAAAATCGGCTATAGCGCAAAAAAAGGATGCGAATCAAAAAAAAATGTGCCAAAAAATATGCACGGGGAGGGGAGATATGCTCGAAAATGGGCCAAAAAATTAAAGAATCAATCAATATTTTTTTACTGCAATTCAAATTAAGCTACAGTACCCTTGACAACCTGCGTATCAAACTTCAAACTTTGGCGCCAACCCAAAAAGATCAAAGGTATGTATTTTTTGTTGAGAAAGTGTTCATAGGGTGAATTTTCGTCCTGATTTCAAAAAATTTGGTTAAAATCGTGTCTGACATACCTGTGAGCACATTATGTGCTCTTTTTTGTCTAAAACATGCTCAAAATCATTTTTTCGCCTATTTGTTCATTAAAAATGCTCCCCGGGGTGAATTTTCGCGCTGATTCCGAGAAATGTGATGAAATTAATTTTTGACGTCTCCGTGAGCACTTGTTTTGCTCTTTTTCGTCTGAAAATGGCTCAAAATCAATTTTTCAAGTTTTTTAAAATTAAAAATGCTGCCCGGGGGAGCTTTGTGCTCTGGATCCGAAAACTTTGTTAAAAATTGCATCTGAGCCGTCTGTGAGCCCCTAATGTGCTCTTTTTGTCTGAAAATGGTACCCTTGACAACCTGCGAATCAAACTTTGAACTTAGGCAAATCAAAAGTATGTATTTTTGGCTGAGAAGGTGTTCATAGGATGAATTTTTGTCCTGATTCCAAAAAATTTGGTTAAAATCGCGTCTGACATACTTGTGAGCACATAATGTGCTCTTTTCGTCTGAACATGGCACAAAATCACATTTTTAAACCATTTTTTCAATAAAAATGTTTCCCGGGGGAAAATTGTGCTCTGATTTCAAGAATTGTGATGAAAATAATTTCTGATCGCACTGTGAGCACATAATGTGCTTTTTTCGTCTAGAAATGGCTCAAAATCAATTTTTCAACTCACTTTTCAAAAATTTTTCCCGGGCGCAAACTTGTGTTCTGATTCCAAAAGTTTTGATGAGATTGATTTTTGACGTCGCTGTGAGCACTTATTGTGAGCTTGTTTATTACATGATATCCAAAAAAAAGTCTGAAAAAGGTTGAACATATCAAAATCAGATCTCACAACTCTTTGAGATTTCTCTTGTTGTTGGACATGCAAACCAAAATAAACAGAAATCCAAGGAATGAAAATATATAGATCACAAATCAGCAACCTCCGTTTTGTATAATATAAGACGATTCTCCACTAAATTCATAGTCATTAATATATTGGTTTGCTATAATTTTCCAAATGGAACTGTCCTTGTTGCATTTCCCGAAACTAAATAAAAATGTTTATTTGAAATTTTATGTTAAAATTAGCTTACTTGACATACTTGCCAATTCCTTGGCATTCCATTCAGCAAAACAGTTTTGCTAATATTCAAATTGCATTTTGGCTGAAAACACTTTTTTGAGTCGAGATTGATGTGTATTGAACTTTATTCTGTAGAAGTTGTGATCGTAGAATTGCCGACTACCAAATCAATTTTTCACAATTTGTCTAAATGGTGTATATAACACATATATTTTTTCATGACATAGATAATCAAATCATCAAACATGGCTCAGTTGATATGAAAAATTAGCACCATGCATTGTCTGAAATTTTCGAAACACTTCTGTTTACTGATAAGATCTTGCTGGAAAATTTTGAAACTCCTTCCAATTCTTATTTTGGATGCGAGAGAGGAAAAACAAAAACAGTACAACAAACTATTTGAGCGCAACAACCCAAAATGTAGAATTACTACGAACAAAAACATTGTAAGTGACACAAAAACCAAACATTGTTTCAAAATACACAAAAGAATGGTTTCCTTTTTTTGAAATCAAGCTTAGTCACAATTATTTTGATATATTGTTTCAATGGAGGGCAGTTACTCAAGATAATTCATTTCCGCTGCTTCACCTCGTTATTGTGGAAGTGTGGGAATTGTTGTTACCAAAATGTGATATGACATCTTCTGTTTTCAGTTTATCAGAAAAACGACATAAAAACAGTATGTTTATTGAATTCGAATCATGGAAACCTTTGAAAATTTATCGGTGAAAAGAAACAGAAAATCTAATCAACAGAATAATCCGAATGAGAGTCATATGCAATTTACACAATGCCAGGACCGATATCGTCGTCAGAATCAGAGAAACTGTCATCATCAGAGTCAATGCCTTCGACTTCTTCAAAAATATGATGTTCGACATCAGCAACGACTCCACGAGGCAAGCGGTGATCTTCTTCCGCCCATCCCGCTATCCGTTCATCGACAATTTCTCTGTTACTATAATCGAGTGGTCCACGGTTTTCATCTTCCGATTCCGATTCATTTTCTCCGTCAGTGATATCCGAATCACTATGATCAGAGAAATCACTGTCAAATACAATACGAAGTTTCCGCTGAATGATGTGATCCACGGTTCCATTCCTTTCCATATTCACCAATTCGTCAACCACTCCTGCTTTTTGTTGTTTGACTAGTTTTCGGCAGTTTTCGGAAATTTTCCATTCCAACATATTATCTAACTTTTGTCTGAATAATAGCTCATTCTCAATCAATTTCTCCACTACAAACCTGCATGAAACCGTCAAACCCTCTTTGATTTGTTGAAATACTTCCGAACTGTTTGTTCTGTCAATAAGATCGATCATACAAATTGTTGATAATTTTGATGTCATTTCAATCATTTGAACAGAATATTGATTCCTTTTCCACTTTTCTCGAAACACCGCAAAACACTTGTCCCCTTTTGTAATCATGCTACTGATAAAGACTGTATCCTCTCTTTTGAAACCCGGTAGAACAGTTCGTTTCCATTTGTTTGTTGTAAAATCGAACAACTCAATGTAAATTGTGTTCTCCTCGGCAGACCTTCCATCTTCTCGCAACAAGTGACCATTTTCCACATCTGGAATAAAAATATGTTGGATATAACAAAAATATAGGGCTTACGTCTGCGGGTGGTAAGAAACATTGTCTTTCCCTCAATATTTTCATAACAAAACCTATCCATTTGGACTTCTTCTCGATTTTCAACTTTGGAGACAACTATTAAACGTCTATTTCTAAAATGCTCCTTTGCATACACTTCACCATTGTTTTCCATTAAACTCAGATCATTGTGACCAGGAACATACTGAAATTCCACATCTAACTCGAAAGGTTCATTGGCACTTACATGAAAAGGAATTTCCACCATTTCATTTGTCGTTAAGTTGACTTTCATCAATAACTTTTTATCTTCTTCTGTCGATTTTACACAGTACAAATGATTATCAACAATTGGTCCAAACGAATTGTGAAAATCAGAAAATGAAATCAAAAATTCCCAATCTTGTGTATTTGTATCGAACTTGAACACCGAAATTTGAGGTTCGTCCGTCATCTCATTGGGTGGTACAAAGAAGCCGTAGATAGAATTTTGAAAACTTTTTACGTCAATCAAATCTCCATACGTTTCCTGGTCAGGAAACACGCAATCGACTGTTTCCAGTGTCAGTGAGTCTGCAAAATCATGTTTTTTCAAAATATACATTTATTGTTTCTTACCTGGTCGAAACTTATAAAATTGTTTTTTTGGAAGTAGAGTGTCTTCTTCGTTGTTGAACAACCACCAAATGAAATCGCCAACCACAACAGCATATACTTCCGGTGTGTGTGTTGTAGGGCCAAACGGTACCGTCATTTTCGTAACAAAGCAGGTCATGATTAGCCTTAAAAAATGAAAATTGGTAGAGAGGTAACGAATATTTGTAAGAATGTCAAATGGTCAGGTGCACCACCTTACGCATCTTTGCGTCAGTTTGATGGTACGAATGGATTATCGATTGGCTGTGAACATGAACAATGTAGAACGGTGCGTGTGACAACAGTCAGACCAATTAAAGAAACATGCGTATGCACGACATCCTCAGCCTGACACTGTCCATAGAATTTAGCATGACGAGAAAAAAGCGTGAAAACGAGGTCTACTGGCAATTTTAATCTGGTTTTCAATAATCCAAGAATAACGAGAAAGTTCATATCGAAATGAGCACCGAATAATTTTTGAACTAAAATTGTATAAACCTTGAATATTTATCAATAAATACTGGCTTTTCATAGGTATTCATTATATTGTTATAAACTCTTTTAAAAAATGAGAAGTGAGTGCCGGGAAAAAAAAGATTTATTATGAAGTATGTATTGTTTGTTAGTATTGCTTAGTGAATCTCGAAAACAAAATACTACGAATTCCATTCTTTTTCATCGTTTGTTCAAACATCTCAATATTTTCTTCAGTTGTTCGAGTAGTTCCTATTTGGGAAGTTCATAGCCATGCATGTCTTCTGATTTCATCAAATCAACAAAACTTTCCACATTTACTATTGTATTTTTCTGAAAAAAGAAGCATTTTGACAAAGTTTTGTGAAAAAAAAAACTTACAAGTAATCCATCAAAACAGGATGCTGTCGGTATTGTTCAAAATGTATTTACACCGATCGAGAAGATAGCTAACTTGGTACATATCCAATACTTCCATCAGTTGAACAATATTTTTGTCTGAAAATGTCACAGTTGAATAGAAAAAAGATTTTTATTTGAAATACCTGTAATGTGTCTATCCGGACTGTAGATCATTTGATGAAGTTTTTCACAATCATCAGCGTCGATTCCCGTCAAGTTCAATTCCGTTCTGGATACATATTGGATCCCTCGAGTAAATTCCATTCCTCCAATGAGTCGGGCCGATAGTTGTTGGGTGAATGTGGACTGCAATAATCAAACGCGATGATGTGCAATAAGCAGACCGGTTTCTTTCTCTGCGTCTCTCAACAATCAAGCAGAAATTTGATCTGAGCAAATTACTAATCGCATGGCTAGATAAGGTTTCCCGGTCTAGTAATCTTCTAATTAGTTGTTAATCCGATGCAGGTGAAGAATTATAAGAATAAGCACATATATGCTTTGTCAGGAGGGCATTACTACGAGGATATAAAACATACGTGCAGGAGAGACGAAGAGAAAGAAATGGGTCTGCTTTTTGGCCAAGTGCGCGCGGTTCACTAAAAGCGTGTCAACTCGGCTTAAAGCCAGTATTTTTCCAAAATCTAAAATGTTTTCGAAAACTAAAATCCGAGACTACAAATTCATGTTTTTCAATTTCTAATTTTCAGCCAAACCGAATGAGAAAAATCGGAAAAATAACTACCAACTTACATGGTCATTTTACCGAAATCTGTACCCCATGGCTCTTTCAACACCGGACGGTCTTGCGATATGCAACTTGCGAGCTCGTTGGTGGATTTTGAGATCGGTCAATTTTGTAGAATTTGTTGGAGATATTGAGATCGAATAGTTTTCGGCGACTGAAAAAACCTTTTTTTCTAAATTTTTTGAAAAAAAAGTTCACTTACCCTTCGGTCATTTTGTGTGTGAGTATGTGAGATCAAACAAGTTTCTGCAAAGATAAACTTAAAAGTGTTACATAGATTTATAGATTCATAGATTCATAGATTCATAGATTCATAGATTCATAGATTAATAGATTCATAGATTCATAGATTCATAGATTAATAGATTCATAGATTCATAGATTCATAGATTCATAGATTCATAGATTCATAGATTCATAGATTCATAGATTCATAGATTCATAGATTCATAGATTCATAGATTCATAGATTCATAGATTCATAGATTCATAGATTCATAGATTCATAGATTCATAGATTCATAGATTCATAGATTCATAGATTCATAGATTCATAGATTCATAGATTCATAGATTCATAGATTCATAGATTCATAGATTCATAGATTCATAGATTCATAGATTCATAGATTCATAGATTCATAGATTCATAGATTCATAGATTCATAGATTCATAGATTCATAGATTCATAGATTCATAGATTCATAGATTCATAGATTCATAGATTCATAGATTCATAGATTCATAGATTCATAGATTCATAGATTCATAGATTCATAGATTCATAGATTCATAGATTCATAGATTCATAGATTCATAGATTCATAGATTCATAGATTCATAGATTCATAGATTCATAGATTCATAGAAGCTTCTCAAAATCAGTCAGGCAAAAACGAATCAAAACAAAAAAGCCTTACGTCTTGCAGTTTTTTTCTTTCTCAATCATCATCATCATCAAATATTTGTTACATCGAATTGTCGTCTTGTTGTCGTCATTCATAACTGAAAACTCAGTAACCTGAGCTTTCTTAGCTTAGATGGATTATCCAACAACACTACCCTGCAAGTTTGTAGTTTGAAATAGAGAAAATATGAAGGAAAAATAATCAAAAACACGGGTGCCTCATCGAAATTGACGAAGAAAATAGCTCATAATCAATAATAAAGCATAAAATTATGTATTTGAATTCCTATATTTGAAAGAGTGAGAAAACAATGAGTGAAACGCCTGATAAATAGAGGTAAAAATCGATAGATTGAAGAGAACAGAATAGCGACTGCGGGCGACGAGAGAGCAATAAAATAGAGAAATAGTAGATAGTGCGGAGAGACGCCAAAATGAGAACAAAATGAGGTGGTCGGGCCATCAACAAAAAGGAGAGCAAGGGTGTTTGCTTGGCGTTATGACATTAAAATAGGGAAAGGCTAACACCTCGGCCGATATCAAAGGTTTCCGTTCAAGGTTCAATGTTACGCAAGTCTTATCGACTGGCTGTGAACAGGTGTACAAGAACAGTGTAGAACGGTCCGTGCGACAACAGACAGACCTATTAAAAAAACATGCGTATGCACAACCTCACCACTCTGAAACTGTTCATAGAGATTGGCATGACGAGAACGGAGCGTACAAACGCAATCTACTGTCAATTTCAATCTGAGTTTCAAATAGTTTAACAACGGTTTTTACGCTGTTTGAAACGTCTTTTTTACTTAGCAATGGAACGCGTTTTTACGCACTTTCTTTATCCTGCGCAATTGTCAGTGTACGAATATCGTGGTATTTTAACCAACAAATATTGGGAAAATAATATAACAGATTTTCAGTACTGTTCTTGAAAGAAAAAAATGTTGTTTTGAAAGAAAAATAATGGAGTTGCATGTCTTATGGGTGAATGAAAGGGTATCAAATTAATTTTTTGTTAAAATTATTGAAAAGCATTGTAAATAGGTTTCGCAAAAATGGAATGCGTATGAAACGAAGAGACTCGGAAAAAGGAGTGTGGGGTGTGGTGTCGAGCCAAAAGGAGGAAAAAGGTGAGCTAAGAGCAAGCTCAGAGATGGAGAGGCACCTGCTCAGTATTCTTGTTTCCAAGTGTTGCCAAGGCAACCAACACACACACACTTTATTTGAGTGGGGGTGAGTGTTGAAGATATATAATAGTTGAGAGAAAGACAACAACATTTTACTTTTTCAAATGTGAGTGGATCTGAAAAATTTTATCAAAATATGATCAATACATCTTCATACTTATCTTTATAAAATTTCTAAAACTACATCATAGGAAAACATTTCGTTCATTACTGAATAGTATCAAAATGCGGTCATCAGCTAAAACAGTGTGTACATGAGGATGGTTTGTCGAACTGAGTCTGGTAAACGTTGGAAAGTACAACAGCAGTCAGAGGAATCATCGATACATATGCATGCGTGTTTTCAATCCGTTAACCTATGCATCTTATCATGCCATGCAAACTGAACAATATTAGAAGATCGTTTATTGTAAACAGAAATAATAATCAACAGAATAATCAGAATGAGAGTCATTCACAATTCTTACGATGGGACCAAAATCTTTGTCAGAATCGAGGAACTGTCATCATCAAAGTTAACATCTTCCCCTTCATCAAGAATTTGACGTTCAAAATCCGCATCGACTTCAGGCGGCTATCGATGATCTGCTTCCGGCCATCCCGCAATTCGTTCATCGACAATTTCTCTGTTACTATATCGGAGTGGTCCATGGTTCTCATCCTCCGATTCCGATTCATCTTCTGCGTCAGTGTAATCCGAATCACTCTCATCAGAGAAATCACTGTCAAATACAGTCCGAAGTTTCCGCTGCATGCGATGATCCACGATTCCATTCATTTCCATATTCTCCAATTTTTCAACCACTCCTGCTTTTTGTTGTCTGGCTAGTTTGATGCAGTTTTCGGGGATCTTCCATGCCAGCATGTTATCCAACTTTTGTCTGAATAATAGCTCAGAATGAATTTGCAACCAATCTCTCTATTACAAACCTGCATGACATCGTCAAATCATCTCTGATTTTTTGAAATATTTCTGCGCTGTTTGTTCTGTCAATAAGATCCATCATACAAATTGTTGATAATTTTGGTGTCATTTCAATCATTTGAATGGAATATTGGTTTCTTTTCCTCTCTTCGTGAAACACCGCAAAACATTTGTCCTCTTTTGTAATCATGTAACTGATACAAACTGTTCCCTCTCTTTTAAAACCCTGTAGAACAGTTCGTTTCCACACGTTTGTTGTGAAATCGAACAATTCGAGATATATTGTGTCATCCTCGATAACATTTATCTCTTCGTTATAATGATAAGACCGCACCGCGTGACCATTTTCTACTTCTGAAATGAAAATATGTTAGATATTACAGGAATGTAGGCTTACGTATAAGTTTGGAAAAAAATATTGTCTTTCCCTCAACATTGTCATAATAATACCTTTCCACTTCCACTTCTTCTCCATTTTCAATTTTGGAAACAACCATTAAACGATCATTTGAAAAATGCTCCTTTGCATACACCTCACCATTATTTTCCATAAGATCCAGATCATTGCCGGCAGGAACATTCTGAAATTACACGTTCGACTCAGATGGTTCATTGACACTTACATGAAAAGAAATGTCCACAATTTCATTTGTCGTTAAGTTGACTTTCATCAATGACTTTTCATCTTCTATTGTCGGTTTTACACAGTACAAATAATTATCAACAATTGGTCCAAACGAATGGTGAAAATCAGAAAATGAAATTGAAAATTGCCATTCTTGTGTGTTTCCATCAAACTTGAATATCGAAATTTGCGATTGATCCATCATCTCATTGAATTTGAGGAAGAAACCGTAGATATAATTTTGAGAACTTTTTACGTCAATCAAATATCCGTAAGTTTCCTTTTCAGGAAACACACAATCGACTGTTTCCAAAATAAGTGAGTCTGCAAAATGTACGTTAATATTTTTGATTTTATTATTATCTATTATGTTTTTCAAAATATCCATTGATCTTACCTGCTCCCAACGTATAGAATTGCCGTTTTGAAAGCAGGGCGTGTGTTTCGTAGTTGAATAACATCCAAATAGTTTCCCCAACTAGGACAGCATATACATCCGGAACGCGTGCTGTAGAGCCAAACGGAATCGTCGTTTTCGTAACAAAGCAAGTCATGATTAGCCTTAAAAAAGGAAAATTGGTAGAGAGGTAACGAATATTTGTAAGAATGTCAAATGGTCAGGTGCACCACCTTACGCATCTTTGCGTCAGTTTGATGGTGCGCATGGCTCATCGATTGGCTGTGAACAGGTGTACAACAACAGAGTAGAACGGTCTGTGCAACAACAGACAGACCAATTAAAGAAACATACGTATGCACGACCTCCCCAGCCTGACACTGTCCATAGAAATTGGCATCACGAGAAAGAAATGTACAAACGCTAGGAAAATAAGAAATCGTTTATTGTGTGCAGAAAAATTAATCAACAGAATAATCAGAATGAGAGTCATCTGCAATTTCCACGACGCCGGGTCCGAAATCGTTGTCAGAATCAGAGGAACTGCCATTATCAAAGTTAACTTCTTCGCCTTCAACAAAAATTTGCCGTTCGAAATCAGCATCGACTCCAGGAGGCAAGCGATGATCTGCTTCCGGCCATCCCGCAATTCGTTCATCGACAATTTCTCTGTTACTATATCCTAGTGGTCCATGGTTATCATCCTCCGATTCCAATTCATTTTCTGCGTCAGTGTAATCCGAATCACTATCATCAGAGAAATCACTGTCAAATACAGTCCGAAGTTTCCGATGCGTGTCATAATCCACGGTTCCATGCCTTTCCATATTCACCAATTCTCTTACCACTGCTGCTTTTTGTTGTTTGGCTAGTTTGATGCGGTTTTCGGGGATCTTCCATGCCAGCATGTTTTCCAACTTTTGTCTGAATAATAGCTCATTCTCAATCAATTTCTCCACTACAAACCTGCATGAAACCGACAAACCATTTTTGATTTGTTGAAATACTTCCGCACTGTTTGTTCTGTCAATAAGATCCATCATACAAATTGTTGATAATTTTGGTGTCATTTCAATCATTTGAATGGAATATTGGTTTCTTTTCCCCTCTTCGTGAAACACAGCAAAACATTTGTCTCCTTTTGTAATCATGTTACTGCTACACAATGTTCCCTTTCTTTTAAAACCCGGTAAAGCAGTTCGTTTCCACTCGTTTGTTGTGAAATCGAACAGTTCAAGATAAATTGTGTTATCCTCGACATCCCTTCTATTCTCGCGATGCTGAACAACTTCCAAGGCATGACCATTCTCTGCATCTGGAATGAAAACACCGCATTTCCTCAATTACAACGGCACCTCGAGTAGAACGGCACCTTGAATAGAGCGGCACTTATATTAGTTGAATTTTTATATGGTCTTATTTTCAACGGTTGAAAATAAAAGCGGCATGCGGTTCTAATCGAGGAAATACGGGATGTCGGATATCACAGGAATGAAGGGCTTACGTATGATGTTACTGAAATCCATTGTCGCTCCCTCAACATTGTCATAACAAAACGTATCCAATTCCACTTCTTCTCCATTTTCAAATTTGGAAACAACAATCCAACGATCATCTGAAGAATGCTCCTTCGCATACACTTCACCATTATTCTCAATGAGATCCAGAGTATTGCGGGAAGGAACGTACTGAAATTCCACATCTAAATCAGATGGTTCATTGACACTTACATAAAAAGGAATGTCCTCAATTTCATTCGTTGTTAGGTTGACTTTCATAATTGATTTTACATAATCTTCTGAAGTTTTTACAACGTACAAATAATTCCCAACAATTGGTCCAAACGAGTGGTGAACTTCAGAAAATGAGATCAAAAATTCCCATTTTTGTCTGTTCGTATCAAACATAAACATCGAAACTCGCGCTTCATCGATCAACTCATTGGGAAGCAAGAAGAAGCCGTAAATGGAACCTTGAAAACTTTTTACATCAAATAAATGTCCGTGCGTTTCTTTTTCAGGAAACGAGCAATCAACTGTTTCCAGAGTAAATGAGTCTGCAAAATGTATCTTTTTGATTTTATTATCATCTATCTTTTACAATTATGCTTTTTGAAAATATACATTGATCGTTTCTTACCTGTTTCAAACTTATAGAAGTGTTTTTCTGGAAGTAGAGTTTCTCTTTTGTTGCTGAACATGACCCAAATAGTATCATCAACTAGAACAGCATGTACATCTGGTCTGTGTAATGTAGAGCCAAACGGTATTGTTGTTTTTGTAACAAAGCAACTCATGACTAGCACTAAAAATTAAAAATTAATACAGAGGCAGCAAAAAATTTGTCGGAATGTCGATCGGTCAGGTGCACCACGTTGCGCATCTTTGCGTCAGTTTAATGGAATGTCTCATCGATTGGCTGTGAACAGTATAGAACGGTGCATGCTACAACAGTCAGGACAATTGGAGAAACATAAGTATGCCCGACCTCACCACCCTGACACTGTCCATAGAAATTGGCATGACGAGAAAGGAACGTCCTCTACTTTCAATTTTAATCTGAGTTTCAAGATTCCAAGAATAACGATGAAGTTCATGTCGGAATGTGCACCGAATTATTTTGCAACTAAAATTGTATAAATCTAGAATATTCATCAATAAATACTTAATTTTGATATGTATTCATTGTTTTCTTATGGACTCTGCTCTTCAATATTTTGATGATGCTCATAAAATTGAAAAGCGAATGAAGGAAATGAGATTTCAAAGTGATTTTAAAATGACATAAAAGAAATTATAGCAGAAATTCAGTCCGGTCTCCAACAGCATTGCTGATAAAATTGTATTGGAAAACATGAAAAAGAGCCACTGATACTAAGCATTTATATTATTATTAATATTGCGAAATATGCCAAATGCGTCTCACAAAAACAAAAAAGTGTATTTTTCACTTATCTCAAGTCTCTCAAAAGTTTTACGTGCAGCTGGCCGTATCTTGTTGTTTTCTTCTCAAATATTATTTATGTTTATTACTCACACCCACTCGCATAAAATTGCGTGTAATGGTCGCCTTGACAACGCTCGTCAACAAAGCATGCGCCCCTCGAATTCTATGCTCGCTCACAGCTCACACCTTTTCCCTTTTTCACCGCCCAACACCTCATTTACCGACTCTCTTAGTTTTATTATCCTATTTCTCCGTTTTCTTGCTATCTTGTCACACGTAATTAGCCTCCTGATCTTTTGAATATCCATGCATATATGGATATCCATAATCATATGGCTTATCGATTGACTGTGAACAGTGTACGAGAACAATGAAGAACGGTCCGTGCGACGACAGTCAGATCAATTAAAGAAACATGCGTATGCACGACCTCACCACCCTGACACTGTACATAGAAATTGGCATGACGAGAAAGGACCGTGCAAACGCGCTCCACCTGCGTTGAGCGGGAATCCTATCCTCTTATTCCGAGATGTTAGCCCTCTCTTCTCTTCATGTCATTTATACAAGTCGACCTTCGCAGTCCTTTTTGTTGATCGCCCTACCCCATTTTTTGTGTCTTTGTCCCTATCCACTATTTCTCCATCTTCTTGCTAGCTCGTATAGTTTTTCTGGTCTCTCCAAAAACTCATGACTGCCATATCACCCAATCTATTGATTTTCATCGGCTTTTTCTCTAGCTTCTTCTATTTGGACGTTTCGCCCTTTGTTGTTCTGGTTCATTTGACTGTAAGAATTCAAAATTTCAATTTCATGATTGATTATAAATTATGAGCTATTTTCTTTGTCAGCCTTCTCTCTTTTTTTCCGTTTTCTCAGCTCGACCCCTTCCCTCCTTTTTTGTTAATCCCCCTTCACCTCGTTTCCCCCGTCTCTCCGTTCCACATACTATGTATTTCTCCATCTTCTTGCCACTCGGCCACCGCTTTCGCTCTTCTGGTCTCTCTAAATAGCCATGTGCCCCCCCCCCCCCCTCCCCATCTATTGATTTCCATCGGCTTCTTCTCTAGCTTCCACTGATTTTTAAGTCTTTCACTCATTGTTTTCCCGTTATTTTGAATGTAACAATTTGCCAGTTTTCTATTATAAATTGAGGAGTTTTTTTCCATAAATTTTTATTGTTCATTCGTGTATTTTTCATTTTCATTTTGCATCGTATTTTCACAATTTCAAGCAATTTTTTCAGGGTAATATTGTTGGCCACCAACTAAGCCACTAACTCGGTTACAAATCGAGTTATCCAGTGATGCTGAAAGAATACACAATTATTGTATCAAAACTGACACCTGCTTCCAGTTGTGGATTTGATGATTCAAAGGTGATTTAATTTTTAAAACGTGGACCAAAATTTTGCTGAGATGTTTTGTTTGAAAAAAATTGACGGCTGTGTCATAACTTTCATATATGCTTGAAAAAGTACAAAATACATCAAGAACCGATATTTTGATAAGCTCCAACTCCAAGTAGCGATAATCTACTACCACCAAGTCCACTGACTAGGTTTGAAATTTATGAAGAATAAATTCGTATTTGCTTGAGTCAAAAAATTCCATAGCTCCTTCGAATTTGAGCATTTCTTGACACATGAAATTTTCGGATTTTTTCCAAAATCAACCGCCGTTTCTCCGTTCTCATGATGTATGTGTACGTCAACTCTTTGAACTATGAAACAATAGTGTAGCTACAGTATCCTACAGTACTCCTCTTCAAACCTGCTTCGAATTATGAAATAATCCTATAGCTAGAGTATCTTACAGTAATCTCCTTCAAATTGTTTTTGACTATGTTATGATTCTACAGTACAATACAGTACATCAAACAATTCTTCTAAGTTTCAGTCGGTGTTCCAAACTTCCAAAAAACTGTCGCGACTGACGTTGGTGATCGATATGGTGTTCGCTATAATACTGAAATAGTGAGTTCCCCCCAACTTTCATAGCTCAATTATGAGCTCATTCCAGGCAAATGCTGCTCAATTCGCTGTTAAAAACGTTGTGGAACGAGCATTTGAATCAATGGAAAAGTTGGACGAAGACTATGAAAATGATCGAGAGACGATAGGTGTGGATTTGGTGATTGCCGGCTCAACATTCAATAGTACTGCCATGTAAAATTCGGATTTGAAATTTTATTTACATGGAGTGCATGTAGGTATCATTGACTTGACAAGGAGTGAGTGATTATCATTTATTGGTATAAATTATATGTATAACAAGTTGAAGGTGTTATCTCGAAGAAGTCCGGAAAATTTTGTTGGAATGCGGCACACCTATTTGGTTCATTGCTACTCACTGTAAGTTGAATTTTATGATTTGAAAAAATGGCTCAGTGATACAATATGTTGTCGAGCATTTTTGATACACTTTACTTTCATTTGTTACACTTTCCGTTAGTGAACAATCTACAGTAGACTACAGTAGGCCAGACCAGAGCATCAGTGTCTGAAGATATGAATAGTTACAGTTTTGAAAATACGAGAAGTTATACATCATTAGTAATACATTATGCCTGTATCAAAGTTGCTTCAACGTTCACAACTTTCAAAATCGGTAGTATGGGTTACTGTAGTTCCGCATACTGTAGTGTTATGTAAATAGTCGTTTCACAATTTGTGATTATCAGCCATAAAAGTCTCTTACAAAAAGTTATAATTAATTGGACATACATAAATGAAACATAAGTTTCATAAATGCTTGAAAAAGTACATAAATAGATTGGGCACCTATATTTTGATAAGCTCCAACTCCAAATAATCTACTACCACCAAGTCCATTTCTAGGTTTGAAATTTATGAAAAATAAATTCGTATTTGCTTGAGTCAAAAAATTCCATAGCACCTTCCAATTTGAGCATTTCTTGACACATGAAATTTTTGGATTTTTTACAGAATCGACAAAGCTTGAAATGATGGTGATCCACTTTCTCCAATCTGGTGTCACACCATGCATTTTTCCAAATCTCCACACATATATTTTTGATAAGCACAATCAGGAGAGAGAAGTGTTATGGAACAAAGATCGCGGTATCCAATACGACAATATGGTTTGGTATCCGGATTTTACTGAATCAAAATCAGGTATTTCTCTGCCGTCTCACTATATCAACACAATATCTCACTTTTCAGAAATGCCGAAAAACAAACAATCAATTTCTGAGCCGATTGTCGGTTTCTTCAAATATTTTCCAAGGATAATAAAAGTGAAAAGGTGCTGAGAAGAGCATTAGAGAAGCAGTCGGGACTATTTGAAGAAAAGAAGTTTTACATAATTAATTTTTTTTGTTTTTTATTGTTGATCTATGAGTAAAAATTTTATTTAGTTTTGTTATATTAGTGGAGTGAGGAGTTTTATTATAAAAACTGCAAAATAAGGTTTTTACACTTTTTTTCATTACTTGTGTCACAAATGAAAGCCAATAATCAAAAGAAATATTACTGTTACAGTCTTTTTTTGATTTTCAACAAGATTTGGAATCATGAGTCAAATCTAAACATTTTTTGTGGAACGAGAAGAATTTATGGCAGATAATTCTTAATTATGGTATATTATGGGCATAATAAATAAGGTTGGCTACATTGGATAAGTTGCAAAATTAAATTCATCATATTGGGAATATACTTTCGTGGAAATTGTGACAAGTTTTAAATTCGGTGTATATCAATATAGATTTATATGCCTTTTGGTGTTCATGGTAGTTTTAATAAACGATAAATGAAAAAGAGGAAGAAAATAAAGAAAAATCATATAGCATAGCAATTTTTAATTTTCCATCATCAAAATTTCAGGACGAGACCTCTGCTGCGGTCCTTTCATCAAAGTATATCCCAAAACACATAACATCATTTGTCATTCTTGATCCTGGTAGGGCTTTGCCGTTCAATATACCGCACGAAATTCTTGTAGAAAAAGTTCCCGTAATTGTAAACAACTATACAACTGGTAATTCTATGTCAGATTCTCATAATTTCCTTTTCAAACGCATTTACAAAAAAACTAGGATATTCATTCTGACTCCTCGCTTTTTGCTTCCTTCCAAATCCCTCCGACTCCAAAGAAGAGCAAGATTATCTCCAGTTGCCCGTCACTTTTGCTTATATGTTCACGTATATGTACTGTCGATGGGGTACAAATTTTTCATCACTATCATTTTTCGATTTTGCTTTTTCACTGATTTGTTCTGACTACAAAAATGAATTTATAATTGGGGGGGGGGGGGGGGGTATACGCCACTCTACCTAACAGGTTTCACTGAAAAAATGGAGTCAAAATTTTCGATAATGTGTACTTTTGAGAATGAGAAGAAATTTAACCTCTCATAACTCCGAAGCTTCAGGCGGTCCCGGCCTTGCTGCCTTTCCCTCAAATATTCAATATTTTCATCCCTCACACTTATTCACATAAAAAAATGCGTGTATTGGTGTCGGGCATCTGGAGATAATCCTAATCTTCGGTGGGCTTAGAGGGATTTGGAAGGAGGCAAAAATGGATGATTCAGACTGAATGTTATAATTTTTTTGATTTTGTATGTTGTTATCAGCACCTGATACAAGAGACGAGTCGTGGTATAATCATAAGTTCAACTGTTCAATTGATAAGTGAACCGTGTGATAACCTGAGTAATCTTTCGTCAACTAGCTGTTGTGTTTTATCACAGTCGAACAAACTTATCATCTGATTCGCCATTACTTCAACCATCCGCATGACTGATTTCCCGCTCATTGTTCACTCAAACTACCCACACATATTTGTTACTCATTATTTGGACTTCTCCTTCTGTTTTTATGGTTTAACTTACAAAATGTCACGATATCAGAATTGAACTTACTGAGTGTTCATAAAAAGGACTGGGGCTCTAACGACTTGACTGCGCTAATCGGAAGGATGGAGTCCTCGCGTAACACAAAAAATCTAAATTCGGCAAGTGTGCCTGTCGCGCGTAACATGGCTATCTTCTACCCTATCGTTGTTCCGAAGTTCTAGGCATACCCGGCCGTACCTTGTTGTTTTTCCCTCAAATATTCAATATTTTTATCACTCACACTTTCTCACAGAACAGTGCGTGTGTTGGTCGCCCTGGCAACATTTATCAACAAGTATAGTAAGCATGCTTCCCTCCAGCTCGCTCTCACACCTTTTTCCATTTTTTTGGCTCAACACCCCACACCCCATCATCCAAGTATTTTCGTTTCATAATAATATTTCTCGATCTTCTTGCCCGCTGTTAATCTTCTAATCTTTTGAATATCCATACATATACAAATCTCTAATCCTAATCCCTCAATCTCTGATAGAATTTTCTCTAACTTTATCCATTTTTGGACCATCTGTTATTCATTTTCTTGCTGTATTGACTCTAAATAATCATCAGCATTATTTTACGTATTATGATAAATTCGGCGCAGTTTTCTTCATAAAATTCAGCTTTTCGAGTTGTACTCTTTTTTCCCCAAAGTTTTCATGTGTTGTCAGTTTCCAACTATACTCTTGCAGGGTAATTTGTTCGTCTTGAACTAATGCCTTGTTATCTTTCCCTCAAATATTCTATATCTTTATCACTCACACCTACTCACACAGAAAAATTGTGTGTGTGTTCGTCGCCTTGACAACACATATCAACAAATAAACTAAACATGCCCCCCTCCAGTTCGGTTTCAGCTCACATTTTTTCACCTTTTCACTCAACACTCCACACCCCATTTTCCGCGTCTTGTCGTTTTATCATACTATTTCTCAATTTTCTCCATAATCCCTAAGGTTACATTTTTTCCCTTCAACCCGCCCAACACCCCATTTTTCGTTTCTCGTGATTTTATTTATCCATTTTCATGCATTCTCGTCGCCCGCAGTTAGTCTAATCTTTTGAATATCCATGCATATATTTATATCCATAATCCCTCAATCTCCGATATCATTTTCTTAGCTTTCTCTATTTTTTTTGGTTTATTAATCATTCCTTTTCTCGTGGAATTGACTATAAATAATCATCAGCATTACTTCACGTGTTATGATAAATTAGGCGCAGTTTTCTTCATGATATTCAGCTTCTTGAGTTGCGCTTTTTTTCCCAAAGCTCTCATATGTTCTCAGTTTCAAACTATATTCTTGCAGGGTATGCTGTTGGACATCCATCTAAGCCAAAAAAACTCAGTTCGCTGAGTTTTCAGTTAACCTGAAAGGAAACACAACAACTTTTGGAAACAGCAAAGTTGTGAGAAAGCTCGTGTTAGCAACACCAGCAGCCAGAGCCACACAATCAGTGTCATCGCTATGGTTCTACTTGTCCTTGGACATTCTCATCCAAGTAGTATACTGATGACTTGCTATCAGATAAATATCTTTGGTTTTCAGATGATAGAAACGATGTCTACAAGATCCTTCCATGTTTGAAAGAAGTCATGGATGCATATCAACTGTCATTTAGATTGATGAAATGAAAAGAGTCAAACAATTCAAGCAAGGAAGAGATGGCCAAAAAAATTGAAAGTATTGAGCCAAAGAAAACGATCAAGGACGTGGCTGACTACAAACACGGAAGAGACCATCGAAGCAGCATGCGGTGTCGATCCAACGATTAGAAATGGTGAGACAGAAATTGAGCAGGAAATAATGAACAACTGACTATTTTCCAGATGATGACATGTTCAAAATGCAGGATATGTGCAGAGCAGTGACATTCGCAACGAAGTTTGCCAACCGTCGCCGTCTGGTAGAATCAAATCTCCACCACCACTCTCTCCATGTCTGTCCGGCTGCACTTCTCAACAAATCTCTTCTCCAATACCTCCAATTTATTTAAATAACCTCAACCTTCGTCGGTATTTATTGTTTTTGTTTTCTTATTTTGGTGAGAAAGTTAATAAAAATTGTTAATCCGAAAGTTTTATCAACATATCGAAGAGATAAGGATAAAGTATTTATAAACATGGAAGGGAACATGCAAACAGAAAAGTGTCGGGCGACTGGAGATAATCCTAATCTTCTTTGGATTTAGAGGGATTTGGAACGAGGAAAAAATGGATGAGTCAGACTGGAAGAGTAGTTTTTTGATCTTGTATGTTGTTATCAGTACGTGATAAGAGAGACAAGTCATGGTGTAATTACAAGCTCAACTGTCCAATTGATAAGTGAACCGTGTGATAATATGAATAATATTTTGTCAACTGGCTGTTGTGCTACCAAAATTCATCACAGTCGAATGAACTCATTATCTGATTTGCCCTAACTTCGACCATCCGCATGACTGATTTCAAGATCAAACGTTATTTGCTCAAACTACCCACACACGTTAGTTATGTACTCATTATTTGGACACCTCCTACTGTTTCTGGCTTAGCTTACAATATGCCAAGATTGGAGCCAAGTGGCGATGTCAGAATTGAACTTACTGAACTCATTTGCTGCAATGACGTCTACACATAAATCCTTTTTTAAGAAGGAATGGGGCTCAAACGGCTTGACGGCGCTAATCCGAAGGGCGGTCTATCATCTCATTTTGTTGGGGCTCAGAAGATAGGCTCCCAGGGCCCGTCCATTTTGTGCAATATAAAATATCATGTTTCAGCGTATAACCTTATATTCTCTCCATTGAATTGGAAAAGAAGATTCGCTCACTTTTTTTCCATTTTTTGGTTCAGCACCCCGCCCCCCCCCCCCCCCCCCCAACTTTTCGAGTCACTTCGTTTCATAATAATATTTCTCGATATTCTCTCGAAGCCCACAGTTAATCTTCTTATCTTCTCAACATCCATACATATATGTATATCCATAATCCCTCAATCTCCGACAGCATTTTCTTTAGCTTTTTTCATTTTTTGGATTTTCAGTTATTTCTTTTCCCGTTGAACTGACTATAAAAAATCATTAGCTTTATTTTACGTGTTATGATAAATTAGGCGCAGCTTTCTTCATGATATTCAACTTTTCGAGTTATGTTTTTTCTCCATAATTTTGTGATAATTTCTCAAATTCAAATAACTACTTTGCAGGGTAATGTTGTTTATTTTTATGAACTAAGCTGCAGAAACATCGGTTTACTGCGTTTCCAGTTATTATGAAAGAAAGCTTTTGGAAACAGCAAAGTTGTGAGAAAGCTCGCTCCAGCAACACCAACAGCCGGAACCACACCATCAATGTCATCGTTATGGTTCTACTTGCCTTTGGACAATCTGATCCAAGTCGTATACTGATGACTTGCTATCAGCTAAGTATTTTCGATTTTCAGATGATAAATACTCCACATCGAACGCTGATGTCAACAAAATCCTATCAAGTTCAAAAGTGGTAAGCTTCCATCTAGATTGACAAAAAGAAACGAATCAAACAGTACGATCGAGGAAACGGAGGCGATCCAACAATCAGAAATGGTAAAACAGAAATTGAGCAGGAAATCATCAATAACTAACTATTTTCCAGACAGAGGATGGGAAGTTTAGAATGCAGGATGTGGGCAAAATATGTCCGACATTCGAGAGGAAGCTTGTTATCGTCATCCTTTGCAATGCTCGTTCCACTCCAGTTTTCAACAAAACCTCTTCCTCTTAAATTTCTCCAATTTATTTGAATAATCTCAACCTTGTCGTTATTTGTTGTTTTTGTCTTCTGATCTTGGTCAGAACGTTAATAAAAAAATTATTCCGATAGTGTTATCAACATTTCAAAAAGGATAGGAATAAAGTATTTATAACCATGGAAGGGAACATGAAAAAAACGTGACAGGCAACTGAAGATAATCCTAATCTTCTTTGGGATTAGAAGGATTTGGAAGGAGGCAAAAGGGGATGAGTCAAACTGAATGTGTAGTTTTTCGATCTTGTATGATGTTATCAGCACCTGATAAAAGATATGAGCCGCGGTGTAATCACAAGCTCAACTTTCTAATTGATAAGTGAACCGTGTCATAACCTGACTAATATTTTGCCAACTGGCTTTTGTGCTTTCAAAAGTCATCAAAGTCATTATCTGATTCCTCCAAACTTCATCCGCATGACTGATTTTTCGATCAAACGTTGTTTGCTCAAATTACCCACATATATTTGTTACTCATTTATTGATCACTCTCTACTTTTTGTGGTTTAGCTTACAGTACGCCAAGATCAATCCACTTATCAGTGTGACATCGTTTTAAAATTATCACATCTTCACGTTCCAGTATATCTTACTACTTGTATTTTTTTGTCTTCGAGGCATGTTAATCCTCAGGTTTTGTTCCAGTCCGTTTGAATGTGTTCATAAGAAGGGAAGGGGCTCAAACGGCTTGACGGCGCTAATCCGAAGGGCGGTCTATCATCTTATCTTGTCGGGGCTCAGAACATAGGATCTCAGGGCCCGCCCATTTTGTGCAATATAAAGGATCATGTTTTACCTCATATTCTCTTCTCACATGAAAATGCGTGTGTTAGTCGCGTTGGCAACACGTATCAAAAAATATATTGAGCATGCTCCTCCTCCACCCAGTTCCAAGGTCTCTCTCAGCTCACACCTTTTCTCATATTTTAACTCAAGACCCCGCCCACCATCACTGAGTCTTTTCATTTCATAATAATATTTCTCAATCTTCTTTCCTCGCCCGCATTCAGTCTTCTAATCTTTTGAATATCCATACATATATTGTATATCCATAATCCCACAATCTCCTATATCATTTTTTTCTAGCTTTTTCCGTTTTTTTGGATTATCAGTTATTCCTTTTCCCGTTAAATTGACTACAAAAATCATCAGCTTCAGTTTACGTGTTATGATAAATTAGGCGCAGTTTTTTTTTTCAAAAAATTCGGCTTTTCGAGTTGTGCTCTTTTTTTCTGAAAATTTTCATATATTCTCAGTTTCAAACTATACTTTTGCAGTGTAAGGTTGTTCATTTTTATGAACTAAGCCAAAAAACTCAGTTCACTGAGTTTTCAGTTAATCTGAAAGAAAAAACAACAACTTCTGAAAACAGCAAAGTTGTGAAAAAGCTCGTGCTAGCAACACCAACAGCCGGAACCACACCATGATTGTCACCAATCTCAGCAACCCCGATATCATGGTTTAGTGGATTACTTCATATTCTTTTCTTCATCGAATTGAACATGTCTTCATTCACTTCTATGTATAGTCGTTGCCGTGACTATGGCTCTTCTTGTCTTTGGACATTCTCTACAGGAGACAAGTAGCAGATGATGAAAAACTCCACGTCAAACGCTGATGTCAACAAGATCCTACCAAATTGGAAAGAAGTAATTAACGCGTACCAGATGCCATCTAGATTGATGATAGGATTGATCAAAAATGGTTAAACAAAAATTGAGTAGGAAATGATCAATAACTGACGATTTTCCAGAGGATGGGATGTTCAAAATGCAGGATATGTGCAAAATAGGTTGCCGCCTCATCGACATTTGAGAAAAAGTATGCCCAACCGTCATCGTCTGACCATGTCCGATCGCCTCCACTTCTCAAAAAACCTCGTCTCCTTTAATATCTCCTATTCAACAATAACCTCAATTTTGTTGTTTTTCTGTTTTTGCTGGTATTTTTTCTTTCAGATCTTAGTCAGAACGTTAATAAAATAATTTGTTCATCCCAAAGTGTTATCAACAATCACCCACACACGTTTGTTACTCATTATTTGGACACTCTTACTGTTTATGACTTAGCTTATGACTTTAAAAAAAGGATAAAGTGTTCATATACATGGAAAGGAACATGAAAAAAAGTGACAGGCATCTGGAAATAATCCTAATCTTCGGTGGGCTTAGAGGGATTTGGAAGGAAAGAAAAAGGGATGAGTCAGACTGAAAGTTATAGTTTTTTTGATTTTGTATGTTGTTATCAGCAAATGATAAGAGAGACGAGCCGTGGTATAATCATAAGCTCAACTGCCCAATTGATGACTAATCTTTTGCTAATTTGCTGTTGTGTTTCCAAAAGTCATCACAGTCGAATGAACTTATTATCTGATTCGCCATAACTTCAACCATCCGCATGACTGATTTCCCGATCGAACATTGTTCACTCAAACTACTCACACATGTGTATCACTCATTATTTGGACGCCCCCACTGTTTATGGTTTAGCTCACTGAATGCCATGATTGGAGGCAGGTGGCGATGTCAGAATTGAACTTGCTGAGCTCATTTGCTCCAGTGACGTCTAGTCCTAAATCTTTACGTCATTTACTTCTGCCAGATCCAATTGACCTAAGTGGATTGGTTGAGCTCACTTTCTCCGATAACACCCCAACCTAAATCCTATCTCAATCCACTTATCTGTGTAACACCGTTTTAAAATTTTCTCATCTTCACGTTCCAATATATAATCTTACTGGTTATTTCTACTTGTATTTTTTGTTTTCGTGGCTTATGCTAATCCTCAGAAGACGGTTTTGTGTACGAGTCCGTTTGAATATGTTCAAAAGAAGGAATGGGGCTCAAACGACTTGACAGCACTAATCGGAAGGGCGGTCTCCCATCTCATCTTGTCGGGGCTCAGAACATAAAATCTCAGGGCCCGCCCATTTTGGGCAATATATAATATCATGTTTGTTTCTCAAATATTTCCTATTCTCATTGCCCACATCTTTTCGAATACTTATCATTTTTAAAATGGAATATTCCTGTAGTAAAAATGCATGTAATCATAAACAACTATGCAACTGGCAACTTGTTGTCTTTTCCTTAAATATTTAATATCTTTATCACTCACATTCACTCACATGAAAGTGCGTGTGTTGGTCACCTTGGCAACAAGTATCATAAAGAATACTAAGCATGCTCCTCCCCAGTTCCGATGTCGCTCTCAGCTCACACTTTTTTCATTTTTTGGCTCAAAACCTCCCCCCCCCCCATCCCCCCATTTCCAAGTCTCTTCGTTTTATAATAAGATTTCTCAATCTTCTTGCGTCACCCGCTGTTAGTCTTTCAATCTTTTAAATAGCCATAAATATATATCCATAATCCCTCAATCTCCGAAATCATTTTTTCTAGATTTTTCTATTTTTTTTTTGGATTTTCACTCATTACTTTTCCCGTTGATTTTGCTAGAAATAATCATCAGCATTGTTTTACGTGTTATGATAAATTAGGCGCGGTTTTCTTTATAAAATTCAACTTTCGATTTATGTTTTTTCTCCATATTTTTGTGATAATTTCTCAATTTCAAATACAAACTTTCAGGGTAATGTTGTTCATTTTTATGAATTAAGCTGAAAAAAAACTCGGTTTACTGAGTTTCTAGTTATTATGAAAGAATACAACAACTTCTAAAACAGCAAAGTTGTTATAAAGCTCGTGCCAGCAACACCAACAGCGGGAACCACACCATCAGTGTCACCAACATCAGCAACCGCCACAACTATCAAGTCCAAGGACGTTGCTGTCCAAACGTATTGAGTGAGAAGTCAACCAACAAAACTGAAGGAAACGTTTCCGGGCTTTTGAAAAACTCAAACCACAAAAAACAGTCATGGACCAGCCGACATCCAAGACGTGGTCGTCGCTTCCTCACCTTGTTGGAGAAAGCATGCGGTGAACTGGAACCATCGGTTATCACCTGTAAGAAACTAAATCAAGAAAAAGTCAATATTATTAAATTTTTTACAGACACAAAGGCCAAAAAAGGCTATGGTTTGCCCGAACGTCAAAATTGGATGCCTCGATCTACACCACCACCTTGTCTGTCCGGCTCTACTTCTTAACAAAACCTCTTTATTACCTCCTAATACCTTATTTTTGTTGTTATTTATTGTTTTTGTTGGTACCTTTTTTCTGACTTTGGTAATAAAAATGTGGTAAATCCAAAGTGTTATCAACTTTTCAAAAAAGATTAGACTAAAGTATTTATAAACATGGAAGGGGACATGTAAACAAAAAGTGACGGGAAACTGGAGATAATCCTAATTTTCTTTGGGCTGAGAGGGGTTTGGAAAGGAACGAAAATGGATGAGTCAGACTGAATGATATAGTTTTTTGATGTTCTATGTTGTTATCATCACCTTATAAGAGAGACGAGCCGTGGTATAATCATAAGCTCAACTGCCCAATTGATAAATGAACCGTGTGATAACCTGACTAATCTATCGTCAACATCACAGCCGAACGAAATCATTATCTGAATTCAACCATCCGCATGACTGATTTCCCGATCAAATGTTGTTCGTTCAAACTACATACGCATGTTTGTTACTCATTAATTAAACAACCCATACTATTTACAATTCAGCTTACATTATGCCAAGATTGGTCAGGTGGCGAAATCTTTTAAAAATTGTAAAATTTGTACAACTGTCGAAACCAAAGAGATAATTTTCGCAAATATGTATGTATCTGGGAAGTTCAAACTTCATGAAAAACAAGAAGAAGCAGCTGATTTTTCCGCCCTGTATTTTCCTTTCAATCATTTTCTATCTTTCATCACATATTCACTTGCTTGCCCACATATTCTCCTATATATTATTTTTTTCAGGTGACCTATTCTTATCGTGAACAACTTTACAACTGGCAATTATGTATGCATTATGTGCAAGATTTTCTTTTCTCAAACTCTTCCAAAACTCACTCTTTAGAACTGCTGCTAGGATTCAATTTATTCAATCACTATCACTTTGCAAATCATACTTTTTCCTACAATGTTTTGTTTGATATTGAAAATAAAAACAAGATGCAAGATTGGTTTATACGTCACTTCATCAAACAGATTTTATCAAGAAAATAGAGTCATGATTTCTATCAATGTGTGTTTTTGGAAACTAGAAAAAATCATTGGTTTCTTCATTTTTGGTCAACCCCCATATACATCTCACAAAACACAGAAAATTTTTTCCGTCATCTCTCCCTGCCTATGTCTATCTTTCAAATATGCATTACCTTTATCACTCACACCCGCTCGCATAAAAACTGCGTGTGTTGGTCGCCTGGACAACGTTTATCAACAAATATGCGGAGCATGCACCTCCCTCCCTCTCAAACTCTTTTATTTTATAAGAAATAACAAGTTAGGCATAGTTTTCTCCATATATTTTACTTCTCCGCATAATTTTTTTTGTATATTTTCTCAATTTCAAATAAAAATTTTACAGGGTAATATTGTTCATTTTTATGAATTAAGCTGAAGGAAGCTCGGTTTACTGAGTTTTCAGTTATTATGAAAGAATACAACAACTCGACAACACGCTGCATATTGTTGTAGATGGATTGGAGAAGTAAAACAACATAATAGATGGATGAGAGGAATTGAGGAAAAAAACAACATATCCCAGTCGAAAGGTATTTCTTCTTGTTTTCTTATTTTTGATGACTAACTGAAATGCTCAAGAGCTTGAATTTACGTCAGCAAACAAAGTTTCGAAGCTTGCACGATTTTGGTATTATGTATTTTTAGGTTAGCTTACAAATACAAAATTAACCCGTGCATATTAATTTAGAGAAAACGTGGATAAAGCTCATGATAATGTTTGACTATTTTCATTTTTTTTAGAAAGGCAGACGAAACGGAAAGTCGACAACATCCATTAGAGAGAAGGAGAACAAAAAGCCAAAGAAGAGCTGAAAGCCGTTGTTGGTGGTAGAGAAGGAATATATGGAATATGTGAATTTCAAAGTGGTACTTTCATATTTTTTGCACTTATATTTTTTTGATTTGAAGGTTCAATGAAGAAAGATGCGATGAAAAACTTAGAATGTGAAGAAAGGAACATAGTGCCGCCAACTGATTTGCTCAACATCTCGCCAAACTCTTCATCTGGAACCGATACGAGACTGGAAAATTCTGTATCTTTGGACATCATGAAAAAACTTCTTGGATTCGGAGGCGGTAAGTTTCAAATATAAAACCTTATGCAAAACAACACTTCTCTTTACGGAAAGAAATGAACTTTTTTTGAGAGCTACAATAATTTGCTCGACACCAATGACATTTTTTAAGGCCCGAACAATGCTCTCCCTAAAAAACGAAGATGATATTGGAAAACAACTTTCGAAAGCGAAACATGACGAGTCCGGCAACATCAAGATCTTCAAGACCTAGCTCCAATGTAATAAAAATGTAAGTTTGAAAAAAAGTTGTGTAAAGTGAATTATAATTTTTGAGGCTCAAACTAGCAACACGGAGAATGAAAAAATGGAGGATATTGATGAAGAAATTAAGAAGTACAGAAGACAACAATCGAAACATCCGATCAAAACAAATTGGATTATAATTGTATTTATTGTAATGTATTTATCAATAAGTACTCAATTTTCTTATGCATTCATTATTTTATTATAACCTCGGGTTATCAACATTCTGATGATGCTCACAAAATGGAGAAGTGAATACCGGATACGAAATGTTAGTGATTTAAAAAGCAAATAAAGTATCAATAGGACTCTTGTTGGAACATCGTTCAGAGCTTCTAAACGCTCTTCAAATAATTCTTTCATTTGTCTGAAAATAGCTGATTTTAGTTTAAATTAATTGAGGAATCAAGGAGGCTAGAGACATATTGGGATCAAAATTTGACAAGAGAATTGATAAGGAGATGAAAAAGCATGAACTAGACAGGAGAAGAATGAGCGGTTTGGGTAAAATTAATGAAAGGAAGTAAAGAGCTTTGAAACAAAAAGTGAGTGTTTTGGAATATATGTGAACTCGGTCCTACACGTTTTTTGAGTATTGTTTTAAGATTCAGTATTCTTTCTCAACGCGATAGTGAGCAAAACTTGTATGAAAATTTTTGATTATTGCCAACGTATCACCCCTCTCCTCTCATTTCCCCATTTTCCCATGTCGACCCCCTTCCTCCTTTTTGTTTTTCCCCATTTATCTCATTGTCTGCGTCTTTCCGCGCTACCCACTATTTTTCCTCGGCCACCGCTGTCGTATTTCTGGTCTCTTCACATTGCCATATGGCCTAAAATCTATTGATTTTCGTCAGCTTTTTCTCTAGCTTTCTCTATTTTTTAGGCGTTTCCTTCATTGTTTTTCCCGCTCATTTGAATGTTAGAATTCAAATTTTTAATTTCATGCCTAATTATAAATTACGAGCTAATTTTTTGTCAATTTCTGTGGGTTATCCGTGTATTTTTGATTTTTTCCTCATTATTTTCACAATTTCAAACAATAACTTTGCAGGGTATGTGTTGGAAATCCATCTAAGCCAAGAAAACTCAGTTCGCTGAGTTTTCAGTTATCAATAACGAGAATACAACTATACGGCCACATGATGCAACCAATATTGGAAAATTATGATGATTGAGAAGGAAAAAAACTGCAAGATAAAAGGTATTTTTTTGCCTAACTAATTTTGAACATCTATACATCTATGAATCTATGAATCTATGAATCTATGAATCTATGAATCTATGAATCTATGAATCTATGAATCTATGAATCTATGAATCTTTGAATCTATGAATCTATGAATCTATGAATCTATGAATCTATGAATCTATGAATCTATGAATCTATGAATCTTTGAATCTATGAATCTATGAATCTATGAATCTATGAATCTATGAATCTATGAATCTTTGAATCTATGAATCTATGAATCTATGAATCTATGAATCTATGAATCTATGAATCTATGAATCTATGAATCTATGAATCTATGAATCTATGAATCTATGAATCTATGAATCTATGAATCTATGAATCTATGAATCTATGAATCTATGAATCTATGAATCTATGAATCTATGAATCTATGAATCTATGAATCTATGAATCTATGAATCTATGAATCTATGAATCTATGAATCTATGAATCTATGAATCTATGAATCTATGAATCTATGAATCTATGAATCTATGAATCTATGAATCTATGAATCTATGAATCTATGAATCTATGAATCTATGAATCTATGAATCTATGAATCTATGAATCTATGAATCTATGAATCTATGAATCTATGAATCTATGAATCTATGAATCTATGAATCTATGAATCTATGAATCTATGAATCTATGAATCTATGAATCTATGAATCTATGAATCTATGAATCTATGAATCTATGAATCTATGAATCTATGAATCTATGAATCTATGAATCTATGAATCTATGAATCTATGAATCTATGAATCTATGAATCTATGAATCTATGAATCTATGAATCTATGAATCTATGAATCTATGAATCTATGAATCTATGAATCTATGAATCTATGAATCTATGAATCTATGAATCTATGAATCTATGAATCTATGAATCTATGAATCTATGAATCTATGAATCTATGAATCTATGAATCTATGAATCTATGAATCTATGAATCTATGAATCTATGAATCTATGAATCTATGAATCTATGAATCTATGAATCTATGAATCTATAAATCTATAAATCTATGAATCTATGAATCTATGAATCTATGAATCTATGAATCTATGAATCTATGAATCTATGAATCTATGAATCTATGAATCTATGAATCTATGAATCTATGAATCTATGAATCTATGAATCTATGAATCTATGAATCTATGAATCTATGAATCTATGAATCTATGAATCTATGAATCTATGAATCTATGAATCTATGAATCTATAAATCTATAAATCTATGAATCTATGAATCTATGAATCTATGAATCTATGAATCTATGAATCTATGAATCTATGAATCTATGAATCTATGAATCTATAAATCTATAAATCTATGAATCTATGAATCTATGAATCTATGAATCTATGAATCTATGAATCTATGAATCTATGAATCTATGAATCTATGAATCTATGAATCTATGAATCTATGAATCTATGAATCTATGAATCTATGAATCTATGAATCTATAAATCTATAAATCTATGAATCTATGAATCTATGAATCTATGAATCTATGAATCTATGAATCTATGAATCTATGAATCTATGAATCTATGAATCTATGAATCTATGAATCTATGAATCTATGAATCTATGAATCTATGAATCTATGAATCTATGAATCTATGAATCTGGTAGATCACAAAATATTCATTTTCCCTATGAAATAGAACTTATATGATTCCATTTTTCATGAAAATTCATTTTTTCTTTAGGAAATGGGTACAGAGTACATTGTCATCAAGCCCAGAGAGAAATGGATGATTTGCGGGTTCTTGGCAGAAACAAAGGCGGAGTATAAGGTGACAACGAATATCAAGGAATATGCAGCCAAGGAGTGTGATGGGAAAATTGTTGCGGAGAAAGGTAACAATAATAGAGTGATAAGATAAGGTGAACATGAGTTGTTTATAGAGTCACATAAACTGGCAAATCATTCAAATGGAGTTGGGAGTGAGGTGCAGATTAAAGGTAAGTAGGCAATAAATTTTTACAATACTATCAACTCTTGTATCTTTTGATAAGGAGATAGAGTCAAAAAAGTTTTGGAAAATGAAAAAAACAAGTTTTGACTTTTTTTAGAGTACTATGAAATCTTGAGTATGCTATCTAAAAATGATAAAAACCTTTTTTTGCAGGACTTCACCGAACTTCTCGCCGAATACAAGGAGAAAGTCACCGGCCCAGAAGACGATCCGATCGCTGAACATCCTGTCGCGAAGATCATAACTCATCGCGTTGTTAACAAGAAGAAATTGTACTTGGTGAAGAGGGAAGGATACAACAATGCGGTACACAATTCAGAGATGTGGGAGCATGAACCAAAGGTATGAATGAATCTATAAATCTATGAAGCCAAATTTTTGACAAACGTGCTCTATCGAGACATCCGAAAAGTTAGGCCATTTTTTACATAAGTTTTGGTCCATGGCTACTATTAAACAATATTTGATTTTCATAAACACGAAAAATGGGGATTTTGGCGATTGGCCAACATTTTGCAAAAACGTTAGGCCATAACTGAAGTTTCAGCCAAAATCAAGTTTCCACAGTTTATTTTGACTTTATTTTGTACAAAAAAGGTACAGTATGCCATCTCAGCTCTCAGAACAACAAAATACTGCAAAATATTCGATTTTTGTATGTTTTTTTGATTTTGCCATTCAAAATCGCTATTTTTTCGTTTTCATGAAGTTCAAATATATGCAGACAAAGTTTTTAAAGCAGAATATATTCAAACTTTTACAAAAAACGTAAGAAATCTTTTCTTTCAATAGAATTTTGAGCCATGGCCAATTTTTTATTTCACAAACGCCCTGACTTCCTGGATGCCTCAGTAAAGCACATTTGACTTGAAATTAGATTTACAATTTTGAATATTTCAGATGATAATATTGTTGGACTCATGAAGTTATCAAAATTATATGAAATATCGTTTATTATCGACAGATGTGAACAAATTTTATAATATACTTATTGCATTAAAAATTTATCTTGCTAATTTATATGTATATTCGAAACTCTATTTCTCAAATTATGTCATTTGACGATCTCAGAAAACTGCAATTTCACAATTTTTGTTGTTTTGAATAAAATTTCAGTTATTTTTGTTATTGGAATGATTTTTATGAAGAAAACAATTTTCGTTTAAAATACTCTTTTTCACTTTTTGAGCCGTGTATAAGCAAATATTTAAATTAAAATTCATCATAATTAACAGGACAATTGAATGTACAAAATCAGGTTTTATGTAACCTCAAAGGTTCTAGAATTCTAAACTGGACCTTCCAAAAAAAATTAGTCAGCAGGATAATCATAGCAGAACTAGACGAAAAGGTGAAAACTTGAGAATATATTGACTTTGAAACAAACTCAGTTGTTGTGAAACTACGAAACAAGAAATAGAATGAATATAATAAAAAACCATGAGAAGTTTCAGACTATCTATAACTTGAGACTGAAGAAAACTTGAAAAACTTAGTCACTTTATTCTTCACTCAAGAATACAGTCAGAATCAGTTTTCAAATCCACAATATTGTGAATACCAGATATTCCAATTGCTCACCGGATACATGCATCGATGAGAAGAATCATATTTTCCTGTTTTGATCACGGACACCTTCAACCAATTTCATGTCTAGTTCCAATATCCTGCGCACGGAATCCCTCCACCTGCTTATCCAATTGCTTATCTTCACATCCATTGGCGGCTGGGAGTGTCGAACAACGCGATTACATCAAGGATTAGCACCAAATCTATCAAATAATTTACCAAGATTGGTTGCAATGATAAGTACCGAAACATGGGACCCGAATGGGTCCAAGGTCATACATCAGTATATAAAATGAGCCGCCCTTACCTGACAAGATCTCTTGCTACATCAATCTACGCACTACACAACCAACTCTTCATCAACCCCACAACTCCCTTATTTCGGCCATGGCTGTCATTTCATCTAAAATGTGAATTTTCCCAGATTTTCCGTAAACATTTGTATATATTATGCTCTCAAAGCTGTTTCTGCATATATTTTATCTCCATGGGCGCAAAAAAACAGTTTTGTGGCGATTCCTAATGACAAATTCAAATATAAGCTAGAAAGTTCTCCGAAAAGAAGTAATTTTGTAATATGTAGTTTGTGGTTATGAGAATTGAAAGACCAATTTTGTACAGAACAAAGCTGAAATAATTAATGAGAACTCGATTTGGGCTATAATTGCAGCCATGGTCAAACTTTTTTTGCCAAAAATGGCATAATTTTTCACAATTTTTCAGGTTGTTGAGTTGACAAAACCAAAAAATTTTAATTATCTTCCAATACTGTAAACATGAACTATCGTATTTTTGTTCCTCTCTCACCCATATTTGTTGTAAATAGTTTTGGGTTTGAAATATATGAACAAATGAATATAATTTTTTATCGTTGTGTTTGTGAAACTTGAAATTGAATCAATAATAAGAATAAAATTTTCAAAAAAAAAAGAGTATTATTACCATCATCCTCAGAAAAAAGACTCGACTTGCAAGTTCGCCCCAGCTTAATAGTGGTCTCGCAACGACTGTACTTATATTTTTGCAAGCTGTTTCTTGGCCATTTGAGTGTGTCCTGCGTGTACCCTTGAGAAAAGCGAAATTGCCTAGAAAAAGCTTGCAAACACATTAGTACAGTCGTTGCGAGACCACTATTAGGTTGGCGCGAACTTGCAAGTCGAGTCTTTTTTTTTTGAGGATGATGGTAATAGTTATTTAACTTTTTTTTGATTCCCATGGTACGTTTCCTTGCCCATCAAAACAACTATAATCAAATATTATTTTCCAGTTCCATTTGATCTTTGTTTTTTCTCTTTCATTTATATTTTCGCTGCAAGACCACTCTCCAAGCTTCTCCCATTTACACACTTTTTTTCAGTTTTTTGGGCGTGACTATCCAAACTCCAAAAGCTTCGTTCCGTATCAGCTGACTAATGAGCTATATACAACAACAAACGCAACAACCTACAACAATCTTTGCTCATCCGGCTGTTGAATATCAACAGAATGAGTATATTCCATCGAATTCACCACGAATATTTACCAAATGTGTTTGTTATCAACGCGAAGTAGTTCCTCAAAATGTTCCGATTTGCCCACCGACACTCGAACGACAATGTCCAACCTCGATTTGTTCAAAAAACACGGAAGAAATTGTTGCGGAGTTACTTGGCGAAAATTACAAACCCTACGAATCAAAAACAAGAGAATCCTTGACACATCTGACATCGGAACAGAAAAGAGAGAGAAGAAAGATGAAAAATCGAAGAATAGCACAAAAGGCAAGAGAAAAGAAAAAAGTAATTTAAATAAAACACTAGGGATATCATATTTGTTGTCTTATAGGAACGATCACAAAAAATGGAAGATGTTTTGAGAGAATTGGTGTTGGAAAATCAGAGACTTCGATCTGAAAATGAGATGCTTTGCCATGAGAATTACAAAATTCAATGCTGTTTCAGCCAACCTTCACTAGTCAGATCCAGCGACAACATCAATCGCAATGACATGGCCTTTGAATCAACAATGGGAACAGATCATCCGTCAAGAATCAAACAAAGTCAACAGACCATTGAGCATGATAATCGTCCTTCTTATCATCGAACTCCTCGTTCTAACGGCACCAACGAACTCGGTCTTGTCGATTCAGAACTGCTTGAAATTGGAAAAAGCAACGAAAATCTTAGGGTTTGTTTTGTTTCCTATCGAATATCCTAATTAATGGATTGTTTCAGAACCTACTTTCCGAAGACTTTGAGAATGAAGAAAATATTGAGCCATCCCTATCAAATCCTTTGTCATCGTATCAAAAAACTTCGAAAGAACAATCGTAAAATTCCCTAATTGTCTCTCCTAGTTCTTCATATTTTGATGAAGATAGAGACGAATCAGTTATGTACGGTGATCCTGATTTCGGTGTCCGCCAAACTGACTCATTGTGCGATTTCAACGAACCAGATCTATGGAATTATGAAGGCAACAACTTCGATCAAATCGGCGATTTGTGCAACACAAACAGTTTCTTGTATTGAATTTTCCTAACATTAAAATCATCTGATGATTATTCTCAACATCGTAATTTTCTCTTTTTGCCATTTCATATGTTGGTCTTGTTTTTTTTAATGAAAACTTTTTCTCGGACACTGAATTCATCAAAAAGAAATATTGAGATAACGAGAAGCTATGGTATCATTGTATCCAAATTTAGCGCATCGTCAAACAAAAGTTGAAAGGAATAGCAAGTGGACAAAGATTATACATGTAAATAACTGCGTTCATGATGCTATCAAAAGTAATATGGGTCTATCATTTGCTGGTGAAAACATGAGTTGGCTGTCTGATACATAAAGCCTTGATTGGTCTTCTTCATGAGTGGTCGAGGATATTTCTGATTTTTTGGTGATCAGTTGTTTTTTGTTTCTATACATTTCCGCAGCAGTTTTTTATCAACGATTATTTCATCTAGCTTCAAAAAGCGTCAAGTTCCGTCATCAAGGTATGACAAGTTCCATATTGTCAAAAAAAGCTAGTCGGTAGCTCGATTTGACTCACCTTTTGATACTGTCTCCATAGTGGTTTTTCTCGGTTTTCATTACCATCACTTCACAATTTGTCCAATTAAATGGACATACATTCGGCAGCTTGCAAGGAAAATTGTGTCAAATATCTCGGTCATTCGGTTGATTCCGGTAAGGATACTCGGTTTGCTTTTTGGCCGACAGTACTATGGGGTATGCGCAGCTGTTTTTGTAGGTTGATTGATAAGAATTTTTCATATAGTCGACGGCTAACACTGAACTAGATGAAGGATTGTAGTCATCCTGAAAAGCACTAGCACCATCATCAATATCACTTCATCTTGTGTATTTTACTTGCTCAAAAGCACAGCCGTTGATCGAATTCAATTTGAGATGAAATTCGATAAGGCGATATAATGATCTAACGAGTACTGGTGAATCCGACCGAGAATTTTGACGATCATCATATGGAAGAACTACAACGTTTTTGCACCAACTAGATTTTAAAAAAGTGATATGGGAAAGATTATGAGTTCGACAGAGTGCTGAGCTCTGAAACATTTAAAAAAGATGCCGCGAAAAAGGCTACAACAAAACAAAAAGTGCACGAAAGAGGAATCAATGATCTTGTCAATTGTGCCGGTTGCTCACCTTGGATACATGAATCGATGAGAAGAGATGTATTTTTCTGTTTTGAACACTGACACTTTCCACCAGTTTGACGTTTTTCCGTTTATTTCCAATATCCTGTGCACGGAATCCATTCACTCGTTCATCAACAAATGCTCATCATTACCTCCCTTGACGCTCGGAAGTGTCTAATTTCTGGGATTAGCATGAAATATATCAATCAATTGACATCAATTAATTGCAGCGATAAGTATACCGACATGCGACCCAAAATATGTTGCTCAAGGTCACACATCAATCAAGGTTGAAGTGTTGGCGAAAGAACAGAAAATCTAAAATAACTCCCCCCAATATGGGCTCCGCTCCGCTCAAGAGTTTGGAGTTCCCTATTTTTAGTGAGGAGCCCGAAATCTGGATCCCATTCTTCCAAGTCTTCAACACATTAAAAGTGGAGAATACCGTCATGGCGCCGATGGCTCGGTTTTCACTGAAGCCATCGCCTGAATCAAGAAGTTGTATTTATGATGTCCGCACACCTTCAGCGATCACAAGTTCTATTTCTATTCACCTCTACTTGTCTATCGAATTGCTCATCATTGCATCTATTGTCGACCAGGTGTGTCGAATGTCGCGATATTATCAAGGATTAGCATGAAATCTATCAAATAATTGACCGCGATTAATTGCCATGATATGTACCACAAGATGGGATAATTACCGCAAGACCCATTGTCCAAGGGTACACATCAGCATATAAGATGCCTGACAGGATCTCTCTCATACTTGACAGGATCTTTTGCAGAATAGTTATTTATATATCAGAATAGTTATGTATTTATATTTTTTGATTACCATGGTACGTTCCTTTTCCCATTGAAACAGTTACAATCAAATATTATGTTCCAGTTCCATTTAATTCTTTTTCATTTCCTCTCGTTCAAATAACTCGATACTCTTCTAATTTTTTATTGATCCATTTTTGCCGCAAGACCAACATCTGAGCTTCTCCCATTTACACACTATTTTTCAGTCGTTTGGGCGTGACTATCCAAACTCCAAGGGCATTGTCCCATATCAGCTGACTGATGAGCTATCAAACCCAACTACCTAAACCAATCTTTGCTCATCCGGATGTTGGCTATCAACAAAATGAAAATATTCCATTGAATTCACCACCAACATTAACCAAATGTGTTTATCATCCATGCGAAGTAGTTCCTCAAAATGTTCCGATTTGCCCACCGACACTCGAACGACAATGCCCATCCTCGATTTGTTCAAAAAACACGGAAGAGATTGTTGCTGAGTTATTTGGCCAAAAGTGCAAACCCTACGGACCAAAAAACAGAGAATGCTTGACACATCTGACATCGGAACAGAGAAGGATCAGAAAAAATATGAAAAGTCGAGTGTGGGCTCAAAATGTAAGAGAAGAGAAAAAGGTAAGTTGAATGAAACCTAAATGATTTCAAATGTGTTGTCTTATAGGAACGATCACAAAAAATGGAAGATTTTATAAGAGAATTGGTAGCGGAAAATAAGAGACTTCTTGCTGAGAATGAGATGCTCCGCCAACAGAATGACAAATTTCGATGCCAATCTTCACTAGTCGGATCCTACGATAACATTAATCGCGATCGCATGGTCTTTGAATCAGCAGTGGGAACAGATCATCAGTCAAGAATCGAACAAAGTCAACAGATCATTCCACATAAATATTGTCCTTCCCATAGTCCAACTCCTTCTTCTATCAACGAAATCAAACTCGAAAATGCAGATCTTATTGAAATTGGAAAACTCCACGAAGACCTTAAGGTTTGATTTTTTTCCTTACCCAATTAATTGATTGTTCTCAGAGCAGAGGCATCGATCTCAGCCAAATTGTCGAAGACCTTGAGAATGAAGAAAATATAAAGCCATCCCTCTCAAGCCCTTTGTCATCGTATCAAAAAACTATGAAAGAACAATCGCCAGATTCCCTAATTGTCTCTCCTGCTCCTTCATATTTGGGTGAAGTCAAAGACGAATCAGTTATGTACGGCAATCCTGATTTCGGTGTCCGCCAAACTGACTTGTTGTTCGATTTCAATTAACCAGATCTATGGGAGTATCATAGCAATAACATCGATCAAAACGGCAAATCCTATAACGCAAGCAGTTTTTTCTACTAAGTTTTTATAACATTCAAAATCATCTGATGATTATTATCAACATCGTAACTTTCTCTTTTCGCCATTCTATTTTTATCCTCAAATTGTATTGATTTTTATCATCCATATCATATGAAATTGACCATTTTTTCGCAGATTCCCTCAAATTCCTGATCATTTGATTACTTTTATTCACAGTTTTGGTTAACTTTTCACACTATGACACAATAAAACATTTTAAAATTCAATTTTAGTTCTGAAATAGCTTCGAAATGTCTATTTTTGCCTATTATTATTTTTTTCCCCCACCCCTCTCACCCCTCTTTTTCCCCATCTTCACCCTAAGACACAATGCGTTGCAAACGCGCCCTAATGAGAAAAGGTCAATCGCCATAAAATCTACCCCATCCGAAGATTTCCCGGATTCATTTAACTCGGTGTAATGCCTCGCTTACTCCCAGTGCTCCTTGCTTCCGATGGTTTTCATCGTTACCAAGTTTTGCTTTTGCGTCAGATCGCCCATAGACCCATGTTTATGGACGACTACCACCAAGCAAATAGATTTTTGCGGTCCCGTCTCGGCGAATCTTTTGTAGATCCGTCGAATAGGTACGACCTTTTGGTCTACTACCGCGCACAGCTGGAGTTGGACCCCACCCTTTGTTGGGTTGGAGTGTACCTCTCCAGCCTCCGTCACTGTTGCAATTATGATAGCCTTGAGAAGGAAGTTCTTACTTTCATATCTCGAGTCTATTAGAGTTGCTTGTGATGTGTGTCCTTTTTTCCCTTTGTTAACCCCCCGTTGATCTCCGAAAGGGCACGGAAGGAGGGGGCGGAATGAGAATAGAGCGCCTCCGCGTTGGTTCATTCTGGAACATTGATCTACTTGTTTTACAAGTTTATCATTGTACTGAGACTCTATAATACAGAAAGAACATTAAAAATGTAAGTTTTTGAACATTTACTACCAAAACTAATGGTGTATTTTTACATATCGATCAATGCACAACAGTTGGACACCTGGATAGACATCAACTTCAATCAATGGATTCAATAAATCTACACAACTGCAACTAGCACAATATTTAGATGGATATCAACTGTAATATGGAATGATTAATGGTTCCATCAACATTGATTTTATCGTACGATTGGAGTGATAACTTGCATTTTGAGATTCACTGGAATCAAATAAACAACAGGTACGTATCTCTATAGGTTGATTGTTACATATTCGATGACGGAGAACAATTTGATGGAACTACACATTCCGTGAAAAATGTTTATGCGGCAAACATATTTGCATATTGGGGAAGATCTATCATTTATATCTATGAAGGATCAAGAGACTATTATTCACATCTATTATCACATTGAAAGTTCATTGATGGCGATCATTCAGGATATCATTGAATCTGCGAAAACCTATGTTATTGGTACATAAGATCCATGTTCAGATCCATATGTCATTCAAAATATGAATGAAAAAGCCATTGAAACTTCAACGACACATTTATTTCAAAACTACGATCGAATTATCGGATGATAAATGGCAAGCTTTTGAGTAACTTTGTGACCGACAGGACTATGAGGGTATGTTCAGCTGTATTGTTAGGTTGATTGATAAGAATTTTTCATATATTCAACTGCTAACACTGAATTGAATAACGGATTCAATTCACAATGGAAACCTATCCCTCTTATTCGCATAAAGTTGTTGGATGGATAGAAGGGCAGTTGGAAAAGGATTCGCTATTGTTTGGCATAGTATTATGTTTACTGATGATACTGCCACCAATATCGTTCGAAGCATAAATAAAAGATCGTTGGAAACGTAGTTGGATAAAAACAACTGAAAAAACTGCAATTTCTCATTCATATATTGGATACATTGAATGACTTGGTGATCGACAGCTGCAACCTCAACGACAAATTTTTTTCAAAACCACGATGAAAGTATCTGATGATAAATAACAAGCTTTTGAGTAATTTTGTGACCGACAGTACTATGAGGGTATGTTCATCTGTATTTGTAGGTTGATAGATAAGAATTTTTCGAATATTCGATAACACTGGACTGGATAAAAGATTCAAGACACATTGGAAAGCACTAGCACTACCACCAATACCAATTCAACTCGTGCATGTTATTTGCTCGAGTGAAATCGTTGAACGGAACAAAATTGAGATGAGAGAACATTGAAAAATTGGATATGCGGCATGTTGATGTAACGGGTACTGATGAATCCGATCGAGAGTTTTCCTGAACATCATATGGAAGAACTACAACGTTGTACGAGCTATTTATTGTGTCTGGTCAGTATTTGTGCATTTGTGTAGCGAATCATCACTATATGAAATTGAAATGTAAGTTCATGAACAAATACTACCAATAACAATCATGTTTATTTGCATATCGCTTGTCGCCCGGTATTGCGTTCCAATGGATAAACATCAAATCTTCTAATAAACTGAAATGGCCGGAGGGTTTTGATCATCAAAAAAGACAATAATTCCGCAATGGATAGCAACAAAATTTTGCATTCCACGTTCCAATCAGTGATGCAATCTTCCTCTCCGATTTTCAACTTTGTATCATTACTGTCAACTAATGAACTGGGAATAATTTGATGTGTTTTGAATACTTTTTTATGTTCAAAAGCAATTGTATTATAATAAACTATCATCAATGGGAATCAAATTGGAAATAACATGATAGCTGATAAATATGTTCAAAACAGTTCCTAAGATAGTGGCTTAGAATTACAAAAGTGCACACGACTCTCTGAAAAAACTTCGATGAACTGAACGTAATTGGAATGAGGAACAGTGGCTGACAACACCTTCAATATAGTGATTTTCTGAGAAAATAAACAAGTAAAGGTACCATCGGAACAGTATCGAAATTGGCAACAACTGCTTCATTCTTTTTCATCATTTTGATAGATGTAACAAAGTTTACAGTTGAATGTTGGAAGATTAAAACTGAAATACAGCGCTTATGAAATGTACAAGAAAGATGTGATTATAAAAGAAATGTACACATAACACAAACTGATGAGAACAGAGAATTATAGAAAAATAGGGACGAATGCATAGGAAATGTGATGATGGAAAGAAAACATGAACATGAAAACAACAGATACTTAGGGAATTGGACACGGATTAAGTGAATAAAAGAGGACAGTGAGCTTTACATAAACATTGGATATGTATGAAAGAAAAGGGATATATCCGTGATATGCTTTATTTGGAAACACACAACGTTTGGAACTTATTCATGTTACAAGAAGTGAGAATGGCAGAAATATGTAACTTCTATGTTATTTGTGGTTCACTGATTTGATGATAAGCTGAGAAACCAATGGAACTACATCAACATCTTCAGGAATGGCATTGTTCTCTTGCAACATGTTGTAAAATTGATGAATGAGAAAGGCTGAAATAGACAACAGTTGAACAATGAGAGGAAGTAACTGACACAGAGCGCTTGTTTTTTGAAAATTTTGACAAACTTTCAGCAAAAAAAGCAGAATTCCAAACTCTAAACTTCGCTATTCAAGATAGTCACAAAAATTTTCAAGCTTTAATCGAATTTTTTGAAATTAGTTTTTTATGACGGTTCATTGACGTTTGCTGTTTTTGTTTCATTCTTTTTGGGCTTAAAGCAAGACGTCTGCTCACGGATACTCACGGATAGTGAATTTTCTATCAAGCCAAAACCGGGATCTATTTTGATGTTGTTATGTTTATATACACATTTATTATTCGTTTCATGTCACTTCAACCTATAACAAAACATATTTCGGAACCATATGAGGCATATTTGAGTGAACAAACTGGGTATGGGCTCAACTATTTCAACTTTTAGGATAGTGAGTTTTTTATCAAGCAAAAACCCGGATCTATTTTGATGTTGTTATGTTTATATACACATTCCCTATCCATTTCATGTCACTTCAACCTATAACAAAACATATTTCGGAACCATATGAGGCATATTTGAGTGAACAAACTGGGTATGGGCTCAACTATTTCAACTTTTAGGATAGTGAGTTTTTTATCAAGCAAAAACCCGGATCTATTTTGATGTTTTAATGTTTATATACACATTTACTTTTCGTTTCATGTCATTTCAACCTATAACAAAACATATTTCGGAAACTTATGAGGCATATTTGAGTGAACAAACTGGGTATCGGCTCAACTATTTCAACTTTTAGGATAGTGAGTTTTTTATCAAGCAAAAACCGGGATCTATTTTGATGTTTTAATGTTTATATACACATTTACTTTTCGTTTCATGTCATTTCAACCTATAACAAAACATATTTCGGAACCATATGAGGCATATTTGAGTGAACAAACTGGGTATGGGCTCAACTATTTCAACTTTTAGGATAGTGAGTTTTTTATCAAGCAAAAACCGGGATCTATTTTGATGTTGTTATGTTTATATACACATTTACTTTTCGTTTCATGTCATTTCAACCTATAACAAAACATATTTCGGAAACTTATGAGGCATATTTGAGTGAACAAACTGGGTATCGGCTCAACTATTTCAACTTTTAGGATAGTGAGTTTTTTATCAAGCAAAAACCCGGATCTATTTTGATGTTGTTATGTTTATATACACATTCCCTATCCATTTCATGTCACTTCAACCTATAACAAAACATATTTCGGAACCATATGAGGCATATTTGAGTGAACAAACTGGGTATGGGCTCAACTATTTCAACTTTTAGGATAGTGAGTTTTTTATCAAGCAAAAACCCGGATCTATTTTGATGTTGTTATGTTTATATACACATTCCCTATCCATTTCATGTCACTTCAACCTATAACAAAACATATTTCGGAACCATATGAGGCATATTTGAGTGAACAAACTGGGTATGGGCTCAACTATTTCAACTTTTAGGATAGTGAGTTTTTTATCAAGCAAAAACCCGGATCTATTTTGATGTTGTTATGTTTATATACACATTTACTATTCGTTTCATGTCATTTCAACCTATAACAAAACATATTTCGGAACCATATGAGGCATATTTGAGTGAACAAACTGGGTATGGGCTCAACTATTTCAACTTTTAGGATAGTGAGTTTTTTATCAAGCAAAAACCGGCATCTATTTTGATGTTGTTATGTTTATATACACATTTACTATTCGTTTCATGTCATTTCAACCTATAACAAAACATATTTCGGAACCATATGAGGCATATTTGAGTGAACAAACTGGGTATGGGCTCAACTAGTTCAACTTTTAGGATAGTGAGTTTTTTATCAAGCAAAAACCGGGATCTATTTTGATGTTGTTATGTTTATATACACATTTACTATTCGTTTCATGTCATTTCAACCTATAACAAAACATATTTCGGAACCATATGAGGCATATTTGAGTGAACAAACTGGGTATGGGCTCAACTAGTTCAACTTTTAGGATAGTGAGTTTTTTATCAAGCAAAAACCGGGATCTATTTTGATGTTGTTATGTTTATATACACATTTACTATTCGTTTCATGTCATTTCAACCTATAACAAAACATATTTCGGAAACTTATGAGGCATATTTGAGTGAACAAACTGGGTATGGGCTCAACTATTTCAACTTTTAGGATAGTGAGTTTTTTATCAAGCAAAAACCGGGATCTATTTTGATGTTGTTATGTTTATATACACATTTACTATTCGTTTCATGTCATTTCAACCTATAACAAAACATATTTCGGAAACTTATGAGGCATATTTGAGTGAACAAACTGGGTATGGGCTCAACTATTTCAACTTTTAGGATAGTGAGTTTTTTATCAAGCAAAAACCGGGATCTATTTTGATGTTGTTATGTTTATATACACATTTACTATTCGTTTCATGTCATTTCAACCTATAACAAAACATATTTCGGAAACTTATGAGGCATATTTGAGTGAACAAACTGGGTATGGGCTCAACTATTTCAACTTTTAGGATAGTGAGTTTTTTATCAAGCAAAAACCGGGATCTATTTTGATGTTGTTATGTTTATATACACATTTACTTTTCGTTTCATGTCATTTCAACCTATAACAAAACATATTTCGGAAACTTATGAGGCATATTTGAGTGAACAAACTGGGTATCGGCTCAACTATTTCAACTTTTAGGATAGTGAGTTTTTTATCAAGCAAAAACCCGGATCTATTTCGATGTTGTTATGTTTATATACACATTTACTATTTGTTTCATGTCATTTCAACCTATAACAAAACATATTTCGGAACCATATGAGGCATATTTGAGTGAACAAACTGGGTATGGGCTCAACTATTTCAACTTTTAGGATAGTGAGTTTTTTATCAAGCAAAAACCCGGATCTATTTTGATGTTGTTATGTTTATATACACATTTACTATTCGTTTCATGTCATTTCAACCTATAACAAAACATATTTCGGAACCATATGAGGCATATTTGAGTGAACAAACTGGGTATGGGCTCAACTATTTCAACTTTTAGGATAGTGAGTTTTTTATCAAGCAAAAACCCGGATCTATTTTGATGTTGTTATGTTTATATACACATTTACTATTCGTTTCATGTCATTTCAACCTATAACAAAACATATTTCGGGAACTTATGAGGCATATTTGAGTGAACAAACTGGGTATGGGCTCAACTATTTCAACTTTTAGGATAGTGAGTTTTTTATCAAGCAAAAACCCGGATCTATTTTGATGTTGTTATGTTTATATACACATTTACTATTCATTTCATTTCACTTCAACCTATAACAAAACATATTTCTAATCCTAATGAGGCATATTTGAGTGAACAAACTGGGTATGGGCTCAACTATTTCAACTTTTAGGATAGTGAGTTTTCTATCAAGCAAAAACCGGGATCTATTTTGATGTTGGTATGTTTATATACACATTTACTATTCATTTCATTTCACTTCAACCTATAACAAAACATATTTCGGAACCATATGAGGCATATTTGAGTGAACAAACTGGGTATGGGCTCAACTATTTCAACTTTTAGGATAGTGAGTTTTTTATCAAGCAAAAACCCGGATCTATTTTGATGTTGTTATGTTTATATACACATTTACTATTCATTTCATTTCACTTCAACCTATAACAAAACATATTTCTAATCCTAATGAGGCATATTTGAGTGAACAAACTGGGTATGGGCTCAACTATTTCAACTTTTAGGATAGTGAGTTTTCTATCAAGCAAAAACCGGGATCTATTTTGATGTTGGTATGTTTATATACACATTTCCTATCCATTTCATGTCACTTCAACCTACAACAAAACATATTTCTAATCCTAATGAGGCATATTTGAGTGAACAAACTGGGTATGGGCTCAACTATTTCAACTTTTAGGATAGTGAGTTTTCTATCAAGCAAAAACCGGGATCTATTTTGATGTTGGTATGTTTATATACACATTTCCTATCCATTTCATGTCACTTCAACCTACAACAAAACATATTTCTAATCCTAATGAGGCATATTTGAGTGAACAAACTGGGTATGGGCTCAACTATTTCAACTTTTAGGATAGTGAGTTTTCTATCAAGCAAAAACCGGGATCTATTTTGATGTTGGTATGTTTATATACACATTTCCTATCCATTTCATGTCACTTCAACCTACAACAAAACATATTTCTAATCCTAATGAGGCATATTTGAGTGAACAAACTGGGTATGGGCTCAACTATTTCAACTTTTAGGATAGTGAGTTTTCTATCAAGCAAAAACCGGGATCTATTTTGATGTTGGTATGTTTATATACACATTTACTATTCATTTCATTTCACTTTAACCTATAACAAAACATATTTCTAATCCTAATGAGGCATATTTGAGTGAACAAACTGGGTATGGGCTCAACTATTTCAACTTTTAGGATAGTGAGTTTTCTATCAAGCAAAAACCGGGATCTATTTTGATGTTGGTATGTTTATATACACATTTCCTATCCATTTCATGTCACTTCAACCTATAACAAAACATATTTCTAATCCTAATGAGGCATATTTGAGTGAACAAACTGGGTATGGGCTCAACTATTTCAACTTTTAGGATAGTGAGTTTTCTATCAAGCAAAAACCGGGATCTATTTTGATGTTGGTATGTTTATATACACATTTCCTATCCATTTCATGTCACTTCAACCTACAACAAAACATATTTCTAATCCTAATGAGGCATATTTGAGTGAACAAACTGGGTATGGGCTCAACTATTTCAACTTTTAGGATAGTGAGTTTTCTATCAAGCAAAAACCGGGATCTATTTTGATGTTGGTATGTTTATATACACATTTACTATTCATTTCATTTCACTTTAACCTATAACAAAACATATTTCTAATCCTAATGAGGCATATTTGAGTGAACAAACTGGGTATGGGCTCAACTATTTCAACTTTTAGGATAGTGAGTTTTCTATCAAGCAAAAACCGGGATCTATTTTGATGTTGGTATGTTTATATACACATTTCCTATCCATTTCATGTCACTTCAACCTATAACAAAACATATTTCTAATCCTAATGAGGCATATTTGAGTGAACAAACTGGGTATGGGCTCAACTATTTCAACTTTTAGGATAGTGAGTTTTCTATCAAGCAAAAACCGGGATCTATTTTGATGTTGGTATGTTTATATACACATTTACTATTCATTTCATTTCACTTTAACCTATAACAAAACATATTTCTAATCCTAATGAGGCATATTTGAGTGAACAAACTGGGTATGGGCTCAACTATTTCAACTTTTAGGATAGTGAGTTTTCTATCAAGCAAAAACCGGGATCTATTTTGATGTTGGTATGTTTATATACACATTTACTATTCATTTCATTTCACTTTAACCTATAACAAAACATATTTCTAATCCTAATGAGGCATATTTGAGTGAACAAACTGGGTATGGGCTCAACTATTTCAACTTTTAGGATAGTGAGTTTTCTATCAAGCAAAAACCGGGATCTATTTTGATGTTGGTATGTTTATATACACATTTACTATTCATTTCATTTCACTTTAACCTATAACAAAACATATTTCTAATCCTAATGAGGCATATTTGAGTGAACAAACTGGGTATGGGCTCAACTATTTCAACTTTTAGGATAGTGAGTTTTTTATCAAGCAAAAACCCGGATCTATTTTGATGTTGTTATGTTTATATACACATTTACTATTCATTTCATTTCACTTTAACCTATAACAAAACATATTTCTAATCCTAATGAGGCATATTTGAGTGAACAAACTGGGTATGGGCTCAACTATTTCAACTTTTAGGATAGTGAGTTTTTTATCAAGCAAAAACCCGGATCTATTTTGATGTTGTTATGTTTATATACACATTTACTATTCATTTCATTTCACTTTAACCTATAACAAAACATATTTCTAATCCTAATGAGGCATATTTGAGTGAACAAACTGGGTATGGGCTCAACTATTTCAACTTTTAGGATAGTGAGTTTTCTATCAAGCAAAAACCGGGATCTATTTTGATGTTGGTATGTTTATATACACATTTCCTATCCATTTCATGTCACTTCAACCTATAACAAAACATATTTCGGAACCATATGAGGCATATTTGAGTGAACAAACTGGGTATGGGCTCAACTATTTCAACTTTTAGGATAGTGAGTTTTTTATCAAGCAAAAACCCGGATCTATTTTGATGTTGTTATGTTTATATACACATTTACTATTCATTTCATTTCACTTTAACCTATAACAAAACATATTTCTAATCCTAATGAGGCATATTTGAGTGAACAAACTGGGTATGGGCTCAACTATTTCAACTTTTAGGATAGTGAGTTTTCTATCAAGCAAAAACCGGGATCTATTTTGATGTTGGTATGTTTATATACACATTTACTATTCATTTCATTTCACTTCAACCTATAACAAAACATATTTCGGAACCATATGAGGCATATTTGAGTGAACAAACTGGGTATGGGCTCAACTATTTCAACTTTTAGGATAGTGAGTTTTTTATCAAGCAAAAACCCGGATCTATTTTGATGTTGTTATGTTTATATACACATTTACTATTCATTTCATGTCACTTCAACCTATAACAAAACATATTTCGGAACCATATGAGGCATATTTGAGTGAACAAACTGGGTATGGGCTCAACTATTTCAACTTTTAGGATAGTGAGTTTTTTATCAAGCAAAAACCGGGATCTATTTTGATGTTGTTATGTTTATATACACATTTACTATTCATTTCATGTCACTTCAACCTATAACAAAACATATTTCGGAACCATATGAGGCATATTTGAGTGAACAAACTGGGTATGGGCTCAACTATTTCAACTTTTAGGATAGTGAGTTTTCTATCAAGCAAAAACCGGGATCTATTTTGATGTTGGTATGTTTATATACACATTTACTATTCAATTCATTTCACTTCAACCTATAACAAAACATATTTCTAATCCTAATGAGGCATATTTGAGTGAACAAACTGGGTATGGGCTCAACTATTTCAACTTTTAGGATAGTGAGTTTTCTATCAAGCAAAAACCGGGATCTATTTTGATGTTGGTATGTTTATATACACATTTACTATTCATTTCATGTCACTTCAACCTATAAAAAAACATATTTCGGAACCATATGAGGCATATTTGAGTCAACAAACTGGGTATGGGCTCAACTATTTCAACTTTTAGGATAGTGAGTTTTTTATCAAGCAAAAACCGGGATCTATTTTGATGTTGTTATGTTTATATACACATTTACTATTCATTTCATGTCACTTCAACCTATAACAAAACATATTTCGGAACCATATGAGGCATATTTGAGTGAACAAACTGGGTATGGGCTCAACTATTTCAACTTTTAGGATAGTGAGTTTTTTATCAAGCAAAAACCGGGTTTTATTTTGATGTTATTATGTTTATATACACATTTCCTATTCATTTCATGTCACTTCAACCTATAACAAAACATATTTCGGAACCATATGAGGCATATTTGAGTGAACAAACTGGGTATGGGCTCAACTATTTCAACTTTTAGGATAGTGAGTTTTTTATCAAGCAAAAACCGGGATCTATTTTGATGTTGGTATGTTTATATACACATTTACTATTCAATTCATTTCACTTCAACCTATAACAAAACATATTTCTAATCCTAATGAGGCATATTTGAGTGAACAAACTGGGTATGGGCTCAACTATTTCAACTTTTAGGATAGTGAGTTTTCTATCAAGCAAAAACCGGGATCTATTTTGATGTTGGTATGTTTATATACACATTTACTATTCATTTCATGTCACTTCAACCTATAAAAAAACATATTTCGGAACCATATGAGGCATATTTGAGTCAACAAACTGGGTATGGGCTCAACTATTTCAACTTTTAGGATAGTGAGTTTTTTATCAAGCAAAAACCGGGATCTATTTTGATGTTGTTATGTTTATATACACATTTACTATTCATTTCATGTCATTTCAACCTATAACAAAACATATTTCGGAACCATATGAGGCATATTTGAGTGAACAAACTGGGTATGGGCTCAACTATTTCAACTTTTAGGATAGTGAGTTTTTTATCAAGCAAAAACCCGGATCTATTTTGATGTTGTTATGTTTATATACACATTTACTATTCATTTCATGTCACTTCAACCTATAACAAAACATATTTCGGAACCATATGAGGCATATTTGAGTGAACAAACTGGGTATGGGCTCAACTATTTCAACTTTTAGGATAGTGAGTTTTTTATCAAGCAAAAACCGGGTTTTATTTTGATGTTATTATGTTTATATACACATTTCCTATTCATTTCATGTCACTCCAACCTATAACAAAGCATGTTTCGAAACCTATCCAGACATATTTTTATGGAAAATCTCGGTATGGACTCACCTTTTGCATTTTTTGTATCGTTAATTTTTTATGGTTCAAAAATCGAGATCCATTTTGATACTATTACGTTTTTATGTATGAAGCTTTTTTATTTCATATCAATTCATCGTATAACAAAACGTATTTCGAAACCTAATGGGGTATATTTGAATGAACAATTTCTATTTCTAATTTCTATTTGTATGGCCTACCTTTTGCGGTTTGATTTTGTTTTTTGATTGGTTGATTCTCTTTTTAAAGGTTCTGTCTAATATAAGAAGTGGAAGTTTAGTTATCAATGGTTGGATTGACTTTTTGTTGAAGTTGGATTACTCTGAGAACATCTCGTGCATTTTTTGTGTTGTCAACATCTTTTCATCTTTTCAGTTGTTGTGTTTGTCGCTACAAAGCTGCTCAATTTATGTTTTTGGAAAATGTGAAACACTTACGAAAAATCTGCTTTTCACATTTTCTTCGAATTATTGACATTTGATCATCTTTTGCTGTTGTTTCCGTCGTTTCACGTCGCACTTCGTTTTTTTTCGGGTTTTCTTGGCGTTTTTCAGTGATTTTTTCCTGGAAAAACGGCGTTTTTTAGTTCAATATGAATCGAGCAGTATTTTTTATACGTTTCAACTTACAAGTATATACTGTGTATTAAAATACAAGTTTTCTTACCTTTTATCGTGTTTTTCAACTCATATTTTTTTTGATTGGTCAATCTCATTGTTCTTTTCTTTCAGAAAGTGAATTTGTTCCAATTTTTCAGCCACAGTCTATCCATACGCTCCATTTACAAATTGCCTTTTTGTGAAATTAGATTTTCACTCATTCTTTGCAAAATGGGAATGCTGATCCTGCAAAAATCACTTTTTAGGTGTCTCTCGACGCGACTAAGCTTATTTTCGAATTTGTTCAAAACTTGGGCATAGATTTTATATTTTTGAGATTAAATCAGAAATAAAGTTTCTTTCTTGCTTTTCTAAACAATGTTATACGTTTTTTCCGCATTCTGTCGGATCTCGATGTAGAAATTACTGCTTTTTCTCGAAACGACGATCAATTTCATTTTTTTATCTCAAGAAAAAATTGGTCATAGGTTTCTCTTATTTTTTCATTATATATTTCAAGTATTTCATAAATACCTCAATAATTTTCCACGATTTTTTTGCTTTTCCAGCGTTGTCGTACACTCGAACCATTTTTCTTCCAGTCTCTTCCGCCTTGTGATTGTTTCTCCTAATTCTGCAATGATAAATATTTATTACACAAAATAACTGAACTTTGACGTTAAGCTGAGTCCATATAAATTTATTTCTAGCATTTTTTAAGAATAAATAAACAAAAAACCCACTTTTAACGCAATTATAGGTCCAAGCCACACAAATCAATATGCGCATTTACGCTCGGAGTGTCGTACCCCTTGCTTTAGCTTATTTCCTACGAAGTGTGTTTTGATTATTTTTCAGGCATATTTAGCAAGTTTCAAAGTTTTCTTAACAAAATATTGTTGTGAAATCGAACTGGAATGATTTATAATTGAGTTTTGCAGTCCATATGCATGACAATTCAGTTGATGTTGCATTTTATTAGTTTTTTCTGTTATAAACTGACTGGTTTTTGTACCGAATTTGTTTTTTCCGGTTCTTTCGAGTTAATTCACCTGCTACACGTTAAAATATCATCTTTTCGGCAAAAAGTGCATAGCAAAGAGTGCAAACGAGAAACGTGTTTACTGAAGAATTACATTTTTATGTTTGAAAGCTTGAAATCAGAGAGATCTATTGAGATCTATTTTGATGTTATTATGTTTTTATGTAAAATTCCTATCTATTTCATATCATTTTAACCCATAACAAAACATATTTCGCAACTTAATGGGGGTATATTTGAATGAACAATATCTGTATGACCTCACCTTTTGCATTTTTAGAATCGTGAGTCTTTTCATCTTTGCAGTTGTTGTGTTTGTCGCTACAAAGTTGCTCAATTTATAATCTTCAAAAATATGAAACACTCACACAAATCTGCTTTGTTCATTTTCTTCGAGTTATAGACTTTTGATCATCTTTTGCTGTTGTTTCCAGTATGCCGCACGTCGTTTTTTTCGGGTTTGCTTGGCGTTTGTCAGTGATCTTTTTCTGGAAAAACGGCGTTTATGTAGTTCAAGATGAATTGAGCAAGAGTTTTTTTACGTTTTAACTTACATGTATGTACTGTGTATTAACATACAAGTTTTCTTACCTTTTATTGTGTTTTACAACCCATCGTTTGTTTTGTTTGATCAATCTCGTTGGTCTATCCTTTCAAAAAAAGAATTTAGTCCAGTTTTTCAGCCACAATCTTTTTACACGTTCCATTCACAAGTTGCATTTTTGTGAAATTACATAGATTTTCACTCATCCTTTGTTATATGACAATGCTGCTGCTGCAAAGCTCAATTTTTAGGTTTCTCTCGACGCGAATAAGCTTATTTTCGAATTTTTTCAAAATTTGGGCATAGATTTTATATTTTTGAGATTAAATCAGCAATAAAGTTTCTTTCTTGCTTTTCTAAACAGTTTTATACTTTTTTTTCAGCATTCTGTCGGATTTCAATGTAGAAATTACTGTTTTTTTCCGAAACGGCGATCGGTTTCATTCTTTTACCTTTCACGAAAATTGAGCGGAGGTTTTCCTTCTTTTTTCATGTTATATTTCAAGTATTTTGTAAATACCTTCATAATTTAAACGAATTTCTTTGTTTTCCAGCGTTGCCGTCCACTCAAATCCTTTTTCTTCCAGTCGAATTCGCCTTGTGATTGTTTCACGAAATTCTGCAACAATAAATTTTTATTACACAAAATAACTGGACTTTGAGGTTAAGCTGAGTCCATATAAATTTATTTCTAGCATTTTTTAAGAATAAATAAACAAAAAACCCACTTTTAACGCAATTATAGGTCCAAGCCACTCAAATCAATATGCGCATTTTCGGTCGGAGTGTCGTACCCCTTGCTTTAGCTTATTTCCTACGAAGTGCATTTTCATTATTTTTCAGACACATTTAGCACATTTTTGAGTTTTCTTTGCAAGATTCTGTTGTGAAATTAAACTGGAATGGTTTATAATTGAGTTTCTCACTCCCTATTCATGACAATTCAGTTGATGCTGCATTTCACTGGTTTTTTCTAATATAAACTGACTGGTTTTTGTACCGAATTTGTTTTGTCCGGTTTTTTAAAGTTAATTCACCTGCCACACGTTAAAATGTTACGTTTGCCAACAAAAAGTGTGAAAAAGGAAAGGGTTCACTGAAAAATTAAATTTTCATTTTTGAAATCTTGAAGTAACATAAATGTATGAGGAAAGCTGCTAAAAAAATCATCGTAATGCGGAATGTTGTCAAATATGAGGATTCGCACGAATAAAGCATTGACGAAACATTGTAAAATCAAGTGGGATGATTTTGAGAAGTTCGGTATATGATAATAGTAATTCGACTGAGCATTCTGGGCGTCAATTTTTCGATGAAAAATTGGATTTTTGCCACTAAAACTGCTACTCCTATTAAGCCATTAAATGGAAATGGTTGAAGATGGCAAGGAATTTGCATGATTCGATAAAGCCAAAAATATTACAATAGACTTTCACAAAAACCAGCTTTTAAAAAATGTTCGTGTTTATTCAAATAGAAGCTGAATAATTGTGTGAAATTGATATTTTTTTGACAATTGCAGCAATATTGCAGTGGAGTGAGATGAATTGAGCAGAGGATGCCATCGAACCTGTGAAATATGCTATATTTTGCCAAACTCGACTGATAATGCGTACTACTGTATTTCGACACTACTGCGAAACGTGATAGGCCACGTATGTATATGTACCAAATTATTGAAATACGACACATTATTTGTGCCCAGTAATGAAGAGAGAGAAGATTTTCAGAGAAAATGACCAAAATGACCACATTTGTTTGATTCTTCTGTTTTTTGAAGTCTTGTTTGTCAGTCAACTGAAAAAAAACGAGTTTTTCTGATAAATAAACTCACTTTCAAACCTGCAATACACCGTTTTTTCTCCAATTTGTCTTTTTTGCCGCCGCCTCCACAGCGCTTTTCTGGAACTGAGCAGTGAAACTCAGATTGCAGGCCACAAATGCCAGTACTTGTTTGCCAGCAAGTATCTGAAAAAACCAATTTGGAACTCATCCATAAAGTAAGCTTTCGAATCGGATTAACGACTGACAATATTCAATCAGACATCAGGCCAATAGAACTGTCGATATCCCAAACTATCAAAAACTGGCGCTCAGGGTACGTAATTATACAGTTTATCTCTCAAAGTTAAAAGTTTCATGTCAAGTTAAATTAGAGCTAAATTTTGTGATGATAGAAGATATCAAGACACTTACAGGATAGGCAGAAGTTTGTGAAACTTGACAATATACTTCAAAGACTACAACTTTGTGAAAATCTTGCTCATTCTATGAAGAAATAAATATTCCTCAAAAAGTGTTCTATTATTTTGAGGAATTGAATTGGTTTTAGAATTTGGACTAATTACTGAAACTCACAAGTAACACAAAAATACTAAAGTTTGAAAAAATAGAATTTACTCGAGATGTATACCAAATGAAATTCTGATAAAAACGGGTTATTCTGAAGAATAAGAGAAACTGACCTTTCCCTCTTGTCGTTGAAAACGCTTCTGCCGAATCCATCTGAAACATACAGTATTATTGATTTATAAAATTGAAAAATCAAACTGACCGGGTCCGTTGCGTATCCAGGGAACAGTTGACTATTTAGGGAATAGATTGGCACTTGATGAATCTTCAATGTTTACACTTGCATCGCGATTGTATCAAATAATACAGTTTGAGGTGCCAATGTTTCCAAGAATGAACTAATAATGTTGAGGCTCAATTTTGAATGTCTTGATCTCTCAATCTATAAAAAAATTGAAAATTGAAGAAAAACAAGTAACTTCATTTGTGAAGAAGAAAAATAGGCTCTCATCGGGAAAAGAGGGCCATTGCGATATAAAGAGGGCCATTGCGGATAATCAGGGCCATACGAAACATTGACACGAATATTGCCAGCTGAAGTAGAAGAACAATTACTCGTTAGTGATTTGTAGATTTTCTGGAATCTTCTTCCTAAAAGTTTTGGAGCACAATTCGTGTCTCAGATTATATTCATTCGCGAAAATTTTCCTGAGATATCATTAATGTCGTAAAACAACAACAAATATGAAACAAAAAACAATAGAAGAAACCCACATTACCTCTAATAATAATAGTGTAGAACTTGATAGGAAAGTGATTATATTAGCTGTGGCCTGATAGTAGTAGTAATCTTTTTGTAAAGCTCATATATGATATCATTCTACATACTCAATGGCCCTCTTTATTTGGAACGGCCCTTATTATATTTGATGGCCCTCTTAATTTTACGTGGCCCTCATTATATGTGATGGCCCTCTTTATATTGCCTGTCCCTCAATATCCATGATGGCCCTTTTCATTTTGCCCTGGCCCTCTTTATATTGCCTGGCCCTCATTATCTGTGATGGCCCTCTTTATAACGTCTGGCCCTCTTTTCCCGATGAGAGCCGAAAAATACCTACCACTTTCAGCTTCCGAGGTTCTTCGTTCGTCTTCACACTCCAAAAATGATAAAGTTCAGACCAATTCAAAAAAAACTCAATTTTTTCCGTTTTCTTTTTTCATAACTGTTAGTCGATTTAGCTCAATTAAGATGCATTACCATACCCTGAAAATCAAATAAATAGAAAACTTCGATTCAGCAGAAATAGTAAGGAGAAATAGAAGTGGTTCGATAAAATGTGACAGTATTCTGACCGATGCTAACAAACATAACCTATGTATGTTTAGAACTTGGTTACACAAGCCGCAATATGAGGAGTGAGTCATATTGAAAAAGTATCAATATGGTATACTCTTTTGTTTTGTACACAAACACTTTTATGAATCATACAGCATGTATGAAGGGCCATGTGTCGGGCCTATTTTTGTACGATTCAAATTAGAAAAAATGGTGTAGTTTTGGGGAAAAAATGAAAATTCAAAATGTTCAAGAAAATGATGCCCATAATTGAGTTTTACACTACCCAACATGACAATTTAGTAGCTGTTGCGTTGACTGATTTTCGAATCGAAATCATTTTGTTTTTTTCAAACTAATTCTTTTGCGACATGTCAAAATGTCGCGTTTGTCAACAGAAGCAGGAAATATGTATTATGTTTGCGGAATTCGTACTGATGGAATATTTTCTACACGGGTATTGCAACTTTTTTAATGATTTGGTTTGGAAGTCAATCATGCTCAAGAGTTGCTGGAAATGTCAAAAAAAACGAAAAAAAAAAGCTGATTGGGTTAGCCTGAAAAACAAGCTTGAAAATTATGTGGGATTGTTTGAAGCAGCAAAAAAGTTTTTGATCATCCCATCAATGTGTCTCTGAAATATTGTTTCTGATTTTTGATTTTGATGTTGTTCGACTTATCTATAAAATCATTATTTGTTTTTCTCCTTAAGCAATTCATTTATTAAGTTTGTCAAAAAAATATCAGTCAATGTTGTTCTGATATCACTTATTCTCCCAAAAGTCTCGATACTGTTGTTTGTCATCTTTGCTGTTCCGATTGCATGAAAAAGTTGGAAGAAGGCAAGGAACTCGCATTATTCTGATTTTACCATTTTGTTTTTATAGCTCTTCATCAAAAAATGTATTGAAAAGGTTAATTTTTATTTGAATCAAAAAAAATATTTGGTGAAATTGCATCCTCTACCGGCTGCGGTGATGCTGCAATCTGCAGTTTAAATGGATTGTGGCGCCGGGTGGTGTCTGTGTGGTGTGAGATAAGCTGATTATATATGTATTTATTAGAATAAGATATGTATCAGTAATACATATATAGGGATCCGACGAGCTGATGGTTCGGCGAGGCGATCCCGTCGTTAATGTGGGCAAGGAGGTGGTGGCAGAGCTTCTGAGGGCTGAAGCTTGCTGGTAGAATGAATTACGCTTCTCCTTGCTGGAAGCGATCTCATTTTGGCCCCGGAAACAGCGCGAAGCCTATTTCCGGAGGTCAGAAAAGCCGGAGGCGTTTCTCTTAACCTTTCTCTCTCGGGAGCCCTTGCCATCTCGTATGCATCGTTGTGATGACTCACTCCTTCGGTCGGTTTCGGTTGGTCGTATTCGTCGTGTCCACGACATTCCCGGCGGCAGCAAACTTGGAAGATATTTTTACTTTTCTTATTTGACTTTTTTTGGTTGGACCGCTCTGGCCGACGGCGACTGTTGTTGTTTGCCTAACTTTTTCTTCCCTTTTTTGTGTGTTTTGAGAACATGGTGTTAACAATATTTATTATTAAACTGATTCAACACTGATACATATTGATACTTTGGATTCAACGAAGTAACCAATGCGACAAATGGAATTTGCCGATATATTGTGTTCAATAACAGATTCAATTTAATACAAAGGATGTAGTTTTGGAATGCTTGTGGCAGGCCGATCCTCTGCATGCTGCCAATCGATTGACGACGTGATGATCAAGATGGTATACGGGAAGTTCCTTGAGATGAGGTGTTCAATTGCAATGAGTGAATTTGTGAGTGTTTGTGGCACTTCCAACGCCGGCACTGAGCTTCTTCGTACCTGTAGCAACAAAGTGGTCGTCCATATCCGTTACCTCTGACATGGGAGGTATGAAAACAATCCAGTTGAACTTTCGCCCAAAATTTTTTCATCGGTTCTTTGAACCATGAAATTGTATTCTGTGAAATTTCAGCCGCCACTGGAGGGTTTGAAGGAAGATATGAGACAAAGTATGACCGAAAATAGGCCTGAATACGTCAAAAAAGGTAAAAATGGTGTTTTTAGGCCTATTTTTGGCCATACTTTGTCTCATAACTTCCTTCAAACCCTCCAGTGGCGGCTGAAACATCACAGAATGATTATTTATAGTCTCCAGAAGCCCCGGAAAAATTTTGGGTAAAAGTTCAACTGGATTGTTATCATAACTGCCAAGTGAAATATTACTATATCTTGATGGAACGGGAGCTGAGGGGCGGAGGGGTATAGCAGCGGTTGCTATTGCTGATCACGCCGTGGTTGCTGTTGCTGGTCCACTAGTGGCTGTTGTTGTTTTGCTGATTCAGTACCGGTGCTGGTGGTGGGGAGGAATTCTCCATTTCCATTCCTGAAATGTTACCATATATAACAGAATGGGAGCTGAGGGGTAAGGGTGTTAACTGTAACCTCTATTTCGGATGGAATGACTCGGTTTCTGGCTGCGGACTATGTCCCGCTTCTTTGCTGGTTATACCATAACATACCGATGTTATGAGAACTTTTGGCCACAAAACCTAGTTATTTTGTCGATGTTCCCATGTAAAAAAAATCCAATTATGAAGACTCCATCTGCATGCTTCTTATCATTATTTTATTACTGATAGTCGGTTTAGCTCAATTATGATGCATTATCATACCCTGAAAATCAGATAGATAGAAAACTTCGTTTAAAAATATAGTAAGGAGAAATAGATCGTTCGATTGTTTGATAAAATGTAAAAGTATTGTGACCAATGCTAACAAACATCACCTATGTACAACACTTTGTCATATGTACCATTGCGCAATATTAGGAGTGAGTCATAATGAAAAAGTACCAATATTGTATATTCTTTTGTTCTGTTCACCAACTTTTGTAACACCTTTATGCACCATACAGCATGTTGAAAGCCGGAAAATGGAAAGTACATGGGTAGGGCTCATTTTCGTTGGATTCAAAATGGTAGAAGAAGAAGGTGATGTAATTTTTCACTGTTTTTTCCACCTTGTATCAAGGAATTAACAATGTCTAAGAAAATGATGAATACTACAGTACTCCATGGAAATGAGTCAATTTTGATTCACAGAAATCGGACATCACACAATCTAGAATATTGTAAAACCAACTGCACTAATAGAGTAATATCGCGTAAAATATATAAAGTAGTATGGTCATACCAGCTGCGATTCAAATGATAAGTGTAACATGAATGAGTCATACCGAAAAAAATTGATGTGGTTGGTCTTCTTCTACACATACATATGTGTCATACATTGTTATGTCGGTATGAATAGGAAAGAAAAGTAAAATGTTAGTGGACAAATAAGGGTCCAAGCCGGTTTGCCGATGTGCTCGGCGAGCTCTCAATGGACTGTACCAAAAGCTCATTGAAAAGTGTTCATAGGTTCACAACTCATAGAATTATATGAACTATAGACTTTTTATTTCGCAAGGAAAAATATAAAAAATCACAAGAAAACGGAATCAGGTGGTAGAATTTGTGGCAGATTGAGTGTCAGAACTCGAATCATAGCATATCGGAAACCACTTTCTTTGAAAGTTGGATTGTTTTTAGAGTATTTATTTGTTTCGAGAGTATATTCACTGCAGTATTTCACTTTGAGAAGGTTGAGAAGTAGCAAGGAGAAGAAGATCGCATGAAGGAGGCCGACGTGTGTGATCTGGAAGGAATGAAAAATGTGTTAGTTCTATGCATAGAATCTTGCATAGTTTTCGTAGAAATTTGAGAATGTTTTTATGAACCTTGAATTTTTTGAGTTTCCGCTCATAGAATTCACAGCTGTAGAAAAAATAACATGTAGAATGAGAATGTATAGAACTCTCAAAAATTTTATCAAATCGCACTAAGCTTGGTTCTGTGGATTGAATCTAAACAACCATATGAGATCACTTTCACAGCAAAAAATTTTCATCCATAGAATTGGAAGCAACGACAATTCTATGTACAGAATATTTGAACAATCATAGTTCTTTGCATAAAATGCAAAAGGTTTGAAGTTTATCGAAACTAGGTTTAGTTCCTTGCATAAAATATCAGCTTGGTTTTCATAGAATCTGAAACAAACTTTGTCCACTCTACCAGTAGAAGGTTAAGTTCTATACGGAGAACAACAAAAACATACATTCTGTAAGCAACTACACACATTTTTGATTCCATTTTTCGAGAGGACGGGTACTGTTCAGTACTATCATCTTATTTACAAGTTGTTAACTCTTCGATGAATTTTGTTGCGGTTACTTCATCGAGTGTCTAGATATTTTCCTGAATACTACAGTTCCAGATCCAAAAAACATCATCAGCATGTCAAAAGTTCATGTTCCTCAGTCGGCGAGGTCCGACAAGTTCCACATTATTGAATAGAAGTAGAATCAAGAAGATACTTGGTATCGTGATTCTCATTTCAGTGGATTTGTCGATTTCTGTTACAATCACTTCACAATCCGACCAGGGTAATGTTGTTAAATCATGCCAAGAAAACAAGTTTTCGACCAGTTAGAAAACTCAATCTTCGACTGATTACTTGAATTAATCGTGGATTACATCTCCTCTCTTGTGATTTTCTTTTGATCAACACCATAATCATCATCGGCGTAGTCATCATTGGATTCAAATGTTGTCATTTTTGTAGTTAAAGCTCACTTGACAGTCAGAGAAACTCCGGTTTGTTTGAGCATAGGTACTTTTGTTGAAATTTGTCCGATAACAAAATGTGCGCCTTATAACTTCAGATATAAGTCATGCGCACCGCCGTGACTCATGTTTTAGTTTTTCGTCGTTAATATTCATTACTATGTACCAAGAATTACATATGAAAATGGTCATTTCTCACATATTTCCTCAAAATTCAGATGTTTTGATTACTACTATTCTCAATTTTGGTTTATTTTTCACACCATAACACAATAAAATATTTTCAGAATCAATTTCAGTACAGGAAAAATTTTGAATTGTCTATTTCCCCCATTGTTGTTCTCTCCCTCACCCATCTGACCCCTCTCACCCCCTCTTTCCCCCCATCTTCACCCTAAGACACAATGCGTTGCAAACGCGCCCTAATGAGAATAAGTGTCAAGGTCAGTGACCTTCGAAAATCTACCCCATCCGGAGATTTCCCGAATTCATTTAACTAGCTGTTATGCCTCGCATTCTGCCAGTGATCCTTGCTTGTGATGGTTTTCATCACAACCAAATTCTGCTCTTGCCCGTTATTGCCAAAAGACCTATGTCTTATGTGCATTGGGAACAAGCGCAAAAGTATTTGCGAGAGAGAATCGGACGGTCTTTCAGTGACCCTTCCGATATCTATGACCTTTTGGTCAACTATCGCAAAAAGGTTGACGAGGACATCAGTCTTTCTTGGATTGGTGTCTATCTCACCATTTTCAGAAGATCTAGCAACTTTGCAAGACTTGAAAGACAATTGTTAACATTTGTCTATCGAGTTTTGTAAAGTTGTCGGACTTCTTGCCATGTTTGTTAACCTTCCCGTAGATCTCCAGTCGGCTCGGAGGGAGGGAAGAGGAATGAGAATAGAGCGCCTCCGCGATGGTTCATTCTGGAACATTGATCTACTTGTTTTACAAGTTTATCATTGTACTGAGACTCTATGAATTCTTTAAATAAAGGTGAAAAATATTGGATATTGATCGATTTCTTTCTTTTTTCCACCGTCTGTCCACCAATTTCAACGGTTACATCCACTTGTATATGCATTTATCTATTATCATCATATGGAGTTCAAAGGTTAGTTCTTTACCAAAATTAATACTGTATTTTTAGATACCAATCGATACACAACTGTTGACCATCAATTTTATTCAATGAGTCACCTTATCTACTCTCAACTGCAGTTAACTTAATATTTCAATGAATATTGACAAGAATTTATCAATGGACCTATATCAAATGAGACTTTTATCATATCAAATGAAACAAATCTAATACAAGTAAGTATATTTGTAGGCCGATTTCTATATTGGATGATGAACTATATTGGATGAGATTGTTGAAGTTGTGTATCCTACATAAAAGCTTGTACTCTGAGCAATATCAATACCAGTTTATGCCTATTTCGAAGTGAATCAAAAGATTGTTATGCATATACGTATGACAACTCTATAATGATGTTGGCGGAATGCAAGCGGATAACATTGATACTATCAGGAATTCTGCAAGTGTGAAATTGTGACATTCCGGTTTAGATGATTCGTATTTCAACTGTTATGCCAACTTCACATTCGATTATTATGCAAAAATATGATAACAAGAGGCCGATTGGATTATTTTTTGATTGTCTGGCAACACGAATAAGAACTATTCATTGATATATTGAAAAAGTAGACACTGGTTGTTGAGCTCGAATTGCGGCAAAAAAAAACTGGAGCAAATCAAATACTGGTGAGTATCTTTGTAGGTCGATTGTTACAATGATGATGAACAACTATTTGATGATACTGTTATGTTGAAAATGTTTATTCTGCTTACGTATTTGGACACTAATCACGATCCACCTCAGCTTAACAGAAAAAAAGATTACATACTTGCAACTGCAGATGATAACTCTTTCATTGTTGATGTTGTTGATCGAAAGCCAATCGACAAGAATGATGTTGTCATGGAACCTGCGGATATGTAATCGTGTGATCGTGCTTGATGTGAACCATGTGCCAACTGCGCTTTATGATGCACAATCAAACAATATGTGAAAATGATGTCGAAGTTCGTTTTGGAGAAACCTATTTTATGGTGAAACAAGGCGAACAAAAGCTCATCATTCACGTGTTTGATACGTGTAAATCAGTTGACTGTTTTAATGAGCGACAGTAGGAATAAAGTCAATTGAACATCACCTACTTTTTACCATTCTAATGAAAATATCTGATGAAAAATGCAAAGCTCTTTCGGGATAATTTTGACAAAATAATGCTGTGTTGGAGGCTATCCAAGAATCAAAAAAGGTAGATTGTTCGTAGATGTTACGTATTCAATGGCTGAATGTAAACTCAGCGAATGGATTCTGATTGACAGAAATTGAAATGAAAAGACCGTCGAAAGAGCCAGATTACCAATAAGTTGGCATCATTATATATTACCATCTTTCTCAGAAAAAAGACTCGACTTGCAAGTTCGCCCCAGCCTAATAGTGGTCTCGCAACGACTGTACTAATGTTTTTGCAAGCTTTTTCTAAGCCATTTCGCTTTTCTCAAGGACACACTCAGGGCACACGCAAATGGCTTAGAAAAAGCTTGCAAAAACATTAGTACAGTCATTGCGAGACCACTATTAGGTTGGGGCGAACTTGCAAGTAGAGTCTTTTTTCTGAGGAAGATGGTAATAATGAGTAAGGATAAAACCGACTAAAAGTTTGGATGATAATTACATGGAGCAAGAATAAGTGCTCATTCCAATACATATTGTCGTAATGGTGTTTATGCTAAAGTTTGCTACTTGCAAAGTGAGTTGTATTTCGATTGTGAACTTTTGTTATTTACATATCGGTTGATCAACAATTGGTGAATAAATTGTTCCGATGGTGAAATGCATTCAACTAGTTCTTCGATATGTCAAGAAACTGATCTCTTTTTCAACATCACATTTTTGAAGTCAAATTTGTTTTCGTAGATAGTTGTGTTCCGAAACTGACGATATTCAATGTGAAGTATTATCAAAGGAATTTGAATAATGAATACCTAACAAAACATAAAACTTGTTCCTATTTTTCGCAGTTTTCACCGAATCTCAAAGAAACACAACAGATATCACAATCAAACAAATACAATTATTTACGAGTGACTGTCGAATCTACCAAGAGCATTTGCATCACAAAACGCTTCCTGAAATCATGAAAAATGGATGATTATCGACAGAAGATGTCAGCGAAATGTGCTAGAATAGGTTCAGAAAACAAAAGTTATTTTGCAGTCACACCCTTCTGAAGAACAAAAACTTGGAATTGGGTGTCTGATGAGTTAGTCAGCCTTCAATTGGTGGTATCTCGATGACAGATGACACGAATCCCAGGTGTCTCTGGTAGATTCTATCACAGCTCACATCATGCCTTTGGAATGCGTACGATATATGTGCTCATTAGGTAATCATTTGGTAGATAGCAATCAGTCTTTGAGGAAATGCGAAAATCACCGAAGAACCGAGTGCAACAATTCTGAACAATTAGATTGAATAGGTTTGGGAAACCAAAGTTATACTGCTTTTTAAAATGATTTATTCGAAAAAAACGCTTTCAAAGAACAGACATATAAAGACACAATGGGATCAGTGGAACAATAATTTGTAAAGCGAAAACATTAACTTGTTGACATCAATTGCACTGAGATCAGTTGAAAGCAAACTTTAAGCAAAAAGCGGGGAAGGGAAATGGGAAATGGGAAGTAAAAAGGGAAATGGAGAGTGGATGACAAATGAGCAGAAATGGAGTAAGAATAATGAAGAAACAATGTTATAATTAGATCTTCGGTACAACATCAAAACCAGAAAGACGCGCGTCACTCTCCTCGACATATTTGACGAATGCTTTTCCATTTTTTACGAAATTCAACAATTTCTTGTTCAAGCCAAGAACTGTCTCGTCAGTAACAGTATCAATGTACTCTTTCTGGCTAGCTGCATATGCTTCAATACAATCGGCAATTTTTCCAATACTTTCGACAAATCCACAGCCCTTGTAGTCGAACACCGCTGTTGTTTCCTTGGACCATTCCCAATCTGCCTCGGAAAAGTCCTCCATCTTCAACGTGTTTTCCAATTGGATGAGCTTTGTTCCATTTTCTGACAACTTGATCATGTACTGATAGAAGTACTCGATGTCGCTGTCGACTCCAAATAAGTCGTCCAAATTGTCGATGTGGGAGGTCCAGGTTTTCGTGAATGTTGACATTTGAGCAAAGATATTTTTAACTTCTGAGATAAAGAACAAAAGTGGTCGATCTCCACTCTTTGGTGTATCCCATGATTCTTCCGCTTCTTTTGTTGTTTCCTCCAATTTCTCCTTCTCGAGAATAGCAGTAAGTTGCCTTTCTTTCTCAAGCAGTTCCTGGTATCGATCTTCTGTGATGCTGATGCTACAAAGGAACGTGAGGAAGGCGACCGTCCTGTAATGCATTGTATAATCTCGGAATGACTCAAAATAAAACTTACAATATGATACAGATCGCAAAGGCCGTTAGTGGATGTTCTTTTGCAAAATCTGCTATTTCGATGCTGAAAGTAGAGCGTTGGAAACAAATCTCAAATGAACTGACTTACACAACGAAGCTTATTGGTTGCTCTTGAAAAACAATGGCCTGACGTGTAGGAGTAGGAGTTGTTGAGCTAGAAATGGAAAAATTATGTATAAAACCAAGGATTAGAACACTTACGATGCACATGATCCAAAGGAAACCAATGACATAAGAAGGAGAAGAGCAGTGCACGACATTGTTCACAACCAACGAATGATGTAAAATGAGGTCTCGCTCGCCTTTTATACCCCTATTTTTTTGACCTCAACGCGACCGCATCGCGATGGGTCCCAAAGCGAAGGAGGTCAAATTTTGCCTCTGGGGTTGCCTCTGGAGGCCCCAACAATCAGACATGGCAGCTGATACATAATTGCATTAGACAATCGTTCAACACCAGATGTGACGTGGTGGCCAAAGGTGCAGATGGTCCTTCAGTTCCTATCGCATTTCCTCAAAGATCCTCTGCTATCTGATGAATTACCATGCAATTAGCACATCTATCGTACATAGATTTTGACAAAAACATACATCTTAAAGTAATTATTTGAGAAGTCATGGTCTTTATCGCGATACCACCAATTGAAGACTAATTGAATGATTCTTCACCTTTTTTGAAATTAGAGCATTTCTCATCGCTGACGCTGTCAATGTACTCATTTTTGATTTGCTGCATATTCATCAATATAATCAACAATCTTCCAAACACATTGGGCCTCGTAATTGAACACTTTTGTTACTTACTTGAACCATTCATCACTGATTGTGAAGTGCATTTCTACACGAGATCGGAGTTTGTGCACTAAAACTGGAGAAAAGAGAACTATTATACATAGAAACTCAAAAGTAAGCAGAACAATGTGCTCTTGTCACAAACGCCATGTTGTTTATAGCGCCCAGACTCTTTCTTACATATGTCTTGCCATCATGATCAAGACATTTCATTTTTTTCTGTAGAGTATTATTTTAAAATTTTGGCACTGTTCTAGAATGGAGGACCAAAAAATAAAATCGAGGACCGAAAAAAAAATCGAGGACCGAAAAATAAAATAGAGGACCGAAAGGCTTTTTTGTGTGGTATTTTATCAGTTCGGTCCTCGATTTTATTTTTCGGTCCTCGATTTTTTTCTCGGTCCTCGATTTTTTCTTTCGGTCCTCGATTGTAGAAGAGTGCCAAAATTTTTTAAAGCTTCCAAACTTCGTTCTATACCAATTTCCAGACAATGGTTTTTATACGAAAATTTTACTAAATTTGCCTACCACATACTTATAAAAGTTTTTAATATATTTCATACAATTTCATGTGGCTCAGTATAGTCACTATATTTGTCAGCTTGAATCAGGTAAAGAACCGTTTAATTAACATATTTGCTTCCTTTTTTTCAAAATTTTTGAGATACTTCATAGAGTTTTATGTAATTCCGTATGGTGCAAAACATTATTCTATTCAAATATTAAGATCAGGTAAAGAATTATCTCATCAACCTTCAATTGTTGGTATCGCGATGTAGACTATGAACAGATGGCACGAATCCCAGGTGTTGCTGGGAAATTCCATCACTTCTCAAGTAATGCCTTTTTGATGCATGTATTTGTCAAGATCTATGTACGATAGATGTGCTAACTAGGTGATCATTCGGTAGATAGCAGAAGATCTCTAAGGAAATAAGACAATGACCGGAGAAACATCTGCGTACCTCTGGTCACCATATCACAACAGAGTATACGATTGGATCGACATTCTAGAGGCACTTAGAGAGGACGAAGTGGACCAAATATGTAAAAACTAGCTTGAATAGGTTTAGGAAGCCAGAGTCACACCGCTTTTCAAATTGATTTATTCAAATGACACGCTTTCAAAAACAGACATATGAAGATACAATGGGATCAGTGGAACAATAATTTGGACAAAAACGTTAGGAAATCATTGGAAGGAGATCAGTTGAAAGCTAATTTTGAGCAAAAAGTGAAGAAGGAGGTAAAGGGGAAACGGATAGTGGGGGAGTATGAAATGGAGCAGAAATATAATACATAAGGAAGAGATAGTTTCAGTTAGGTCATCGGTACAACATCAAAATCGGCCTCAATTGCGTCTTTCTCCTCGACCGATTTGACGAATGCTCTTCCATTCTTCACGAATTCTACCAACTTTTTGTTCAATCCAATAACTGTTTTATTGGTGACGGTGTCCATGTATTCCTTTTGGCTAGCTGCGTACTCTTCAATGTATTCGACCATCTCCCCAACACCCTCGACAAATCCACAGCCCTCGTGATCGAACATCTTTGTTACTTCCATCGACCATGCCCAATCTTCGTTGGAGAAATCTTCCATCTTCAATGTGTCCTCGAGGTGAACTAGTTTTGTTCCATTTTCTGTCAATCTGATCATGTAGTGGTGGAAGTTTTCCATTTCACAATCGATGCCGTAAAAGTCGTCTAAATTGTCGATGTTGGTGGTCCAGGTATTGGTGAAGGTTGACATTTGAGAGAAGATATTTCGAACTTCCGAGATGAAGAACAAAAGTGACCGGTCTCCACTCTTTGGTGTATCCCATGATTCTTCTTTTTGTTGTGTTCCTTCTTCTTGCTTTGGTTTTTCCTCTAATTTCTCCTTCTCGAGAAGAGCAGTAAGTTGCCTTTCTTTCTCAAGCAGTTCCTGGTATCGATCTTCGTTTGCTGTTTCCTCCTGTTTCGTTCTTTCCTCCAACTTCTTTTTTTCTAGAATAGCAGTAAGTTGTTTTTCTTTTTCTAGCAGTTCCGTGACTCGAACTCTTGAGATGTTATTCTTAAGAATGAACGTGATGAAGGCGGCAATCCTGTAATGCATCAAATAATTTTAGAATCACTCAAAACCAAACGTACATAATGATACAGATAACAACAGCTGTTAGTGGATTTTTCGCCGCAAAATCTGATACATCGATGCTGGAAGGAAAATGTTGAAACGAGTACACAAATTCAGATGGTTTAACTTACAGAATGGAACTCATTGGGTATTCTCGATGAACGTTGGCAAGACAAATGGTGGAAGGAGTCTGGGCGCTATAAATGGATACATTTTGGATAATACAAAGAGTTGGTATACTTACGGTAAACATGATCCAAAGGACACCAGCGACATTAGAAGGAGAAGAGCAGTACGCGTCATTGTTCTCAACCAACGAATGATGTTGAATGAGGTCTCGCTCGCCTTTTATACCCAATTTTTCTGACCGCAACGCGACTGCATCGCAATGGGTCCCGAAGCGAATGAGATCAAGTTTTGCCTCTGGAGGTCCCAACAAACATACATGGCAGCTGATACATAATTACATTAGATAATCGTTCAACACCAGATGTGACGTGGTGACCAAAGGTACGCAGATGGTCCTCCTGTCACTGCCGCATTTTCTCAAAGATTCTTCGCTATCTGATGAATTACCACGCAATTAGCACAGCAATTGTACATAGATTATGACAAATACATACTCATCAAAAATTTTGATATATTTTATGATTCAGTATTGTGCAAAGAATCATTACTTCCGAAGATTTGAAAGGTATCGCGATATAGACCACGGACAGATGGCGCGATTCTCAGGTGTCGCTGGGAGATTCCAACACAGCTCAAATAATGCTTATGGGATGCATGTATTTGTCAAGATCTATGTACGATAGATGTGCTAATTGGGTGACCATTCATCAGATACCAGATAATCTCTGAGAGAATGCGACAACGTCTGGAGGACCATCTGCGTCCTTATTGTCACCACGTCGCAGTAGAAAATGCAATTGCATCGACAGTCAAGAGGCTCATTATGCGTTTTCTCATCCATTTTTTGTTTGTTAATTTGCAAAAGAACTCCATCAGACCGGTGATGAGACGCAAACACAATAATGCACAGCTGCGTGTTCACACACACATATACCCCATTTGATGGAATGTCTAAACGTCACTGAGCGAAACACTGTTTCTCAAGAAAAAAAATCAAATTTTCTTGCTTTTCGAAGTATTCGATGAGTAAGTAGATGTTTCTCTGCATTTTATTTTGTACATTTATATCTTGATCGAATTTTGCGCAGATTATTTTTATCCATGTTATGAATTTTCGTCTATTTTTCTTGGTTTTCGCTTTCTTTACAATAATAATTCCTGCCCACGCTTTTTTGCATTCATACCTTTGCACACAACTTTTTTCATAAATAAACTTTCAGTCATGGTCCTCTGCACAGATATTCTAACACTACCATTTACATCACCATCAAACAAAAATCATCAATATGTCTTTATTGATCCTGTTGTTGTAAACAGCCAAATTTGGTATATTTATGTTTTCAATTATTCTGAATCCACGGGTGTGAAATATGAAATACATTGTGTGATCGTTGATATGGGTGAGCATTTTCAATCTATCAAAATCATGAGTAAAACGTTTCCAAGAAACTCATCAAATGACAAAATGCCAAATTGAATCCCCAACAAATGATATGCGTTTTCACCTCCATAACATTACGAGCGATGGGAACTACATATACATGTTGACAATAAGATATGGAGAAAACTTGCGGCTACTGAAGTTTGATACAACATCAATGAAGTTCATCAACGAACATTTTCTTGAGGAGACAAAGGTTTTTATTTTGCAAAGAAGAATTCTCGTTCGAGAAAACGTTCTGTATTACAAGGACGGCCGAGAATTGAAGAAATTCGATTTGTCAAAAGGAGTGACCGAGACACGTTATAACGTAATAATCATTGTTGTGGAACTTTATGATCATAGTCTTATTTTTAGGTGGGACACTTAAATTGGAAAAAACCCGCATTGCTGTTCAACGACGACAAAATGTATTGTTTCAACAACTCATACGAAAAGCGCGAAATGTCAATCATAGATGAACTCATGGTTCCAAAAGTAATTTCAGAAGATGATTGGAAGACGGGAAAATCATTTAATTTTGGAGGTGAGTTTTTAAAAAGTATATAAGACGTTTGAACTTGAGAAAATAGGCGAATTCTAAATCTCAAAAACAGAATTCCACTTTTTTGCATGATACTAAGAAAGTGGAAATTTGATTTGAGGCATACCTAGCAAACCCCGGCTCTGACGCCAATTGGCAATTGAAAATCAAGTTGAAAAAACAATCTAAGCGTGATTACTTTCAGCATTTGCAAATGATACGATAGTTATTGAATCAAAATCAAATGGTCGTAGAGTGCTCTTGATCGACAAGTTTGACTTTGATGCGCGTGAATGGCGTCGTGATGTTAGTGAGGACTTTTTCAAGTGTGGACGCAAACTTAACATACCAAATCTGAATCAATACAAAGACAAGCTGTTTGTTCTTGTTTATTATTATCAAAAGGAATTTGAGAAACAATACTTTGTTCATGTTTTGGATATGAAACCAAAGCTAACTGACATTTGCTTGTCAAATATCGTCAAGCAGATTTTGGTGGATTTAGAAAAAGCGGCTGAATTTGTGGGGCAACTACCGATACCTTTACGGTGAGTGAAAAAAAAATACAATTTTGAAATTGATAAAATTATTTCAGAGACAAGGTCAAGAGAATTGTAGAATTTCGTATGCCAGACGCCACGTTTGAGAAACTTTTCAACTGATTATGGTTTCAACTCTCTCAATATTTTGACACTCGACTTTTCTTTCATTTTTGACTCATCTTTTTCCTATGACATTTTTCTGTAAACTTCATTATTCTATCCACCGCTTTTCCATTGAATCTCAAATTTCGGCTTTTCGCTACTTTAACATCCAATTGTCACCTTTTTTCTATATTTTTTTAGTGTAAACGTCTTTTTTCTTCAGACGCATACATTTGTTAAATGCCTTTTTTTCCAAAATAATGAACTTTTGTTTTCTTTTTCCCATCTTTTTTTTCTGAAATTGGATTCGTAGCTTTCTTCATTCATATGATCTTTTTTCACGTATCTCGAAAATTCCAAAATAGTTTTTTGGCGAATGTACGAAATGATATAGAATGAAAACCGATGAAATTGCCAAGAACTTCCAAGTAACTTTATCCAAATAATAAACTTTTGATTGTATTGTTTTGGAACCACTTACTCATAAGCCAAATATCGACTTGTCGGCCTTCTGCTTCCTGTTCATCTACGCGATCGTGTTACAGATTCATACTTACAACACATTTTCTGCTTTACTGTCACGGCATCTTCTGCAAATCACCAATTTCATAACTTGTGAAATGCTTTCGAACGACTAATGATCCTTTTTTTTTTTCAAAAATTGAGCATAAATTCGTCTTTTTTCTCTGTTTATATTCAAAATTAAATGCGTTTTTTCTATGATTTATTAACATTTCTCAGTTTTCATAAAGATTCCCACTTACCTCGTATACCACCAACTGTTGAGCCAGTGCCCCTTTCATGAGTTTGATTTGTCCCGGCTCCACTGGGGCATTTTGCTTAAGTCCCCATGAAAATCTTCGAAATCGCTTTTCAATTAATGTGTACTTCAGAGCAGGGCTCCGCGGGGCTCCTGTGGTGCTGTTGTTATGCACCATTTCACCCATATTTTTTGTATAGTATGTCCACAAATTTTTTATCTGCTCGGACTACCCAATTGTCATCTACGAGAAATATTTTTCTTCTCATAAACAATCTGACTATGACGTGTTTCATATGTTTTATAGCATTGGTCATGTCATCGAACTCTTGAGTTATTAGTTCTTGTATGTATCTGTTTATCTCAATTGTTTTTTCATCTACCAAAACCGAGTCTCGATCAACTCATCATTATGTCACAAGATCAACAATCATTGCATTCATTTTCCCAAGCAAATCATAGGTATCAGAAAAATATGACCCGCATAAAAGCAGCCTCCGTAATGCCTCAATTCACATTATTTCTCTCTTTTCCCTTTACATATTTATCGATTGTATATTTTGTTTTTCTCTCTGTTGTATCGTCGATTCATGTACTTTTTTCCTTATCGGTCTGTTTCTTATTCTAACAATTTTCAGACATGGTACTCTGTATCGATGCTTTGCCATTCCCAGAGCCACGAGCATTGAGAAACTTGCCATCCGATATTCATGCCACAAAATCTGTTGTCGTCCATAACCAAATCTGGTTCCTTCACGGAATTGACTCAGTTGACATCTTGAATCAGAAACATCATGTTTATTTTAATATTCTCGACACAGGTAAGTCATTTTAATCATTCAAAATCTCAACTAAAGTTTCTTAGAAACTCACGGAATCACAACGTTTGATTGTGAGACACCGTGTGAGAATGGCATGACAATGAAGAACTTAGCATGCGACGGTCATTTCCTATATATCTTGATGAAACGAACAGAAACCAATTATCGACTCCTCAAGTTTGATACGAAGTCGATGAGTTTTGCCAAGAATCATGTGATTGAACCTAGTTCTGTTATTATCGGACACTTCGTCGTGCAAGGAAATTATTTGTACTACAAGGAGCTTTTTCTTTTGAAAAAACTCGACTTGACAGATATGTCTATTAAAGAACAATATGAATTGGTAATTTATGTCAAAGAAACATTATAATACTGTATTTTCAGCGACCTCACCAAATAGGTCTAGGCGGTTTGATGCACCTAAACAATACTATTTATATGGTTACCATATGCGGAAACAAGCGGGAAATTGTAATGTTCGATGATAGTTTGGTCCCACAGAAAATCTCAGAAGATATGTGGATGAGCAGCTGGCGAAATTTTCGTAAGTTTTTTTGAAAGTATTATGAGCCAGCAATTTTGAGTCAAGAAAGGTATATAAAATTGAAAATGAAATGCTGTTTCAGTTTTCGCGGATGGCTTGTTCCACCAAACGGATACGTCCGCTGGTGATAACAGTATAAGAAACGTCATATACACATTTGATATCAACACTCTTGAATGGCACGGAGAGGTTGATGAAGATATTCAAAAAGTTAAACACCGGATGATAGTAGAAACAGTGGCAAAATACGAGGACAGGCTTTATATTTTTGCCGCCAATTTTGTGAGAGTGTTGGATATGAAGCCAAAATTGAGTGATATTTGCTTGACGGGCATTGTTAAGAAGATGTTGGGGGATCCAAGCCAAGCAGCCAGAATCATGAAAAAACTGCCACTACCTCAACGGTAAATGAAAAATGAGGAATTGAGAAATGATGAACCAAATTTCAGAAGCAAAGTCAAGAGAATGGTGCAATTCCGTATGGAAGAGGCCGTTTTTAATAGCATCTTCAAATGATTATGGCCTTTGTTTTCTGATGACACACTCATTATTTCATATTTGGATTACTCTTTGTTGTTGTTTTTTGTACTTCTCCTCTTCATTCGAAATTTCGATTCTATAACTGATGTGTCTGCAGAACTTCAATCATAATTTTTTTTTGTTATGTTATTATATCTTATAAGTAAATCACTCACACATCACGTTTATTTTTCATATTACAAATTCAATAAAGTTTTTTAAAACGCTGTTTTGTTGTGAAGTTGCTTGGGCATACATAGTTTTCTTAACTCCCGACAAATAAACTCGTGTTTGACTTTTATTTTGCTAACGTTTTCAATTGTTATAGAATTTCTAATACATATTTAGTTTAGTGTTTTCATATGTACATATGTCGTTTGAAAATTTCTCTATATTTTTCCACTTCTAATCAAAGGTTTTGATACATTTCATACAGTTTCAAGTTATTCAGTATCATGAAAAAAAAAGTTCATTTAAAAGATTAGATCAGGTAAAGAATTATCTCATCAAAATTCAAATGTTCGTATGTAGACCATGAACAGATGACACGAATCCCTGGTGTTTCTGGTAGATTCCATCATTTCTCAAATAATTCCTATGGGTTGCATGTATTCGTCAAGATCTATAAACGATAGATGTGCCATCAGATAGAAAACGATCTTTGAGGAAATGCGACAGGTTTTGAAGGATCATCTGCTTACCTTTGATCACCACGTCACAATGGAGTATACATATGGATCGACAGTTTAGAGGCTCGTTGAGGGAACCGATCGTAACAAATCTGCAAAATCAGCTTCTAAAATGATTTATTCAAAAGAAACGTTTTCAAAAAACAAACATATAAAAGCACAATGAGGTCATTGTAACAATAATTTGTTGAATGAACACAATAACTTTTTGAGATCGCAATGAGATCAGTTGAAAGCAATATTTAAGCAAGAAGAAGAGAAGGGGCAGAGGGAAATTGGGAGTGGATGACAAATGAGTTAGAAATGAAGAAGGAATAGAACAGTGAAGAAACAATAGTTAGATGTTCGGAACAACATCGAAGTCGGCCTCAATCGCGTCTTTCTCTTCTACTGATTTGATGAATGCTCTTCCATTCTTCACGAATTGCTCTAATTTCTTGTTCAAACCAAGAACTGTTTCATTGGTAACGCTGTCCATATACTCCTTTTGACTTGCTGCATACTCTTCAACATAGTCAACAATCTTTTGAACACTTTCGACGAATCCACAGCCCTCGTAACTGAACACCTTTGTCATTTCCTTGGACCATGCCCAATCTTCCTTAGAGAAGTCGTCCATTTGCAAGGTGTCCTCCAACTGAACGAGCTTTGTACCATTTTCCGCCAATCTGATCATGTATTGATAAAAATACTCCAATTCACAATCGATGCCGTAAAAGTCGTCCAAGTTGTTGATGTAGGAGGTCCAGGTCTTGGTGAATGTTGACATTTGACCGAAGATGTTCCTCACTTCCGAGATGAAGAACAATAATGTCCGGTCTCCATTCTTTGGTGCCCATGAGTCATCTTCTTGTTTTGTATCTTTCTCCAATTTAATCTTCTCGAGAATAGCTTCAAGCTGTTTTTCTTTTTCTAGCAATTCCTCTTTTCGATTTTTCTCTTTAATGGCGAGTGTGAGCATAATAGCACCCCTGAAAAAATGTATCATGTAAACTGAGAATGGATCAAAATGAAACGTACATGATGAAAACACCAGTGAAATACGTTCGTGGATTTTCCTTTGCATAATCTGCTATTTCCATGCTGAAAAAATATGTTGAAACAAAATTTAGATGAATCGACTTACAAGATATAACTGATTGGATAGTCTTGAAGAACAAACCGGCGCCATTGAGGAGTAGGAGTCTTCGCGCTATAAATAGGAATTTTTTGAATAAAGACAATGATTTGAATACTTACGATGCACATAATCCAGAGGATACCAACGAAATGAGAAGGAGAAGAACGGTGCGAGACATTGTTTTGAACAAACGAATGATGTATAATGAAATCTTGCTCGCCTTTTATACCCATTTTTCAACCGCAACGCGACCGCATCGCAATAGTAGCAACGCCCCCAACCTTTAAGATCAATTTGGGGCGTTACTTACCAATAACAAGGAATGCTGTAATTCTATTCAAACATAAAAATACCGCCCCTTAATAAAGGTGTTGGGCAGGATTTATTAACACCAGAACCATCAAGGTGTGGGTCTGACTTATACATAATGCAAACAATATTCTAACCACGACTACTAATAAAACCATATGAGAAATAATCTGACATGTAAACTGTTGGTATGAAATCGGTTGTAATATTTTGTATTGGACAAAATTATCATATTTTGGTTTTTCTACAAGGGCTTCAACACACATGAAATCATTCGTTAATTTATTTCTCGATTGGATTGAATAGGCGGATATCAGATTAATATGTAAGGTGTTGCAAATAATAAAACAATTACGTCAAGCAACATGGGAAAGACGATTGACCAGTACGATACTTTTTTTGTATCTTTTTAAATCATAATATCCCAAGTTACATAGAGCTTTTTTGCATCTTCAAAGCTTGAGTCAGGCTTTTGTCATCCACTACGAAAACCCCCTACAATAGTAAATACCAATTTTCAGTCAACTGCTTTCATGTTGTTTTAAAAGTTTACTATATTTGTTGCCTATGCATCGAAGTTTTTGATTTATTTTATACAGTTTTATGTAATTCAGAATCGTGCAAAATATCATTCCATTCAAAAATTTGAATCAAATGAAGAATCATTTAGTTAGCCTTCAATTGGTGGTATCGTGATGTAGATCATGAACAGATGGCACGAATCCCAGGTGTCGCTGGGAGATTCTAGCACATCTCAAGTAATGTCTTTGGGATGCGTGTATTTGTCAAGATCTATGTACGATAGATGTGCTAATTGCATTGTAATTCATCAGATAGCTCAAGATCTTTGAAAAAATGCGACAGTGACTGGAGGACCATCTGCGTACCATTAGTCACCACGTCACATGTAGTGTTGAACGATTGGATCGACAGTCGAGAGCCTCGGAATGGTAAGCGGGGATCTATGAATAAAGAAAAGAGAACTGGGGGTCATGAAGATGAGTTGGAAGGAGTCAAACAGATTTTGTTGACCCAACTGTTGCAACAAGGAAATGGCAACATCCGAAGGCAGAAAAAAATTGAGAAGCATCTTGTGACCAATAAAAAGTAGATTTTGTTGGACTGACCAGGATTCAAATGAAGGCATGTGGAATTGTGTCAGCAAATTGTTTATTGAAAAAATCTTGTCTGCGTTTTTGGAGACATGTCAAAAAAACGGAGCATCTTCAAGATCAACAACATATGGGAGAATAGTTAAATTTATTGTCATACATTAGTAATAGATAAGTAATAGAGAATATGGAGAATTATTATAAATAGTTGAATCGAAGAAGTGTGAATATAATTGTACAGGGTGCGAGATAAATACCCGGACAACTTTGAATCTCCATATTTCAAAAACTAGTTTAAGTGCAAGGATGAGACTTGATAACTACTTTGTCAGAACCATAACTAAAATATTTGACATAGTCTCCGTCCATCCGACCCACTTTCTAAACGATGACATGGCGAAGATGTCATAAACCTGCATCACTCTCTGCTCGCAGGTATTTGTAGCACATATTGTGCTTTTTCCAAGTTAGTAGGGTTTTCTACTCCTTCAAACTTTGGCTAAATTTTGCACAAACATTAGTTGCAACACGTCCTAGATAGATCAGTTCGGTGATTTCTGCTACGGCGAGCTGGCATGACGTTCATAAGATGCGAGGAAATCAAGAAAATCGTCATTTGAATCAACTTTTTCGTAAAACGGAGCCGCGTCATGGTGGAAACCTTAATTTTTGTTTCAAAAGTGAGAGGTGGTACTTGTAAACATGTGGAGCTATGGAATAGTCGGGATGTAGACCGATTTCATAGTTTTGCTTTCGTATTTGCAAAAAAACAACTGACTGCCGCTCAAAAAGCGAATGTTAACAAAACCATCATTTGTGAAGGGTTGGGAGATTTTACTTCTGGTATTTATTTTTTAAAGTCATCTTTTGAAGTCGTAGGAAGTTTTCTATGATTATTAGAACACAAAACAGTTTATACGGTGCGATAATTCCACCTGAGAAAAAAGATCCCGCCCGCCTCGGCCACCAGCGAGCAGAGAGCGGTGAAAACCGAAGTTGACATTATCACTTCTACATGATTTCATCGCTCACAAAGCAGGCGGGATAAAGGGGAACCGTGTCGAATTGTTCGGTTATGGTACTAACAGACTAGTGCGTTCGAGATTATAGATATCAGAAACAAACAGATACCGTTAGTTTGGGTAACAATTGGATCTTTCAAAAGCTTTTGCATCAAAGTAGCTCACTGAAATGATGAATGTTTTTCGACAAAGGAAATCTGCAAGATCTGCCTGACTAAATTCAGAAAACCAAGGTTTAAGAGGAAGTGAAAAACAAATAAGAAAATTTTTCAGATGTAACAGAAGTAGTGACAATAAATTAAAGTTAGATCTTTGAAAAAATGTGGAAATCAGAAGCAAATTTTGTCATTTTCCTTCACGATATTGATGAACTCTCTGTTATCCTCTACATATTGCAACAGCTTCTTGGTCAAGCCAATGAATGCCTTGTCAGTGACAGTCTAAGTATTTTAGAGAGCGATCTTATCAACACTTTCGAGAAATCTGTATTTTTCATATTTGAACACTTTCCCCATCTTCGTTGAAGTAATCATCTTTTTTTTCGGAGCGTCGATCGGGACAAGCTTTGTTCCATTTTTTTTTGCGGACCTGCTTATATATTCATTGTCTTAATTTTGTGAAAATGATCCTCCGAATCCTGACACAAAATAATTTTACTATAATGAATGCGCGCTACAAAACATTTGGCTTGGCATAGCACATCATAACCTATACTCTCACAACTCCACATTCTTCCATCTTAGGGGATTCTTCATGTAATAGCACTTCTAGAAACGTTTATATCATAACAGTGGGACAGATTGTTAGGAAATCCAAACTTAACCGATGTTTTGATTGGGAATAATCTTCAGAGCGATCAGAAAAGATAGTCGTTTTTTCATTCATTATACATATCAGAAATTCTCATGCCTTGATATTTTCATTGTCTGTAATATTTGTTAACATACTCGAGAAATAACCAAACTCTACATATTTTTCACCCCTTTGCAGCTAATGTATTGATAAATTGCTGACAAACTCCAATAGATTGGTTTATTATCATAAAAACGAACAAAATTTTCACCATATTTCATACTTTTTCATGTGATGCGGAGCCGTATTAAACATTATTCTATGCAAAGCTTTGAATCAAGTAAAGAATTATCTCATCAACCTTCAATTGGTGGTATCGCGATGTAAACCATGAACAGATGTTAGAAAACCCAGGTGTTGGCGAGATTCCATCACTTCTCAAATAATGTCTCGAGGATGCATGTCTTTGTCAAGATCTATGTGCGATAGATGTGCTAATTGCGTGGTAATACATCAGATAGCAAAGGATCTTTGAGGAAACGCGACAGTGAATGGAGGACCATCTGCGTACCACGTCACATTTGGTGTTGGACGATTATCTAGTGCAATTATGTATAGCCTGCCATGTCTGTTTGTTGGAGCTTCCAGAGGCAAAATATGATCTTCTTTTTAGGTAAGATGTTCCAACGCATCGCGACGCGGTCGCGTTGCGGTCTTGGTTATAAAAGACGACCGAGACCTCATTCGACATCATTCGTTGGTTGTGAACAATGTCGTGCGCTGTTCTTCTCTGTCTTCTGTCATTGGTATCCTCGGGACTATGTGCATCGTAAGTTTACTTTTTTTTTGATTTTATATTAACATTTCTTATTTTCAGCACCACTTCTTATAGCTCGATGGAACTTGTTGCTGATGGTATATTCCTTGTGCTCATGTAAGTTTTATTTCAAAACATTTCCATTTTATATGATATGTATATTTTAGGGCGGGACTTGGTGGCATACTTGGATGGATATGTTCAAAACATCTTGAATATCTTTCGCTGAGAATTGAGGAAATGAAAGAAGCCAAACGGATCAGAAATGAGTTCGAGGAGATGACAGAATTTGTAGAAGAAGACAACAATAGCGAAGAGGAAGTTGAAAATGAATGGGCGGATCAAATTGAGGAGGAAAATCAAATCGAGGAGAAAAATCAGATGGAAGAAGCCGGAGATACACCAAAGGATGGAGACCGTCAACTGTTATTTTTCGTCTCGGGAATCGAAAGCATGCTAATCGCAATGTCCCAATTCCTTCAAAACAGAGCTGCCTACATCAATAAACTCGATAACATTTATGGAATCGACCGAGAGATCGAATACTTCCACAAGTATATGGTCAGATTGTCGAACAGAGACCTGAACTACTTCTGGGACATTTTGAAAGAAGAAGACTTCTCGAAAGCAGATTGGCAATGGTCAATGGAGTTTGATGAGGATTTCAAATATGATGGTCTTGGGTTTGCTGATGGTGTTGAGAAGATCATGGAGGTTGTGGAAAAGTATTGTGAGGATTGGAAGGAGTACGTCGACAATGCAACTGACAAGAAAATTGTTGAGCTGAACATCATGATGATGCAATTCGTCAAGAACGGATGTGACTTCCTCAAGATTGTGAAGGAAAATGACGAAATTGCTGCTGACTATGATATCGTTCCAATGGCCTAATTATTTTTTTTTTACTTTTTTTCCCTTTTCATCTTTGAAATCAACTCATCTTCCCCCTCACTTCCCCCTTTTCTCTCTGGAATCTTTATCTTCTTTCGAATAATTGATCTCAAAAACTTCTGTTTTCAAACGCAACGAAGTTTTGTCCATTTTCTTCCCTTTTCATTATAAAATCATCTAATTATTTCCCCTTTTTACTTCTCTCCAATATTTTGTTTGTTTAAAGTTTCTTCTAATTTTGATAAATGCTTGCTTTCAATGTATGTTGCATACTTATAATTCTTCAGACACATTTAGAAAGTCTGGTTGTGTTTAATAAATATTTCAACATACGTGTCGTTTGAGCCGCGTTTTGGATACTTTGAATAATGTGTGACCATAATCGTCACCAAGTTGAATGAATGTTTGAAATGAGGTGGCGCAGGCCGATGCACCTGCTAAGGTTATTGGAGTGCACTTGCTCACAAGGTGTGTTCCTCCACCTGTCCATTTTTGGTTCTTTCACATTTTTTTCTACATACACCATCCATCCAAACATTAGCTCATTTGGCCATTAGTCATTCAATTTTTGAGGTTTCCAAAAAAAGTGACTTTTTGGCTAACAATCTGACTGACATAAATTTGCTGTAGACCTCGGATAAAGTGAAAAATTTATTAAAAGTACTTTATGAAAAGGTGTATAGAAAGTTGAATTATCTTTTCCTGCATTTAATAGGAATTTCGAGGCACCGCTTGTCCAGATCAATCATCAGTATCCTCATGCTCCTTAATTCTCCAATGTATCATTGTACTTGCTGTGTATCTGAAATTTTTATTTGCAAAACAATTGACCTTTTTACGACTCACTTTAATGAATCTGGCAACGACTTTTCAAACTCATCAACTTGACTCAAATCACCAGATTTTATAATTTGCTCAATGGCATTGAGAATGCAAATTTTTGTGAGACTCGGTAGTTGCTCTAGGATTCCAATTTCACATTGTTTCGACATAGACTTGAAAACCATATACGCCATGTTATCCTTTGTCAGAAGCGCTTCATAAGACTGTCCTTTAGGATCTCTCGGGTGACATGGTTGTCGAATCCATATGCTCGATTTGAAATCAAACTTTTCTGTATGCAATTGTCGGTGACCATCATTCCCAGTTTCAAGTATCATGAAACTATCAAACCCTAGAAAAAAATAAATAGTTGATAGCACACAAGCTAACTTACAATTATTATGCACTTGACAAAGGGTTTCACAATTTCCACTGAAAACATCACGATGTACCAGTTGTACTTCATCATCCAAAATTTTAAAAACAGTTCTGGTTTTCCCCATAAGGTCGACTTCTAACAGATAAAGACTGTTGCCAACTGATGATAAGTGATAATCACATGCTTCAGGTATTGGCGTCTGAAAAATGTTCATCAATGAAACGTCATACTTATTAAATATATAAACATACCACAACCGTCTGGCTCTTTGACCTTCGTCTCCCTTCTAAATCAATTGTACAGATTCGAACTTCATTACTATCATGATTGAATTCCAAATTGTAGAGTAAGTTGTCAATTATAGTCATTGGTCGAACCCCTGTTAAGTCTCCAACTTTTTTGACAAGTTCTACCTCCTTTGTAGTTGTGTTTAATGTGTATACTGTGCTATCGTAATCGTTCTCAGCTAGCCACATGATTTGATTGTCATGAGCTACAACAAATTCAATTGACATATCTGGGAATGTGAAGTCAATGTCCACTTTGAAAAGTTTTCGGTATTCTGAAATTAATTGTTAGATTAAAAAACAAAGAAAAGCTCACCAGTACTGAAATGGAAAAATTCCACTGATCCCCGCCACTGTTCATCAACAGTTGAGTAGAAATTGTTAACGAGCCAAATATCGTTGTTAATTTCAATCATGAACATGTGACTGTGTTCGCTATTCGTAGTATCGATTGGAATTGATGATGTCCAGACCGACATTGCGTTGATTCGATGAAATGAATGAATGAATGAATGTGATGGTACGCGACTGTGAACCTGCGAAGGTTATTTTGCGCTTATGACCTCTTGCAGTAGAGCGCACTTGCTCTCCAAACCCTTTTTAAACAACAGGTATGTTTCGTCACCTGCCCATATTTGATTCTTTCACATTTTGTCCTAAACACGACCTCTATCCAAACAGTTGGATCAAAAATCCTTGAATCCAGTCGATCATATTTCGACGGTTCACATTATGAGTAGAAAATTTTTTTTGAATGCAAAAACTTCATTGAAGAAAAAGTGACAGGAAAAATTAATAAACATAGTTGGGGATCCTACTTTTCTATTCAATGAGTGTGAAATGTCACAAAACAAGCTGGATTGAATGCAAAAATGCCATTTTCCGATGTTGTTGTGGCTGAAAACTTCAAAAACTGTCATTTTTAACCAAAAACTGTCATTTTTCAGTCTGTTCATTGACATTTTCACTTACTTTTGTCCCAGCATAGAGAAAAAACCTGAAAAAAAAGTGAACGGAAATCAAAGAAGATGCAAAATTTGACCGAAAATTCATTTTTTATGTCTTGTATCGATTTACGGATTCGTCATTCCTCACAATATCTACCACCAGGTCTATAACCTTTCTTCCCATAACTATCTTTGCCAAGTCTTCTAGCATGTCCACCCATTTGCCACCAAAGCTACCACCACTTGGACCAACTTTTGTAACAAACTACAGTAAAACCAACCTACAGCATGGCACTTTCTATGATCTGGATCTATTCAAAAGAATGGAATTGTGGTTTTTTGGGAGAATGGATGATAGCTGATGGTAAGAATCGACAAATTTTTTACCATAAAACTTGATGTTTTGTAAATCTATGAAATCATTGTTTTTTTGTTTTAAGAACTTCTTGACCATCAAGAATTCCAAGCTCTATGAAGCTTAATATCTATGGATTTCGATTCATAGAATCACTGATTGATATATCAAGATACAAATTTTCCATAAAATTCATTTACACATTCATGCATAATATAGAGAATAAAACATCAAAGTGGGTGAACAACGACAATTAACATCAGAAATCTATGGTCGTACACTTTAAAGATATCTTTGGAAGATATACATAGAAGGTATACATAGAAAGTATGGGGTGGGGGAGCGGTAATTATTGTAAATCTATAGTACAATTAAAGGGTCTTACACTATTAAGGCATTCTTGGAAAATATACATAAAAAAACTATGGGGTGGGTCAGCCCTGATTATTGTAAATCTATAGTACGGATAAAGAGTTTTACACTTCGCGTGTATCTATGGAAGATATACATAAAAAACTATGGGGTGGGTCAGCCCTGATTATTGTAAATCTATAGTACGGATAAAGAGTTTTACACTTCGCGTGTATCTATGGAAGATATACAAAAAAAAACTATGGGGTGGGTCAGCCCTGATTATTGTAAATCTATAGTACGGATAAAGAGTTTTACACTTCGCGTGTATCTATGGAAGATATACATAAAAAACTATGGGGTGGGTCAGCCCTGATTATTGTAAATCTATAGTACGGATAAAGAGTTTTACACTTCCCGTGTATCTATGGAAGATATACATAAAAAAACTATGGGGTGGGTCAGCCCTGATTATTGTAAATCTATAGTACGGATAAAGAGTTTTACACTTCGCGTGTATCTATGGAAGATATACATAAAAAAAAACTATGGGGTGGGTCAGCCCTGATTATTGTAAATCTATAGTAAAATTAAAAGGTCTTACACTTCGCGTGTATCCTTGGAAAATATACATGAGAAGTATGGGGTGGGGCAGCGGTGATTATTGTAAATCTAAATTACAATAGAATGGTATATGGGGGAGATGGATCGGACAGTGAAAAATAAAAAAAGAAGTTGGAAATCGCTTATTTACAGCCATTTTCTTCCAGTAGCCAAATCGAAGATTCGTTCTTTGCTCAATACATTGGTGCTACGTCCTTGAATGATGGACCGGTTGCTAATGAATGACCTGAAAAATATAGTAAAAGTTACGAGATAGTTGTGGTAAAACTCACATAAGAATTCTTTCCTCTGTGTTCATCAATGTCATCTGTTTGCCGCTGATACTGCATCCCAGCAACATCCATTATAGACTGTCATATCTTTGTTTCCAATAATGGTGTTGGTTGTTGACAGTTCCTCAGATGGGATCCTCATCAAAGTTTGCCAAATATTGACCACAATTGCCCACAATCTTCAATTGATTTGAACTCCGACGTTTGATCAAGCACTGCGCAGTGTAGAATTGGTTGCTGGTCCCAGTTTTCAGATTCTCTGAAATATCCTTACATATAATCAACCTTTTCTCAAAAACTAACAGTTATTTTGATCCAATATGCCGTCCATACCCCGTGCTCAAAATTGTCGATCAAGATTGTGGATTTTCCGTGATTTTCCACGTTTGACCGGATATGAATTACGGCTTTTGTTGATCCAAAACATCAAAATCTGAAAACATAAATGTCCATAAAACAAATAATAATAATTGAAGTTCAACTTACTGTATGTTTTCCTATTTTTGAAGTTGTAAATCATGACTGAGGATTCTTCACGATTTTTCACTTTCGACCATCGTAGCCATTAAAAAGCAATTGACCACCTTGAGACCATGTGACAGCTGAAAAACATCATACAATTCCTAATCATTAATAAGTAGAAAACACACCATTTTAATCAACAAATGCACCTCCAAATGGTCATATCAATGATTGATTCAGAAAATCGAGATGGGATTGAATCCGTGCTGATGGTAGTTGGGCTGTGCTGATGCTTCTTAATCCTGGTATGGTTGAGTTGCCACTAGATTCGAGACAACTGTGCTGATGCTCCTTGATCTTGATATGGTTGAGTTGTCACTAGATTCGGGACAACTGTGCTGATGCTCCCTGATCTTGATATGATTGAGTTGCCACTGGAGTTGGGACAACTGTGCTGATGCTCCTTGATCTTGATATGATTGAAATGCCACTGGAGTTGGGACAACTGTGCTGATGCTCCTTGATCCTGGTATGGATGAGTTGCCACTGGAATTGAGACAACTGCACTGATGCGTTGATCTGAAATAAACAAAAATTATTTCAAATATTTCATATCATTTATGCAACTGTGAAGGTAAAAACGAAAAAATGGTAAGATTACGATTGAAGAAATAAGAAATATCACGAATGGTTTGGAAATAATCAAATTTCCCACTATCGATGATTTTCAAAGCAAGTATTATCGAAAACAACCGATTTTTATGCGATTATGATAAATTTTACTATTTTTCATCGATTTTCTAGGGCTGAAATTAGAAAAATTAGTGACAAAGACAAGAATTATAACCAAGTTGCTTGAAGAAAATTCTTGGGCCTTTCGAAAAAAAAGCGGGTTTCGTTAGGGCGCATTTGCACCATAAGTGTATTCGAACGAAGGACGGAGGACAGAAATTTGCAAGTGAGGCTCGAAATGAAGGTAAAAATGACAAATCGGAAATATAAAAGTTACGAATCGGGGAAATTTTTTGATTATGAACGATTATGTTTCGAAACTTTAATTTATCTGATTCAAAAATCAAATTACATTCCGCAAAAAAAAATTTTATCGATGAAAAAGTGAGTTTTTAGGACAAAACACGCAACGGAATAGTGCTGCGTGCTTATGATGTGACGCACACAACATGACAAAAACACTCAAGATGCGTCAATAAAGGAAACATTTGCGCACTCTTCCTTCATCGTCGCTTTCACAGTTGTCGTTAATTTGAATAATAATTTCTTATTGAAGAAAGTAAAACTTATAAATGCTATACTATTTAGTGTGAAAATGGTATTAGAATTAGTCTTGAAAGTTTTTATTTATAAAAACTCAATAATACACCTTAAAAGTTCAAAAAAGCCACAAATATGCTTTGCACACAACGAAAAACATCGCCTGCGTAAATCAACAAGAGACTGTGCACTATGACGCACTCGTACACCCAATGCACACAATATGACGACAGTAGGGAGGATTGCACCAAAAAAGTTTCGAACGAGAACTCAAAAGCTTATGAATCAGTTATGATGGCTGAATAACAGAAGTAAATTTTAACTAATTGGTTCAAGATATTCAAAAGGCAGTAGTGCTGTCTAAAATTGGAAGAATAGAAACATTTTGGAGGCTTGAAAACAATTTCTTAGTTAGAAAAAAAAATAATTGGGATGGAGGAGAGGTTAAAAAAACAGTAAGAACAATCGCGCGAAAACGTAATGATGGAGCAAGAAAAGTGACTTCATGAGAAGATAAACACAATTCTTTTACACTCAAATGAATTTTTTTGTAACAAAATTGTCATTTCAAGAATCAAGCTGGAATATGAATATAATACTTATAGCTTGATTCCTGGTATGATCTCGCAGATATGCGACCTGACCATCCTAGATCCAGGAAGCATTAGATGACGAAATGATATTTCGCAATTCTCCGAAATATTTCATAACTATTGCAAAACCCTATTTTGAAACTATCTTGCAATAGCTCCCTAACAACGCTAAGGACCTTGCTATCCTATCACCTAATCAGTCATTACTCTTAATATGCCTATTACCTATTGAGTTAACTAATAAACCTATTCTATCCATGTCACCGAGCGCTTTATATGAAACCCATCAATCAGTTTTTCTATTCATATGCTGCGGACCCGCAAAAATAGGAACAATGGAGAAAATGCGTCAACACTTTTAAGGATTCGGATCCACGATTTCTATGATCCATCATCATAAAACAGTTGTTATCTTGAAATATCTGAAACCATTCCATTTTCCCAGCGCATATTTTTCTGAATTTCGCATATTATTTTGACAACGAAAAATTCCCTAATTCAATTTATGAAACTGGGCCCCATAAAAGGAGGTCGAAATATCGATGAAACCATCATTCTACAATGAACACGACATTATTCCTTCTCGCTCTTCTTGGTCTTCTCCTGACTACTGGATCCATCGCGAAGAAAGTCGAGCTGACGCTGACGGTCCACTGTCCCCTTAATACTCCGTGGTGGTACGAAGCAATACTCTTAGAGCAGGACGAATAGTAATTTGATTAAATCATTAAAATGAAAAAAAAATGTCTTCGATTTTTCAGCTCCAATGATGACCTTATCAGTGGTGTTCTCGAAGGGATCTCCTATACTCAAACTCAAGTAATGGTTCTCTACGGTGAGGAGGATAACGATGGGCTGATGGATGTAAGGAACAAAAAATATAGCGATTTTGACATGAATGATTGTTGTTTGCAGGGATCGCTAGAGGTGTATGCACACTTATTTCACAACTGCTCAGACAAACTTGTAAAGAAGTCCGTCTCCAAAATCTACAACCTCTCCCTATTTTCGAGGTAATTGAAAAGTTGGATTCGTGTGTTAAAATTGATTCTCAGTTTACAAACATTCAAACTAAACGGTTTCATCGAACTTTAATGGAATGTCGGCAACTTGTTATCAATCTGGATACGTTTTATTTTCTTATTGAATAAACGTTGAGCATTATATTTGTAATAGCAAAATCTGAAAATTGGACTGAGTTCCTAAAAGATGGATATGGATTCCAGATTTCACAACTTTTGAGGATTTTTCTAGAGATTTTGACACCACACAATAATGATCAAGCATTAATCTGGATATTCTTCTGAAGCTCTTATTCCTCAAACGCTGGCGGAAGTATGCTATTCGAACAAAACGTGACCCCAACTGAAACTGGAACATTCTGAAATGATACTCACTTTTGACACACCATCCGACCTTATCAATTGTTAATCATCTCCCGGATCATTTTTTCCTGCTATTTCTAAAACAATCAGTTATTCTTCTATCATGCCACTTTCAGATTGCATAAAAAATAGTCGGCAAGTTTCAGCTCCTTCCTGTGACTAACTTAACTTTATTGTTAGAAAAAAAAACGGATATATTCTGTCCGTCCGTCCACAAAAATTGCCGACAACTACAGGCTGGCTGTCGTTTAGTTTTTTTCAGGTTTTTTTGTATTCTGGAATAAAATTGAGTTTGAAATGTCACTAAACAAAAAAATCTTGAATGCAACTTTCCGTCTTTTTTTGTGGCTCAAATTTTAAAAACTGGCATTTTAAACCAGAAACTGTCATTTTTGCATTTAAACCAGTATTTTTATTGATATTTTCATCTATTTTCATCCCAGAAAAGACAAAAAACCTGACAAAAATTAAGCGAAAATGAAAAAAAGCAAAATTTCACGAAAAATTCGTATTTTTTTGCAACTATTTACAGAAAAAAAGGAGGCGTTGATGACACTCGCCTTGTAAGTGTGAGGCAGAATGTTTGTGAAACTTATAATATGGGGTAGTAGGTTTCTTGCTTTCAACGATATTTGTGTTCCTTGAATTGTTTAGTGAACTTTTCCGCATCAAAAAAATGTTCATAAAGCCTACAACCATGTTTAGTTGGGTTTTCAAAAATTTTTGTGCCTCATCAACATAGCCTCACCAACTCCCTCCGTCGGTAGGTGGCATATTTCTTTTGATCCCTTATGAGGGGTCTGCCGTCCGCGGCATACCTCTCTCCATCACTTCCATCTGTGTCGTTACCTGAAATGCCAAATGAGAGAGAGAAAGTCCAAAGTTAGATAGAGGAATATATATTGGGCGGAGGGAAGCAGCATGTCGAAAACAACATAGATAGAGTACATAATAATTAGATGTTGTGTAGAAAAAGGGCGCATACTAGTTGTAAATACTAGGTGTAAATTTGGAAAACAAGTTTTTTATCAATCTTCTTATCATGTGTTTCTTCCTTTTTATCACCCGTTTTTTTCTGTATTTTTCCTCTTGATCTCATACTCATGCCAAGAGCGTTCGCTTTCTCACTGACTTTTTTTCCGAATTGCATAGAAAACTTTCAAAAGTCAATGTGTTGTTTTCAAATTTCAATAAAACATGTGATTACTGTTTTTTTCACTCAAACATCCCCCTCTTCCATTTTAGATTTTGGTAGGATACCATGGTGACACACAAAGTACCTATGTCGGTGATAATCGTAGCAGTAAACCATGGTCATTGTCGGCGCCTTGTTATCTATGCAAACACATGTTTTCATTTGAATCCGAGCATAATGAATACGTTTTTTTGAATTTTCAAAAAATCTGTTTTTGGTCGTATTACCCTCATCATATCAGTTACTCTTTTCTCTCAACATTCAAAATATGTTTCGATATGCGATGAAATGCGAGGAGACAGCAAGAATGACACACTCCTCAATGTATAATCGACATCAATGAACAACAACATTCTAACGCCTTCTTCTTAACCGTCAGCAGATGATTTGTCTGCTTATCTCTATCTCAAGTGCTATTTCCTTTTGCGCAATTGCACGGAGGTGCAATAGATAGGGCGCATCTGTTTGTGTCACAGCAGGGAGTCGTACGATTATTAGGGAGGAGCCCCGCTCGCAGACCTATTCTGTCCGTCTATCGGCACACGTCCCCCCCCCCTCCTGGCATTATGAATGTATTGTTCTTCTAATAGGCTTATTGTTTTGCAATATTGAGCACTTCGCCATCAAAAAGCGTTCATGAAGTTGGCATCCATGTATTTTTGAGCTGACAAAATTTTCCTGCCCCATCGGCATACCCCCTCGCCTCACAACCTCCTCCTCGATGGCTCGCATGTTCTTTTGATCTTTTCTGATGGGCGGTACCTTCTCCGTGACTTCCAACTGTGTTATATGCCCCATAATTGTCCATTTTCTGGTTAACATCCATGTACACTACATTATGTAACCTAACCTGCATAAGATCTTGTGAGGTGACCAAATATTCCTAGATTTGTTTTGTAAAATATTATTAAATTTCTCCCGATCTTTGCATCATTCACATTTCGAATGTCCCTATTTTGATGTGATATGTTTATTGGTCAGAACTGCCCTCCTAAGCCCATTTTTACCCACTAGTTGTGCACTTTTTGAAAGTATCATATGACACCAGTTCTGTTTTATCCTCTATGTTCCCCCTTTGTTCAATGGTTTGACTGATTTGAATGATAAAACTTTTGTTTTACTCAATGTGAATGGGCGCGAACAAACAATGTGTGCCTCTTTCTAACTTTTTTTTACATCCCACATCGTCTTTGGAGATGGGTCTTTTAGTTTCTTCGCAATATTTTTGAATGTAGGTCACAAGTGAACATAAAATCATGAATAATGTTGAGTAGCCATAAAACAAATCAACGGTTTTTTGAAGATGAAACGGGCGCCGAAAGTCGGATGAGTGTGAATGTGTGCAAACACTGATAACTCCCACCCATATAACTTTTTGTGAGGGTCAACATTTCGTCACCTTCTTCCCATTTTGCCTTGTCCTCGTGTCATAGAATTGACATGTTGTTTTTGATATGCTTGGCCATATTTTCCCATAAAAAAAGTAAAATTTCCCTAATTCGATTTGAGGTTTTTCGTACAATATATACTGTCAGTTTAGAATCAAAAGTTGTTCATTGACATTATAATACCTTTCATAGTATGCCAGCCCAAATATATCTATATTCTTGCATATATTCATTTCCCCTTTCATTATTCGAAATATTCTCGTTATTTAGCGGATAAAGAGCATAAGAAGGAAATAAATGCACCTGCTCATTCTATAATCCGTTACTCGGCTCGACTTCCTCCTCCATATGTACATATGTGAGACCCTGCGCGACGCAGTCTGCGCGATCAATCCGCCCTCCTTCCTGCGCCCCACACCAACTTCACCCCTACCCGTTGCCCTTTTTTTGTTTTTTTCTCTAGTGTCTTGCAGCCGCGGCTAAGTACTCTCTTCTTATCTCACACACACTCTCTCGCTCTCCTTCCCGCCATTTTTTGTTTGAAAAATCATATTTTTTGGCCTAAATTCCTTGTTTTCTACCTTCAATTTGCCTCATCAGACTCGCGTTTTTTCTCATAGTTCAGTTTTTCAGATATACTCCAAGTTTATCTGCTAACAATGTCGGCTCGATCGAACAAGCATCGCAAGGGAAATGAAAATGCTCGCTCTGCAGGGAACCATCCCGAAAACGACGGTCGTATCAAAGCATCCAATCGCCCACTACGCCAAAGTGGCTCAAGTGGAAGCCACCATGGCAATCCAGCTCAACATGGTCAAGGCAATCAAGCTCAACACCATGGCAATTCAGCTCAACATCAACCGGTATGCATTTAAAAAAAAAGAAATAAAAACAAAAAATATTATACATTTGGTCTTCTCACAAAACTTCTAAACCTATTTTTGAATCTAAATCAAACTTCACAAGTAGAAAAACTTGTTGGAAAAGCACAAAAACGTATGATTCGGAGTGGAATATCCTCGAAAGTCGACAAAAATCATGAAGAAAATGTTTTCAGGCTGCTTTGGGGATGTTGCCTCGTCGAAATCAACAAGCTGGGCGTCAGGGCGTTCTACTTCAGGGCGCTGGTAACCAGGGCGCTGGACGTCAAGGAACTGGTAACCAAGGAGCTGGACAACAAAACACAAAAAAGATTGAGGTCATCACGCTCTCCTCGGTAAGTTGTCGATTTGAAGAAAGTTGAATGCAAATATTCTATTCAAAAAACAAGTCTTGATAAGAATCACCATTTAAAATTGTCTCTGACGATATGAAATTACTTTTTTTCAGGACGATGAGGATCAAGGAACCGTCAACCAACTAGCAAACCCAGAAATCGTAAGTATTTTTACTATAAAATGTCCGAAACATTTTCAAAGCTGTCATTTGAAATATAGCACTAGGTACGAACAAAATAATTCTTCAAAAAGTATACATACACACTGTGATGAAATACTTCCGAGACATACGTAGTTCTTATAGCGTAAGATATTAGCCAAATAAATGGAAAGTACTGATTTTCACAAACAGTTCTGAGAAATTGATAGACTAAACTACTGTAACATATACAGATTGTTTTGAAAATCATTTTTTGTCAGGTAACGAGTACGGGAATTGCATACCTTAAGAAGCAAGCCGAGGCTGACCGTCGTCGAACCGAATCAAGACGAGCAAACCAATCAGGCCAGGTACGTGATTAATATATTTTTTAAAATGAATCAAATCGGAAAGAAATCTAAACTAGAACTCGAAATTTGGACTCAAAAACGTAGAATAGTTTGAATACTTGATATTTTCACTATTTTCATCATCATTTCACTCCGAAATCATACCCGCGTTTACTCTCAAGAGAAACATTGAAGGATTGATTATATTGATATTGTTTCAGCCAACACCGTCCCTTTCGCGGATTTCTACAAATGGTGGAAATGGCAATCAACTTTCGCGATCCACCTCTACCAATGCAAGTCAACTTCATGGTGCTGGTGAAACGGCTGACAACCGGCCATCTAACCAAACAATCGTAGGTTTTTTTTCACAAAATTTCTAAAATTGTTTCGAGACTTTTACTTGAAATATAGGTAAATATGTACGAATTACTTCTCCGTGAAGTGAAACTGTAGTGAATATAGGGAATTTGTTCCGATAGTTCCTATAGCCTAAGTCATCATCATTTTACTCCAAAATCAGAAAAAAATACCCGCTTTTGTTCTCAAGAAAAACATTTACGGATGTGATTATATTGATATTGTTTTAGCCAACACCATAATATTCATATCAGAACACAATTTTGGAACTTGAAATTATCTATTATTTTCTAATATTTGACATTATAACTATTCCCGATCATTCAACTTAGAAACAATGGGAGCCGCGTCGCTGACCTGGCGCGCGGCGGATGACCCGATGAGAGGTTTAGAGACTGTGAGGAAGGGGAAATAGTATAGGTATACAAAGAGAGTTAAACAGAAAAAGGCGCATCGCTCCACCATACTGTGGACAACTGATCGTCACGACAAATAGGGAATATCAGTAGCAGGGGCTAGATACATTGTAGATGTCGGGCTTGCATGATAAGTAGGGAATGTGTTAGATTAGTCTAAATAAAAAATGAGCATAATTAGCTTACTATTAGAAACGCATATTTTACACAAATGATGAAATGATAGACAAAATCACAGAATAATACAACCAGTTTTTTTCAGAAAAATAAGCGCCAACCCATTGAACAACATGTCCGTACGTCCCGCTTCAACAAAACAACACCATATCCTGAAACAGTGAGTCATAGATGCAAACATTTTTGTGTCGCTTTTGAATACACCTAAATGAATCCTGAAACAGACCACATAGTGGAATAATTTTTAGAAAATTTTATGATCAAAATACAGTATTAGCCAAATATATGACGAATACTGAAACTAATAAGTAGTTTTGAAAAGTGTCATTTGATGGAATTAGCAACAAAAAATAATAATCACATTGATTTCAGGTAGATCAAGCGCTATCGCGTGATCGGCTTCGTGCCCGAGAAGTTCCACCACCTGCGTTCAACGCACGCAATTTTCTGGCCGAGGTAAGTAAATTGAACATATTTTAGGCACAATTTTCATTGATTACAAGTTTTTGGCTCTGAAAATAATGAAATGCGTTCTAGATAAGATAATCACCCCAATGTAAATGCAGTCTATCAAGAATCTTTCCAAAATTTTTGTATGATTAAAAAAAAGGCAAACTGAAGCCTAAAAATAGATATTGTATATAGAATTGTATTCAAAATACATGTTTTTATGAGAATCATTACAAAAATAAACTCCCTGAAGATACGGACAAACTTTTTTTCAGGACACGGTGGAACAAGTGCTCCGAAGAGCCGAGATACTAGCCAGAAATGCTCCGAGTAGCCAAGATACTAACCAGCGTTCTAGTCAACTTCCTGGTGCTGGTGGAACAGCTAACACTCGACCAGCAAACGAAGCAAACGTAAGTTTTTTTTTCACAAAATTTCTGAAACTGTTTCAAGATTTTTACATAAAATATAGTAAACTATGTTCGAACGAAATAAATTTCCAAAAATATACATACTGTAGTGAAATAGTTCCGAAACATAGTTCTTATAGCCTAATTTAAGCCAAATTAATGATTTGGAGATATTGGTGAACGGAACTACTGGAACATGTCTAAACTGTTTTGAACAGCAGAAAGAAAACGGAACTAGAAATTTTGGGCTCGAAAACGTAGAATAGTTTTGAATATTTTCATTATTTTCATCATCATTTCATTTCAAAATCATTCAAAAAAAAATTCCCTGATAGATTGAACAGCAAAGAAATATGATCACATTGAATTCAAGAATAATTTCAGCAGGCGCCGCGCGGCATAGATTGGATTCCACGAACTAGAGTTGATCCAGTTCCGGTGTCCAAATCAAGCAGCGTGATGGCTGAGGTATGTGATTGGGACAGAAAATTGAACATATGTTGAGCACAACCTGCATCAGAATTCAAATTTTTGTCTCAAAAAAAAGGAAATGTGTTTTAGATGAGATAATTACCCCGAAATGTATATAAGAATCTTTCAAAAACCTGTTTTATGTTCTTTTCAAACTTTAACTAAACCCTAGGAGTCCTTATTGACAACCTAATAGAATTAAAAAAGCAATGACTGTCAGAAAACTGCCAAAACGCCGTCTCATCGCAATTCCCAAGGGCAAGGTCGTGAAGGATCCACCCGGAAACCAGAAGCTTCAAGTTCAAACAGCATGATGCCGCCGGTGGTGAGTATTTTCGCAAGAATTTGTGCATTCTCGAGTAGTATATAGATTGATGTGTAGATTTTCTAAGTACTTGAGGATTTGAATAGGAGGCTATAGCTGTGTAATACTTTGTAACTTAAAATATCTGTTCCATCATTATCATCTTCCAGGCATCTTCAAGTACATCGACCGTTCATCGTCAGGCTGTCGTTGATGGCAGAAGATCGACTTCCAAACGCCCATCAATAGGAATAGCTGATCAAGATGAACAGAACAATAGGAAAAAGCTGTGTGATAAGCGGGTATGTATTATTTTAAAATGTTAACATAAAATTACTAAAAATCTTATAAAGTCAACAAAAACGACTATTTCGATCCATTTTTGTCATTTTGAGACCTATTTCTTACGTCAAAGTTCTAAAACGTTCAATTTTTATTGGAAAAAACTTCATTGCATTATGTTTTGTACAGGTTTCACCAGTGCGAGCCTCTCCAGATTCCAGCACTCCGCCGAATCTCCCCTCCACCAGCCGAGGGACCAGTGACCAACGACAATCTCTTCTCCAGAACTCAATCCAGCTTGATTCTGTATACTATATTACTATAATAAATCGAAGCTTCAATTTTTCAGGTTCGAAGGCCAAATCTCTATTATCGTCATGAGGCTACTGCTGAAGAGGTGGCATTCGTGAACAGAGCCGCACAGTACTGTTCTCCTCGGCAACAACCGCAAACTCCAGATGGTGGTCAAGATGCTCAACAACAAGAACATTTGGTGAGTTATTTTGACAAAGAATTCATAAAATAAATTTCTTTTTTTAAATGTCGATAATTTTAGGTCGCGCAGGCTCCTACATTGCCTATTGGAGACCCTTCGAACCGACGTCGATCCACCAGCCAACAATCAAGTGCTTCACCGCAACAACGGAATGAGGAAAGATCAGAAACATCTTGGCCTTCTTCGGTATGATATTTTGATGTAGTAGTCTTGAACTGGTCACTTTTCAGCATCGACTGCCCAGTGATTGGATTCCAACAGAATCTAACGAGGATCTTCATCCATATCTGAGGAGTCATTGGGAAGATTATTGTACTTTTTACGAGTCTGGCGCTGTGATAGTATGTTCTTGTTTGCAACTTTCAAAACTTCAAAACATATTTTCAGGATCCGATGCCAAACGATTGGATTTTATTCAGTTCTTCCAAAGAGCACCGCAAATTCCTGTCAAGACGTTGGCGGTTGGAATTCTTCATTAAAGAACGCCAATGTTTGCCAGACCTGCCAGGCATCAAAATAACTGTTCCAATTTGGCAGGCTCATTTTGCCATCAAAAAAGATAAAATGGTCTCCAAGGTGAATAGATGAAAATTTTTAAGACTTGATGAAAAATGACGCAAATTTTGCAGGGTGTGCCAAGTAATAGATCAACAAACCTAACCGGCTTCCAAAATGAGCATACCCGGATCAGTTCATCGAGGAGCTCGGTTCATGAGATCGGCTCATCAAGGAGCTCAGTCGTCCAACCGAGATCGGTTGATCGAGGAGCTCAACCGCCCAACCGAATGAATGAGAAGCAACGAGACCAGCCAGTAACAAATCATCAAGTACATACATTTTATGGAATCGAAGGTTCATCCACATCTGCACCGCCAACTGCTTCAGAGGTGAGAAACTCCCTCGATTTACTTTAGTATTCTTTTTTTTTTAGCTCCAGATGCCTCGGAATGCTCAAATGGTTAGCCCATCTTCTTCCCAACCTTCTCAATCTGATCATCATCAGAATCCAATACTTTCTGTGGTAAATAGACAAAAAACTGCAATATGAGATGAGAAAACAATGATAACTTTCCAGGATCCTGTCAATACCAGCCAAGAAAGAACATCAGCCACCTTGGACCATTCTTCGGAAAACAATGTCATGCATCATCATCATCAAACCCGCCATATGGAAAGCGTTCGACCACAGTGTCAATCAACAGTTGCTGATTCCAAGGTAAGTGATACTGGATATTTCTACTAAATTTTGATAAGTCATCATTTGAAAACCATTTCTTTCAGAAGCGAAGAGTGTCAGGATTTGATGCACCACGCCAGGAATCGGATTCCGTTCCTATTACATCAACTCCTGCGTCGCCAACTGCTTCAGAGGTGAGGAAGTCCATCAATTTACTTTAGTGTTTTGTTTTTTCAGCCTCCAATGCCTAGGAATGCCCAAATGACGGGTCCATCTTCTTCCCAGAACTCTCAATTTGCCAATCACCGAAACACAATGCTTTTGGAGGTAAATAGATAATGAATTTGCAATATGAAATGAGAAAATAACGACAATTTTGCAGGTTCCTGCCAATATCAATCAAAGAATAATACCAACCAACTTGCACAATTTGGCTACCAACAATATCATTCATCACCATCAAGTCCGCCAGGAAAGCAACCAACAGATGAGTCCAGCGCCAGTTGCCACTTTCTCTCAGAAGCAAAGGGTATCGGGATTTGATGCACCACGCCAGGAATCGGATCGCTCATCAACTGCAGCGCCACCAGTGGCTCCCGAGGTGAGCAAGTCTATCAACTTACTTCAGTAGCTTTGTTTTTTTTCAGTCTTCGATCCCTCCCAATGCCCAAAGGACACCATTGTCGCCCGAACAGCCTCAATTCGACCGCCAATCAAATCCAACATTTTTTGAGGTAAATAGAAAAAAATCTGAAACAGAAAAAAATCAATATGAATTTAGCAGGAGGTTGCCAGCACCAGCCAAGGAATTGACCGTCATCAACTTCGCCGTGAGGAAAGTGACCGACGAAAGAGGCAGTCGACAAATGACATGGTAAGTGATACTTAAAAATTTTCTTGACAAAACTTCAAAGATTCACAGTTCGAAAATCAATTTTTGTTTTTCAGGAGCGAAGGGTGTCGATGGAAGCTCACCATCAGCTCCCAAGCACATCATCAGCTCCACCACCATCGATTGATCCGATTGCATATCTTATGCCACAATATGAAGAGGTAGTTTCAAATTGTTTGGAACATTTCTGATATGCCTTGTTTCAGTTAGCAGTTGGTCAAGAAATTCAGTGTGGTGACAAAAAATTCCTCATTACGAAGTGGACGGAGGATGCACCTCACGGAAAATTCGGGGTGATAGCATTTGGAAAATGTTGCCAGTCAGAATCAGAGTTGCCTGGAGACCAAGTTGCAATCAAAACAATGAGGAAGAGAGAAGAAGAATATAGAGAGGTAAGTAATTGAATATCAGTAAGCATAATCAACTAGATTTTGTAGATCGAAATACTCCAGACATTGAAAAACCGATACGTGGTTAAGATGTTGGCTCACACCACTGAAGATGATTTGGTGTTCCTGGTGATGGAAAGAATGGATTGCACACTTGGTGAGCATATCAATGAGAAGCCACATTTGTTTACTTTGGCTTACATTCAAACAATTGGGCGCCAGGTACATCATTTTCACTAGATGATTCCAAATAGTCTTCTTTTCAGATGCTTGGTGGACTGGCGTACCTCAAAGAAAAACTCCTTCTCCACACTCAGCTAAATTTGGAAAATGTGATGGTTAAACTGAAGCCGTTTACCATCAAGTTTATCGACTTTGAAAATTCGGTGAGAGTGGAGAAGGGGGAAACAGTGAGAAGCAAGAAGTTTGTGTCTTCATTGAGATATGCGTAAGATTTTACTTTTCTGTTCATCATCAACAATTCAATATTACAGATCGCCAGAAGCTCTGTTGGATGGCCAGCTCAGCTACCCAACAGACATGTGGTCCTTCGGGGTTCTATGCCTGGACATGTTCGTGAAAAAGCCATTCTTCGAAGGCAACGACCCGGATGAAATGATGTACCTCTGGTGCATGGCGTTTGGATACCCATCAAAGGCGTTGGAAGATATGAACATGTTCCTTGAGCGTTTTATGTGGAATCTACAAAATGAGAGATGGATGCTGAAACATCCGAAAAAGTGCAGCAATGACAACATTCAAACATTGGCAATCAACGGAAACAACGGCTCGGAGAATAACGAGGAATTTCTGATGTTCATGGAGATGCTTCGGAATGTGCTCCAGTGGAAGCCGGCGGATCGACCAAACACCGAAAATGTGTTGGGGATGGATTTCTTCTTAAGGATACTCAAAGCGAACCAGTCGAAGGGAAATGGACACAGATCGATTTAATAGTTTGTTATATTGTTCATATTTTTTAGTATGTTCAATGTTTTTTTAGTCTGTTCAATAATTTTTTACGGGTTTTACATACGGGTACATAAAGTTTATTTAAAATTATTCATAAAACACCGCAATGAAAACATTTCAAGGCTGATTGAGCCTGAATGTTCTAAATAACTACTTTGATCGTTCTCATACTCAAAGAATTGACAAAACATCAAAATTGTACTGATGTGTTTCTCTGCTTTACATTTTGAGTAGATTGTTGTCTTTCAAATAGTCTAATTATCTCATCTTGCGTCAGTTCCCCCCTCTCTCTTCAATCAAAAGTGTTTGCGGACCGTCTTGTCTGTCTGTACTCTCTTATGTAGACAAGCTTTTTTTCTGAAGTTTCACACTGAACACATCTGGTGGTATGTTGGTAGAAAAATAAATTGTTGAGACCTACAGAGAATTCATGCAAATAATCGCATAATTTTCTCAATTCTTGGTGTATCTCCGGAAATTTGAGGGATTCAATCAAAAATTATTCATTTCAGTGGTCAATGTTTGCCGATACTTGTTGAATAAGTGAGCCACTACAGCAACATTCAGTTTTGACGTTATTTATGACAGGTTTCTAAAATTTTGCAATTGCATCACTACGCCAGCTGATAAGCTTTGATAATTTATGATTTATACTTCTGGTTGATAATGCAGGTCGCGTGTTTCTTCGGCTCTTTTTACATCTGATACACTCCTCAATCAGATACGTATGTATGTGTAGTTTTCCAACTGCAATTCATCCAGAAATAGGTAAGTATATACACCAAGAATCGAGTGGGAAGTGGCGCAAACTTTTGAGAAGTTCAGCTGAGAGCCTGGCAATCAAGTGAGAAGAATATGACAACGTTCACACGATTTTCAACAAGGTTGAGTATATAAGCATTGGTTTGATTGAGTGGGTTGCAAGATAAGGTGACTGATGTAAAAGTGTTTGAAAATATTGATTGTTTTTGAAACCTCAAGAAAAATTCAATTATTTATCGTATACTGGGGGACTCATTTAACAAATAATTTACATAACTTTGTTCATTTTGCACATTTTTGCACATTTTTCGAACCGTAAAAAAGGAAAATGAAGCTAAAAGGCAGCTCTATACTTTCCGTTGCATGACCATGCTGGAAAACGTGAGCTCGAAGGCTTACATCTCGATTTACAGCCAAAAGGAGCCCTATTTTCAGATGGATGTTTCTCGGCTCACAGGCATCGATGGCAAAATGTAAAAAACGATTCTGAATCAGCGTTTTAAGCTTTACAAAATGACATAGGTTAGAAAAAATTCTCAAATCAATTGTTTGGACCGGTCCCTAGTGAGCTTTATGCTGGAGTGGAAAGTGTAAAGCTCCGGAATTTGAATAACACTTGAATAAGCGAAAGTTCAGGGTAACAATCAGCAATCCAAAAAATTCTGCTCAACAATCATATAAACACTATGTACTTCATGATAAACTGGTGGCCTCTCAAACAGTTTGTTTGAAATGGGCTAGTACTGAAGAACAGATCGAGAGCAACAAATATTTCAGCACATCTCTTTGGATCACCAGTTGACAACAATCTTTTTCCACATCTGACAATCAACAAGGATAATTGAAGTTCCTAGTAAGAGCTGCTGTTCAGATTTTTTGATTAAAGTGCGCAACAAATTTATGTTCAAGTAGATGGATGGGAGTTTATTTGACAAAAGGGAGGCAAAAATACATAAAACGCTACTTATAATATTATATAACATGTGAAAGATTAGAGAAAAGGAAGAAAAAGCAATTATAAATAAATTAAGAATATAATATAATCATTTCACAAGAAATCCTCCGTTGTATCAGTGAAATCTTGCGTTTGCTGCCACGGCCATACGGCGGTACTTCAAAAACAATTTTGAGTGTTTGACTGGATTGGCAGCGCGGCGTGGATGAGATTTTTTTGGAGCGATGATTTCGTTTCGCGGCTCGACAACCAAACACTCCTTGATCTTCATCCTCTGTAAATATGATAATAATTATTGATATAAAATGAATTGAACTAACACCGGCTGCAGATTCTTTCTTCTCCTCAATCTCCAACTTCGGAGGTGGAATGGCTTTTCGCCGACGACACACAATATTCTCATCGGCCTTGATTTTTTTGGCCGGAGCCGAGCATTGGTTTGTTGGAGAGCGCTGAAAAAATTTCATTAAGAGGCTGAAGAACAACTTTCTGACTCACGCGTTTGCCGGAAATAACCGCCGGACGAGAATAGACTCGGATACCAACCTCCTGAAAAATGAATATTATTAATGTATAAAATTTGATATAATTTTCATGCAAAATTTCTGCAAAATAAAGGGTTTCAACTTGTACTACACTCTGAGTTAGATGCGGATCTTTTTTCATATCCAAAAGCGAATGAATCGAAAAAAATAATACCTTTTGATGTGTAGCATCATTACTGGCTGAATTGAGATTCAAGACCTTTGGTGGCATTGGTGCAGGAACCATGCAAGGTAGTAATACACCTTGTTGTGGTAGAACCAGTTTATTCGATGAAATCGCCAAATTTTGTGGATAAATGCTGGAAGTGACGGAGCTCTCACCGAATCCATTAGAAACCATCTCTAGCCTGTAAAAAATAAAATTAAAATACGATATTAATAAAGCTTTCACAAAAAAACACGACTGAAAGAGAGAAGTGAACACAAAATTGAGAAAAACAAGCCAAAAACGCACTTTTTTCTAGTTTTCGCAGAATTTTTGGGGGAGACATGTGATATTTTAACGCATAACGAGCAAAAACTACGCTAGCTATTAGAAATTGTGTATTTTTTAAAGAATATGTTGAGAAATTTTTTGTTTTTTTTTGCGATAAACGGATGAAAAATGGAAAAAAACGCGCAAAAGAGAAAGGAAATGATGATGAGACCACATGAGAGGTCGGCTATGTAAGACACAAGTTTGTATCGTCTTCGCATAGATACGCCCTCACCAGTCTATTGCCCCATCCACCACCCACCATTCGAAAAAGATCACACCTAACCCACATCCACCCGCCATCATGTTAATCGATATTGGGTGGATGATGGGTGGATTGGTGTGTGGTGTCAAACATTACTCTCAACTGATACTATACAAAATAAATACACCCAACAAATCTCATTCGAGTCATTCTCCCGTTTTTTCTTCACATTTTGTACATTTGCTTCCCTCGGTTACCGTTCTCTTCCTCATTTTTTGTGTCGTCTCCTTCTTTTCTTAATATAATTTCGCATTTTTTCAGGTTTCCTACCGTTTAAAGTGCAACAAAATGACACCATCTGTTCAAACCGCGATGCCAGCCAGACAACTTTTCCGTAAGTGACACACCTTATTCAGTCATTCTTTCGCGTTTTTTGCGTTGTTCCCTTCTTATATTTTGTATCATTTTTGTTATTTCCACTTAATTTTTTTGTTTTATTCTCCTGCTTCTTGATAAATATTCGCATTTTTGCAGGTTGTCTAGTCTTGTTTTGTGCAAACCGAGTGAGGTGAAGATGCCAACGTTCCAACGTCTACCATGGAACAATTCTCCATTTTCCTATATTTGTAAGTAATCTTTCTCACTTGTAACATCATATTTATCAATAAATTTACAGCTTCATCAACACCGTTTAGTGCCAGGACAAGGGGTCAATCAAATGACGGATCAAGATTCACTTCGAATGTCAAAGCGAGTCGTCAACTGCTGATGCAATGGAAATGGATCAATTGATGGGACAATCATGGAATACCAAAGATGCCAGGACAAGAGGTCGATCAAGTCTACTATTGCCCTGGACGGATCAACATCCAGCAATCAATTGGTTCCGGCGATCGGAGGAGGACATATTGGATCAGATTCAGGCCACTCAATGTCAAACCCATCAAAACTGCAAGAAACAGAAGTACAAGAAGAACAAATGATGCGATTGGAGAACCCCGTCGTCGGAAATGACTCACTTTCGGAAATAATCGACACCATAGACAACATCACAAAATGGTGCAATACCCAACAAAAACCTTTGCATCACGACGCCCATCACTGAAATAGGATTGGGGCAGGACCTAAATTTCACACAATTAGATGATCATCTCGAACTTCATCTCAGTCGTCTTGCTCAACATCCATGTTCAATCGCCAGAATTCTACACAGGAATGATCAACTTCAAATCAAATATCAACACTGAAACTTGCAACTTGCACTGAAATTTCCGAATTGAGTTGAGACTACCGAACGTCAAGGAACTGTTTCTTATCGAATGGATCAGGTCATCCCTGGAAAAATCACCAAACGATAGCTCTACTTCATGAGGATGACGATGAAAATTGCAAGGACCTAATCTTAAGGCCCTCGATGACTTCTGCACTGAAATTGGCCCTTCGCGTCATATTGTCAACAACAATGAGCAACTCAGATCACTTTGAGCCACTTTCCCACCGCTTCAGACGTTTGACAAAGCGGGACAACTTGAAATTGGCACATGTAGCCTGATACTTCAATGGTGCACACCAAAAAAAATCTGTAAGTGGAACTATTTCTTATCTCGTTGTAATAACATTTTGTGTTTTTCAGAAGACAAACTCTTTGAAAACTCGAGAGGGATCAGCCGGACATTCAGCACATGACGTGGAACACCAACCGAGGATTATCAACTAGAGGAGGAACTATCAACAAAATTTGACATTTGATAAAGGAATTTGGAGCAACACCGACTACGTGGCACAACAGTGTGAGGCAACAATATATGCACCAACACCAAGAAATGATGTTTCAAAAATCAGAGAAACATAGAGAAGTACAGTACCCCTGATAAGGATGCAGATCAACAAAACTCATACTTTGAACAAACACCAGAAGACACTCTCCAAAATGGATGAAGAAAAACTTTTCGTAATTTTCGAAAGTTACACCCAACAAAAGCCTTGCCATCAACAACATCGAACCATCTGGTAAGTGTCGATTTCAGCAACTTTTCATTGAGATTCCTTGTTTTTCAGGTGCTCATTTACCCACCAGTACACCGACGATGTCCACCACTTGGCCAGGATTGGCGCAGGACCTAAACCTCACACCCTTAGATGCTCATCTCGAAAGACGTGTCAGTCGTCTTGCTCAACATGAAGGTTCAATCGCCAGAATTCTGCACAGGAATGGTCAACTTCAAACCTTGGTCAAGCATCTTCACTGAAACTTGCGAGATGGATCATATCATTTCTGAAGTCAAATGATCAAGAAGCCTTCTGCATTCAAATTAGATTTTCACGTCAATTGTCAACAAAGAGGAGCAACTCCGCTCACTTTGACCCACTTTTCTACCGCTTCAGACGTTTGACGAAGTAGGACTACTTGATATTGGCACATGTTGCCTGATGGTTCAATGGTGCACACCGTCAATAATGCTGTAAGTGAAACTATTTCCTATCTAGTTGTAATAACATTTTGGGTTTTTCAGAAGACAACCTCTTTGGAAATTGGAGAATGGTCAGCCGGACATTCAGCACATGGCAAGGTATACCAATCAAGGCCTATCAACGGGAGGAGACACTACCAACAAAATTTGGAAACTTGGCAGCATCTGAAAGCCGAAATCAATTGGATCAAAGGTACAGAACTCCAGATCCATAAAACCCACCAGTATCAACGGGAGGAGACACTACCACACCAACCGACCAGTATCAACGGGAGGAGAACCTACACCACCAACCGACCAGTATCAACGGGAGGAGAACCTACACCACCAACCGACCAATATCAACGGGAGGAGACACTACCAACAAAATTTGGCTGTTGATAATGGAAGTTGGAGCAATATCGACGTGGTGGCCCAACAACATATGCACCAACACCGCGAGACACTCGCCAATATGGATCAATAATAATTTTTTTTTAATTTAAAAGTTTATCCTTCGTTATGCTTGTTTCTTTTCTTTCAGAATAATTCAACTTGGAACATAATTCCGATAAATAAATATTTTTTATATCCAATTGTGCCTTCAACAATCAGAGAAACATAGATAAGTACAGTACCCCTGATACGGATGCAAATCAACAAAACTCATACTTTGAAAACATGGTATTTTCAGCAATCCTAATTCTTTTATTTTGTGATGTTTTGTGTGAAATCAATAAAAATAAACTACCGTATTCCAAGACCTACAGTAATCGCTAGTTGAGCTACAGTAGCTTTGAACTACCATCGACTGACAGTACCGAAAAACTTACCGTATACCATTATCTTCCAGAGGCTACAGAAACCAATAACTTGCTGATGCTACAGTATTCCAACAAATACCATAGCCCAAGATTATACTAGAAATTCCTGTTATACTTTAAACTACAGTAATACGATAGATAACCAAATCTTCATGCTATAATGTAATCCAAAAACTATTTGAAAGTACAGTAGCCATAATCCTATGCACACTACAGTAATCCAATATCAACCTCAAACTATAGGTATCCATTATCTTCTTGGAACTACACTAATCCAAGAGCTACACCCAATATGTGTTACAGTAACCTTGTTTCAGTACCTACAGTAATCCAATATCAACTTCTTCTGAAATTTACACGATTTTCGTTGCAGAACCCAAAGATGTGAATGGTTCAGAATATGGTAGTCGAAAACGGTATCATTGAGCTAGAATTTTGATCGAGGTTCATGTTTTTGCATTCCGTATCACAACCCTCGCATGGATACGCCTTCACCAGTCTATTGCCACCACCCACCATTCAAAAAAGATCACACCTACCCTCAATCCATCCGGTAATATATCTAATAGATATTGAGTGGATGACACGTGGATTGGTGTGTGGTGTCAAACATTTCTCCTCAACATTTCATACATTATATATTCCCCAATATACACCGCATTGTAGTCTTTCTTCCGCGTTTTTTCGTTGTTCCCTTAGTATATTTTGCATCATTCTTGTTATCTTTACTTACTTTTTCTATTTTCCTCTTCTGTTTTCTGATATATATATATTCGCATTTTTGCAGGTTTTCTACCTTGTTGAGTGCAACAGAAGTTCAACAGGAACAAATGGTCGGCCAGAGCAACTTTCAGTAAGTGATATCAATACAGATATCAAAAATGACATTATTTTTCAGATGTCACAATTCTTGAAGTGCAAGAAACACAAGTCCAAGAGGAACAAATGATCAACCGAAAGAAACAGAAGGAGGCGTTGGATAGTCGATCATTCCAAGAGAAAAAATTGTTTGGAAATAATGACCGCCATGAACAACATCACAAAATGGTGCAACACCCAACAAAGCCCCTTGATCGACAACCTTGAATCATCTGGTAAGTGTTGATTGTAGCAAACTTTTCATAAAAATGTATTGTTTTTCAGGTTCTCATTTGCTCAGCAGTCCATATTTGCACCACGACGTGGCCAGGATTGGCGCAGGATCTAAACCTCACACCATTAGATGATCATCTTGAGACTCATGTCAGTCGTCTTGATCAACATTGAGGTTCAATCGCCAGAAATCTGCACAGGAATGATCAACGCCAACTTGGCCAGAGCAAGTTTCAGTAAGTGATATCAAACAGATAATAATGATAATAATGATGTTATTTTTCAGATGCCACAATTCTTGAACTGCAAGAAACTCAAGTCCAACAGGAACAAATGATGAGAATGGAGAATGCCGTGTAAAAAATTGATGCACAGTCGGACTATAAAGCTATGCAACATAGATTTGGAAGAACATTACAAAACAGTAGAACATCTATATTTTCACTTCAACATAATGATAGTGACGGAATGTAGGATGTCAGGGCATTTTGTTTGGATATGCTGACAGAAAGTACAGTATGACTGTATACAGTATGAAGTACAGGGCACAATGACTTTCCGAATATTAGTGCTTGCCAAAATTTTTCAATTTTTTTTGATGGTTCGGGAACTAATTTTCGGAAACTAATTACCTTTCATAAAATAATTTTAAAACGACATGCGCTTCACTTTCCCCTACTTTTATTCTCCCTATTTGCCCCTTTCCATATATTCTTTAATTCTTACCTTTATTTTTATTTTTAATTATTATAATAAATCATAGTAAAAATAAAGTCAAAGTATTGGCATATGAAAAAGAAATGGCAGCAAAATTTAATCATGTTATGAAAAATCTTGGGTTGGCTTTGAATTTGACCGTTGTTCCTGATAAACAATCGAATTTCACACTATTTGTACAGAGTGGATGCATGCCCTTGAGATAGATTTTCATGCTCCGGATTCCGGAAAGAAAAATCTGCTTTCGACTTTCGAAAAAACTACCTCAGTGTTCGGAAATCATATTAATAGTACGATGCACCGCAATTCCGCCTAGTACGCAGTTTATCGTAAATCGACACCACTTGTTTTTTTTATTTTGAACTCCATTTTCTTTTCGTTTTCCTTTGTTTTTAACCGTTTTCTCTTTTTTTCACACTTTTAACAAGAAAAAGTGATTTTTAGTTATAACAATGTCTAAGCGGAGCCATGTTGCTACAACGCCAACACACCTCATTCAGTCATTCTTCCGCGTTTTTTCGCATTGTTCCCCTCCTATATTTAGTATAATTCTTGTAATTTTCACTCAATTTTTCTATTTTCCTCCTCTGTTTCTTATTATATATTCGCATTTTTGCAGGTTGTCTACCTTGTCCAGTGCAACAGAATGGCCAACGTTCATCTTTGTACCATGGAACAATTTTTCATTTTCTTATATTTATAAGTAATCTTTCTCATTCGTACTAGCCTATTTATTGATCATTTTGCAGCACCATCAACACCGTTCATGCACTTCGTCGAAACCAGCTCCTAATGGTGAACCAATGCCAACCAGTCAACTAACAACGATGCATCTACAATTGACACCAGTGGCATCCAGATCCTTCATCTACAACCAGCCCCACCGAAGCATCAACGACAACATCATGGCAACTACAAATGCCATATCCACCAAACCACCAAACGATCCAGCAACATTCGGTCAACCACAACGCGACATTGATCATAAGGAGCAACAAGCACAAAGAATAAGAGGTGATGGCCTCCTCATCCAAGTAGAATCCGTGAGCAGCTGGATTCCAGCTTAAAATTTACACAATAAGCATTGGTGTCATTGGCTCAGGACCTAAACCTCACACTCTTAGATGCTCATCTCGAAAGACGTGGTAGTCGTCTTGCTCAACATGAAGGTTCAATCGCCAGAATTCCGCACAGGAATGGTCAACTTCAAATCCCTCCCTAATCCGCCAAAATTTTAAAAAGGTATACTTTTGATTCAAAATTCCAATTCCAATGCGCATTTTTGCAGGTTTGCTACCTTGGTAAGCGCACTACAAAATGGCCTCATATGGATCAAACGCCAACTCGACCAGAGCCACTTTCAGTAAGTGATATCAATACAGAGATCAATGATAGTAATGATATTATTTTCTAGATACCGCAATCCTTGAATTGCAAAAAACAGAAGTCCAACAGGAACAAATGATGACAATGGAGAATGTCGTGTAAAAAATGCCCACGGAATTCAATCGCATCAACATCAATGCCCAGCGCTCTGATCGATTCTGTGAATGCACCGGACAATGGAAAAACTTCTAAGTTTTAATATTTTTGTCATCTTTGCTTTGAATAAAGCATGATATTGCAAATTATCTGTTTGTCCTTTTTATCGGATTCATTCGAAAAGTTTTGATACTTGATATGGAGTTCTGAAGGACTGTTTGACAAAATGATTGTGCAGACGCAGTCGAATAAATCACATCTTGATGCATAGCCGCACTATAAATCCATTCAAAATACATTTGGAAGAACACTACAAGACACTACAACATCTACATATATTTACACTTCGACATAATGATAGGAAAACAATACAGGGTGTCAGGACATTTTGTTTGGATATGCATAAAGTACAGCATGACTGAAGTAGTAGGACTTTTCGAATGTTTAATGCTAACTAAAGTTTTCAATCTTTTTTCGATGACTCGGGAACTGTTGATGAAGAGAGTTTTGACAATAAACCAAGCAGCAGTGGTTTCCTGCATCTATGGATGATATCAACATCATTTCAGTATAATTTCGGATAAATTGAAGTGCCTTATAAAGTTATCAACAGTTATCATTCGAATTTTGCACAGCAATCGTTATGAAAACTGTTCTGATATGAAAATTTATTCGGCCTAGTTTTTTGCATGACAAAAATCGATTGGTGGATATGATAGTGGTGCAATTCAACAACAAAGATAATCAAGATAATGAGGAAGAGAGAAAAAGAGTATCGGGAGGTAAGTAATTGGTTATCAATAAGTATATTCAAGAAAATTTTGTAGATCGATATCCTCCCAACATTGGAAAACCGTCATGTGGTAAAAATGTTGGCTCACACGACTGAAGAAGACTTGGTATTTTTGGTAATGGAAAGGATGGATCTCACACTTGGTGAGCACATCAAGAAGGAGCCAAGTTTGTTCAACTTGGCCTATATACAAAACATTGGGCGTCAGGTTCATCATTTTCACTAGATGATTCCAAATATTCATGTTTTCAGATGCTTGGTGGACTGGCGTACCTTAAAGGTAAACTCCTTCTCCACACTCACCTCAATTTGGAGAACGTGATGGTTAAACTGGAACCTTTTACCATCAAGTTTATCGACTTTGAAAATTCGGTGAGAGTGGAGAAGGGGGAAACTGTGAGAAGCAACAAGTTTGTGTCTTCATTGAGATATGCGTAAGATTTTACTTTTCTGTTCATCATCAATAATTCAATATTACAGATCGCCAGAAGCTCTGTTGGATGGCCAGCTCAGCTACGCAACAGACATGTGGTCCTTCGGGGTTCTATGCCTGGACATGTTCGTGAAAAAGCCATTCTTCGAAGGCAACGACCCGGAAGAAATGATGTACCTCTGGTGCATGGCGTTTGGATACCCATCAAAGGGGTTGGAAGATATGAACATGTTCCTTGAGCGTTTTATGTGGAATCTACAAAATGAGAGATGGGTGCTGAAACATCCGAAAAGGTGCAACAATGTTAACATTCAAACATTGGCAATCAACGGAAACAACGGCTCGGAGGATAACGAGGAATTTCTTATGTTCATGGAGATGCTTCGGAATGTGCTCCAGTGGAAGCCGGCGGATCGACCAAACACCGAAGATGTGTTGGGGATGGATTTCTTTTTAAGGATACTCAAAGCAAACCAGTCGAAGGGAAATGGAGACAGATCGATCTAATAGTTTGTTAAATTGTTCATATTTTTTTGTATGTTTAATGTTTTTTTAGTCTGTTCAATAATTTTTACGGGTTTTATATACGGGTACATAAAGTTTATTTAAAATTATTCATAAAACACCACATGGAAAACATTTCAAGGCCGAGTGAGCCTGCATATATTGAATAACTACTTCAAAGGTCCCTATGCTCAAAGAATTGACAAAATATCAAAATTGTACTGATGTGTTTCTCTGCTTTACATTCTGACTAGATTGTTGTCTTCAAATAGTCTAATTATCTCATCTTGCGTCAGTTTCCCCCTCTCCCTTCAATCGAAAGTGTTTGCGGGCCGTTTTGTCTGTCTGTAATCTCTTATGTAGACACGCTTTTTTTCTGAAGTTTCACACTGAACACATCTGGTGGTATGTTGGTAGAAAAAAAAAGAGGCGCAAGGGCAACTTGCACTAATGTGAAAGAACATATAACTAGTTAAGATATGTATAAAACAAGTATGCTGGTGGTGCGGATTCATGCGAATCATCTGTTTATCTGTTCTTTGTCTGATAGTGCGATATTCTATGAAAACCACGTCGAAAGTGCGTATACACTAAAAATTCATATCTATTTCGACACACAAATATATCATTTGAAGAGAATCATGGCTCAGATTGTCACCGTATTAGTGTATGAAAATAGAAAATACGGACAATCTCACTAAATGAAACAAGTTGCCCTCAAATTTTTTGAGATCTACAGCAAATTCATGCAAATAATTGCATGATTCCCTCAATTACTGTTGTATCTCCGGAAATTTGATGGATTCAATCAATAATGATCCAATTCAGTGATCAATGTTTGCCGACACTTGGTTAGTTATGAAGAAGGAATGGTTGTGGTGAAAACTGGATGACTATCAAGCTCGCATACACCGTCTAAACGTAGTTTTTGCAATATTGGTAAACCCATAGCAACTCCCCTACATCGCTAACGTTTTTTGGCTGAATATGAAAGGATCCTGACAGGTGATAAGACACTGGACAATTCTGATATCTTGAAAACTGGGCCCTCTTGAAGTTGTTCTCAACTTCGTGAGCCACTACAGCAACATTCAGTTTTGACGCCATTCGTGACTCGTTTCAAAAAATTTGCAACTGCGTTACCACGACACTTTGATAGTTTATGATTTATAATTCCGGTTGATGATGCAGGTCATGTGTTTCTTTGATTTCTTAGACATTTGATACACTTCTCAATCAGATATGTATGTGTAGTTTTCCAACTGCAATTCCTCCAGGAATAGGTAAGTATATACACCAAGTATCGACTGTGAAGTGGCGCAAACTTCTGAGAAGTTCAGCTAAGAGCCTGGCAATCAAGTGAAAAGAATAAGCCAACGTTCACACGATTTCCAACAAAGTCGAGTATGGAAGCATTAGTTTGATTGAGTTGGTTGTAAAATGAGAAAAGTAGCGTAGGATTATTTGGAAAAAAAATTTGATTGTTTTTGAAAGTTCAAGAAAAATTCAATTATTTATCGTATACTGGGGGACTCATTTAACAAATAAAACGGGGGACTATCTATATTATACTTTGAAAAGACTGAATGATAAACATATTTTACGAAGCATATCGTATGTATACATATAAGTGTATAGTTATATATAAATTCAAATATAAGACATTCACTTGTATGGCGGTTGCATGGCTTTTGCCATTTTCATGCTCTTCAAGAACAATTTCGAGTGAGGAGTCTTTTTGGCTGGCTGGCGTCGGCGAGGCGGGGTGGAAGCGATTTTGTGGTTGTATGGCTCCACCAAAATGCACCTCCTTGCCTGCACCATCTGGAAAAGAAAAATTGTTTTTGAATATGTAATGTGTTGAACTTACACCAGCCGCTATCGCCTTATTTTCCTCCGATGTCATTTTTCGAGGAGCAATTGCGAGACGTCTCGGGCACACAATTTCAGCCATTTTCGGTCTTTTTGTCGGGGGTGCGGCTTCGAGAGTTGGTGTTCGCTGAAAAAAATCAAATAGTTTCATTAATATTAAGTAGTCGAACATACCCTCTTGACCGAGATCTTTGCCGGACGCGTCGAAACACGCATGCCGAGTACCTGAAATAATACCATTATTATCAATGTACAAATAACACTAGTTTTCATTCCCATTTTCAAAAACAAAAAAAATTTTCTCAAGATCTAATCCAAAAGGTTTTTTTCCGTTTGAGACATTCTAACAAAAATTCAGATACATAAACCGAAAGTACAAACCTCGTTGTGTGTTGAAGCAGCACCGAGTGATCCGAATTTTTTGTTAACACCAACTGCTGGCTCGGAGTTGTCACTTTTGGCGTCTTTGAGTAAATTGGCGACGGCCTCAGCCATTGTTGCATCATAATATTCCTTCGACGACATATCCTCCTGCAAAATTAAGAGTTCCAATGTTTACTATACTCTGAGTTAGATGTGATTTCTTTTTCTATGTTTTCATGTCAAAAAGTGAACGAATCGATAAAAATATTACCTTCTCGTCTGTACGAGCATAATCAAACGCCTTTAAGCTGTACACCTTTGCTGACATTGGTGATGGTAACATGCTGGGAATCAATGCGCCTTGTGGTGGCAGAAACAATTTATTCGATGAAATCGCCAAATTTTGTGGATAAATGCTGGAAGTGACTGAGCTCTCACCGAAACTATTAGAGACCATCTCTATCCTGTAAAAAACAAAATTAAAATACGATATTGATAAAGCTATCACAAAAAAGATGACTGAAAGAAAGGGGTGAACACAACAATATTGAGAATAACCAGCCAAAAACGTTTTTTTTCTAGTTTTCGCAGAATTTTTGGAGGAGTCATGTCATATTTTAATGCATAACGAGCAAAAAAGTACTATGGCTATTAGAAATTAGGTATTTTCAAAACAATAGCCATAGAAATTAGTTGTTTTTTGTCGGATCAACGAGTGAAAAATTATAAAAACGCGCAAAAGAGGGGGAAAATGAGAATGAGACCACACGAGAGGTAGGCCATGTAAGACACAAGTTTGTATCGCCTTCGCATGAATACGCCCTCACCAGTCTATTGCCCCATCCACCACCCACCATTCCAAAATAGGTAGGACACGCAAATTCAAAGACTGCAGAGGGGAAGTCCGTATTTTGGCGTAGACTCTGGTGTATTGCGCGCGCGAAAATTCAAATAATATTGATTCGCCACCAGTAGTTTTTTTTTTCTTATATACATATGTTTCGACTATTTATATTTCATAATTGCATAATTTTACATTAAAAAAGTCATTTCTTCATTAAAAAAGTATATTATTTTTTGCGAAACGTGAAAATTCGACACGTATTTACACTTTTTTCATTTTTTTTCTCGTCAAAGCGCAGTTTATTTCAGGCTCCGTCTCACACAGGTTACCATGGCAAGAACAAAATCTCTAGAATCGACCGGCGGCTACAATGCCTTAAAGCGAGTCATCAAGCAAAAGAGAATCGGTGAGTATTTTTTGAATCAACAAGTTCATAACAAAAATGTATTTAGATCAAGCCTCAAAGCTTTTGGCGGTGAAATTTTCGTTTAAATCGTGCCCAACATCGGAAACCGTCGATGTGATTCTCGCAAAACATGTGAATATCCGAAAGTTTGTTCAATTCATCCAACTGAAGTATCTGATGAGTTATCAAAAAGCGTCAAGTCTCCATTCTCTGTTGAAATCTGCAATGAAAAGTTGTACTACCGGTGAGTGTTTGATTTTTTGCATTTACCATATCAAAATTGTTCAGGATTCGCACCAACGATCACTTCATTTGATTTCGTTGCAAGCGATCGTGAGGATATTGTGTTGGATAAGGAGACTCTCCTCAAAATGGTCGACCAAATGAATAAGAAAGAGAGACATCATGAGCAGATAACAGTAATACTGGAAGACAAGGAAAAGAATGAATTCCTTATACGCACGGATCAAGACAGTCACCTGCTCCAATTGGTTGATTATGCTGCTGTCTGTGTGAATACAAATCCAAAGAAACTAAGGTATGAATTTTCTGTTTGCTTTTTTAAAACGTTTTCCTGCTTCAGACTCATGCTTGGCAATACGTTTTGTGACCCTAATTCGACACCATACAAACTGAAAATGGATGACGGTGATACGATTCGTATCTATGATATGCAAAACGAGAAACCAGAATATTTGAATCTGAGACGCACCAAGGAACCGCAAATATCAATTGTTTTTAATGATATCAAGGTTTGTGATTATTTCTGATATTCTCGTAACTCCCAAATGTTTCAGAGAGATGAGCAAGTGTCGATGATTTTGGACGTGTTCGAGCCAATCCATCTGGCATTCACAGATTATGAAGAATTGTTTGATGAAAAGTACAAGGATAAGGGAATCTACCTTTTTGGCGGTCAGTTCATCGACCCCAAAGAAACTCCACGCCAAATTGGTATGAAGAAAGATGATATTGTTGATGTTGTATGGGACGAAGAAATCAATCAATCCGACACCGAAGAAAACTGATTATCAACATTACATCGCATTCCATGGTCTCACTTTATTATTCATATTCCCCATCTTTTTTGAGTCGATGATATTTCATATGTTGATACTCTTTTATCTATCCCCGTACTCATTTCCCCCCTGGCCCCCCGTGTCCCCTGATAGCCTACCATACTTTTCAGTATGGGATGGCTATCAGGTTCAAAATTCGATTAGTGATGTTTTTTGTAGAGAGTAGATATAGTATTTATATTACATTAACTAGATAGTAAATGCATAGTTGAATTCAGTTTAGAATTTTTTTAATGAGAGGAATATTACTTAAATTGTTCTAAGATATACATATTAAATTAGCTTTATTTGTTATATACTAATTCACTTGTTCAAATAACCTCAAAAATTTATTATTTTCTGCCTTTTAAATATATCAAACTAAAATTACAATTTTATCTTGAATTTTTACATCTTTTTCATAAAATTTTATATATCTCATCAGTTTTATGCTTCAAAAACAGCAAAAAGTCAAAACTTCTGCAAATTCTATTCTGACTGTTGCCTGCTGCGCGGAACTCTCTCAGAATACAATTACACCATTCACCATATGATTTGGATGCTCAGTAAAGAAACCAATATTTTTGAAGTCATAATGTCATGAAATATAGAGCAATCTTGCCAACATATGTCGTCTTCAGCCCTGCAACAATTTGAAGAAACTGTTTACAAATAATATCCGGAGTGGCTGCTAGTAGTCAAGTTGAGGTGATGGAAAGAACCTTCGACGTTTAGGAGGCAAAAACAAAAGAAAATACAGAGATTTTCGATGCATGGTATTAGGAGGAAACCGACTAGACAATGGAAGAAACTGGAGCAAAACGAGAAAACAAAAGTGGCAGTTTGGAAGACGGAAACCAGAGATAAAATGCTGAAACAGATTAGTGATTCTGGATCATTCTAGTTTTCCAAACTAGTTAGTTTCAGCTGGAGCGGGAGATATTCAAAAGTTATTAGGGATGAAAATGAGGATGGAGAACAACAAAAACGATTCTGGAGGTGAGAGCATGGAAGACATTGAACGTTGGTCCAGTATTGGAGCAGATGGAGGAAATGGACGATCGAATGGTGGACATGATAATAGTGTAATTCAACAACGAAGTGGTGACGTTTGAGGAAGAAAATCTGGAATACATGGAATCTGACAAATAAGTTTGCTGAAGAAGGTGAAGAGAAGAAGATCAATATTTTCGAATCTACCAAAACTGCCGTTTACAAATTGGTTAGGCTCTCTTTTTCCGTGTCAACTACGTTGGTCTACATGAGTGTTGTGGGGAAGTGGCAGATAGCCAACGGAAAAATAGTCTCATTGTGGGATGATTTGAAAATCGACCTAAGAACATGATCAATCCATTTTTCATTTATACCTCTTTTTGATCACTCCGATTTCGAACTAATACGTGACACCATACTAATACTGTGGGAAGGAAAAACCACACAATGAGCTCTTTATGAAACATTTCAGAGGAAAAGTCTTCTTGAATTCTGGCTGAATCAAATCTTCTTACTTCAAAAGAGAGTCTGCTTCTTTTTCATAATCTCTTCTGTGGTATATTCCTTTGCTGTCTCAATTTTCCAAACCTCCATATTCGACAGATATCTGCTGGTAATTGATTTTCACCAAAGTGTCGCCATCCGTCGCGTTCGGCTCATTTTTCTCTAATCATCTTAGCCACTATTTTCTTGCGCATCGGTCACACCGACATGCCATAATCCAACGCAATGAGTCCATTTTTCTCTCTAACCCATCTCAACATCCCTACTTTCCTTATCTATCGGCCATTCCTAAGGTTCTAAGTCAAGTCGTTTCCTCTTTTTGCTGTTGTCGTGCCTAACACAAATGAGTTGCCTACTCCTCCATTTTTCTCTACCCGGTCGTATCATTCTTATTGCTCTTTTCCAATACATTGTGCCTGTTCCCTCCAACAACGTCGGTGGCCTAGAAAATCGTCCCCCGTTTCTTCTTCCACCCTCTATTGCCACTATTTATTTAGACAATAGTACGATGCACCGCAATTCCGCCCAGTACGTAGTTTATCGTAAATCGACACCACTTGTTTATTGTTTTCGAATCTTTCGTTTTCTTTTGTTTTTTTTTCCGTTTCCTCTTCTTTTTACACTTTTGACAAGAAAAAAGTGATTTTTAGTTATAAAAATGTCTAAGCGGAGTCATGTTGTCTACGCCATGTTGCTACAACGTTTTTTTCGAACGGTTTTCTCCATCACCCGTTTTTCCACTTTTTCAAATAATTTTTTACAGAGTTAGGAAGTGTAACTCAGTTCCTTAATCACCAACAACCATGACATCAACAGCGACCACCACATCACCATTATTGAAATCCTGCCTGCAGAAAGAATGGTCAAGTAAGTTATCTATCGGTGTTGCTGCCAGCATAACTTTTTTTCTCAGAAATTGCATCAAAAAGCGTCATGTTTTCTTTCAATCTTCAAGCATCAACAATCTCAAATTCTTGCCGTTTCCCAGTGTATGAAACAAGCGATGTGTCCCAGGTAGCATCCTTCTTCTGGAGGGAGTTCAATTTGGACAATCGAAAGTTCGATGAACTTTCTAACAAGCTCGAGCTAGCATTTGCCAATGGCAGTTCAGGTTAGTCAATGTTCATATTTTGTTATCATAAACAGTTTTTTTTGAGTTGTTCGAGACGCCGCAGCTTTTAGCTTTATCATTGGGACCGATGCAGCATTAGTCATTAACTTGGAAGAGCTCAAAAAACGCATGTATGGAAACAGTGTCGACGTTCCAACTTCAGTTTCGCTCATCGTTAGAGGCTCGTACGATCTTGACTACAATATAAATTGCAAGTCGTCGACTACTTTTGAGGAGATTTGTCGACTCGCATCCGCCAAATTGCGTATTTCACCGGATAATCTGCGGTAAATTTTTCGAACTAAAAACTCACAAAATAAAACGGTTTTTAGATTGGTACATGGTAAATACCCAATTAACTCTAAATCAACACCGCAAAATTTGGATATTGGCGAGGATCGAGTTGTTTATGCGTTTGATTTTCTCACAGAAAAGACTGAGTATCTTCGATTTCTCAGCCAACATCACCAACCAATTGATATCAGTTTTCGGAACAAAAAGGTATACCAAATTTCCAATAGTATAATAAAAATGGCTAATTTTTGCAGGAAGAAACTGTCAAAGTGCTCAAAATCCAGCCGTACTTCACGATTTTCGAATCATTGACACTTTTGGCCAAAGAAACTGCTATTCCATCGTCAAGCAAAATCAAGTGAGCCTATTCCCTCTCCAATTATTTGACAGTCAATTAATTTTTCAGAGCTTATCACAACAAAGAACGAGTGAATAGCGGTACTTGTATCGGGAGACTCGGCCTAAAATCTGGCGATATTATTGACATCAAAGTTATTGGATAACTTGCAATTCCCCCAAATAGCCCATGGCTCCATCTCAAATACCCATTTCCTGCTCTTCTCAGAGATAGTTCATATATTGATACTCTTTCATCTATCCCCGTACCCATTTTCCCCATGTCCCCCCCCCCCGTGTCCCCTGATAGCCTACCATACTTTTCAGTATGGGATGGCTATCAGGTTCAAAATTCGATTAGTGTTTTTTTTTATGTAGAGAGTAGATATAGTATTTATATTACATTAACTAGATAGTAAATGCATACTTGAATTCAGTTTAGAATTTTTTTAAAGAGAGGAATATTATTTAAATTGTCTGAAGATATATTAAATTAGCTTTATTTGTTATATACTAATTCACTTGTTCAAATGATGTCTTTAAAATATTTCTTTTTTTTTGCCTTTTGAGAATAGCAAACCGAAATTATAGTTCATCTTGAATTTTTGCATCTTTTTCCATAAAATTTTATATATCTTAACAGTTGTATGCTTCAAAAACAGCAAAAAGTCAAAACTTCTGCAAATTCTATTCTGACTGTTGCCTGCTGCGCGGAACTCTCTCACAATATAATTACACCATTCACCATATGATTCGGATGCTCAGTAAAGAAACCAATATTTTTGAAGGCACAATGCCATGAAATATAGAGCAATCTTACCAATAGATGTTATCCTGTAACAATTTGAATTTTAGCTGAACAGGAAAATGGCGATGTTCTAGAGGCTGCTGGTAGTCAAGTTGAATTGGTGGAAAGAGCCGATGAGATTTGGGAGCCGGAAATGGAAAAATTATGGAAATTTCTAGCCATGGTATTGTGATGAGCCAGACGGGATTGAAATGGAAGAAGCTAGAACAAGACGAGGAATCAAGAAAGGTAGGTTGTACGAAGAAAACGGAAGCGAAAGAACCAAGATTGTAAAAAGAATAGTGATCCTGGATCATTCTAGTTTGGTGGACATGGAAGTCATTGAACGTTAGTGCAACTAGTTAAATCTAGTTATATAGATGGAAAGAAGTGGAGTTCCAGATGAGACAGAAGTTGGTCCAGTATTGGAAGATATGGAAGAAATAGAAGATCGATTTGTGAACATGATAGTGGGGCAATTCAACTACGAAATGGTGAGGTTAGAGGAAGAATGAGCAAAAATATCTGAAAGACATGAATCTTGACAAATGAGTTCGCTGTGAAGGTGATGACAGGGAAGATCAATCTTTTTAGATCTACCGAAACTGCCGTCGACAAATTGTTCAGGTTCTCCTTTTTCTTGTCAACTACGTTGGTCTACATGAGTGTTGTGGAAAAGTGGCAGATAGCCGACGGAAGAAGATCTGGTCTGAAAGACTAGTGATCCTGGTTTATTCTAGTTTGGTGGACATGGAAGTCGTGGAACATTAGTGGAACTAGTTCAATCTAGCTATATAGATAGAAAGATATAGAGTTCCAGATGAGCCAGAAGTTGGTTCAGTATTAGAGGAGATGGAGGATACGGACGATCGATTGGTGGACATGATAGTGGTGATATTCAACAACGAAATGATGCCGTTCGAAGAAGAATGAGCAAATATAACAGGAAGAAATGAAATTTGACAAAAGGATTCACTGAAGAAGGTGAAGACAGGGAAGATCAATCTTTTCAAATCTACCAGAACTGCCGTCCACAAACTGGTTAAGTTCTCCTTTTCCGTGTCAACTACGTTGGTCTACATGAGTGTTGTGGAAAAGTGGCAGATAGCCGACGGAAAGGGAGTTTCATTGTGGACATTTTGGGATGGTTTAAAAAGACCGAGGAAGAAACATGATAAATCCGTTTTCCATTTAGACCTCTTTTTGGTCACTCCGATCTCATTTCTCATCCGATCTGTTTGCAAGGTAGCCTAGAAATTATACGGCCCTCTAATGTCAATAGATCACACTTTCCAGCAAAATCATTTCCAGGCTTCGAGAATGGACACTAAACAACGGCCAAACTTCGATTTTTTCATTTCCAATCGCGGAAATATGGATCATATGCAACCAGGCAATATACAGAAGGACAGTATCCGAAAAACTGAATAAACTACGATATGTTGTGTAGATAAGGTGTGTTTCTTTTGTTCCAATGTCCAAAATGCTGAATTACAGGTCAAGAGTTATCTGCATCTAAAACGGAGTAAAAAATGGCTGCAGAAATTTCCAGGGACGAGTTGTACAGTTCAATAACTAATTGGAGGCGTTTGAGACGAAGAGCTCTAGAACGATGAGCCGTGGTCTATGTTTGATAGTTTCAATACCTTACATCACACCAAACACGCCAGGTTTGCTGTCGTTTTGCACTCAGACAGTGCTACTTTGCCGGCATCGGATCAGTATTGGAAGCCTGTTCTGACGTCCGGACCTTTTTTATGCTTCCGGATTCCGGAAAGAAAAATCTGTTTCCGACTTTCGGAAAAAGCAACCTCAGAGTTCGTTAGTCATATTAATAGTACGATGCACCGAAATTCCGCTTAGTACGCAGTTTATCGTAAATCGACACCACTTGTTTATTGTTTTCGAAATCCATTTTTCTTTCGTTTTTTTTTGTTCTTAACCGTTTTTTCTTCTTTTCACACTTTTAACAAGAAAAAAAATGATTTTTAGTGGTAACAATGTCTAAGCGGAGCCATGTTGCTACAACGACAACACACCTCATTAAATCATTCTTCCGTTTTTTTTTTCGCGTTGTTCCCTCCTATATTTTGTATCATTCTTGTTATTTTCACTTAATTTTTCTATTTTATACCTCTGTTTCTTGATATATTTACATTTTTGCAGGTTGTCTACTCTTGTTAAGTGCAAACCGAGTGAGACAAATAGGCCAACGTTCGCACTTGTACCATCGGACAATTCTCCATTTTCTTATATTTGTAAGTAATTTTTCTCACTCGTAATAGCCTATTTATTGATCAATTTACAGTTCCATAAACACCGTTCATTTCGCGGAAGGTGGAGGATAAGAAAATCCGCCAAAATCAAAGAAGTATACTTTTGTATACTCCAATTCGCCCAAAGCAACTTTCAGTACGTGAAATCAACAGAGAGATCTATGATAATAATGATATTATTATTCAGATGGAACAATTCTCAAACTGCAAGAAACACAAAGTCCAATAGGAACAAATGGTGAACCGAAAGGAGCAGAAGGAGGCGTTGGATAGTCGATCATTCCAGGGAAAGAAATAATGACAATGAAGAATGCCATCGGAGGAGGACATATTGCATCAGATTCGGGTCATGTGGGACGATCATGGTAGTCATGGGCTTCGTGTTCTTGGTGTGCCTCGTGATGAATCAACGAACGATCGGATTGATGGATTCACAATGATCAAGAGCCACTTCGAATGTCAAAGCAGGTCGTCAGCTACTGAAGCAATGGAAACGGATACATCGATCAGACAATCACTCGGAATACGATCAAGTTTGGATATTTGTATGCCAGGACACCGCCAGGACATGCCAGGACAGAGATCGATCAAATGACGGATGAAGTTTTGGAGAATGTATGCATTGCACTCGGTTGAAGATCGACCGAACGAAGCAAAAAGAGGCGTTGGATAGTCAGATGTCGCAATTCTTGAACTGCATGTAACAAAAGTTCAACTGGAAAAAAATGATGCGACTGGAGAGCGCCATCGTCAGAAAATTTTCGTAGGCTCTGGACGGATCAAAATCCAGCAATCGATTGGTTCCGGCGATTGGATGAGGACATATTAAATTAGTTGCAAGCAACAGAAGTCCAACAGGAACAAATGATGCGACTGGAGAACGTCGACGTCAAAAAACCTTCGTAGACCATGGATGACTATTCTTGTTTTGTGCAAACCGAGTGAGACGAATCGGCTAACGTTCCAACGTCTACCATGGAACAATTTTTCATTTTCTTATATTTGTAAGTAATCTTTCTCACTCGTAATAGCCTATTTATTGATCAATTTACAGCTTCATCAACACCGTTCAGTGCCAGGACAAGGGGTTGACCAAATGACGGATCAAGATCCACTTTGAATGTCAAAGCGAGTCGTCAACTGCTGATGCAATGGAAATGGATCAATCGATCGGACAATCACTCGGAACACGATCAAGTTTGAATACTTGTATGCCAGGACAAGATGTCGATCAAATAATGGATAAAGGATATGTATTCGAGTGCTTATTCGAGTGATCAGCCAGAGCAACTTTCAGTAAGTGATATCCATACCGATATCAATGATAACAATGGTATTATTTCTCAGATGCCCCAATTCTCGAACTGCAAGAAGCACAAATCCAATAGGATCGGAGAACGTCGTCGTCAGAAAGTCTTCGTAGGCCCTGGACGGATCAACATCCAGCAATCAATCGGTTTTGGAGGAGGGCAGATTGCATCAGATTCGAGTCACTGATTGCCAAACCCATCAACACTGCAAGCAGCACGAGTCCAACAGAAACAAATGATGCGAATGGAGAACGCTGTCGTCGGAAAGTCGTCGGAACTGACTAACTGTCTGGAAATAATGGCCGCCAAGGACAACATCACAAAATGATGCAACACAAAACAAAAGCTTTTGCACCTCGACGCCCATCACTGAGATAGGATTGGGGCAGGACCTAAACCTCACACAATTAGATGATCATCTCGAACTTCATGTCAGTCGTCTTGCTCAACATCCAAACTCTGCACACGGATGGTCAACTTCAACCCTTGCTCTCCTCACTGATATCCTCCCTGAAACTTGCGAGTGGGGTCATATCATTTCTGAAATCAAATGATCAAGAAGCCTTCTGCATTCAAATTCGTCCTTCAATTGGTCCCGTCAATTGTATACATACCAGACGAGGAGTATCAACAGGAGGAGACACTATCAACAAAATTTGGAACATTGGCAGCATCTGAAGGCCAAAATCAATCGGATCGAAGGTACAATCGGAACTCCGGATACACCAACCGACCAGTATCAACGGGAGGAGAAACTACCACACCAACCGACCAGTATCAACAGGAGGAGACTTCGTCGAAGAAACCACTTCCTGATGATGAACCAATGACAATCAATTAACCAACAATGGTGCATTAACAATTGACACCACTGTCATCCCGATCCACCTATTCACCCACTACCAGCACCACCAAATCACCAACGACAACAACAAGACAACTACGAATGCCATATCCACCACACCACCAAATCATCCAGCAACATTTGGTCAAACTCAATGAGACTTTAAAGAGCAACAAACGCAAATAATGAGAGGTGATGGCATACTCATCCAAGTAGAATCCGTGAGCACGCTAGATTCCCTCACACCATCAGAGGATCATCTTGGAACTCGTGTCAGTCGTCTTGCTCAACAGGACGGTTCAATCGCCAGAAATCTGCACAGGAATGTTCAAATTCAAGTCTTCCCTAATCCGCCAAAATTCAAAAAGGTATACTTTTGTTTCGCAATTCCAATTCCAATGTTTATTTTTGCAGCTTTTCTACCTTGTTAAGTGCACAAAATGGCCTCATATGGATCGAACTCCAACCTTATTTTTTAGATGCCACAAATCTTGAACTGCAAGAAGCACAAGTCCAAAAGGAACAAATGATGAGAATGGAGAAAGCCGTGTAAAAAAATGCCCAGCGCTTCATTCGATCATGTGAATGCACCGAACAATGGAAACACTTCTAAATTTTAATATTTTTCTCATCTTCGCTTTTAATGAAGCATGATATTGCAAATTATCTGTTTGTCCCTTTTATCGGATTCATTCACTCCTCGGAAAGTTCTGATACTTGATATGGAGTTCTGAAGGACTGTTTGAAAAGATGATTGTGTAAACGCGATCGAATAAGTCACATCTTGATGTACAGTCAGACTATAAATCCATTCAACATACATTTGGAAGAATACTACGAAACAGTAGAACATCTACATTTACACTTCAATATAATGATAGTCAAGACATTTTGTTTGGATATGCTGACTTACGGTACAGTATGACTACTGGGACTTTCCGAGTGTTTAGTGCTTACCAAAGTTTGTCAACTTTTTCGAAAGCTTTGGAAAAAGTAAATTTTGGATGATATCAATATCATTTCAAGATAATTTCTGATAAAAACTGAAATGCATTATGCAGTTATCAACAGTTATCACTTGAATTTTGCACAGCAAATTGTCATAAAAACTGTTCTGATATGAAAGTTTATTCGATCCAGTTTAACAAAAGTTCTAACTGGCTTTATATATCTAATTTTCCTCATTATCATATCTGTTTTCTTGGCAAGATGAAGATGAATCTCGCTTTTTTAGACGAGTAACACAATGCGGGAGTGTTTATAGATTTTTTTTTCAGATCTTGGCATGGAGCCGATGGTCAATCATTTTTCGCTCAATGACCATCAAAAGCAAGCATATAAATGGCTTTGACATGTGCGTTTAGAAATGAACATGGAAGTTGAAGGTGGTCAAAAAAGGCAACTCGATAGCGGAGGGCAAACACTTGAAGTTTAGGATTCGTTTTTACTAGCTCAAAAAACATAGAAATGCAATTCTTGGAGTCCGGAAGATTTTTTTGTCACAATTGGCTTGAACTTCTGCTTGTTCAAGTTGCGATTTTTCTTACTGCATAATTTCTACATAAACTGATTATCAACATTACATCGCATTCCATGGTCTCACTTTATTATTCGGTATTCCCTATCTTTTTTGAGTCAATGATATTTCATATGTTGATACTCTTTCATATAGCCCCTTACCCATTTCCCCCTGGCCCCCCGTTGTCCCCTGATAGCCTACCATACTTTTCAGTATGGGATGGCTACCAGGTTCAAAATTCGATGTGGTTGTTTTTATGTTAAGAGTTATTAGATTATATAGATTTTATTATCTAAATAGTAAAATTAGTAGTTACATAGATAGTCAATCTAAATAATAGTTAGGTTTTCCAAAGTTAACAATGTATGTATAAAGTAAACTTTACTTGTTTTCTCAGATATGGTATTTAGTTGTATAATGATTTTCGCTTAGTAAGATTTACTGAAATTACAGTTTTATCTTAAATTTTTACATCTTTTTTTCATAAAATTTTATTTATCTTATCACTTGTATGCTTCAAAAACAGCAAACAGTCAAAACTTCTACAATTTCTGTTGCCTGCTGCGCGAAACTCACTCACATTACAACTACGCAGTTCACCGAACGATTCGGATGCTTACTAAATAAATCAAGTTTCTTGAAGTCACAATACACCAAAATCCAGAATCCAGAGCAATCTTACCAATAGATGTCGTTTTTCGCCCTACAAAAATTTGAATCAGATATTCACAAATAATACCTCTGTGGCTGGCTTTGAAGTGTTGCAGCATATCTTAAAAGTATGAAGAGAAATAAATAAGAAGGTCGACGCATGGTATTAGGAGGAGACGGACGAGAAAATGGGAAAAACTGGAGCGAAACGAAAAGTCAGAGAAAGCAGTTCGGATGACGGAAACCAAAGGGAAAGTATTGAAAACAGGTTAGTGTCCAGTATTGAAGGGGATGGAGGACATGGGCGATCAATAGGAGAACAGAATAGTAATGCTATTCAACTACGAAGTGAAAACGTTTGAGAAAAAAAGAGATAGAGATGACGTGCAACAAGATCTGGAAGACATGGAGTTTGACGAATGAGATTACGAAAGACGAGAAAGATGGCCCATTATTGAGATATCACTTATAATGAAATATGATGTGCAAAATTTTGTTCCAATGTAAAAAGTATTAGCATATTGAAAAATAAGCTTGTTAGTCATGTTATGATAAAACTAGGAAAACATTACTAATATTGTAGGAAGGAAAAATCAACAGAATGAGCCTTTCATGAATTCTTTCAGAGGAAAAAGTTCAAATACCGTTTTTTCTGATCAGACGCTATCATTGTAAATGAAAATTTGTATAGAACGAATGCATTTACATGACATAATTATCAACATCGTCATTCTTTCTTCTCGAGTTCTGGCTGGATCAAATCTTTTGATTCAAAACAAACGGCAACACTTCAAAAGAGAGCCTGCCTTTTTCTTAAAACATTTTCTTCCATGGTACATGCCCTATTCGTCTCAACTTTTCAAACCCACATATCCACCAAATGTTTGCTGGTCATCGAGTTTGGCGGACCTGTCCCCATCCATTGCATTTGACCCATGTTTCTCTGACCATCATAGTTATCCCTACTATTTTCTTGCGCACCAGCCACACCAAAATGCCATCATCCAACGCAATGATTCCGTTTTTCTCTAACCCATCTCAACATCCCTACTTTCTTTGTCCTTTGTTCATCGGCCACGCCCAATTCTAAGTCAAGTCGTTTCCCATTTTCGCTGTAGTATCCTAGAACAAATTGGTTGTTTACTTTTGTACTTTTTCTACCCGATCTCATTATTCCTATTGCTCTTTCCTGCTCAGTTCTTCAATCTCTTTTTTCAATTGAGTGGGGTGTGTCGGGGTATGTCTATCCTGGTCTCTACATATCCTAGACACATCAAATGGTTTTCCACCAAAAACCAAGTTCAACTTTATGCTATTTGATGCACTTTTTATAATCACAATTTCTCCTTTCAGTTGTTCCTTTGCTAATATCATAAACAAGTTTCCTCCCAAATCTTTCCCTAAAGATTTTCCCGCTTCTTCCAACAACGTCCGTGGCCTAGAAAACCAACTACCGTTTCCTCTTCCACTCTCTCTTGTAACGATTTATTGGGACTTTTCAATGTTTATTTCTTTCTCAAATAAATTGATAAGATCACATGAGCGAAACTTTGAAAATTTTCAATTGAATTCCTTAAACGATTCATTTTTTCGTTTTCCTTCAATACGTTTGAATCGGCTGATTCTTGCAGCCTTCCTTTTCATGTTACTAACTTTCAATACAAACAGAAAAATTGAATAGGTCTGAAAGTTCATACAAATTCAATGCGCAACTGTGTACATACTGCATCAATACGTCTGTAACCTTGAAATCTATTTGTAGTCAGTCTACAACTTCCCCCCCCCCCCAAACTTGTCTAACACCTTCCCTTTCAGACAAATTTCTCATTCTGATTCCCTAAAAAACACAGTAAAAAGTGACATTTGAACATCCAATACAGTTTTATTGTTATTCTAAAATTTCATACACTTTTCTTACCCCGTGAAATGCTCAAAAATTCTAAATTTAAGGTGTAATATTCGTCAGTCAATCTGCGTGGACCAATTTCTCAGTTATGCTAAACTAACTTTAATGCTTACTCAATCTGGAGGAAGTTTTGTAAGTTTTCAATTATACAAAAAGCATATAATTTAAAGAAAAATTTGAAATCAACGTTTGTATTGTTCTATCAAATCTTTAAACCTGGAAGACTGAAATAATTAAAATTGTATATTTTTGTAGATGAGATTCATCGCAATATTGGCAATCATCGCCATTTTCGTTGTTGCCATTGGAGGAAAAGTTTGGACAAACACGGCCTACATAAAATATTGAAAAGTTGCGCTAAAGAAGTGTGTTAGGAGAAGCCTTGGAGGAAAAACTTGGGTATGTATTTTTCAGTATTTCAAAGTTTTTAATACTTTGATAAGTATGTAATTGAATTCATTAGAGAATAATCAGTTAATTTTTTGAAGTTTAATACAAAAATTTGAAATTTTAGCAAAATAGGTAAAACTTAACTGGTCATAAAAACTTTTTGAAGCTGAAAAAAAGGAAAATGTCTTCCGGTAATCTTATGAAGCTTCTATCATATAAACTATTAGGTTGGCTAATAAGTTTTTGCCTTTTTTGACAACTTTTTCATTTGATTCTCAATAAAACCAGAGAATTAGGAGAAACCAAAACTATCGACCATTGTTATGGTTAGACGTCCACCAATGCACAGGCAATTGGTGGGGCCCTTTCAACCAGCAGGCGGGGAGCTAGGAAGCGTCAACTGAGCAAACGTCTTTTTGACACCTGTTTGATTATTGAAATTCTGCCGGTTAACCCATCATTGGATATTCCAAATGAGATGATAGTAGGATAGGGCAAGACCTTGAGTGTACAATGAGTAACTAAGAATCGGTCATCCAAATGCAACGAGGGGAGAATACGCATCTCAAAAAATATGTGACCTGACGTTGCCAGGAAGGAAAAACATTCCGGCACGTGCTTCATGCAAGAATCGAACTACGGTTATGATGTTTTATGCGTACTTTGTATAGACATTGGTGATTATACTTTTGGCCTCATCTAGTTGCTCACATATTTTGTTTGGTCATAACGACCTCCAAATTGGTCAATATCGGCTTTTTCGGGTATTGATCGGACTTAACAACGTCTAATGATTGATCCGAGCGATCCGCTACTGTCTCACTCTCACAAAATGTTTGTGATGAACCACCTTATCATACGCTGTAATGATATTGTTCACACATCCGTAAATCGTGTATGACGTAGAAAGATGTAAACTACTCTCCACCCTTTGATTTTCGTCAGGGCCCCCAAAAGTGTGAGGTATGAATCAACCACTTTTGTTCTTCTACCGATGGATTTCCTGTTGTTGATAGTTATGTGATTGGTACCCCCGAAACTGCTGACTGTTCATATTTAGTTTGGTACCGGTTGGCTTTGACCAAAGTATGCAATGCACTCGAATGCACTCGCATTTGCCCTCGTCGACAAAGTTAATCATCTAAACATAAGTCGCCAACATGAACTTTTGAAATCAATCTGGACCAGCAATATGTTAAGGGGTGTCCTAGTCATATATTGTTCCTACTGACTAATGAAAAGCAGGATTCTTCAATGAAGAAAAATTCAATGACAATTTAAATTCTGAAAGTCGAGTAAAGTCGATCGGCGAGAATGTGGCACTCTCACCTGAATAAAGAGCCTAGAATAATATGGAAATAGTATACTCGTGTATGAGTGTTACTGCCTCTGATAGAAAAACAAGCTCTTGAAAAACCCATCTCTCCACTGAGAAAACGGTCAAAGTTTTCGACCCTCGAAAAAAGGCAAAAACTTATTAGCCAACCTAATACCTATCGTTATAAAATCATTGATCACCTCAATACTAACTGAAACGGTAGCATTTCATTCAATTAATACTATTTTTTCAGTTCCAGCCAGTGAATGCTGCAATTGTGTTTGAAGCCAGGAGGAATTTGTGGCGATCTCTTGTTCTCTGGATGTACAATTTTTTAAATTGTTTATAGTTGTGACTGTTACTTTTTTTCCCCATTCCGTGTTTTTGTATCTCTCCCTTGGACAAACATCTAGTTTTTCCCAACCAAACTAAATTCCACTCTAAGATGAAATCCCCCCCCCCCCCACATAGTCAGAGGTGACATTTGAACATCCTATGACATAATAAAATGACTCACAATCTATTACACAATATATTCATGTGATTCGTATTCAACTATCCACATGAACACAGCTTTTATGTTTTTTTATTTGTGTATTTTCAATAAAATAACCTTTTTGTGAATCGAATATTCTGAAAGAAGACCATCCTGACTTGTACATAATTCTGATAGTACATTACTCTGATATGAGTCTAACAATCCTTGACTACACAAAACGTTATGGAACGAAACTTTTGAAATTGGACACAAAAGTGGCAAAAGTCTTGGACATACTCTACCTGGAACAAACATCTATTTTCTCTGATAAAAACTGAATTCCACTGTCACTTTTTACTGATGAGAATGAGAAATTTGTTTGAAGAGAAAGGTGTTACCCAAGTTTTAGGCGGAAGGGAAGTTGTAGACTGACTACAAATAGATTTCAAGGTTACAGACTTATTGATGCAGTATGTACACAGTTGCGCATTGAATTCGTATGAAATTTCAGACCTATTCAACTTTTTTGTTTGTATTGAAAGTTGGTAACATAAAAAGGAAGGCTACAAGAATCAGCCGATTCACACGAATCGAATGAAGACAATAAATCGAGAAGACAATAAATCAGGAATTGTTCGAGGAATTCAACTGAACATTGTCACGAAAAAACCGCATCATTTCAAAGTGGACAATGTCCCTTTCTTCACACTCTCTTCTTTGTTGGATACATCATTGTCTCAACTTTCCAAACCGCCCTATCCACCAGATGTATGCTTTTCATCGATTTCGGCGGATATGCCACCACCCGTGGCTTTTCGTCCATTTTTCTCTAATCATCCAAGTTATCCCTACTGTTTTTTCGCGCATCGGCCATACCGGCCCTCATTCAAATGTGTCTCTTTTTCTCTAACCCATCTCATCATCCCTATTTTCTTTGTCCATCGGCCATACCCTACTACTCGTCCCCTCTTTGCTGTTTTGGCGCACCCCAACTTCTTTGGCCTAAAAAGTTGTGTGTTTTCTCTTCCCCCCGCATTATCTATTGTTTTTCCGGCCTATTTTTTATGTTTACTCTTTTTCAATTTCGAAAATAGCTATATTCAAACATGTCTAACCCACATTGACAGTTCATTAATATTTTTCCGCACTTCAACTATGTTACTTCTTATCAAATACTGAAAAATCGCCTCTTTAGGAGTAAAAAGTGTATCATAGCTATTTTAATGGAAAAATTGCAAAAAAACTTGATTTTTCTTATCAAAAGCTTCAAAATCTGCCATTTTTGTCAAACATATACAAACCTTGGTAGAAGCAGGCATTTTTCCTCTTTGAAATCTTCTTCCTCTTGAAATAAAAAGGATCACTGCTGTTGCACCATGTGGTATACACAACACACTCTCTCTCCTATTGATTTTCTCACTGCTTCATTTCTAATCCTGTTTTCTTCGTTTTTTCCTCAAGTTTTCTGAACACAGTATCATATCTAATAAAGGAACTAAGGGTTTTACTGGCTTCTTCGGAACCTGGACCTATCAACAGTTATTATGAAAGAATCAGTTATGAAGAAGAATTGCGTCACAATCAAAGCAATCAAATGAAAAGGTTTGACAAAGTTTTGATTTTGCTTTAATTTTGGTAAACTTTTTGTGAGTTCTAGTGATGCCATAGATTCATAGATTCATAGATTCATAGATTCATAGATTCATAGATTCATAGATTCATAGATTCATAGATTCATAGATTCATAGATTCATAGATTCATAGATTCATAGATTCATAGATTCATAGATTCATAGATTCATAGATTCATAGATTCATAGATTCATAGATTCATAGTATTTGGATTACTGTAGTTTTGATCTACGCACGAGTTTTGCGTCAGTATCTACAGCTGGCGCTTTTCTAGTGCTTCAGTGAAATGAAAAAAATACGGTTTTGAAGATGTTATAAAAGTTTCAAAACGCAGTAGAGGTTCTAATTTTAGAGCAAGGTCCATTTTTCAGGAACTTCTAAATCTACACCCACCTGATCAACGATATCACCTGTATATCAGTCGGAATATTCATCGATGCACCGGAAAAATGCTCAAGAGTCCTTCGACGCATTTTTCGGAGCCACTGAAGTCACGGAGCTCAAAACATCAGGTATAGCTCTCTCAAAGCCCAACTATGACTATACTAAACATCTTCAGCTTCCAAAATTCCAGAGGAGGCCACTGGACCATCAATTCCACAGCTCACCATGCCAATTGAGTTATCCCATGGCTCGGGAGAGGTCAAAGAAACTGTGGACAGCTTTTTTTCACGATTGACCAAAGAAGTTCGCATTTTTTACATGATCCAGAAAGCGGATGGTTCCTTGACAGCTTTCAAGCCGGAAAGAAGCCTGGAAAGATGGAGAATGAACCCAGACACCATGCTTTAAATTTTTATAATTTTCTTATTGTCCTTCCTTTTTCATATCTTCATATATAGTTATTTTTCTTTAGATCAATATTTTTTATCACCTTTTATTGTTACCACTATCATATCTTTTCAATGTTTTCATAATAAGCAATAAATATGTTTCAAATACTCTACCATTCTTCATTTCTCAATCTACCACAAAAGTTTACAAAAACTTATCTAAATACCGCATAAAGCCGTCTTCCCAGATGTTCATGTTTTATTTCAGAATGAAGTGGTTCAGCTGTTGCTGTTCCACCGCCGAGGGTGATGGAAACGACCTTGGAATGGTCTACTTTAAGGTGGGTGGATTTTTTTAAAGGGGAAAGATGGGGATGAATTGAAATAAAATCACTTTTGTAAAACAAAACAAACAGAAAAAAAGTAAGTTAGACAGTTGGCTGAGTATCAAACGTCTCAAGCTCACGGAACATGGTGCATCGTGCAATGAACCAACTATGTACCTTTTTATATGAGAACATTGATAATGACAAATCCGCCGTATTTTGACTTTGTAGTTTGATAGGGAATAAATAATAAAGTTTAAGCGAAGAGGAATTGATAGAGGAGAAGAGTAGATAGTGAAGAAAACAAGGTACTCATAGGATAGTTGAAACTGAAATTAAAACTATAAAAGAAAGAAGCAAATATTTTTGCAAAATTATCAATGAAACAGCAAGAATTGGAATTACTACTTTTGAAACTCATATGAAATAGTTCAAACTGTGATTATAGCACACATAAATGTGATATACCTGGAATTTTTCGTCTAAAATTTCTCCAGAACTTGATATACTTGAAATCTGGCTCAAAACCAATAACAGCGTTCGGAAATGAGGCTATTTTCTGAATTTCTTCGTTGTTGGTTCCCAACCTTCGCTGTTGCTTCCCAACAGAAAACAATTTTGCAAGGATGAATCAAAATCTACTGATAATGACTATTTCGAACTTTTGTATTTTTCAGAAAAAAGTATCCAGCCACAACAATTCCAATTGTTCACCTACGATCGGTGTAGTTCTCTTACCAAACATTATGCTGGAGTGGAAGTATGAAGCTCCGGAATCTGAATGATGTTTGCATGAATCAAAGTTTAGGAAAACCAAGAGGATAAACGAAGAATCCTGCTCAACAATCATATAACAACTGTGTATTTCATGATAAGCTGGTAGTTTCATAAACAATGTCTGAATTTTGCTAGTACTGCAAACCAGAGAAAGAGAGAAAATAAAGATATTTCAGCACATCTCTTTGGCCTCCCGGTTGACTAGAACGTTTTTCAATATCTGAAGGACAAACTGGAATTTCTTGTGAACATTGCAGTCCATATTTTTTGCTAAGAGTGCACAACAAACTGATGTTCAAGTAGTTGGATGGGAGTTTATTTGACAAAAAGGGGTAAAAACACACAAAAAGGGCTATAATAATACAATATAATGTAATATGTCGAAGTATTATGGAAAAAAGAAAAAGAAATTCGGGGTAAATCAAGACGGATATATATGTAATATAATCAATCACAGTGAATCCATGTATTCAATAGAATCTAGAGAAAGCAGCGACGGCCATACGGCGAGACTTCATGAACAGCTTGGAGTGCTTGAGGATTTTTGCGGCACGGCGTGGATGTGAGGTGTTGGAAGGCATAACTTCGTTTGACGGCTCGACAGTTTTGCACTTCTTCCTCATCATCGTCTGTAAAACGATAATAATTATTGATATACAATTAACTGAACTTACGCCGTTCTCGGCTTTCTTTTTCTCCTCAATCGTCATCTTTGGAAGAAGAATGGCTTTGCGCCTGGCACAAACAACATCATTATCGAATTTGATTTTTTTGGCCGGTGCCGAACATTCGTTAGTCGGAGATCGCTGAAAAACTTTCATTAACAGACTGATAAAAAATTTCAAGACTCACGCGTTTGCCGGAGATGACAACCGGGCGACAATGCATTCTGATGCCAATTTCCTGAAACATAAATATTATTAATGTATAAAATTTGATGTAATGCCTCATTTCGAAATTTAAAACTTTTTTATTGAATCAGAAAACAATTGATTCGATGAACTAACAAGCAAAACTCAAGAGAAATTCAGAAAAGAACGTACGTTTCCGGCGGGTTTGTCGAATCCGTTCGTTGCTTGACTATTGGCATGCTTGCCCGATCCGTTAATGGCCCTTTTGTCAACTTTTGGCGGCGAGCGGATTGATTCGGAGATGGCGGCGCACGTGGAAAGGTAAAATTGTTTCATTGTCTCCTGAAAAATTAAAAACGTTTAAACAATGCTGAAGTTATTAACTTGGAGATTTTTTTTAGTGAAAATAGAATGAAAATGAAATACTTACATCAGACACGGCAATGTCAGCTATTACTGGTGCTGGCTGATTGTGAGAGTTGTCCACACTCATCATTGCAGATTGGTGAGACATTTCGCGCTCTGTAAAAGGCCAATTTGAATGCGAAAGCAATAAAGATATCATGAAATACTGAGATAACAATGAACGTTGATCGAGAATATCCAGTTACGCGCTTTTTATTCCATCAATAACATGCAAGGATTGTTCGAGGATGATCAAAACCGCACATTTTTCTTGTTTTCGCACAAACTGTTGACGAGAAATTTATTATTTTAGCGCATAAAGAGCAAAAAGATATTATGGCTATCAAAAATTATGAATTTTCAAAAGAATAAGTATAGAAATTTGTTGTTTTTGGGGGATAAACGAGCGAAAAGTGATAGAGAGAGAGAGAGGGAATAAGGTTGAGACCACCCGAGTGGGCGACGAAATAAAATGTGTACGACTCGCAAATTCAAAGACTGCAGAGAGGGAAGTCCGTATTTTGGCGTAGACTCTGGTGTATTGCGCGCGCGAAAACTCAAATCGTATCGACTTTCCTCCACCTGTTTATTTCTCATTCACTTATCTTTCGACTATTAATATTACAAAAATGTATGATTTTACATTAAAAAAGTCATTTCTTCATTAAAAAAGTATGTTAATTTTTGCGAAACGTGAAATCTCGATACGTATTTATATTTTATCGTCGTTTTTCTGCCCCACTTGTTGAAACGCAACTCATTTCAGAGTAGGCTTCTGGTAGTCAGGATGGCTAAAACAAAATCTCATGAATCGACCGGCGGCTACAATGCCTTACAACGTATTATCAAACAACAGAGAATAGGTGAGTTTTTTTGAATCAATTTAAAAATTCTAAAAATGTATTTAGATCGAGCTGCAAAGTTATTGGCGGTAAAATTTTCGTTCAAGGCGTCTCCGACATCAGAAGAGGTGGAACTAACGATTGCGAAGCATGTTAACATTCGGAAGTTGGTGCAATTTCTCCAAATGAAGTATTTCATGACATTCCAAAAATCGACAAGTCTCTATTCCCAGTTGAAATCTTCCATGAAAAGATGTACGAGCGGTGAGTGTTCAATTATTTGCATTATCCATAACAAAATTGTTCAGGAGTCGCTCCAGCTACTGTCTCGTTTAAATTTGTTGCAAGCGATGATGATGATACTGTACTAGATAAGGAAGCGTTGATGAGAAAAATCGACGAAATGAACAAAAAAGAGAGGCACCATGAGCAGATTTCAGTCATATTGGTAGACAAAGACGACAACGAACATCTTATACGGACGGATCAAGATAGTCCCCTGCTCCAGTTGATTGATTATGCTGGTGTTTGTGTCAATACAAATCCAAAAAATCTACGGTATGCATTTCCACATTGTTTTTCAACGTTATCCTTTTTCAGACTCATGTTGGATAACTCGTTCTGCCACCCTGAATCAACACCATATAAAATGCGAATGGAAGATGGTGATTCTGTTCGTATATACAATATGAGAGACGAACGATCGGAATATCTTACTCTCCGGCGAACCAAGGAACCGCAAATATCGGTTGTTTTCAATGATATCAAGGTTTGTGATATTTTTGATAATCTCGTAATTTCTAAATGTTTCAGAAAGATGAACAAATCTCCATCATGATGGATGTCTTCGAGCCAATTGATCAGGCGTTTTTGGATTACGAGCAATTGAATGATGAGAAGAATGCGACTTGTGCAATCTACATTTACAACGGGGAATTCGTCGATCCCAAAGACACTCCAGCACAAATTGGAATGAAGAAAGATGATACTATTGACGTTGTATGGAGTGATGAGACGAATCGACCAGATACTGAAGAGAATTGATCAACAACATCGCACCACATTTCATGATCTTTTCTCAAACATCCATCTTTCTCTATCTTCTTTTATTCGAATATAAGTCTAATGTTGATTCATTTATACCCCATTCCCCGTACCCTTTTTTATCCTTGTCCCCCCCGTGTCCCCTGATAGCCTCCCATACTTTTCAGTATGGGATGGCTATCAGGTTCAAAATTCGATTAGTGTTTTTTTATATGATTAGAGTTTTTTTGACTATTCAGATTTTTTATCTGAAAAGTTTATTTAATAGTTGAATAGATAGTCTAGAATAGTCTTTATGAGAGGACTAATATATAAATTGTCTTAGGTTAACAATATAAAGTTAACTATATTTGTCGAATAGTGACTTCTTTCTTAGATATGGTATCACGTTTTATAACGATTTTATTGAAATAGAGTTCCCCTAAATTACAGTTTTATCTTATATTTTCACATTTTGATATCAATAAATTTTATTTACCTTAGCAGTTGTATGTTTTAAAAAACGCGAAAAGTCCAAATCTCTGCAACTCTTTTTCTGACAGTTGCCTGTAGCGCAAAACTCACTAACAATACAATCACAAAATTCACCGAATGATTCGGATGCTTACTAAATAAATCAATTTTCTGAAGTCACAATACACTAAAGTTCAGAGCAATTTTACCAATAGATGTCGACTTTAGCTCTGCAACAATTTGAAGCAGCAATTTACAAATAATATCTGTGTGGCTGGCTTTGAAGTGTCGCAGCATATCTCAAAAGTATGTAGTAAGTGTTTTGTCACAAATTTAAAAATTCGCAATAACCTACCCTCAAAAACATGTTCATTCTTCCAGTTGGTTGGCTCATCGTTCTCTTCAGATGGCCCTCATTTTGAAGATCGGCAAACAGAAAAACGCCATTACTCCAGAAGCTGATGGTAGTCAAGTTAAAGAGGTGGAAAGAACCATCGATGTTCAGACGGCTATGATAGAATAAAATAAAAATATTGTCGACGCGTGGTGTTAGGAGGAGACGGGCAAAACAATGGAAGAAACTAGAGCAAAACGAGAAATCAAAGATGGCAGTTTGGAAGACGGAAACCAGAGAGAAAATGTTGAAAAAAGATTAGTGATTCTGGATCATTTCAGTTTTCCAAACTAGTTAGCTCTAGATGAAGCCGGAGATATTTCAAAGTTGGAAGAGATAGCGATGAACATGGATATCGACGACAACTACATTACTGGAGATGCAGGACATGGATGACATTGAACGTAAGTGCAACTGGTTCATTCTAGTTAGAAAAGTATTCAGTTCCAGATAAGGTGGAGGACATGGAGGATGAGTTGGAGGACAGACGAGAGGCGCAATTCAACAATGAAGTAGCAATGTTTGACGAAGAGGTCGAGAACGGCGAAAAAGAAGATTTGGAAGACATGGGGTCTGACCGAAGTAGGTCGCTGAAGAAGGTGAAAACGGGGAAGATTGTTCCAATAAAAAGATATCAATTTGTTAATAAAGTATAATGTTCAAACTTTCTTTCAATGTAATTAGTACTGGAATATTGAAAAAGAAGCCGCGCCAAAGTTCGTCATGTTTTGAAAACCCTTCAGAAGGAAAAGTCCATTTGCTAATCTTGCTAATCAGACACTAACATTGTCAATGAAAAATACATAAAACAAATTGTTTATCATTATCAATATCATCATTCTTTCACGACTCTTCTCAAGTTCTGGGCGGATCAAATCTTGTGATTCGGAACCTGCGGCATCACTTCAAAAAGATTCTGCCTCTTTTTCTGCATTTTCTTCTGTGCAATATGCCCTAGCCGACTCAACTCTCCAAATCTATGTACATATCCACCAAATGTTTGCTGATCATCGAGTTTGGCGGGTCTACCACGATCCATTGCATTTGGCCCATGGTTCTCTACCATCATACTTATTCCTATTATTTTCTTGCGCACCAGCTACACCGAGATGCCATCATCCAACGCGATGGTTCCCTTTTTCTCTAACCGTCATCTCAACATCTCTCCTTTCCTTGTCCATCGGTCACGCCTACGATTCTAAGTCAATTCGTTTCCTCTTTTTGCTGTTGTGGTGGATTGTGTCCTAACACAAATTAATTGCCTAGTTCTCCACTTTTCTCTACCCAATCTCATCATTCCTATTGTTTTTTCTTATACATTTCGCATTATGCAAGTCCTTCCCTTTCTTTTTTTGAATCTAGTGTGCTGTGTCGGGGATAGGTCTATCCTGATTTCTACATATATATCCTAGACATATCAAATGGTTCTCCACCAAAAACCAAATTTAGCGTTATGTTGATTGATGCACTTTGTATATTTCATTTTCCAATTGTTTGTTTTCTAATATCCTAAACAAGTTTCTTCCCATTTTTCTTCCCTAATGACTTTCCCGCTTCCTCCAACGTACATGGCCTAGAAAACCATCTACCGTTTCCTCTTCCACTTCCTCTTGCCACGATTTATTGGGACTTTTTAATGTTTATTTCTCTCTCAAATAAATCGATTAGCTCACATGAGCAAAACGTTAAAAAGTTTCAGTTGTATTCTTCAAACACTTCCTTTTCCCGTTTACCTTCGATTCGTTGAATCACCTGATTCTTGTAGCCTTCCTTTTCATGTTACCAACTTTCAATACAAACAAAAAAGTTGAATATATCTGAAAACTCAAACAAATTCAATGCGCAACTGTGTACACAAAATTCCCCCCACGCAGCGCTTATCTCCTCAATTCGATGTGAATCGATTTTCTGGATCTTGTAGCCAACACCTATCCCATTTGTTTTATATCAAATCACTATAACTCATATCATCTTCTCTTCACTGTTTGTTTTGAAGTCCGTAAAACTATGCAATGTATACATCTCTGTTTGTTAATATACAATATGTTTTATAATATACATTCATATATTAAACTTTTGCAGGATGAGAATGCATTGAGATTTCTCAAAAGTCTGTTGACCATCGATTCAGCCAAACGTGTATCATCAGAAAAAGCTGTTGATGATGTCTGGTTCTTCAAAAAACCCGACATCGCGAGACACTTGGGAGATCTCATGCCAATACTGCCGGTAAGTTTTACAAAGATTTTCCTGTAGAGTATGATTTCTATTTTCAGCATTCCCAATTTGAATACACAATTGCCAAATGACCTCATGACCACCGTGCCCATCCACCACCAGCCAAACAACATAAGCCAATGTCTAATCTTCCAGCTGGCCAATATTGTGAAATGATTTTCTACGTTTTGCGTCATTTTTAACTTTTCCTGTTCTCTTTGAAATAGTTCATAATAAAAAATGTAAAATGAAAATTACTTGTTTAAAATGAATCAAACGCGTGGAGTTCTAGTGAGCATAAGAAAACACATTTTTCAAAATGGAAGACATTTCTTAGAAGATCTTCAATTACTTCAGTCATTGGTGCTGGTCAGACACAATGACAATGTAAATGGAAAGTAAATGGAAAAACAAATATTTTTTGAATGAAAGCAATATCAACATCATCATTCTTTCACGACTGTTCTCGAATTTTTCATGGATAAAATCAGTTGAATCTAAAACCCCGCATTATTTCTGAGTAGAATCTGTCCCTTTTTCACATTTTCTTCTTTGTTATATACACCAATCTTCTCAACTTTTTCAATCTCCATATCCACCAGATGGTTGCTTTTCATCGATTTTGACCGTCGTGCCACCACCCGTCGCTTTTCGTCCCTGTTTCTCTAACCATCCAAGTTATCCCTTCTGTTTTTTCGCGCATTGGCCATATCGACCCTCATTCGAATGTGTCTCTTTTTCTCTAACCCATCTCATCATCCCTATTTTCTTTGTCCATCGGCCATACCCTACTATTCGCTCCCTCTTTGCTGTTGTGGCGCACCCCAACACCTTTGGCCTAAAAAGTTGTGTATTTTCTCTTCCACCCGCATCATCCACTGTTTATCAAGCGTTTTCTGGCCTATTTTTTATGTTTATTCTTTTTCAATCTCAAAAATAGCTATATCCAAGCATGTCTAACCTACTTTGACTGTTAGTTAACTTTTTCCCGCACTTTTCTTTTGTTACTTCTTATGAAATGCTCAAAAATTCAACTTTCAGGTGTAATATTCGTCCAAATCGAATGGCGTGAACCATCCACAGTTATAATGGATCGACTACAATATTTATCCCATCTGGAATATATTTTGTGAGTTTTAAATTTGTTTTGAAGGCAACCAGAAACTGTTCATAGATTCATAGATTCATAGATTCATAGATTCATAGATTCATAGATTCATAGATTCATAGATTCATAGATTCATAGATTCATAGATTCATAGATTCATAGATTCATAGATTCATAGATTCATAGATTCATAGATTCATAGATTCATAGATTCATAGATTCATAGATTCATAGATTCATAGATTCATAGATTCATAGATTCATAGATTCATAGATTCATAGATTCAAAGATTCATAGATTCATAGATTCATAGATTCATAGATTCATAGATTCATAGATTCATAGATTCATAGATTCATAGATTCATAGATTCATAGATTCATAGATTCATAGATTCATAGATTCATAGATTCATAGATTCATAGATTCATAGATTCATAGATTCATAGATTCATAGATTCATAGATTCATAGATTCATAGATTCATAGATTCATAGATTCATAGATTCATAGATTCATAGATTCATAGATTCATAGATTCATAGATTCATAGATTCATAGATTCATAGATTCATAGATTCATAGATTCATAGATTCATAGATTCATAGATTCATAGATTCATAGATTCATAGATTCATAGATTCATAGATTCATAGATTCATAGATTCATAGATTCATAGATTCATAGATTCATAGATTCATAGATTCATAGATTCATAGATTCATAGATTCATAGATTCATAGATTCATAGATTCATAGATTCATAGATTCATAGATTCATAGATTCATAGATTCATAGATTCATAGATTCATAGATTCATAGATTCATAGATTCATAGATTCATAGATTCATAGATTCATAGATTCATAGATTCATAGATTCATAGATTCATAGATTCATAGATTCATAGATTCATAGATTCATAGGTTCACCACCGACAACTGATGTGCCAGCTATTGCAGTTGGAGCAACAAAACGAGGGAGAGGTGGCAGAAAACCAAAAGAGCAGCCAGCAAATGTAAGCTAAATAAATACTTTTGAGAGATTCGGTGATATCCATATCCATCTTAGAATATATAAGATTTACCTGATCGTCAATTTTACAGAAAACCGATGCTCCTCCAGAGCAGCGCGAAACCAAAATAAAATTGGATAAAACCGAAAAGTGGTTCAAACTTCCACCAAAACAAAAAATGGAAATAGAAGAAAAAAGGAGGAAGAAGCTGCCAACAAACCACAATCAGATGTTGTCGAAAGAGGTCGCCGGAAATCGAATAGAGAAGGTACCAAAAAACATATTGAGACCGAATAGCCCCCAATTTTTTCCAGAATTTTCTCATAGCGCTCACATGCGACATATTGCCGAGATTCTCAATGCTGCTCGTGATGCACATAATTTTTTTAATTGTTTACAGTTGTGTCATTTTATTATGTCATAAAATGTTCAAATGTCACATTTTACTGCTTTTTTTTGAACAGGAAAAGAAAATGAGCTCTTTGTTTGAAGGGGGAATTTGTTAGACAAGTTTTAGGGGGGGGGGGGAAGTTGTTGACTGACTACAAACAGATTTCAAGGTTACAGACTTGTTGATGCAGTTTGTACGCAGTTGCGCATTGAATTTGTTTGAAATTTCAGCGCTTTTGAACTTTTTTGTTGCATTGAAAATTAGTGACATGAAAAGGAAGGCTACCGATTCAAACGAATCGAATGAAAACGGAAAATCGAAATAGGAATTGTTTGAGGAATTCAACTGAACATTTTCAAACTTTTGCTCATGTGATCCAGATGGACATACGCTATGGAAATCATTGAGCGAAGCATAGTATAAAGTTGTAATGTTAGCTTAAAATGTGGAAATATAGTGAGCATCTAAATCTAAAGCCAAAACATATCTTACTAATACCAAAACATATCTTACTAACATATTCCCATCCATTTTCAGCCTATTTCCAGTTTCCCATGTCTACGTGACCAATACCATATTTTCTTCACAGCAGGACACAAAAACACACATTTTCACATGGTTCTTTCTCTCAAAAATGTGTTTTTTCAGATATTTTCATGACAGAAAGAACGGCTTCCATTTTGCTAATCAGCTGATCAGTGAGACGTCGATGCTTCAGAAGCTGATGGAAGCTGATGGTAAGAAAGTGAAGAAGCTGACGGTAGACAAGTTGAGTTGGTGGAAAGAATCTATAAGGTTTGGGAAACAGTAATAGAAGAATTATAAAAGTATCGAGCCATGGTATTGGGATGAGCCTGACGACATGAAAACGGAAAAAGCTGGGACAAGATGTGGAAACAAAAAAGGCAGTTGGGACAAAGAAAACAGAAACGAAAGAGTCAAGATTGAAGAAAGGTTAGTGATCCTGGTTCATTTTACTTTTCAAAACAAGTTAGTTTCAGATGAAGTTGGATACATTACACAGTTAGGAGAGATAGAGACGGACATAAATACCGACCACAACAATAATAGTGGAGATGGAGGACATGGAACAACAGTTGTGATTAAGAACTACGAGCACGAAGATCTGGAAGGCATTGGATTCAACCACTAGATCGCTGAAGTAGACGAAGACAAGGAAGATTGTCCCTTAAATGAGATATCCATCTGCTAGCGAATTACGATGTGTAAATTTCGTTCAAATGTAAAAAGTATTGGCATATTGAAAAAACGGAGCCAAAATTAGTCATGTTATGAAAAAGCTTGAATAAAAAATTTACTACTGTTCATTTTTTCAACAGATATTTGAAACGATTTTCTAATGGTGCATGCCGATATTAAACCGTTCGAAAAACGCCGGATGTCGAGAAGGAATGAAAACTCAAAACTATATGTGTATGCGTCAATCTTTTCAAGACTGCCGAAAACTGACAAGCACATGCAAGGTTCTGCTTCTAGTCTACAAGAATGCCGAGGAGTGATCGCAAATAGCCAATAAAAAGAGGGTTTCATTGTGAACATTTTGGGCTGTATAGAAATTCGACCGAGGCACCTTACCAAAATTAGAACTTCATACTATACAAAATGAGTTCATGCGCACCCGCTGACTTCCGGAGCTTCGTACAGTTGATTTACTTCAGCTCAAACAATACACCAAAACATACAATTTCTTCACACTTCCATAATTCATAATGCTAGTATGGATAGCTATTGAGTTGGTAAATGTTAGTTCTGACATTTATGTTTAGTTGTCTTAATACAATCTACATTTCATGTTCAATTCTTATTTTTGTATACTACATTTTCAACACGGTCACCATGATTATCGCCCTTCTAATGTTTCTTCTTATTGTGTAGCTCGAGTCAATCGTCTCAACTTTCCAAACCTACATAATCATGTTCATTATAAACCATATTGTTCCAAACGAAAGACATCTCTCAAAAGAAGATGCTAAACTACTTCAGCAATGCTATATTTAGAAAACAAAGACATTTACATGACAGCAATATCAACATCATCATTATTTTACGACTGTTCTCGAATATTACATTGATAAAGTCAGTTGAATCGAAAAAAAACCGCATTACTTCTAAGTAGACTTCGCCTTTTCTTCACACCCTCTTCTTTGTTGGATACATCATTGTCTCAACTTTCCAAACCGCCATATCCACCAGATGTCTGCTTTTCATTGATTTCGGTGGATATGCCACAATCCGTCGCCTTTGTCCCCTGCTTCTCTGATCATCCTACTTATCCCTACTGTTTTCCCGCGCATCGGGCACACCGATATTCCCTCATTCGAATGTGTCTCTTTTTCTCTAACCCATCTCATCATCCCTATTTTCTTTGTCCATCGGCCATACCCTACTATTCGCTCCCTCTTTGCTGTTGTGGCGCACCCCAACTCCTTTGGCCTACAAAGCTGTGTATTTTCTCTTCCACCCGCACTATCCACCGTTTATCAAGCGTTTTCTGGCCTATTTTCACTCTTTTTCTGTTGCGATTTCAAAAACAGCTATATTCAAACATGTCTAACCCACTTTAACGGCTCGTTAACGTTTTTTGACACTTTTCTTATGTTATTACTTATCAAATGCCCAAAAAAACACTACTTCAATAGTAAATAGTGTGCCAGAGCTTTTTTAATGGTAAAATTGCAAAAAAACCTAATTTTCCTTACCAAAAGATTCAAAATGTTTTATTTTCTGTCAAAGAATTACAACCCTGGTAAAAAGCATGCATTTTTCCTCTTTGAAATCTTCTTCCTCTTAAAATAAACAGGGTCACTCCTGTTGCAACATGTGGTATAGACAACACACTCTCTCTTCTATTGATTTCTTTGTTGTTCTGTTTCTATTCCTGTTTTCATAGTTTTTTCCTCCAATTTTCTGAAAACAGTATCATATCTAATAAAAGAATTAAGGGTTTTATTGGCTTCTTCGGAACCTGGACCTATCAACAGTTATTATGAAAGAATCAGTTATGAAGAAGAATTGCATCACAATCGAAGCAATCAAATGAAAAGGTATGACAAGATTTTGATTTTGCTTTAATTTTGGTAAATTTTTTGTGAGTTTCATAGATTCATAGATTCATAGATTCATAGATTCATAGATTCATAGATTCATAGATTCATAGATTCATAGATTCATAGATTCATAGATTCATAGATTCATAGATTCATAGATTCATAGATTCATAGATTCATAGATTCATAGATTCATAGATTCATAGATTCATAGATTCATAGATTCATAGATTCATAGATTCATAGATTCATAGATTCATAGATTCATAGATTCATAGATTCATAGATTCATAGATTCATAGAATGGTTAGTATTTGGATTACTGTAGTTTTGATCTACGCACGAGTTCTGCGTCAGTATCTATAGCTGGCGCTTTTCTAGTGCTTCAGTGAAAGGAAAAAGTACGGTTTTGAAGATGTTATAAAAGTTTCGAAACGCAGTAGAGGTTCTAATTTTAGAGCAAGATCCATTTTTCAGGAATTTCTACATCTACACCCACCTGATCAACGATATCACCTTTATATCAGTAGGGATATTCATCGATGCATCGGAAAAATGCTCAAGAGTCCTTCGACGCATTTTTCGGAGCCACTGAAGTCACGGAGCTCAAAACATCAGGTATAACTATCTCAAAACCCAACTATGACTATACTAAACATCTTCAGCTTCCAAAATTCCAAAGGAGGCCACTGGACCATCAATTCCACAGCTCACCATGCCAATTGAGATATCCCATGGCTCGGGAGAGGTCGAAGAAACTGTGGACAGCTTTTTTCACGATTGAAGAAGTTCGCATTTTTTACATGGTCCAGAAAGCGGAAGGTTCCTTGACAGCTTTCAAGCCGGAAAGAAGCCTGGAAAGATGGAGAATGAACCCAGATACCATGCTTTAAATTGTTATAATTTTCTTATTGTCCTTCCTTTTTCATATCTTCATATATAGTTATTTTTCTTTAGATCAATATTTTTTATCACCTTTTATTGTTACCACTATCATAGCTTTTCAATGTTTTCATAATAAGCAATAAATATGTTTCAAATACTCTACCATTCTTCATTTCTCAATCTACCACATAAGTTCACAAAAACTTATCTAAATACCGCATAAAACTGTCTTCCCAGATGTTCATGTTTTATTTCAGAATGAAGTGGTTCAGCTGTTGCTGTTCCACCGCCGAGGGTGATGGAAACGACCTTGGAATGGTCTACTTTAAGGTGGGTGGATTTTTTGGAAAGGGGAAAGATGGAGATGAATTGAAGTAAAACCACTTTTGGGAAATAGAACATTGAGTAGAAACAGAAAAAAAATGTAAGTTAGACAGTTGGCTGAGTATCAAACGATTGAAACTGAAATTAAAACTATAAAAGAAAGAAGCAAATATTTTTGCGAAAATTATCGCAAAAATATTATCAATGAAACAGCAAGAATTGGAATTACTACTTTTGAATCTCATATGAAATAGTTCAAACTGTGATGATAGCACACATAAATGTGATATACCTGGAATTTGTCGTCTAAAATTTCCCCAGAACTTGATATACTTGAAATTTGGCTCAAAACCAATAACAGTGTTCGAAAATGAGGCTATTTTCTGAATTTCTTCGTTGTTGGTTCCCAACAGAAAACAATTTTGCAAGACTGAATCAAAAACTACTGAAAATGACTATTTCGAATTTTTATATTTTTCAGAGAAAAGTATCCAGCCACAACGAATCCAATTGTTCATCTACCATCGGTGTAGTTCTCATACCAAACATTATGCTGGAATGGAAGTATGAAGCTCCGGAATCTGAATGATGTTTGCATAAATCAAAGTTTAGGAAAACCAAGAGGATAAACAAAGAGTCTTGCTCAACAATCATATATCAACTGTGAATTTCATGATAAGCTGATAGTTTCATAAACAATGTCTGAATTTTGCTGGTACTGCAAACCAGAGAAAGAGAGAAAATAAAGATATTTCAGCACATCTCTTAGGCCTCCCGGTTGACAAGAACGTTTTTCAATATCTGAAGGACAAACTGGAATTTCTTGTGAACATTACAGTCCATTTTTTTTGCTAAGAGTGCACAACAAACTGATGTTCAAGTAGTTGGATGGGAGTTTATTTGACAAAAAGTGGTACAAACACACAAAAAGGGCTATAATAATACAATATAATGTAATATGTCGAAGTATTATGGAAAGAAGAAAAAGCAATCATGGGTAGATCAAGAAGGATATATATGTAATATAATCAATCACAGTGAATCCATGTATTCAATTGAATCTAGAAAAAGCAGCGACGGCCATACGGCGAGACTTCATGAACAGCTTGGAGTGCTTGAGGGTTTTTGCCGCACGGCGTGGATGTGAGGTTTTGGAAGGCATAACTTCGTTTGACGGCTCGACAGTTATGCACTTCTTCCTCATCATCGTTTGTAAAAACGATAATAATTATTGATATACAATGAGTTTAACTTACGCCGTCTGCTGATTTCTTTTTATCCTCGTTTGTTATCTTTGGAGCAGGAATGGCTTTGCGCCTGGGACACAACAATTCACATTCGACTTTGGTCCTTTTTGCCGGAGCGGAGCACTCACTAGTTGGCAAACGCTGAAAAATTTTCATTACGTGGCTGATGAAAAATTTTAAGACTCACCCGTTTGGCGGCTATCAAGACGGGGCGGCAGCGCTTTCTTACACCGACCTCCTAAAACATAAACATTATTAATGTCTATAATATAATCTAATTTTTCATTTCGGATTCTAAAACTTTCGACAAAATTAGAAAAAGACTGATTCCGTGAACGAATGAAGAAAAATACCATAGAAATTTCGAGAAAAAACGTACCGTTTCGGTTTTTTGGGCGACGGCAAGGCTTTGAGTCGATGGAGAAGTTGTTTGCGAATTCGATCCGAGTTGTGTTCTTTCGTTGATGTTTGAAGGAGAAGCGATTGATTTCGCAATGGCTTCAGCCATTGTCTGTTGATAGAACTTCAACGCATCCTGCAAAATTGAAAAAGTTTCAAAAATTTAGACATCACTAATTTGGATCACTTTTGTGAGTGAAAATAAAATGAAAATGAAATACTTACCTCAGACACGGCAATGTCAGCTAATACTGGCGCGGGTGGAATGTAAGAATTGTCCGTAGTTAGCATTGCAGAATGGTGAACATCCGTATTTGAAAAACTCAAGTCGGTTCCTCCAAGAACATCATCTTCGATAATCAACTTTTGGGAAGAACTTTCAAACGACATCTTGTTTTCTGTAAAAGGACAGTTTAATTGCGAAATCAATAAAACTATCACATAATATTGAGAGAACAATAACGGTAAATTGAGAATATCCAGTTGCGCGCTTTTTATTCCACCAATAACATGCCAGGATTGTTTGAAGATGATCAAAACCGCACATTTTTTTTGTTTTCGCATAATATGTTAGCGAGAAATTTATTATTTTAGCGCATAAAAAGCAAGAAGGTACTATAGCTATTAAAATTATGAATTTTCAAAAGAATAGGTATAGAAATTTGTTATTTTTGGGGGATAAATGAGCGAAAAAAACGTGCAAAAGAGAGAGAGAGAGAAAACGGTTGAGACCACCCGAGTGGCCGACAAAATAAAATGTGTACGACTCGCAAATTCAAAGACTGCAGAGAGGGAAGTCCGTATTTTGGCGTAGACTCTGGTGTATGCGCGCGCGAAAATTCAAATCGTATCGACTTTCCTCCACCTGTTTATTTCTCATTTACTTTTCTTTCGACTATTAATATTTCAAAATGTATAATTTTACATGAAAAAAGAGTTTTTTTCATTAAAAAAATTGTGTATTATTTTGTGCGAAACGTAAAATCTCGACACGTATTTATATTTTATCATTGTTTTACTGTCTCACTCGTCAAAACGCAGTTTATTTCAGGCTCCGTCTCACACAGGTTACCAAAGATTACCATGACAAGATCAAGATCCCTTGAATCGACCGGCGGCTACAATGCCTTAAAGCGTATCATCAAGCAAAAGAGAATTGGTCAGTTTTTTGAATCAATTTGGGAATTCTAAAAATGTATTCAGATCGAGCTGCAAAATGTTTGGCGGTTAAATTCTTGTTCAAGGCGTCTCCGACATCAGAAGAGGTGGAACTAACGATTGCGAAGCATGTTAACATTCGGAAGTTGGTGCAATTTCTCCAAATGAAGTATTTCATGACATTCCAAAAATCGACAAGTCTCTATTCCCAGTTGAAATCTTCCATGAAAGGATGTACGAGCGGTGAGTGTTCAATTATTTGCATTATCCATAACAAAATTGTTCAGGAGTCGCTCCAGCTACTGTCTCGTTTCAATTTGTTGCAAGCGATGATGATGATACTGTACTAGATAAGGAAGCGTTGATGAGAAAAGTGGACGAAATGAACAAAAAAGAGAGGCACCATGAGCAGATTTCAGTCATATTGGTAGACAAAGACGACAACGAATATCTTATACGGACGGATCAAGATAGCCTCCTGCTCCAGTTGATTGATTATGCTGGTGTTTGTGTCAATACAAATCCAAAAAATCTACGGTATGCATTTCCACATTGTTTTTCAACGTTATCCTTTTTCAGACTCATGTTGGATAACTCGTTCTGCCACCCTGAATCAACACCATATAAAATGCGAATGGAAGATGGTGATTCTGTTCGTATATACAATATGAGAGACGAACGATCGGAATATCTTACTATCCGGCGAACCAAGGAACCGCAAATATCGGTTGTTTTCAATGATATCAAGGTTTGTGATATTTTTGATAATCTCGTAATTTCTAAATGTTTCAGAAAGATGAACAAATCTCCATCATGATGGATGTCTTCGAGCCAATTGATCAGGCGTTTTTGGATTACGAGCAATTGAATGATGAGAAGAATGCGACTTGTGCAATCTACATTTACAACGGGGAATTCGTCGATCCCAAAGACACTCCAGCACAAATTGGAATGAAGAAAGATGATACTATTGACGCTGTATGGAGTGATGAGACGAATCGACCAGATACTGACGAGAATTGATCAACAACATCGCACCACATTTCATGATCTTTTCTCAAACATCCATTTTCTCTATCTTCTTTTATTCGAATATAAGTCTAATGTTGATTCATTTATACCCCATTCCCCGTACCCTTTTTTATCCCTGTCCCCCCCGTGTCCCCTGATAGCCTACCATACTTTTCAGTATGGGATGGCTGTCAGGTTCAAAATTCGATTGTGGTTTTTTATATGATTAGAGTTTTTTTTTTGACTATTCAGATTTTTTATCTGAAAAGTTTATTTAATAGTTGAATAGATAGTCTAGAATCGTCTTTATGAGAGGACTAATATATAAATTGTCTTAGGTTAACAATATAAAGTTAACTATATTTGTCAAATAGTGACTTCTTTCTTAGATATGGTATTTTATAACGATTTTATAGAAATAGAGTTTATCTAAATTACAGTTTTATCTTATATTTTCACATTTTTATATCAATAAATTTTATTTACCTTAGCAGTTTTAAAAAACGCGAAAAGTCCAAATCTCTGCAACTCTTTTTCTGACAGTTGCCTGTAGCGCAAAACTCACTAACAATACAATCACAAAATTCACCGAATGATTCGGATGCTTACTAAATAAATCAATTTTCTGAAGTCACAATACACTAAAGTTCAGAGCAATTTTACCAATAGATGTCGACTTTAGCTCTGCAACAATTTGAAGCAGCAATTTACAAATAATATCTGTGTGGCTGGCTTTGAAGTGTCGCAGCATATCTCAAAAGTATGTAGTAAGTGTTTTGTCACAAATTTAAAAATTCGCAATAACCTACCCTCAAAAACATGTTCATTCTTCCAGTTGGTTGGCTCATCGTTCTCTTCAGATGGCCCTCATTTTGAAGATCGGCAAACAGAAAAACGCCATTACTCCAGAAGCTGATGGTAGTCAAGTTAAAGAGGTGGAAAGAACCATCGATGTTCAGACGGCTATGATAGAATAAAATAAAAATATTGTCGACGCGTGGTGTTAGGAGGAGACGGGCAAAACAATGGAAGAAACTAGAGCAAAACGAGAAATCAAAGATGGCAGTTTGGAAGACGGAAACCAGAGAGAAAATGTTGAAAAAAGATTAGTGATTCTGGATCATTTCAGTTTTCCAAACTAGTTAGCTCTAGATGAAGCCGGAGATATTTCAAAGTTGGAAGAGATAGCGATGAACATGGATATCGACGACAACTACATTACTGGAGATGCAGGACATGGATGGCATTGAACGTAAGTGCAACTGGTTTATTCTAGTTAGAAAAGTATTCAGTTCCAGATAAGGTGGAGGACATGGAGGATGAGTTGGAGGACAGACGAGAGGCGCAATTCAACAATGAAGTAGCAATGTTCGAAGAAGAGCGGCGAACAAGAAGATTTGGAAGACATGGAGTCCGACGAAGAAGATCGCTGAAGAAAGTGAAAACGGGGAAGATTGTTCCAATAAAAAGATATCGATTTGTTAATAAAGTATAATGTTCATATTTTCTTTCAATGTAATTAGTACTGGAATATTGAAAAAGAAGCCACGCCAAAGTTCGTCATGTTTTGAAAACTCTTCAAAGAAAAAAAAGTTCAGGTCATGCACATCGCTTCCTAAGAGATTATGCAGCTTTTTCAAATTCTTTTCTGTGGTATATGCTCCATTTTTCTCTACCATCATAGTTATTCCTATTATTTTCTTGCGCACCAGCTACACCGAGATGCCATCATCCAACGCGATGGTTCCCTTTTTCTCTAACCGTCATCTCAACATCTCTCCTTTCCTTGTCCATCGGTCACGCCTACGATTCTAAGTCAATTCGTTTCCTCTTTTTGCTGTTGTGGTGGATTGTGTCCTAACACAAATTAATTGCCTAGTTCTCCACTTTTCTCTACCCAATCTCATCATTCCTATTGTTTTTTCTTATACATTTCGCATTATGCAAGTCCTTCCCTTTCTTTTTTTGAATCTAGTGTGCTGTGTCGGGGATAGGTCTATCCTGATTTCTACATATATATCCTAGACATATCAAATGGTTCTCCACCAAAAACCAAATTTAGCGTTATGTTGATTGATGCACTTTGTATATTTCATTTTCCAATTGTTTGTTTTCTAATATCCTAAACAAGTTTCTTCCCATTTTTCTTCCCTAATGACTTTCCCGCTTCCTCCAACGTACATGGCCTAGAAAACCATCTACCGTTTCCTCTTCCACTTCCTCTTGCCACGATTTATTGGGACTTTTTAATGTTTATTTCTCTCTCAAATAAATCGATTAGCTCACATGAGCAAAACGTTAAAAAGTTTCAGTTGTATTCCTCAAACACTTCCTTTTCCCGTTTACCTTCGATTCGTTGAATCACCTGATTCTTGTAGCCTTCCTTTTCATGTTACCAACTTTCAATACAAACAAAAAAGTTGAATATATCTGAAATCTCAAACAAATTCAATGCGCAACTGTGTACACAAAATTTCCCCCACGCAGCGCTTATCTCCTCAATTCGATGTGAATCGATTTTCTGGATCTTGTAGCCAACACCTATCCCATTTGTTTTATATCAAATCACTATAACTCATATCATCTTCTCTTCACTGTTTGTTTTGAAGTCCGTAAAACTATGCAATGTATACATCTCTGTTTGTTAATATACAATATGTTTTATAATATACATTCATATATTAAATTTTTGCAGGATGAGAATGCATTGAGATTTCTCAAAAGTCTGTTGACCATCGATTCAGCCAAACGTGTATCATCAGAAAAAGCTGTTGATGATGTCTGGTTCTTCAGAAAACCCGACATCGCGAGACACTTGGGAGATCTCATGGCAATACTGCCGGTAAGTTTTACAAAGATTTTCCTGTAGAGTATGACTTCTATTTTCAGCATTCCCAATTTGAATACACAATTGCCGAATGACCTCATGACCACCGTGCCCATCCACCACCAGCCAAACAACATAAGCCAATGCCTAATCTTTCAGCTGGCCAATATCATGATATAAATCGAATGCGTGTTGTTCTAGTGAAACATCAGAAAACACTTGTTCAAAATGGTAAACATTTATCAGAAGATCTTCAACTACTTCAGTCATCGGTGCTGGTCAAACACAATGACAATGTAAATGGAAAGTAAATGGAAAAACAAATATTTTTTGAATGACAGCAATATCAACATCATCATTCTTTCACGACTGTTCCCGAATTTTTCATTGATAAAATCAGTGGAATCTAAAACCCCGCATTATTTCTGAGTAGAATCTGTCCCTTTTCATACTTTCTTCTTTGTTATATACACCAATCTTCTCAACTTTCTCAATCTCCATATCCAACAGATGGTTGCTTTTCATCGATTTCGACCGTCGTGCCACAACCCGTCGCTTTTCGTCCCTGTTTCTCTAACCATCCAAGTTATCCCTACTGTTTTTTCGCGCATTGGCCATTTCGACCCTCATTCGAATGTGTCTCTTTTTCTCTAACCCATCTCATCATCTCTATTTTCTTTGTCCATCGGTCATACCCTACTATTCGTTCCCTCTTTGCTGTTGTGGCGCACCCCAACACATTTGGCCTAATAAGTTGTGTATTTTCTCTTTCACCCGCATCATCCACTGTTTATCAAGCGTTTTCTGGCCTATTTTTTATGTTTATTCTTTTTCAATCTCAAAAATAGCTCTATCCAAGCATATCTAACCTACTTTGACTGTTAGTTAACTTTTTCCCGCACTTTTCCTTTGTTACTTCTTATGAAATGCTCAAAAATCCAACGTTCAGGTGTAATATTCGTCCAAATCGAATGGCGTGAACCATCCACAGTTATAATGGATCGACTACAATATTTATCTCATCTGGAATATATTTTGTGAGTTTTAAATTTGTTTTGAAGGCAACCAAAAACTATTCATAGATTCATAGATTCATAGATTCATAGATTCATAGATTCATAGATTCATAGATTCATAGATTCATAGATTCATAGATTCATAGATTCATAGATTCATAGATTCATAGATTCATAGATTCATAGATTCATAGATTCATAGATTCATAGATTCATAGATTCATAGATTCATAGATTCATAGATTCATAGATTCATAGATTCATAGATTCATAGATTCATAGATTCATAGATTCATAGATTCATAGATTCATAGATTCATAGATTCATAGATTCATAGATTCATAGATTCATAGATTCATAGATTCATAGATTCATAGATTCATAGATTCATAGATTCATAGATTCATAGATTCATAGATTCATAGATTCATAGATTCATAGATTCATAGATTCATAGATTCATAGATTCATAGATTCATAGATTCATAGATTCATAGATTCATAGATTCATAGATTCATAGATTCATAGATTCATAGATTCATAGATTCATAGATTCATAGATTCATAGATTCATAGATTCATAGATTCATAGATTCATAGATTCATAGATTCATAGATTCATAGATTCATAGATTCATAGATTCATAGATTCATAGATTCATAGATTCATAGATTCATAGATTCATAGATTCATAGATTCATAGATTCATAGATTCATAGATTCATAGATTCATAGATTCATAGATTCATAGATTCATAGATTCACCACCGACAACTGATGTGCCAGCTATTGCAGTTGGAGCAACAAAACGAGGGAGAGGTGGCAGAAAACCAAAAGAGCAGCCAGCAAATGTTAGCTAAATAAATACTTTTGAGAGATTCGGTGATATCCATATCCATCTTAGAATATATAAGATTTACCTGATCGTCAATTTTACAGAAAACCTATGCTCCTCCAGAGCAGCGCGAAACCAAAATAAAATTGGATAAGACCGAAAAGTGGTTCAAACTTCCACCAAAACAGAAAATGGAAATAGAAGAAAAAAAGGAGGAATAAGCTGCCAACAAACCACAATCAGATGTTGTCGAAAGAGGTCGCCGGAAATCGAATAGAGAAGGTACCAAAAAACATATTGAGACCGAATAGCCCCCAATTTTTTCCAGAATTTTCTCATAGCGCTCACATGCGACATATTGCCGAGATTCTCAATGCTGCTCGTGATGCACATAATTTTTTTAATTGTTTACAGTTGTGTCATTTTATTATGTCATAAAATGTTCAAATGTCACATTTTACTGCTTTTTTTGAACAGGAAAAGAGAATGAGCTCTTTGTTTGAAGGGGGAATTTGTTAGACAAGTTTTAGGGGGGGGGGGGGGTGAGCCGGACGAGATGAAAACGGAAAAAACTGGAACAAAATGAGGAAACAAAAAACGCAGTTGGGACAAAGAAAATAGAAACGGAAAAGTCAAGATTGAAGAAGTTAGTGATCTTGGTTCATTTTAGTTTTCAAAACAAGTTAGTTTCAGATGAAGTCGGATATGTTACACAGTTAGCAGAGATAGAGACGGACATAAATACCGACCACAACAATAATAGTGGAGATGGAGAACATGGAACAACAGTTGTGATTAAGAACTACGAGCAAGAAGATCTGGAAGGCATGGGATTCAACGAAGTAGATCGCTGAAATAGGTGAGGACAAGGAAGATCTTCCCTTTAATAAGATATCCATTTGCTAGCAAAGTATAATGTGTAAACTTCGTTTAAATTTAAAAAGTATTGGTATATTGAAAAAGGAACGGCGCCAAAGTTAGTCATGTTATGGTAAAACTTGAATAAAATAAATTTATTACTGTCCATTCTTTACATATTTAAAATAATTTTTCAATAGTGCATACCGACACTAATCCGATCAAAAAAACGCCGGATGTCGACAAGGAATGAAAACTCAAGTATATATGTGTATGGGTCAATCTTTTCAAGTCTGCCGAATACTGACAAGCACATGTAAGGTTCTGCTTCTGGTCTACAAGAATGCCAAGGAGTGATTGCGAATAACCAATGAAAAGAGGGTTTCATTGTGAACATTTTGAGCTGGATAGAAATTCGACCGAGGCACCTTACCAAAATTAGAACTTCATACTATACAAAATGAGTTCATGCGCACCCGCTGACTTCCGGAGCTTCTTACAATTGTATTACTTCAGCTCAAACAATACACCAAAACATACAACTTCTTCACACTTCCATAATTCATAATGCTAGTATGGATAGCTATTGAGTTGGTAAATGTTAGTTCTGACATTTATGGTTAGTTGTCTTAATACAATCTACATTTCATGTTCAATTCTTATTTTTGTATACTACATTTTCAACACGGTCACCATGATTATCGCCCTTCTAATGTTTGCCCTTATTGTGTAGCTCGAGTCAATCGTCTCAACTGTCCAAACCTACATAATCATGTTCATTATAAACCACACTGTTCCGAACGAAAGACATCTCTCAAAAGAAGATGCTAAACTACTTCAGCGATGCTATATTTAGAAAACAAAGACATTTACATGACAGCAATATCAACATCATCATTATTTTACGACTGTTCTCGAATATTACATTGATAAAGTCAGTTGAATCGAAAAAAAACCGCATTACTTCTAAGTAGACTTCGCCTTTTCTTCACACCCTCTTCTTTGTTGGATACATCATTGTCTCAACTTTCCAAACCGCCATATCCACCAGATGTCTGCTTTTCATTGATTTCGGTGGATATGCCACAATCCGTCGCCTTTGTCCCCTGCTTCTCTGATCATCCTACTTATCCCTACTGTTTTCCCGCGCACCGGGCACACCGATATTCCCTCATTCGAATGTGTCTCTTTTTCTCTAACCCATCTCATCATCCCTATTTTCTTTGTCCATCGGCCATACCCTACTATTCGTCCCCTCTTTGCTGTTGTGGCGCACCCCAACTCGTTTGGCCTAAAAAGTTGTGTATTTTCTCTTCCACCCGCATTATCCATTGTTTTTCCGGCCTATTTTTCATGTTTATTCTTTTTCGATTTCAAAAATAGCTATATTCAAACATGTCTAACCCACATTGACAGTTCGTTAACATTTTTCCGCATTTTTCCTATGTTACGTCCTATCAAATACTCAAAAATCACCTCTTTCGGAGTAAAAAGTGTGTCAGAGCTTTTTTAATGGAAAAATTGCAAAAAACCCAATTTTCCTTACCAAACGCTTCATGATTTGCTATTTTTGTCTTACCAAAACAACCCTGGTAAAAAGCAGGCATTTCTCCTTCTAAAAATCCTCTTCCTTCAAAAAAAAGGGCCACTCCTGTTGCACCATGTGGTATACACAACACACTCTCTCTCCTATTGATTTTCTCACTGCTCTGTTTTTAATCCTGTTTTCATAGTTTTTTCCTCAAGTTTTTCTAAAAACATTATCATACATATCTAATGAAGGATTTAAGAGTAACCTGGCTTCTTCGGAACCTAAACCAATCAACAGTTATGATAAAAGAAGGTTACAGTGAGTCACAAAGGACGAAGTCAAATGAAAAGGTATTATTCATTATAGATTCATAGATTCATAGATTCATAGATTCATAGATTCATAGATTCGTAGATTCATAGATTCATAGATTCATAGATTCATAGATTCATAGATTCATAGATTCATAGATTCATAGATTCATAGATTCATAGATTCAAAGATTCATAGATTCATAGATTCATAGATTCATAGATTCATAGATTCATAGATTCATAGATTCATAGATTCATAGATTCATAGATTCATAGATTTATAGATTCATAGATTCATAGATTCATAGATTCATAGATTCATAGATTCATAGATTCATAGATTCATAGATTCATAGATTCATAGATTCATAGATTCATAGATTCATAGATTCTAAGATTCATAGATTTATAGATTCATAATAGATACTTCATTCCTTCCAGGCTACAAAGCGCGTAGAATGCTCGATGTATACGCCAGACATCCAAGACCTGAAAAACGATGTAAAGCATTATATGAGCGTGTGCTCCAAGACGATTTTTCGACAAAAGTTGGCAAATTTAGTGAATTTACGTCAAGTGAGGATAGGTTTAGCGTCTGAAAATGATTTGAATGGAAAATTTTCAGAAAAATCAACCTGCAACATGTGAAGAAACGAATGAAATTGTCCAGATGAGTGTCGATATTGATAGGAATTTCAAGAGTTATACAGAGAAGCGGAAGATATTTGGATTGGAATGGTTAGTGCTTGGATTACTGTAATTTTGATCTAGTTTTGCGTCAGTATCTACAGCTGGCGCTTTTCGTGCTTCAGTAAATTGAAAAAATACGGTTTTGAAGATGTTATAAATCATTGTTTTAAACAGAGTTATGATGAGAATTATGATCCGTATTATTCTCACAGTTATGATCAAAGTTATTGTCATATTTTCAGACAAGAATATGTTCCACGACACGTATGACGCCAAAAATCAGTTGCACATAATCTCAGCAATTAATGTAAGTTTTTTATAATGTTTTGATTCATAGATTCACGAATATTCAAGAATATTTAATTTTGTTGTTTTGCAGGACACAAACTGTTTTTCACGAGCAAAACGCAGATTCGACAACAAAAGGAGGTTATGATGTTAGTTTTTCTATCAAATTTGTTGAAAATATAGAAATTTTGACCTTTGAAGCTGATAAATTTTCATATTTTTGCAGTGATTCATCATCACCAGAAGAGGATCTCGAGCAATCGGAGCCACTCGTCGTTGAGCCAGATGCTGAGCCGAAAGTGATCAAGAAGCTGAAGAACCTGGATGAACGATTTCAAGACGATCTGGCGGGTTTGTATTTTTGTTTGACGGGAAGTAGCAAATTTTGAATTTTTTATGAGGAAAAAAAACTTGCTTCTAATTGAAATTGATTTTTGCCATATCTTTCCAGCGAAAATTGCACATTTTCTTATTTTCAACGCAAAAGTCAATATCATATTACAGAAACGAGTAAACGAGGAGATACAAAAGAAGATAATTGGGAAGAAAGGAATGCTGGATGAAAAGAATGATGTGGAATCGAATAAACTCGAACAACACCAACGAGTCTGAAAAATGGCATTATTAATGAAATGATGGATTTCGATTGATATAATTGTACAAAAACTATGTTTCTTCTTTTAATTCAAATACTCATAACAGTAAATAAAATTGATAATTTTACTTGAAAGCTTCATTCCTACAAAAATGCACTCTCTCCATTTAGCGCAATCTCACGCTCGTGAAACGGTCTTTTATGGTGCATACCGACACTAGAAAAGTTCAACAGCAAACAGGATGGCGACAAGCCATGCCGACTCAAAAACCTATGCGTCAATCTTTTCAAGTCTGCCGAAAATGGGTCGTTCTCACGGAGGCACAGAGGAGGTTTTCCCCTCTTTGTTTCAACCTTGCTGGTCTGAATTTGTATTGGGGAGAGTACCAGCTGAAAAAAATTTTCCACACATTTTCGATTTTAGTGATGCACTTTCTATGCATGTCCATCTATACCTCTTCCCTGACCATTATCGTCTCAAACCAAATTCGTCATCAAATTATATTTCCCACATTCCCCCCCCCCCCCCCATTCCACATTGTATCCCTTTACTTGTTTTTAGAGAGGAAACTGATGTGACTCAGCGTCTTTTTTCCTACATTCCACCCAAAATCTCCATTCCTGTTTTGGTGTCCCTTTTTTTCTCCACCGATTCCTTTTCAACAATTCCACTCCCTCCTCCCTTTCTTTCTCTCACTTTTTGTTTCACAACCACGTCATTTTCCATCTAGCCACTTCATGCGTTCTCGAAATTCCACAGCATATTTTTTTCTTCCACTCTCTTTTATCCTCCAGACCTCCGCTGGTCATCGATTTTGGCGGACCTGCCACCATCCATTGCGTTCGTTACATGTTTCTCTACTTCTCCTAATTATCCGTACTATTTTCTTGCGCATAGACAACACCGACATGCCATCATCCATCGCAATGGGTGCATTTTTCTCTGACCCTTCTCACCATTAGCCCTATTCTCTCGAACATTGGCCATATCTTCTATTCTATGCCTATTTGTTCCCTCTTCCCGCCTATGTAACTCGTATTGCAATTTGTGCAGTTGACCTTTGCACCAATGTGTGTCAAGTGCACCCTCCGCCTTTTCAATCCTATTTCTCCCAGAACAATGTTTCTATTATGAACGATGAGTGTTTTTTTTTTCATATTTCACAACACAATCATCCGAAAATTCTCAATTCATACCTCTATGACTGATTCATCAAATTTGTTTAGACTTGAGTAGTACACTTTCGACTTTTACTCACTTCATCCTATTTTTGTGCTTTCCGCCACAATATTCTTTTTGTTTTACTTCTTTTTCTTGTACCTATATTAACCAATTTTATATCATGTTTTGTTCTCTAATTCTAAAAATAGCTATATTCAATCATATCCAACCCACCTTGACTGCTCTCGAACGTTTTCCGCCTTTTTTCCTAAGTTACTTCTTATAAAATGCTTGAAAATCTAACTTGCAGGTGTAATTTTCGCCCTACTCAAATGGCGTGAACCACCCACAGTTATAATGAATCGACTCTTATGCTTGCTTATTCCATCTGGACCATGTTTTGTAAGTTTTCTATTCGATGAAATTTATATAATATAGTGGACATTCAAAATGAGGGTCAAAATGATTTTACCAAACTCGATGCACACCAGATGGACACGAATCAACGATACGATTTTTTTTACAAACGAGGCCAGATTCACGCGACAATGCATGGTAACATGTGGACAGGATCAACATCTATTCACGATCACATCCACATTGAACTTCCGCGGATCATTATGGGAAGAAATATGGAAATTGATAACCGGTGAAACCAAACATTACGCCAATGTTTCATGGCCAGACTGGAGCCATTTATGGGATGCATACAAGAATCTCATGTGGAAAATGATGGCAACAGTGGCTGTCATAGCAACAATAGGAGTCACATTGGCAACTTTGATATACGCATATGGGATGTCTACAGTCAAACTGACAATCAAGATAGTTCTGAAAACTATCTGGAAATTCATCAAACTGACAATCCGGATAATGCTCATTCCAGTGAAGATTCTACGAAGGTTCGTGCCAAGAAGACGACAACAGCAACCAGAAGAAATTGCGTTATTGCCAATCATTCTACTCACCTTTTTGGTCCAACAATCGACACAAATACAAGACAACCGATCCATTACGCCGGATCAGTCTCGCATGCATGTATACAATCCGCAATTGTCCAATCTGTCTATGTCCGATATACGTATTTACGCATGGTTCACCAACTCAAGCCCGACACTAATCAATCTATTTCCAGAAATGAATACAAAACCAAGAAAGAGTGCCGGCAAACGCCGAAATACACGATCGGACCCTCGAAATGCGAATCAAGCCGACAGAACTGATCAACCGCCAGTGGAAGAGGTAACACGAAGGGAGACTCCACCACCATACGTCGAAGACCAAGTTCAAGCTTCTCAACTCATCCGTGATCTGGACGTTGGAATTAAGAACCACATAGACAGCCTTCAACAAGATATCAAGGAGCTCCTAACAAGCACGGAGAAAAATACAAGTGAGCTCAAGGATACAATCAAGATTGTCCGGAAACAAGTGGAAGAGACAGAAGACACTAAAAAGCAACACAAACAGCTTTCGTGTCACTCAAAATGAACAACTCAATCAAAATGACATCGGGTCAAATTGATGATCTCATCGTCGATCTTCAAGCTGGTAATTTATCCGATTTCAATGTAAATCTCTAATTATTATATTTCAAGCGTCGGACAGAACTGAAAGAAGAAAGGACCGAGCCAATACCAACACAGGCTCCAACACCAGCATATGGATACAAATTCCTGTAATGCATTGGGAGAAAGTTGAAGAGTTCCTTCAGGTATAGTTGAATCTATGAATCTATGAATCTATGAATCTATGAATTTATGAATCTATGAATCTATGAATCTATGAATCTATGAGTCTATGAATTTATGAATCTATGAATCTATGAATCTATGAATCTATGAATCTATGAATCTATGAATCTATGAATCTATGAATCTATGAATCTATGAATCTATGAATCTATGAATCTATGAATCTATGAATCTATGAATCTATGAATCTATGAATCTATGAATCTATGAATCTATGAATCTATGAATCTATGAATCTATGAATCTATGAATCTATGAATCTATGAATCTATGAATCTATGAATCTATGAATCTATGAATCTATGAATCTATGAATCTATGAATCTATGAATCTATGAATCTATGAATCTATGAATCTATGAATCTATGAATCTATGAATCTATGAATCTATGAATCTATGAATCTATGAATCTATGAATCTATGAATCTATGAATCTATGAATCTATGAATCTATGAATCTATGAATCTATGAATCTATGAATCTATGAATCTATGAATCTATGAATCTATGAATCTATGAATCTATGAATCTATGAATCTATGAATCTATGAATCTATGAATCTATGAATCTATGAATCTATGAATCTATGAATCTATGAATCTATGAATCTATGAATCTATGAATCTATGAATCTATGAATCTATGAATCTATGAATCTATGAATCTATGAATCTATGAATCTATGAATCTATGAATCTATGAATCTATAAATCTATGAATCTATGAATCTATGAATCTATGAATCTATGAATCTATGAATCTATAAATCTATGAATCTATGAGTCTATGATTCTATGATTCTATGATTCTATGATTCTATGATTCTATGATTCTATGATTCTATGATTCTATGATTCTATGAATCTAAACAACTTTATTCGTCATCACAAGTTTTGTTTAGTACATCCCGACTTCCAACTGAAAACTCTTTCCATCTTCAAATCAACCATTAATATTTTCAGCAGAAAAAACCGTACATAAAGAGATGAAGAAATTCTACGCTGAGAGGTAGAAATCGAAAAACGTGTCGTGCGACTGTGACGATGTAGATGAAAAGGATTCCGAAAGGATTATTTGCCGTTGTGGTCACCTCGCAATGGAGCCTAATTGAAGGAATATTCATTATTTAATAAAGTATAATGCGTAAAATTTTTCAAATGCTATTATTCAAAAATGACTTCTATTATTTGATAAGAAAGATGCAGTTTCTAGAGTCGCTCTCAATTGTTCTTGCTTTGATTTGTCCATTGTGACATCTTTGTTGGAGTGCATCAAATGTTGTTCTCCAGAATTGCGATCAAATTCTTCGACAGTCAATTCGTCTTGGTTGTGGTTCCCATTGGGTTTTCTTGTTTCATCCTCTTGTGCCACTTTCATTTCCATATCAGCCATCTTGACTTTCACATCAAAATCATCTGATGAAGCAGCTTTTTCCGAAGGAGCAATGACTTCTGAATTCTTCATCGAACATTCCCAATTTCTTATCATTTCTTATGATAAGGGGATGTGTACGTGGTAACAAAGAGATGCATTAGAGATGTCCGGCAATACAAAACAAAAGTCGATGTATGGGGTGCTGGATGTAAATATCATGGCTGAATTTTGGTGTATGCCATCATAGTGAATGGTATTTTTTCCATTTTCAAATCATCAGGCAATCTAATTTTTTGACAATGATGTCAAAATTTCACTTCCTCTCATATTACATAAGCCATGATTAAAGCTAGTTTAGGTGAGAAACATCATTCCTTGGTTACCTTATACTACTTTCTCAATCAATACACCTGTGTCGTCTGATTCTCTTTTTTCTGTGCGCTATTTTGACCTTCAACCATCTAATGATCGAATTGACCTTTAACCATCTGCGCAATAATGGACCATCATGAAATGGTACAAAATTCGTCATTCGTCCAATACCGTCCCACAAGGTATACCCTCATTTGAATTATACCCAATCTCCCAAAAACACAAATTTGTTGTTTCATTTTGTTTGTTTTGTCGCCATCGTCTCTTAATTTTATGTAGTTTTCGAAACTATTTTATACTTTCCAGAAGAACAATCTCCAATCTTCAAACAACAATGTCGTCCACCAACAACCAATCGATTGCCACCAACAGCGAATCATCGAGAAAACGAGGCGCAGCTCAAGAAATGGGAGAAAATAAGGAAAACATGCCGCCAGCCACTCGCCGATCATCGTAAGTTAGCATTTTCCCAACAAAACTATTTTTTGGACGAGTTTGGAATTCACCTTCTCATGATTTTATCAGAATATTTTTATACTTTTCAGCCGAACAACAGCCAAAATCTCAACAACATCATCATCATCCGTCAAAAATCAATCGATCGCCTCGATTAGTGAACCATCAAGAAAGCGGAAGATGGAGAAAACAGAAGAAGTCAAAGAGAATCAGGCGAAGAAGTCGGCTCAGAAGTGTGCAGTACAGTAAGTTTATATATCTATTTAGTTGAACGAAAAAAAAACGGGGTCTCATAAAATACACTGTCAGGAATATTTTCATCTTCGTACATAACCTTTTATTGTTCAAATAAATTGGAAAAGTTTGAAAAAGTGACATTTTAAACACCCTGAGCTATGAATCGGTACGTACGGACCTGAAAAAATTCCTGAATTGTTTCTGCTGAGCAAAACATGTATACATATATGTGCGATTCCTTAATTCTCTTAATTTTCTTTGAGATCACCCCACTGGTCTTCGACCTACGATTCACCTTTCCATGAATTGCTTGTAATTATCTGCACTTTGCAGCCAAGCAAACCCCGATAGCCCATCAGCATCGTCATGCGCCTGTAACCCTTCAATTCTCACCACCAGTGAATCAACTCCAGCACCGTAAGTTCAATATTATATTTAATACAATAAAACATATTTTTTTAAAGAGAAACTCAAATTGCTCGAGCAGGGCCAGGACAATTCAGAATCGTTGCGAAAAGAATCGCGGCGTGCTATTTTCCAAAGTATCATAGAATCATTCCAATGGTTAGTTAAATGAAATCAGAATACATTTCAAATAGCAGTTTTAGCATTGTGACGACACAATTGAAGGGGATAAAAATGGACGAATGAAGATGAAAATTGAATTGAAAGGTACCGCAAACAATAAATACAACGAGGAAGATGAGAAGGAATGGAAAGAAAACAACTGTTCGGTTCAATCCGTAATAATAGTAATAGTGATTTGTAGGATTTTTGAAAAAAAAATTTAAATTGCAGGATGATCTAAAAGATGGACAACAAAAATACGTTGTATTATTCGAAGGATGGTCGTGTAAATGTCACCGATACCAAACTAGGAGACAATTGAAGCACGAAGCGGGAGAGGCGGTAATTTAAACCATTTTTGTCTGTGAATGTTTGTGTTTTTCAGCTAAGATTCTCTGATATTCGATACAAATTCTGTATCGCGCTCCTAGAAAGACAACGTGAGGAGTGGAAAAACATGAGTGCAGATGTCCGCGCAAAATTGATTCAGGCAAATCACATCTTCAGTTTCCCACCGATGGAGAAAATGCTTCAAGATCCAGATAACGCTTATTGGCGTCTTGAGGATTTGACTTTTCTGCATTCAAAACGGTAAGATATTTGAAGAAGATTTGGCGAAATGTTGAATTAATCATAACAGTTTAAATTTTCTTATTCAGATTGACGCAAGCCGGACAAGCGGCAGTATTATATATTAAAACAAATAATACATTCAATGATCCAAATGAGAAACTGCCAGATTTCCATGTAAGTTTTTGATTTTGATGTAAGTATTGATTTTGATATTTTACAGATGGTCACAAATGTGCTGTTGACAGACGAAATGGCTGAGATTTTGAAGATTAGTAGATACGGATGGCACATCGAAGAGCTATTGAAAGAAAAAAAAGTGGAAAGTCAGCAAGGATGGTGCCCATCGAAAGACTGCAAATGTCATCAGCGGGTAAATTCGTTTTTTTTTGTTATCAGAAATTCAAATTATATATTTAGCATCAAATTTTGTTCAATGGAGTTCGCAGATATCTATCCAGAAAGGATGGACGATTGGTACTCAATGATAAGGAGTTCAAACAGAATCAAAGGAGAATTGTAATCGAATGTAGTGATGCTTGTGGATGTGATGAATTGAAATGCCCGAATCGCCAAGTTCAGGTATGTCATTTATTGTTTCAGCAAAAAATATTAATTCAATATTTCAGAGAGGTGGAAAGAAAATGCTGGCGGTTGTCAAGGAGGGGTTGAAAGGATTTGGGGTCCGGTCTGTCTATGCGATTAAGAAAGGAGAATTTATCTGCGAATATATGGGCTTGTTGACCCTTGAAACAGAGTGTGATGAAAATGTCAGCTATCAAGTTAGCATGACATCTTTTGAAGGCGGATTCGTGATTGATGCGGCCAAATACGGGTGAGTATTTTTTCTAAAGTTTCTTTCAATTTACATCAAGTTTCAGAAATGTGGGCCGGTTTCCAAGCCATTCGAGTGAGCCGAACGCAGCTTACTTTGAAGTTTATACAAGAAACAAGGAGGATGACGTTCTAGTCCCAAGAATCGCCATATTCGCCTTGAGAGATATCGCGGAGGCCGAAGAAGTAACTATCAATTACTATCCAAAATAAGTGGAATTGAGTGCATGTAAGTTGCAATGAAAAATTGTTGATAAATATATATTTTTTTCAGGTGCAAGAGGCTCATCAATATATGAAAAATGCTATAATTGACCAAAGTGTGTTCTTAACATCATTGTCAGTTCAAGCTCACATGGCAGCAGCTCAGCATAACTCTAATTATTTGACTCATCATTTCACCTTTTTTTTCATTTCGAAAACAACCTCACCTTTCCATTTCTTCTTCCTCTTCCCCCTTGTTCTCAAAAACTCCCTCCTACTTTTTTTGACAAAATCATAAGAATATTCACTTCTCCCCCTTTCTGCTCTTCTCTATTCTTTTGTTTGCTCACAACTTCCTTCGAGATAAATAAATTAAATACATTTTTATTCTCAAAGTATGTTGCATACATGCAATAATTCTGACAACGTGAAGCTTGGAAAAGCCGATAATCAAGTTGGTTGACGTAATGGATTCATAGGTTTGTCATCCTTCTTTAGACAAAGATTATTCTTCTCGATAGTTCGATTCCCTCATTGCTCAATTGATTCCATTAAAGCCAACGTATCAACCACGTACCACCTGCCATGTGTTCTAGAAACGACACAACTCTAGAGGCAAGATATGATTTTGTTCGGAGGTCGCGTTGCGGTGTGTCAACAGGTGCATCTAGTTCAAGAGGTGTACGACCGAATGGCCGTGTGATCCGACTTACCACAATCACAACCTCCAGAATGTAACAGAAGGTTTCTTTGACTTCTTTCTCAGTCGTCACTTGACATCACTGCCTTCTTTTAGGTTTATAACCAATTTTCAAACCCACTAAGTCCCTTCCCACTATGATTCCCACTATCGTTTGTGTCATTTTGGCACTGTAATAAATTTCTACTATTTATGCTGGATATCTTGTACGTTTCACTGTTTCAAAAACATACTTTTTTGTGACATTTTACAACCTCGGACATCTGTCATCATTCTTATTAAGGTCAAATGATCTTATTTCTAGCAATCGATACTCTCTTCTTCTTTTACACTATTTTTTGCCTAAAAGGCGCGTATCGGTGTTACCCCCCATCTGGTTGTCATACCCGCGTTCCATTCATTCTATCTTTTGCATTCGATGCGCATATCTTTCTCCTTCTTTCTTTTCAAAAATTATAATAATACTTTTTTATAGATCGAAACTCAAAATGTATATCATTGTGGATGTTGAGATGCATAGAGACAAAATGGGTGAAGTTGCGATGAAAATGGTAAGCATTTATACAAAAAATAGTGACATATTTTTTGATATTTCAGGCGGAGTATGGCATGCAAGTAACACTTGTTGACAAGATTGAGAACGCGTGTCCAAATTGTAAATGCTCGGCAATAAAGCATGTTGAAAAGGAAGAGCCACCAAAGAGCACAGTGCAACAACAGAGCCCTCCACCAGTGGTTCCGCATAATCCACCCCCAGTTGTTGTACAACCTCCACCAGTTGCACAGCCACTACCAAATGTAAGCTGTTTGTATTAGTGTATATGTATAATTTTTATTTTTTTAGATCGTTATCAAAGAGGAGCCAGCAGATGTAATATCTGAACCAATGAACAGATCACCAGTAGTGTAAGTCATGAATATATGCACTTTAGATCACTAATTTTGTCTTTTCAGCAACAATGAAATGGAATATGCGCACAAAATGAAAGGAAGACATACATATGAGGTGTCAAATAATGTAAGCCAACTTGTACATGATGATTTCGATGAACCGTCTGGCTCTGAACATGGCTCTTGTCAGATTGCAAGTACAAGTTCCCCAACAGCATCAACATCAGATCCTCCTGCATATGTATCAAGTTAGTTTTCAAACCTTTTCCAAAATTCACAGTATGATTTCAGAGTCTCGACCTCCTCGTGTATTCTTCACGCCCGCGCATGTTGTAAGTTTTTTTAATCTGAAAAACAAAATCTTAATTTTTATACTTCAGGAAATTCTCCAAAACTACTACAATCGTGACTCGTATGCGTCAACAAAATGGGAGAAAGTGCAGGAAATTGCACAGATTATTGGTACAAGTGAGCGTAGAGTAAGTGTTGATAGTTGTGAATCAATTCAATATAACGATCTTTCAGATAATCGACTGGTTCAAAAATCGGAGAAAGAGAGAAGGAGTAAATAAGTATAAAAGAATGTTGGTTAAAAGAATGCCCCTCTAATTTTTCTCTTTTGTTCAATAAACTCTTTTTTGTAGATTCTATTCTCTAGCTTCACATTTTCTCAAAGAAATGCGAACTTTGAAGGTTGAAACAAGAAACACATAAATTAGTATAGCATAACAACACAACAGATACGGTTGATGACATTTTTATAAAATCTTCAAATATAACGAAATGTATATATTCATGATTCCATTTATTCAATGGTTTATTTCCACTTTGGAAATCGCGATGGGATATATCGGTATCTGTATGTTAACCACTTCACTTTACGAATAGACCTTGATAATATCAGGAAGTTGTGTCGATGTGAAAGTCTTGGTTGCATTGATTTGATTGTCAAAACAGGAACTGTAATGTGATTTGTCCGTATATAGGTACCATATAATGCTCAACTACACTGGTTTTTTGATTCACTTTCCATAATTCTCTACATTTACCTTGATTGAATAAAATATTTCAAAATGTAAACCGTTTAGTATTGATAAAGGTATACAGAACTGATTTATGACGCGTCAAAAAATCACACTCAATTTTCACATTATTTTCATTTTCGAAAAACATTAATTTCTGATAATGAAAATGAAATTCAAAAAGACAAAATGAATAATCCGTGAGATTGGCGTGGAGATAAAAATGGGTATATAAGGACTCGAAAAATTATTTCTGATCAGTTTAGACTTTAGTCTCTGATAAAAAATAATCAGCTATCAACATGGCATCTTGGGCAAAGTGTTTGCAGAAGATTGAGAATCAAGAACGAGAGGACAAGGAGTGTGAATATTTCAAAAATAAATCAAATCAAAAACAAAGCATATATTTTCAGTAGAATGGCTCACCTACCTGAAAGTCTTGAACTGCCTTATCAGCTTTCTTATACTCTTCTATGCATATGGAATTTCTGGAAGATTCGGATAACAATCTATCTTTTCTGATTCCTATTCATGAATAAATAGTATAAATCAAAATAGTCTTTCTCTTTTTCACAAAGTTTCAGAGTCCGCCGCAGCAAACATAAATCGGAAAGGAAAGAGACTGATTAGTAAATAAATATGTATATAACTATTTATTATCCACCATTATTGTTGATTGCGTCTTTGTTTGAAATATAGTATACATTTTTTTTGCAAATGTGTTCTGAATCTTGTTTTAAACTGTTAAAATAACATACAAATTGGTATTCAAACTCCTATTTTCTTATGGTTGACATATGCAATCGCTGGTATGGTGCATGAAATCCATTTTCCACTCTTGTTCATTGCCATAAGTTTGTCAACCCCTTCTATCTTTCCAAAACTTGCACTTCTTTCTATAGTTTGATTCCTTCGTTACTCAAATAATGCTTTTGAATTTCATGTATATGTCAAGATCGATGTAAAATTGCTTTGTTAATTGGGTGACTATCCATCAGATAGCAAACGATTTCTGAGGAAATGTGACAATGTTTGAAGAATCATCTGCGTGTCTTTTCACATTTAGGGACGACTATCTAGTGCAATTATGTATCACCTGCCATGTATTCTGGTAACGACGCAACCCCAGAGGGATGATCTGATTTTGTTCTGTGGTCTCGTAGCGATCACGTTGCGGTTTCGTCACGGTCGCGTCGCGGTTGCAACACCTGCTGAAATGATCGGGTATAAAAGGCGAGCGAGAGCTCATTCTACATCATTCGTGTGTTGAGAACCATGTCGTGCACTGGTCTTCTCCTTCTTTTGTCATTGGTATCGTTCGGATCGTGTGCATCGTAAGTTTACCTATTCTTGGTGTCATGACAACATCGTTTATTTTCAGCACTACATTTGTTAGCTCGATGAATCTCGCTGTAGACTACATATTCCTTGTGATGATGTAAGTTTTATTTCGAACAAGCTTTTTTTTATACAATATACTTCAGGATGGCGTTGGGAGCTACACTAGGATATTTATGCTCGAAACATCTGGAGTATATTTCGATGAGGATTGAGGAGATGAAGGAAGCAAAACAGATAAGACACGAGTTGGCGAAAATGGCAGAAGTTCTGGCAGAACAAAACCATAGCCAAGAGGATGAAATGGAAGAGGCAATTGAAATGGAGAAAGAAGACCAATTGGAAGAGGCAAATCAAATTGAGGAAGAGGATCAAATGGAATCGGGAGACACACCAAAGAATGGAGACCGTCAACTTTTGCATTTTGTATCGGGAGTTGACAATATTCTCATCGCAATGGCTAAATTCGCACAAAACTGGGCCCCATACATCAACACGTTGGATAATGTTTATGGAACCGAGCGGGAGATTGAGTACTTTCACAACTATTTGGTCAAGTTGTCGAATAGAGATTTGGGATATTTCGACACGATTCTGAAAGAAGAGGATTTCTCCAGCGCGGATTGGCAATGGTCGATGGAGTTCAACGAGGATTTCAACTATGAAGGTCTTGGGTTCAAGGACAGTGTAGAGAAGATTATGGAGTACGTACTGGAATACTCTAATAATTGGATGAAATTTGTCCGCAGTGCAACTGACAAAAAAGTTGTTGAGTTGGATAGCATGATGCTGCAATTCGTCAAAGATGGATACGCTTTCCTCAAGATCGTGAAGGAGCATGACGAAATTGCTGCTGAATATGATTTCGTTCCAATGGCATAATTCTAATATTTGACTCATCATTCCACCTCTTTTTCATTTCGAAATCGACCTGAACTTCCTTTCTCTCATCCCCTTTTCCTCTAGTTTTTATGTTCTTTCAAATAATTGATTCCAAAAAGTCCCTCGTACTTCTTTTTTTTTTGACAAAAGTCATCTAATTATTTACTCCTCTCTTTCCTCAAGATCGTGAAGGAAAATGACGAAATTGCTGCCGATTATTTTATTGTTCCGATGGCCTAATTGTTTGTTTCTTCACTGATCTACTTCTTCACCCTTCAAAATCGTCTCATTTATTTCCCACATTCTTTTTCTTGCCTTTTTTGTGCTTTCCAGTAATTGATCTCACAAAGATTTTTTCTTTAAAACAAAGCAACATTCCCATTTTGCTTATTTTTTCTAGGCAAATTCATCTAATTTTTTACCCCTCTCCTTTTCGTGCTTCTCAACTATTCTGTCTCCCCAAAGTTTCTTTCAAAATAAATAATTTCAATAAATGTTTGTTTCCAAAAAATGTTTCATACCTTTCATATTTAGACACAGTCAAAATTGGAAAAACCAACAAACAAGTTAGTCACTTTTTTCAAATCATTGTCACTACCTCCGTACAGACAACATATCTCCCAATACTAATTGTGACGTGTCGGTTAAAAAACGAAGATGTTTCTCCATCAATGTCGCATTTTCTCAAAGATTTTCTGCTATCTACCAAAGATCACCTAATTAGCACATCTATCGTACATACATCTTGACAAATACATGTACCCCGAAGGCATTATTTGTGATGGAATCTATCGAAGACACCTGCGATTCACCCCATCTGCTGATGATCTACATCACAATACCATTAATTATAGTATAATTAGATAACTCTTAATCTGATTCGAAAGGCTGATAGAGAAAATATGCTGCACCACCTTGTCTGCCCAAATTTCTTTTATGACCCGATTATTCATGAAACTATTCACCCGTAACACATCACTACAATTTAAAATTTTTTCGAAACTTCAAAAAGCTAGAACTCATTTTATTGTCATCTTGTTCTTTTGCATTAGAAATAAACTATCCAAAATATATGTAACATTTATAATTTTTCCAGCACAGCAAAACTTGAAAAAAAATTAAGAAAAAGTCATTGAGATTCGAAGAAGGAATGCATGTTCAGGGTAAGGCAACAGGTCATCCGGAAATCTCGAGTGACTCTCAAACAACATCCGTTCAGGACAGAGTCTGTTTTCATTCAACGTAACTTGTTCTTCTCTTAACAATTCCCTTTGATACCATTCATCGTTGAAACGATAGCAATTGGTCCTCTTATCAATCTGCAATCACTTCTTTGTGTTAATATAATAACTATCAATCTACCTCTATCAATATGCCAGTGTAACAGTAACCGGCTAACAATGATTTGATATAATATAATGGAGAACAAGGCATAAATTCATAAACTCGAACATAATATTCCCCAATCGTTTTTATATCATGAAAACGGAACTCTTTCTTGTTATCATCGGTCCAATTTATCCAATCTGTTCGTGTTCCCTCCAATAAAAACCTGATCATCCATTCGTGTAATGGTTTCGCTTCTGAAAACAATATATAACTTGAAGATGCAGTTGGTTTTTGAAAAAAACTTATTTACCTAGATCCTGGATTATGAGTCGCTTTTCCTCTGCTTTGGTTAACAAGGTCCGAGAATAAGTTTCCAGTTCTACCTTTAAAAGTTTGTACATGACTCATTATTTTCACTAATGTTACTTACAGAATTTGCAAAAATGGAAGAGTTGAGGTTCTTCATGAAATCAAACCAAATGTAATAATAGTAATCATTGTTTCCATGGGATACTCCACGCATTGTTGGTCGAACTTGGGCTGCCCAAGCTTGACTCAATTTTTTAGCATCGTATTCAAATGTTTCGTTCTTGACAGTCCATTTTGCAGCTTGCTCATCAGTTCCATCGTTCAAATACCCCAGCAGAAACACACGAGGAGTTCTGTAGACGGATTGCGAGGTAGTGATGATGCGTGGCATGAATGAAGAAATGAGAAGAATGAACCGTCAGCGGAACACACAGCAAGTGATAGGTAATTAAATTGAATCATCTACCGAGACTAATTATGTCGCCGTGTACATATATGACACACCTGCCAATGTCGCAATTTCTCAGAGATCATCTAACTAATGATCATCTAATTATAACGGCTATCTTGAGTTGATCTTGACATACATATGCATATGTTCCGAAGGCATGATTTGAGCGGTGATGAAATCTTGCGAACACCTGGGACTCATGGCATCTGTTCATGGCTATTTAATTTTCAAGGTTATTTTCTGTAAAATTTCAATTTAATTTTTCGAGTTTGGGATACGGTGCCCTATACTTTTATAACTTTCAAAACGAAATCATAAATCAACAGAAAAATTGAAGATATGATTTGTAAAATGAGTCATGAACCAAAAAATATTATCATCATCATCAACATAATTATATTTTTCAGGTAAAGTAGTCAACATAATGTCATCAGTAAAATTTGAAGTAACTCTTTATTGTAATCCATCATCGGCATCCTATATATCGCCATAGTCATACAGTTTTGGATTTTTCTCTAAATACTTCCCTAGTCTGAACAATCGAGACTTTATCGTTGCTCCTCAATTTTCTAGAAGTCGTAATCGAAAAAAATTACAGGTGATAAATAACTCCTGTAGATAATCGACAAAAACCCAATTGTGAAGCGGTGAACAAAAAAACGCTGTTGGTTTTCCAATTGATGTCGCGTTTTTTCAAAGGGCTTTTACTACCTGGCCAATAATCATCTAATCAACGCATCAATCGTCACTATATCTTGTAAATGGAACGTCATTGTAGAATGTGCCAGAACATCAATCGTATCTAGAGAGAATCTTGCGCAGGTGTCTGGTGCAACACCATAGGATTTCTCGTTCTAACCATCATTAATCTTACGATAATATGCCAATCTTCACTGTTCTTCTTGATTCGTTTGCGTTTGCTTCGGAACGTCACGTTTTATCGTTCTCTTGATTCTCAATTCATTTCTTTTCCAGAATGCTTCCGCTACTTCTCATACTCCTGGCGGTTGCTGGTATAAACAGTCTACCACTTCAAGAAAACTGCACTGAAACGGAAAGAACATTTCATCAATGCCTCAAGGTGAATGACTGAATAGAATAAGTTTTAAACATAATCTATCTCAGAAACTCTATCCGGAAATGATAAATTCGATGAATTTGGAAGGTTTTGAAAGCCAAAAAGCTGGTTTTATTCAATGTGGAGTTGTGGAAAACAACGAAAATTAGGCTGAAAGCTTACATTTTGTGTTGCATATATGATTGATTGTTCTTCTTTCAGCTTTACTGTAAATCATTTCATTCTCATACGAGACACATTAAATTTACTTGCTGCCTATAGATGATGCTTTTATGTTTGTTTATTGATTTGAAACACTGCTGAAATGAATGATTATGATCAAAACCCATGAGATTGACGGAAGAGAAACAATCTGAGAGACATGGCGCATAATGACACGGATAGTCTGCTAAGTGTTCTCATGATTCGAATTTTGTAGCGGGAGTGTTGGTATGCTGCCACCTTCCCGCTCTTCCTCGCAACCGGCCACACAACACTAGAGCGTTCGCCTCACTTCTAACCTATACGCATTTCTTTCTAACCTATACGCATTCCATTTTTGCCAAACCACCGGGCGTTGCGGCGGGCGCCTGTAAGTCAGCCTTGACGGTAGTTTACACCGGGGACTGTTGTGGGTTCCTGAAAGTCAGCTGTGGACGGTGGGATGTGAATGAAGTATGGGTCGGTTGGTGGGACTTCATTCACATTTTGCTTATTTTGATGTGATGTGCCATTTTTTTAACGGAAAGGATCTATCTGTATTTCGTCCACAACAAACCGAAGTTGTCTGGAACTATAAGTGCAAAGATGCATCTATCCTTGAAAAATCAAAACATACAACCGATCTAATCAATGATGGTTCTTGAACTTTGCTTCAACATCGGGAGTATTTGTCGAGCATTCCAATAATTTCCAATTGTGACATCATGAGTTTTTTTAATGACCCCAGCATAAAACACCTCACTCACCAGGCGAAGAAAAAGCAGGGGCGATATGGGTTAGGGTTTTTGGATTTTAATATTTTTTTGTGAGTCTTGTATTTTTTTTTCTGAATGTGATCATTTGAATTTCTTTTATTGTACATGTCTTTTTTTCTCATAAAATGTATGATCAGGAAAACTTGTTTCTTCATGTCTAGCTCGCAAAAATTTTGAATGCGCCGCTAACGAACAGAAAAATTGACTGACATATGTAGATATTATCAACTGGATATCAATAACTTGAAAATGTTGAAGTTCGAATATCATGAGAACATTGTGACATATATCTGTTGATAGCCATTTGGAGCTTCTTTAATCCACTTAAACAGAAAGTCGCTTTATTTCTTGATGCGAACTATTTTTACACACATCATTTCTAGGAGTTTGGAACCGACCTACCAAGACCTGAGCTTTTCCTTAGCACAACGGATTGCAACGGATTCGAACTCGAACGTTCGGTATCGATCTCTCGGAGACAAAATCAACTGCCCGGACCAAGATCAAATTGAAGATTGGATCACAATCATTGGAAATTGATGCATTAGTAAAAGAAAAAGTGGCTGGACCTGTCCCGAAAGCAGATCTAACCAAAGAAGACATGAAATTCAGTCTCAACAAGGACATCAAAGTCAACAAAGATGCCCTGGAGCAAACAGTACAAACAAGAATGATTATCGGAGCTGATAACATATGCGATATTGAAAATGGTACAAGGACAAAGTTAACATCAGGAATCCATCTGATTGAAACGGTTTTCGGAGCAACCACATTCGGAAAACCCAAGGCATCTGGAAAAAGCCAAAAGAACAACAAGAGAGTCACAACATCACAAATGTACTCTCTCCACACCGAAAAGATGCAAATCAAACCAAGTATGGACGTCAGAAGGAAGAAAAATCAGTCGAAACTTGGCAGCGAACCAATCACACTAACAACAACAGTGATAAGCAAACGGTGTCCAATATTATCGGTAATCCAACAATCGAAATTGGAAACTTCGATTCAAACAACTCAATTGAACTGGGCAGTTTTCTGGATGATAATTTTGCTCGTTCGAGAAACTTCAACTTGAACAACATATTCCCATCAATACACGGCAACTTGGAAGCACGAAGATCATCGACGATCTAATGGAGACCAAAAGTGGATTGCTATCAATTCGAAAGGCCGCCATCCTCATCATCTTCAATGCCATTTTGATGATGACCCAACAAATGCATTCATTACACACCCAACTACTCAACAAATGCTCCTACACGACTGTTGAACGCCAACATCATCGAATATTTTATGTTTCTCTTGATATTATACCACTTCACAACTTCTCTTGCTCGACGCTTCTCTTCTTTATCTGATCCACGTTTTCGTTCTATTCCGATTCATGCTTTTGTTCTATCGACACATGCTCTTGCTCGTCTTCAATTCTGATCAACGCTGTGGAAGTGGACCGAGGCAGAACAAGATGAGTTTGAACAATTGAAGGAAGTCGTGTCATTGGACCTCAACTTGACACATTACAAGTGGAACCTGCCGGTGATGGTCGCAGCGGATACTAGCTCGTATGGAATCGGAGGAGTGATCAGTCATCAAATGGACAATGATCGAGAGGTGCTGGTTGCTCATGTTGCTAGACGTTTGACTGCAGCCGAGAAAAAATACTCCCAATATGAGAAGGAGGGACTTGTATTGATATACACCGTAAAAAAGTCCCACAAGTACGTATATGGCCGAAGATTCACCTTCAAAACGGATCACAAACCATTGTTGGCAATATTTGGTTGGATCTGCCGGTGCATACACAGAATCGGTCAGTGCAATGCTGATGGAATATGACTGCGTCGTCATGTTGGCACTGAGAAGTTTGGACAAGCCGATGGATTGCCGCAAATGATGCAAATAGTTCCGATGAGTCAGGAGGACGTGGTGATTGCTCAGATCCTGAAAACAGACGTTGAAATTGTGATGCAGTAAGAAAAATGCCAGTCACTGCACAAGAAGACTTCTTTATTTATAACAACATGTCACATTATTTCCGTTTTTCACGTCAATAACCTTTGCTATATTTTCCGATTTATGGAGAGTTTAGACAGATATGACGGAAGTGATAATTTATTCACGCGAAAGATTTATCATTTTACAAATATTCGGTCTCTTCAAATTCTCCCTCAAAGCTCACATTTTCCATTCATGGTACATGATCGATGAGCCCAAGTTCGCACTCGCGGCAAACCAGCCACTCAATTTGTGCTGATGAATCGTTGCTCGGTTGCTCCTGTGATTTGAGTGATTTTATTCACAAATCTGAATTGGGGTGTACTCACTCTCAGGCATAACGCGCAAACTTCGCTTGCATTGCTGTCGATTTTCATACTCCCATCTAGTTTTGTTTTGTTTCCTATGATGGATTTAATCATTTGTAGACATTGAAAAACAAGATTTACTTTATTCGGGGTTCCACCATCAAAGCTTCGGATAGGAACCGACCTTCTTTTATCTCCCGGATGAACTTCTCTTAGTACTACTAAATTATTTCCTGAACAATGCACTAATGTTAAGCTGTTCATCTGATCAGTCAACGTATTTAAACTATTATATGATTCATCACTTTGTAGAGTTGCTAATTGACGAATTCGCACGAACAATTTATCAAAGTTCTGAGAATAAACTATATATCATTAGACTTTTTCAAAAAATTTTTCATTCCATGCAATAAAATGCAAATCAAAAAGGACACAAAACTCACAATGAACATTCTTCATAGCATTAAATTCGCAATAAGTCTTGCACTTTATCTCCCATGCTTTTGCATTGCATTTTTTTTTTTCATAATATTGACCATGATCAGTGATGACAAATTTCTGTTCAGCTAACATCTGCGTGGCTATCAAATGATTCCGCTTTGTTTCCGACTTCCGGGATGATCGACTAGCAAGATTTCTCTCATTATTCACTTTCTGATCGCAATGTATATCATTGACAGCACAACCTAGATAATATATCAGTGAATCCATACGGCCATTCTGACGTCATTTGAGATAAGTCCTTTTTAATACTGAACGCCAAGCTTCGTTTATCATACTCATATTAACACGGCCAAAACATCTGGCGTAGTTGGCCCACAATTCTTGATTCTTCATGTGATAATTGTCAATGTATTTTCAAAATTGAGTACCGCCGTTATTTAATTTTGTGCATTGTGAATACACCGCTGATACCATTCTCAAAAAATCCGATTTTTCCGGACTTTTCAGCGCCTGCCTAATTGAGAAATAAATTTGGCTCCTTCCACAATTCCGATCAGTTTTTTAGACATATTTTTCCAGCTTTCAAGAATGTGCCCATGGCATAGTAGCCGCTGAGTTGTACTGTTCTGTACAAATACCTACAAATATCGTATATCCCAAGATCTTGGCAAGCTTTACAGATAACAGATGCTTTAACACTGATTAGCACTTGCGGACTGAATTCACTGCGGATATTTTCTACGCATTCGAACATTGCAACCACATCTTGTATGTTAACAGTTTCAGACAGCATATAACATGAATTTGTTCCCAACTCGTTTTTTCGAAACACTATCATAAGTCCCTTGTCGATTACAAACTCTATACGTGTATTTCTTGCCGTTTCTGGTCAGACTGGTTCGTATGTAAAATGCAGATTTGGTCTCGCCGAATTGCTCATCCATCCAAAAGTTCTCATGATTTTAATTTCGTAGCGGGAGTGTTGGTATGCTGCCACCTTCCCGCTCTTCCTCGCAACCGGCCACACAACACTAGAGCGTTCGCCTCACTTCTAACCTATACGCATTTCTTTCTAACCTATACGCATTCTATTTTTGCAAAACCACCGGGCGTTGCGGCGGGCGCCTGTAAGTCAGCCTTGACGGTAGTTTACACCGGGGACTGTTGTGGGTTCCTGAAAGTCAGCTGTAGACGGTGGGATGTGAATGAAGTATGGGTCGGTTGGTGGGACTTCATTCACATTTTGCTTATTTTGATGTGATATGCCATTTTTTTAACGGAAAGGATCTATCTGTATCTCAGCCACAACAAACCGAAGTTGTCTGGAACTATAAGTGCAAAGATACGTCTATCCTTGAAAAATCAAAACATACAACCGATCTAATCAATGATGGTTCTTGAACTTTGCTTCAACATCGTGAGTATTTGTTGAGCGTCCCAAATATTATCATTTGAAAGTGAGTAATCACGTGTTTCTGTATGACCCCATCATAAAAACACCTCACACACCAGGCAAAGAAAAAGGGCGCAGCACGGGGCGATATGGGTTGGGGTGTCGGCGAGTACGACAATAGGCACCATACTGAAGAAAAAGAGAGAAGGCAGAAGAAAGAGGACCCTGCTGCGTCCCAGTCTGTGTTGCGGCTTTTCGTCTCATTCTCCCTCATTGTATTGCTTCCTCTTCTCCGCCGCTTTTCTCATACATTTCCCATTGTTTCTTTTCTCTATTCGTTTCCTATTTCAATTTTAAAACCATAGAGAGTTCTTGCAGTGTAATAGCTGATCGTAATCGATCTTAAGCCTACTATCAGTAAAAATGAAATAACGACTTCTTCCATTTTTCAAAAACATGAAACGTGAGTTTTCAGACAAAAGTTTTGTTTCTGAACTTTTTATTTCAGAAAAAACGGGTTTATTTGGAAACGGGTTAACAAGACGTCCATTCGATGTAACTGAAAATGATGAGGTAAGTGTTTCAAACTTTTCAAAATTATTTTAAAAGTTTCTGAAAAGTCTGGAAAGCTTCATAATTCTCTTTATGTTTCCAGAAACTCCACAGAACGACCATCACCATTTCTCCGTTGTGTTATGGCAATAAGGCGAGATTTCTGGCACATAGTTGTGTGCCAAATATGCACATGATTCGCGTTTTCAGTGGTGGAATATCTCCAGCACAAACACATTGCTTGCTGGTTGTATCTAGGGATATTCTTCCAGGCGAAGAGGTTAGTTGAATTGGTTTGGCGGTTCATTCGTATATGAATTGATTCCAGCTGACATTTGATTACGGAGCTGAATATATTGTTGATGTACTCGGTGGTGAATGCAAATGCAGGACAGTTGCATGTGCTGAACAAGTGCAACAAGAATTTGATTTTTATTGATCAGGTAGCTAATTTTAAATCAAAATGAATACGTTTTAAATTATTTTAGCTTACTAAGCACTACAATGACGTACAAAATGCCAACAACAAGAAGCTCAAATTATTTTTCAAGGAAATCGAAGAGAAGCGTGCCGCTGAAACCGTTCTCGATGCAGTCACTGATGCTGTCAAAAGACCGTTGAATGCGGGGCATGCCGCTTGGAAAACATTCTGTTATAAATATCCTTCTGAAGACACAACAAAACAATCTGATGAGATGCTAAATGTGCAGAGGAGAAAAAGAAAGATCAGATGAACATGCTCTTGAAAAGAAGAAATCAACAATTGACTGATTTTTTTTAATTTGTGTCGTTCTAACACACTGCTTTGTCTTTTGATTAGTTATATATCTATCGATTTGATTGCCATCATATCTTTTGAACTTAGCTAATAAATGTCTCTATTCTCAAATTGTTTGTTTCTACTGTATGCATCTTATAATGCACTTTTTCACCAATTTTCACTTTTTAAATGATTCATACAATTTGACTTCCATCAACACACTCTCGAAAATCGGTTGTTCTTGTTGTTGAAATACTATTGAAAAAGTGGAACTTGAAACAATGTGCACTTTAACCTTAGATATGACTGATCTACTACCAACACATATTTCTTGTGCCAATCGGTGAACAGTTGGTGGTGTTTGTGAAATACTGGACATGACAACTCGAAGAACCGTTTCAAAATTTAAATTGCCTGATTCATATAACTTTTGAAACAGTATATTCCTAAACATTCCTGTAAATTTGTCTTGAAAACTTTAATTCGTTTAGACTGTATGTGTGCAAACCCCATCCCGAAATAATGAACTTCACATCATACTCATTATTTACCGTAATCGTTCACTATGTTGCACCACTTCCTCAACTGAGTCGGAATTCACAATGATAGAGGGTTTTGGAAACATTAAAAGTTACCAATCGAGACACCCATTCAATTGTCGTTTCAGTTTTGATGGAATAGTTTCAGGAAGATATGACTGTGCTTATTGAACGTGAAAAACTGAACAATATGCTTTTGTTGTTTTTTTTGGAACTTTGGCCGTCAATTCGACAAGTTAGTCACCGAGCTTCGAGAACATATTTTATTGTTTTGCAATAATGTTATTGGCTTATCGGATTGTAATGGGGATATCCAAAAGTTCAAAACCTCGGCTTCTCAAAAAATCACCATCGAGTGGGACAGAGAGAGCAATGGCACCAAAATAACACTTTGTTATGAAACTCACTTTCCGGAATTCTTCTGCAAGCCGTAGGTTTTCCAACTTTGTAAAAAAACTCTAAAAATTTGAATATTTTCAGCTTCAAAATCCAGGATTACGGTTTGAATGAGGCGATCGGCGTCAAGAATATTGAGGCGTGTCAAATCAATGGAATCGACTCATCTTCATCTCGACCATTAAATCTGGCCTGCTGAAACTACCGGGGTATTGGAAGCAGAAAGACAATCAAATTTTGTGATTCCAAACTCCTTCGTGAAATTCGACAGTACCAGACGACTCGAACAATTTACGATAAAACTTTCAAAAATAAAATTTTCTAACCAAAAACTGTAAAATTGTTTTATTTACTCAAACTATAAGTGATGGAGAATAAACAAGGAATACATTATTTGTCCAATTTATATAAACAATTTGTTCTTCAACCCTGGAGTCAGTGATTTAGAGAAATATCTACCAAATGATAGTCTATCCATTGAAAATATACAGAAACTCCTTTGGTTGTCATCAGCAAAAAAGTTGGAGATAGAATTCCAAATATAAATCATAAAATGAGGAATATTATCATCATCATCAACATAATCAGGTAAAGTAGTCGACAGTGTGTAATCAAGAAATCTGAAGTAACTATTTATCATGGTCAATCCATCATTGTCATCGTGATTGTATCCGATCGGCAAAGTCACTTGCTCTTCTTTTCTCGGTTAAAGAAAATTAAAATAATTTTTGCTCACCATTACCCTGTGCTTGCCTTTTTCCAACGAGACTTGTTCTTTTCTTAATAGTGAGTGTGTAGACTTGTACCAATCCTCATTGAAATAATAACAAGTGTTCTTTTTATCCATTTGTAGTTATTACTATGTATGAATCTGTATGATGTATCAGCTTACCAGTTTCAATATGCCGTTAAAACTGGATATTAATAGCTTGATATAACATAGTGGGCAACTTGACAAACATCTATGCATGTACTCGTGTAATCTAAACTAGATGTAAAACTGTATGGACCATTTGGAGAAGTGGCGCATAATGACACGAATAGTCTGCCAAGTGTTCTCATGATTTGACTTTTGTAGCGGGAGTGTTGGTATGCTGCCACCTTCCCGCTCTTCCTCGCATCCGGCCACACAACACTAGAGCGTTTGCCTCGCTTGCCCTTTCTAACCTATACGCATTCTATTTTTGCAAAACCACCGGGCGTTGCGGCGGGCGCCTGTAAGTCAGCCTTGACGGTAGTTTACACCGGGGACTGTTGTGGGTTCCTGAAAGTCAGCTGTAGACGGTGGGATGTGAATGAAGTATGGGTCGGTTGGTGGGACTTCATTCACATTTTGCTTATTTTGATGTGATGTGACATTTTTTTAACGGAAAGGATCTATCTGTATCTCGTTCACAACAAACCGAAGTTGTCTGGAACTGTAAGCGCAAGGACGCATTTATCTATCCCTGAAAAATTCAAGACATTCAACCGATCTAATTAATGATGGTTGTTGAACTCTGCTTCAACATCATGAGATATTCGTCGAGCATTCCAAACATTACTATTTGAGTCATCACGTGTTTCTGTATGACCCCATCACGAAAACAACACACACAACGGCCGGAGAAGGGGGCGCAGCACAGGGCGATATGAGCTGGGGTGTCGGTGAATACGAGAGTAGGCGCCATACTGAAGAAAAAGAGAGAAAACACGTGTGGACAGAGAAAATGAGACCCAGCCGCGTCGCAGTCTGTGTCGCGGCTTTTCGTCTCATTTTCCCTCATTTTATTGCTTCCCCTTCTCCGCCGCTTTTCCCATACATTTCCCATTATTTCTTTTCTCTATTCGTATCCTATTTTAATTCGAAAATCATAGAGAGTTCTTGCAGTGTAATTTCTGATCGTAATCGATCTTAAGCCGACTATCAGTAAAAAATGAAATAACGACTTCTTCTATTTTTTAAAAACATAAATCGTGAGTTTTCAGGCAAAAGTTTTGTTTCGAAACTTTTTATTTCAGAAAAAAACGGGTTTATTTGGAAACGGGTTAACAAGACGTCCATTCGATGACACTGAAAATGATGAGGTAAGTGTTTCAAACTTTCCAAAAATTATTTAAAAGTTTCTAAAATATCTGGAATTCTGAAATTTGCGATTCAATGATTTTCATGAAACAGTTCCGTAAGAGGATACATTTCCCAAAACGCTCTTCAATTTCTATGGCTGCTTTCTGAGCTGAAAATTCTAAAAACGGCCATTCTTCACACGCATAATTGTGCATTGTTCAACAGTGTAGTCTCTCGTGATTTTAATTTTGATCTGGTTTTGTTGCTCACTAGGGAATTTCTTGAGCATAGGTGTCCAACAATTGATTTTTACCATTCGTTTCGGACCCAAGAATACACAATTCCTCTCATGATTGACCCCACTGGAAACTTTAAAAACTAAAAATTTTAAGTAAATTGTATAGAGATTATATGTTGTTAAAATTTTTCATAAAACAAGACAAAAACAATTAAAAGTTTTCTGATATTTCATGAATTTTTTCATGAATTGGACTACTATGAACTAGTTAAATGAGAACGAAATTTTTTGGCACATCCTTCCCAAGCAAACTTATGAATAGTTTTGAATCACGCTTTCTCTTTTCAGTGCAGCGAAAGATACGAAAATCGAAAAACAATTTTGAAACACTCTCCACATAGATTTGGTTTGAAGTTGACGCCAAAAAAATATGGTACGTTGTTTGAAAACTATTTGCTAAAAAAGCGTTACGTTTCAGACGTCCAGAAGAATTTAGCGTGATTATGGTCGTCTGCATGATACATCCGAGTTGGAGTTAAAAAACAACAAATGGCCTGATCCGAAACGAGACCGATTATTGAATGCTGAAGATAAACGAAGAAAAGTGAAAGAGTTTTTTGATAAAGCGGTTGCCACTGAGACTTCTACTTACACATTCAGTACAATTTCAATGAGAACTCAATGTACCATATATGCTTTTATAAATAATTAAATTTGATAAATCTCTTCCAATCATCACTTTTTTTGTGGCTTACTCTTGATCCATTTGTCGCTTACACTGTTTCAATCCAACAGTATAGACACTCATTCAATAAACATGTTACATGGTACGGTTTTATCCAATCGTCCCTCATGATCGATCTGACCCGCATTATTTGGTTGATCGTTTTGCTCTTCCTCAAAAAAAAAGGCCGAGGTTTCCATACAATGATAGCTTGTTCAAACTTTGCACATATTCTGACTTGAAAAAAATCCTGACGAACTTCAATTTTTTGTTCTATATCGTCACACTGAAAGTATGAAACGGAAAAGGAAGAAACAAAAAAAGCTTTGACAAAGCAAAGTCACTGGAGTTGATGTGTTTGAAGCCCTAAAAAATGAGGACCCCCTACACCGATAGCCACCAAAAATTGGAGCAATTTCAATGAGAACTCAATGTACCATATATGCTTTTATAAATAATTAAATTTGATAAATCTCTTCCAATCATCACTTTTTTTGTGGCTTACTCTTGATCCATTTGTCGCTTACACTGTTTCAATCCAACAGTATAGACACTCATTCAATAAACATGTTACATGGTACGGTTTTATCCAATCGTCCCTCATGATCGATCTGAACCGCATTATTTGGTTGATCGTTTTGCTCTTCCTCAAAAAAAAAGGCCGAGGTTTCCATACAATGATAGCTTGTTCAAACTTTGCACATATTCTGACTTGAAAAAAATCCTGACGAACTTCAATTTTTTGTTCTATATCGTCACACTGAAAGTATGAAACGGAAAAGGAAGAAACAAAAAAAGCTTTGACAAAGCAAAGTCACTGGAGTTGATGTGTTTGAAGCCCTAAAAAATGAGGACCCCCTACACCGATAGCCACCAAAAATTGGTGCACATATGTAACAACATTAGGGCTTTATTTTTGCCACTCGAACTGATGGTTTGGGCGAGCGTTTCGTCAAATTTGAAGCTTGCGATTATGAAAACGAGGCGGGAAACATGCCTCGAAAATTGTGCCAACAGTTTCCTAAGGTAAACTTTACTAATGGGTGCAACAAACGTGTTTGGGCAAAATCGGCGTCATGGTGCATACTAAGTACCACAAACACTTAGTGCATTTTCCGAAAATTGACCAACAACGAACTTTTTTTTAAGTTTGGAGACAATGTGTTTGTGTTTGTGGTAGTGCATTTTCCAAAAATTGACCAGAGATTTATGCATGCAAAAACATATTCGCAAAGTTATACTAAATTAGTTTTTTCATTGTCTCCAAACTTAAAAAAGTTCGTTGTTGGTCAATTTTCGGAAAATGCACCAAGTGTTTGTGGTACTTAGTATGCACCATGACGCCGATTTTGCCCAAACACGTTTTTCGCGCCTATTAGTAAAGTTCGCCTTAGGAAACTGTTGGCGTAATTTTTGAGGCATGTTTTCCGCCTCGTTTTCATAATCGCAAGCTTCAAAGATCAAAACCCCGTCTTGGCATAACATCTGTCATCAGCAGTCTGAAAAGTTAAATATGCCTTATTGTGCTGATAGTAAGCTACAAACACCACTACCTGAGGAAGATTGAAAACTGCATGAATGTATTTACTCCGGTCATAAGAATTTTCGGTATCGTTGGCGAGCATTGAATGATTTTCTAGATTGATAGTAGACTTTACCGTGTAGAGTTTCTTTCTGTAAAAATATCTAGCAAGAAATATCTACCAAATGATAGTCTATCCATTAAAAATATACAGACTCCTTTGATTGTCATCAACAAACAAGTTGGAAAAAGAATTCAAAAAATAAATTATAAATAGAAGAATATTATCATCATCAACATAATTAGGTAAAGTAGTCGACAGCTAGTCATCAAGAAATTTGAAGTAACGTTTTATCATGGTCGACCCATCATCGTTATCGTTATTATTTCTTTGTACACTTGTACCAATCCTCATTGAAACGAAAAAAAGTGTTCTTTATAGCAACCAGTAATTATTACTATGTACATATGTATGATTGCATGATACATATCAACTTACCAGTTTCAATATCTCATTCAAGATGTTAGATGTTTTAAAATAATTGAAAAAAAATTTAATGGGCAACTTGGCATACACCGATGTATGAACTCGTACATGATACAAGAGATAGCACAAAGTAAACTGACCTGAGATGGATGAGAGACTGTATGGATGTCTCTACATTTGTCATCAGCATCCATATCTTTGCGAGAATTCAATTCTTTTGTGCTTCCATGCTGTGGAAATTATCGGGAAAGACTGTCATAAATTTTCGTTCATCATTATTTGAGGCAAGAGAATTTCCGCTTTTTGGAGTCATTTCTTCTCATTACTAGCTGAGGGAATGCTAACAAGTTGGACCAAGTCAACCTTGACCTTTTCTTTGGCATAAGTGCTCAAGATTAAGAGTTCCTAAGCCATTTTTCTTATGCTTCGATGCAAAATACATTTTATTCTGATGTCTTCGATTGTCCATGGAGTGGTTGAACGGCTTTTCTGTAACGATCATTAGTATCACAAAGTTTTTTGAAACGTTTACTAACCTAGGAAGCAGTCCTTCGAGCCATATGAAGTTGTCGAGCGATTGAACAACCTGAAAATAAAAAACTTTAAAACAGAATAAAATAAATCAAACAAATAAAAAATGAAAGTAAACGCTCGAAAAAGCGCCAGGTGCCTTATGGCAAGGCATCAAACCTTGGTCCGCGAACTTATCGCGGAAACTGTATACTAGAGAAGAGAACACATGTTTGCATTCACTGCTTTATTGCTGAACTCTTTCAAAACATCAAACACCACGTGATCAAGTCACGATACAGAGGGATTACAAACAAATCATATGAAACGAGGGGGATAGTAAACCAGAGGCGGGACAAACAATAGAGAAGAATAATATGAATAGGCTCAAGGATATGAAACAACTTCGATTGTAGCCTTCAATTGCGGACTGCCTCGGAGCATCAACATCTTCAATGTGCATTGAATGAACTTGTGGTCGCTGTCCATGTGAACATTGAAGACTCCTTCTTGTGCACCAAAAATCCAAGTCAAGTCAACGAACATATGTGCAAGCGATGGGTACCATTGGAACCAAGTTGACACATACGATCCGACTTCAGTATTCTGTTCTTTCCACTTCTGAAAGTACTAAGTCAGTTTGTCTTGAGTATTGATTTAACTAACCTTCATGAACAAATTGAAGAGTCCTGGTGGAGAATGGTGATCGATGGTCATCTTGATATTCGGAATGTCGAGATATTCCATGTTCCACCAAGCAATATTGTCCATATAGATTGCTTGGGCGTTTCGCATCTGAAAAAAACTTAAGTTTAAGATTTCAAAAATTCAAATATTACCAATGGCCAGTTTCCAATTCCGTGGTTACCGCTTGTCAGAACCACAAGATCAACCTTCACAGAATCGTCAAGCGCTAATTGTCGAAGTTCATGCAGGACATGTTCATAAGCGAGCATGTCATCTTCAAGAGGGATTTCCTTCTTCCAGATGTGGCTCTTGTGCATAGAAAGTGACTGTTTGCTGAAAAAAGTATGGTTAATAAGTTGAAAGAACAAAGTTTGTAAGAACTTACTCGGAAATCAGCACGTGTCGTTCTTGAGACTGCATCGCCATCACATCATCAAGTTGGAAGCCCCATCCTCTTTTGCTATCGCCGACAACTAGTTTCGCGAAATACATGGGCGTTGACTCAACAAGATCTCTATCCGATTTTGAGCACAATTTGAGACAAGTTCTGAAAGATGACATAAGGAAGGTCTATAGTTTTTAGTCAATACCTCGTGAAGAAGTCCATGTTTGAGACTACCATGCTCTTGATGTTCAATGGAAGATCCTTCCAATTCGGCGACGTGGTGTCTTCTGGTGGTGGAACACGCACAACTTTGGCCAACACACTCCATGACGGGCGAGGGTATGGATACAGAGCATGTGTATCACGATGAATATCGATTGGTGTCAATTCGATCACTGTGTTGATGTTGTTGGTGCGTATAGTGATGATGACCTTGTTGTCCGATGATCGAGTTCTCTTCACATGGTTAAGATCCCTCAAAACAGCAGACTCATCAAACACTTCCGTTCCATCTTCATCTTCATTTGTTCTCAACACATTCAATCGGAATTCCGATCCAATCGGATAATCTTCAGTGATCCATTTCTGAAAACCAATGATAATTTTTAAATTCTTCATCATTCAAACCTTGATAAGGCGGTTGATGAATGCTGGCGAATAGCCACTTCCTTCTCGTCCATCGATCTTCTCGGCTGGGCAGCTCAATAAGGAAGACTCCGAAAACTGGACATGCTCATTGAACCAAAGCTTGTCAGCCTTGCGAACCTAGAAAATGAATATTATTCTAGCTTTCGAAAATTCACGTACCATCTCGTGATGCTGGATAGTCTGGTTTTGCTCAATTCCAGTGACGCAGTCCTTTCCAACGAACATAATCGACTTGGCTCTGCGAGAAAGTTGATCAAGCCACAACTTGTAATCAACTGGGTCACAAGAATCCAAGTAAAGATTTGTAACTTTCAAGGATCGAACAGCACCAAATTGTTCAGCAATACATGGCTGAAAATATCAACATTATTGAATATATGACACTCTTTTCTGCATACCCAGCTTGTACGCATTGTTTCGATATGCACGTTTTCACCAAAGATAACTTTGTGAAAAACATCAACTAATTCAGGCGAAGGATCGACACCAAGCACGAAATCATGAAGATATCGATGATTGAGACCACCTCTCGTTTCTTTCCTTTCCCAATCATCGAATGATAGGGAATGCGTATAAATACGGCTTACATCATCTGAATGATTTTAAACTAGAACCAACAGAATATCAATCAATTCTCACCATGCGTGGTCGACGCAACAACGGACTTCAGATGAAGTGGAGTAATGTCAGTTTCAAACTTGATGCGTTTTGAGCATTGTTTGAAGCGAGTTCTGAAAGATAGTCTCATCAAAAACTCATAACTAACCAGAAATTTTTCTATGAATTACCTTGTAACAATATCCATTCTATCAACAATCATCTGAAATACTTCACGTGGAACTTGAGCGAATGGATTTGTTTCGGATTTGGATTCTGGAGACAGATCCATTCTCGATTTCTTGGATGATGGTGCACCAAACGACATATTTATTACCTGCAACAACAGAAATGTGTTAGAGCAGGAAGATAAATGACGAATAATCAACGGTAAACAACAAAGTAATAACGATATCTAGGAGAGCTGGACTAACCGCGGTCGGTACCAGAATTGCCCTCTCCTTATGATTCGAAGAATCATTTGTATTCAACTCATTAAAATATCTCAATCAGAAGGATTAGTCTTCATCATTTTAATCACTATCTTCAATCACTAATCATAAGTTTGCTGCCTTCCTTGGACGTGGTAGCCGTTTTTACAAGGCTTTCTCTCCGGAGTCGAACCCTTATTCTCCGTTACCCTTAACAACCATGGTAGTCCAATGAACTACCATTTAGTTGAAAGGGCAGACACTCTTATCGGATAGAGTCAGTCAAAACTAACAATAAACTGCTTCATTCAGAGTCAACAAAGGTCTGTTCTAATGATTGCACCCCTACTTACGTCGGGGCTTAGTTGCATGCATTAGCTCCAAAATGTTTGCAGTTATCCATGTAGGAAAACTCCGAGTAAGATGATATCTGCTCTAATGAGTCGTACGCAATTTCTTTTATGAGTCATAGGTTTAATCTTTCACTAGGTCTGTCTCGTTTCGAATGAAGCGAAACACACCATAAACAAAGCAAGAACAGATGCTAAAAGTTGCGGCGGTCTTCCGAAGAAAACTCATTAAGACTATCACAAACGATAACGAGTTATCGAAAGTGCATCAATAGCCACCGACACTCAAAGCAAATCGAAACTTGGAGAGCTGGAATTACCGAGGCTGGCACCAGAATTGCCCTCTCCTTGTTACTCGAAGAATCATTTGTATTCAACTAATTCAAATAACTCATCCAAAACGATTAGTCATTATATATTTAGTCACTATCTCATTCAACAGTGGATAAGTTTCGCACATGCTGCCTTCCTTGGACGTGGTAGTCGTTAAGACTCGCTCTCTCTTTTACTTGAGCATATCGAGCTGACAGAATCAATCAGATCTATCGTTTAGACAAATGTCTTGCGAAAGAAATACTAAGCTAAATGTATCAATAGATACACCGCATAAGCCTTACTCTTGTAAACAAACCCATTTACACCTTCAATACCGAACAACATTCGATCTTAGAAGTACAGATGCAACGATCCGATGTTCAACGTCGGCGCAGCGTAAAGGGCGCACCTAGTCTAGCATCGTCTCCTTTGCACGTAATCACTGCAAGCAGCAACTACACAAGGAAGTAGTTGAAGGTACTTGGTTTAGCTACCCACGCCGCAACACACATGCACGCCACGGCGCCAACGTAGAGAGACACTCGCGCTACACGCGCCGTCTCGAAGCAACACGCTGTTTACGAGAGGGACACACAGGCGATGGCACTCTACGGAGGCAACGTACAGACGATGCTACGCTACGGGCTTGCAAGCGCAAAATTCACACCTCTTTTCACGGGGGCACCTCGCTAACCAACCTTCTCCCAACGAAGCGACAGTGTAGTAGTAGGAACCAGAGTATCATTGCCGGGTATTATGGGGGTACCTCTTTTTTCGGAAAAAATTTTTTTTTCGAAAAATTTTTTTTTTATAAAAGCTTCCAAAACTTCTGGAAACCCAATTTTTGGCTTAAAAAATCTGAAAATGCTGAAAATTTGTCTGAAATTTTCGAAAAAAAATTTTTTTCTGAAAAAATTTTTTTTTCATAAAAGCTTCTAAAACTTCTGGAAAACCAATTTTCGGCTCAAAAAATCTGAAAATGTTGAAATTTGTCTGAAATTTTTGAAAAAAAATTTTTTCTGAAAAATTTTTTTTTTCATAAAAGCTTCTAAAACTTCTGGAAAACCAATTTTCTGCTCAAAAAATCTGAAAATGCTGAAATTTGTCTGAAATTTTCGAAAAAATAATTTTTTCTGAAAATTTTTTTTTTCATAAAAGCTTCTAAAACTTCTGAAAAACCAATTTTTGGCTTAAAAAATCGGAAAATGCTGAAAATTTGTCGGAAATTCTCGGAAAAAAAATTTTTTTCGAAAATTTTTTTTTTTCATAAAAGCTTCCAAAACTTCTGGAAAACCAATTTTTGGCTCAAAAATCTGAAAATGTTGAAATTTGTCTGAAATTTCCGAAAAATTTTTTTTTCATAAAAGCTTTCAAAACTTCTGGAAAACCAATTTTCGGCTTAAAAAATCTGAAAATGCTGAAAATTTGTCTGAAATTTTCGAAAAAAAAATTTTTTTCTGAAAAAATGTTTTTTCCATAAAAGCTTCCAAAACTTCTGGGAAACCAATTTTTGGCTTAAAAAATCTGAAAATGCTGAAAATTTGTATGAAATTTGTACCTTTCTTTTTCATGTTTGGGTAGGAAGTGAAATGGATTGGATTGGATTGGGAGTAGTCAGAATAAGGTGTTAGATGATGCATAAGGATCGGAGAAGATCAGTAAACGTCGGAATGAGGTGTAAGATGATGCAAAAGGATCGGAAATGATCGGAAGGCGTCGGCATGAAGCGGTAGCTGATGTTGAAACATCGGAGAAGATTGGAAGGCGTTGGTATGAATTGGTACCTGATGTCGAATGATCGGAGAAGATTGAGGAAAGCCAGAATGAGTCGACAGACGGTGCAAACACAATGTGACAAGTCGGAACGAAAGGAAATCAATGAAATGAAATCGTGAAATAGGTTGCTAGAAAAATGAGGTTTCAAAGTATGCCTAAAGTAAGCTTGAGATTGGAACAACGATACTTCAAACAAGCGGAAAGAAGTATATGCTCAAAATACCAAAAGTGTGACCAACCAGAAAACGGAAATAGTGATTGACTAAACGTATTCTGAAAGTACTTGATATGATTGTTACCAATACCTTTTTTTCTCAAATTTAGAACACTACAGTTCTATCTTTTTTGCAAATCTTCATAAGTAACTCATTGACATCCATATTCCATTCTCGTTCATAATGCTTTTGAATTGCATGTATATGTCAAGATCTACATATATACGATTGCTATGCTGATTTGGCTACCATTTATCAGATAGCAAACAATCTCTGAAGAAATGTGACAGTGACTCGAGAATCATCTGCGTGTCTTTTCACATTTAGGGACGACTATCTAGCGCAATTACGTATCACCTGCCATGTATTTGATAACGACGCAACCCTAGAGGCAAGATGTGATTCTGTTTCGTGGTCTCGTAGCGATCACGTTGCGGTTGCGTCACGGTCGCGTCGCGGTTGCAACACCTGCTGAAATGATCGGGTATAAAAGGCGAGGGAGAGCTCATTCTACATCATTCGTTCGTTGAGAACCATGTCGTGCACTGGTCTTCTCCTTCTTTTGTCATTGGTATCGTTCGGATCTTGTGCATCGTAAGTTTACCTATTCTTGGTGTCATGACAACATTGTTTATTTTCAGCACTACATTTGTTGACTCGATGAATCTCGCTGAAGACTACATATTTCTTGTGATGATGTAAGTTTTATTTCGAACAATCTTTTTTTTATACAATATATTTCAGGATGGCGTTAGGAGCTACACTAGGATATTTATGCTCGAAACATCTGGAGTATATTTCGATGAGGATTGAGGAGATGAAGGAAGCAAAACAGATAAAACACGAGTTGGCGAAAATGACAGAAGTTCTGGCAGAACAAAACCATAGCCAAGAGGATGAAATGGAAGAGGCAATTGAAATGGAGAAAGAAGACCAATTGGAAGAGGCAAATCAAATTGAGGAAGAGGATCAAATGGAATCGGGAGACACACCAAAGAATGGAGACCGTCAACTTTTGCATTTTGTATCGGGAGTTGACAATATTCTCATCGCAATGGCTAAATTCGCACAAAACTGGGCCCCATACATCAACACGTTGGATAATATTCATGGAACCGAGCGGGAGATTGAGTACTTTCACAACTATTTGGTCAAGTTGTCAAATAGAGACTTGGGATATTTCGACACGATTCTGAAAGAGGAGGATTTCTCCAGCGCGGATTGGCAATGGTCGATGGAGTTCAACGAGGATTTCAATTATGAAGGTCTTGGGTTTGTGGACAGTGTGGAGAAGATCATTGAGTACGTACTGGAATACTCTAATAATTGGATGGACTTTGTCCGCAGTGCAACTGACAAGAAAGTTGTTGAGTTGGATAGCATGATAATGCAATTCGTCAATGATGGATACGCTTTCCTCAAGATCGTGAAGGAGCATGACGAAATCGCCGCTGACTTTGATTTTGTTCCAACTCAACTCTAATTATTCACCATTCTGATTTTTTATTGGATTTGAAAACAACCTCACAATCCCCTCTCACATTCCCACTTTCCCTTAAGTCTTATCTTGTCTTATTACCATTCTTCTTAGTTTAAAATCATCTCATTTCTTCCCCACATCCTTCTTCTCCTTGCTTTTTTTGTGCTTTCCAATAATTGATTTCACAAAGTTTTTTCTTGAAAACGAAGCAACATTCCCATTTTACTTTTTTTCTAGGCAAAATTATCTAATTTTTCACCCCTCTCCTTTTTGCGCTTTTCAACTATTCTGTCTCCCCGAAGTTTCTTTTCAAAATGAATGAATTAATGTTTGTTTTTTCAAAATATGTTTCATACTTGTCATATTTTAAACACAGTCGAACTTGGAAAAGCCAACAATCAAGTTGGTTGAAATGCCTTTTTTTTCAAATCGTTGTCACCTTACAATTAGTACAGACAACATATCCCCCAATATTAATTGCGACGTAGTGGCATAAACTACGCAGATGTTTCTCCATCAATGTCGCATTTTCTCAAAGATAATCTACTATCTACCAAAGGATCAGCTAATTAGCACATCTATCCTACATAGATTTTGACAAATACATGTAACCCGAAGGCATTATTTGTGATAGAATCTATCGAAGACACCTGCGATTCACCCCATCTGCTGATGATCTACATCGCAATACCGCTAATTGAAGAATAATTAGAAACCTCTTCACCGGATTCGAAAGGCTGTTTGAGAAAACATCGTGCACTATCTGCGTTGAATGCTTTTATGAAACGATTCACCTGTAACACTGAATATATGGGATAACTACAATTTCAAACTTTTTGAAATTTCAAAAAGAAAGAAGTCATTTTATTGTCATTTTTAACTTTTCCAGAACAGCAAAATTTGAAACAAAAATTAAGAAAATGTCCTTGAGATTCGAAGAAGGAATGCATGTTTAGGGTAAGGCAACAGGTCATCCGGATATCTCGAGTGACTCTCAAACAACATCCGTTCAGGACAGAGTCTGTTTGCATTTAATGTAACTCGTTCTTCTCTTAACAATTCCTTCTGATACCATTCCTCGTTGAAACGGTAGCAACTGGTCCTCTTATTAATCTGTAATCACTACTCTGTGTTAATATAATAACTATCAGTCTACCTCTATCAATATGCCAGTGTAACAGTAACCGGCTAACAATGATTTGATATAATATAATGGGGAACAAGGCATAAATTCATGTATTCGAGCATAATATTCCCCCATCGTTTTTATATCATGAAAACGGAACTCTTTCTTGTTATCATCGGTCCAATTTATCCAATCTGTTCGTGTTCCTTCCAATAAAAATCGAATCATCCATTCGTGTAATGGTTTTGCTTCTGAATGTCAATAATCAAACAAAATGTAATTCGAAGGCGCCATTGGTTCTAGAAAAAACTAAGTTACCTAGATCCGTGATTATGAGTCGTTTTTCCTGTGCTTTTGTTAACAATGTCCGAGAATAAGTTTCCAGTTCGACCTTTAAAAGTTTGTACATGATTCATTATTCTCACTAATATCACTCACAGAATTTGCAAGAGTAGAAGAGTTGAGGTTCTTCATGAAATCAAACCACATGTAATAATCGTAATCATTGTTACCATGGGATACTCCTCGCATTGTTGGTCGAGCTTGAGCTGCCCAAGCTTTACTCAATATTTTAGCATCGTATTCAAATGTTTCGTTCTTGACTGTCCATTTTGCAGCTTGCTCATCAGTTCTATTGTTCAAATATTCCAATAGAAACACACGAGGAGTTCTGTAGACGGATTGCAAGGTAGTGATGATGCGTGGCATGAATGAAGAAATAAGAAGAATGAACCGTCAGCGGAACACACAGCAAGTGATAGGTAATTAAATTGAATCATCTACCGAGACTAATTATGTCGCCGTGTACATATATGACACACCTGCCAATGTCGCAATTTCTCAGAGATCATCTAACTAATGATCATCTAATTATAACGGCTATCTTGAGTTGATCTTGACATACATATGCATATGTTCCGAAAGCATAATTTGAGCGGTGATGAAATCTTGCGAACACCTGGGACTCATGGCATCTGTTTATGGTTATTTAATTTTCAAGGTTATTTTCTGAAAAATTTTAATTTAATTTTTCGAGTTTGGGATACGGTGCCCTATACTTTTATAACTTTCAAAACGAAATCATAAATCAACAGAAAAATTGAAGATATGATTTGTAAAATGAGTCATGAACCAAAAAATATTATCATCATCAACATAATGATATTTTTCAAGTAAAGTAGTCGACATAATGTCATCAGTAAAATTTGAAGTAACTCTTTATTGTAATCCATCATCGGCATCCTATATATCGCCATAGTCATACAGTTTTGGATTTTTCTCTAAATACTTCCCTAGTCTGAACAATCGAGACTTTATCGTTGCTCCTCAATTTTCTAGAAGTCGTAATCGAAAAAAATTACAGGTGATAAATAACTCCTGTAGATAATCGACAAAAACCCAATTGTGAAGCGGTGAACAAAAAAACGCTTTTGGTTTTCCAATTGATGTCGCGTTTTTTCAAAGGGCTTTCACTACCTGGCCAATAATCATCTAATCAACGCATCAATCATCACTACATCTTGCAAATGGAACGTCATTGTAGAATGTGCCAGAACATCAATCGTATCTAGAGAGAATCTTGCGCAGGTGTCTGGTGCAACACCATAGGATTTCTCGTTCTAACCATCATTAATCTTACGATAATATGCCAATCTCATACTCCTGGCGGTTGCTGGTATAAACAGTCTACCACTTCAAGAAAACTGCACTGAAACGGAAAGAACATTTCATGAATGCGTCAGGGTGAATGACTGAACAGAATAAGTTTTAAACATAATCTATCTCAGAAACTCTATCCGGAAATGATAAATTCGATGAATTTGGAAGGTTTTGAAAGCCAAAAAGCTGGTTTTATTCAATTTGAAGTTGTGGAAAACAAAGAAAATTAGGCTGAAAGCTTACATTTTGTGTTGCATATATGATTGATTATTCTTCTTTCAGCTTTACTGTAAATCATTTCATTTTCATACGAGACACATTAAATTTACTTGCTGCCTATAGATGATGCTTTTATGTTTGTTTATTGATTTGAAACACTGCTGAAATGAATGATTATGATCAAAACCCATGAGATTGACGGAAGAGAAACTATCTGACCCGGAAGGTCCGGGCACTTAGGTTTCCAAATAACAACGGCACCTAGTCTATTCGAAAGAGGACGTTTTTTTGGTCTAAACGGAGTTTTGAAAAGCTGCTTTGGAGCATTTTATGATAGAGTTTCAGGCATTTGAAAATATCTGAAATTTTTGCTGAAAAACAGTTTTCCAGCCACTCGAATATATCCAAACGTTGAAAATACATCTCACCATGTAGTCGTGGTAGAGTGGTGAAGCTCTATTCGTTTGGGTATATTCAGGTGGCTGAAAAACTGTTTTTCAGCAAAAATTTCAGATATTTTCAAATGCCTGAAACTCTATCATAGAATGCTCCATAGCAGATTTTCAAAACTTCGTTTAGACCAAAAAAACGTCCTCTTTCGAATGGGCTAGGTGCCGTTGTTATTTGGAAACCTAATTGCCCGGACGTCCCGTGTGAGAGACATGGCGCATAATGACACGGATAGTCTGCCAAGTGTTCTCATGATTTGAATTTTGCAGCGGGAGTGTTGGTATGCTGCCACCTTCCCGCTCTTCCTCGCAGCCGGCCACACAACACTAGAGCGTTCGCCTCACTTGCCTTCTAACCTATACGCATTCCATTTTTGCTAAACCACCGGGCGTTGCGGCGGGCGCCTGTAAGTCAGCCTTGACGGTAGTTTACACCGGGGACTGTTGTGGGTTCCTGTAAGTCAGCTGTTGACGGTGGGATGTGAATGAAGTATGGGTCGGTTGGTGGGACTTCATTCACATTTTGCTTATTTTGATGTGATGTGCCATTTTTTTAACGGGAAGGATCTATCTGTATCTCGTCCACAACAAACCGAAGTTGTCTGGAACTATAAGTGCGAAGATGCATATACATCTATCCTTGAAAAATCAAAACATACAACCGATCTAATCAATGATGGTTCTTGAACTTTGCTTCAACATCGTGAGTATTTGTCGAGCATTCCAATAATTTCCAATTGTGACATCATGAGTTTTTTTTATGACCCCAGCATAAAACACCTCACACACCAGGCAAAGAAAAAGGGCGCAGCACGGGGCGATATGGGTTGGGGGGTCGGCGAGTACGAGAGTAGGCACCATACTGAAGAAAAAGAGAGAAGGCAGAAGAAAGAGGACCGAGCCGCGTGGCAGTCTGTGATGCGGCTTTTCGTCTCATTTTCCCTCATTTTATTTATTCCCCTTCTCCGCCGCTTTTCCCATACATTTCCCATTGTTTCCTTTCTCTATTCGTTTCCTATTTTAATTTAAAAATCATACAGAGTTCTTGCAGTGTAATAGCTGATCTTCACCGATCTTAGACCGCCGATCAGTAATGATAAAACAACAACTTCTTCTATTTATTGTACATAAAACGTGAGTTTTCAGACAAAAGTTTTGTTTCTGAACTTTTTATTTCAGAAAAAACGGGTTTATTTGGAAACGGGTTAACAAGACGTCCATTCGATGTAACTGAAAATGATGAGGTAAGTGTTTCAAACTTTTCAAAATTATTTTAAAAGTTTCTGAAAAGTCTGGAAAGCTTCATAATTCTCTGTATGTTTCCAGAAACTCCACAGAACGACCATCACCATTTCTTCGTTGTGTTATGGCAATAAGGCGAGATTTCTGGCACATAGTTGTGTGCCAAATATGCACATGATTCGCGTTTTCAGTGGTGGAATATCTCCAGCACAAACACATTGCTTGCTGGTTGCATCTAGGGATATTCTTCCAGGCGAAGAGGTTAGTTGAATTGGTCTGGCGGTTCATTCGTATATGAATTGATTCCAGCTGACGTTTGATTACGGAGCTGAATATATAGTTGATTTACTCGGTGGTGAATGCAAATGCAGGACAGTTGCATGTGTGGTGAACAAGTGCAACAAGGATTTGATTTTTATTGATCAGGTAGCGAATTTTCAATCAAAATAGATACGTTTTGAATTATTTCAGCTTACTAAGCACTACAATGACGTACAAAATGCCAACAACAAGAAGCTCAAATTATTTTTCAAGGAAATCGAAGAGAAGCGTGCCGCTGAAACAACTCTCGATGCAGTCAATTTACGATAGAACTTAAAAAATAAAAATTTTAAGCCCAAACTGTAAAACTGTTCAGAATACTACAACTATAAGTGATGGAGAAATTACAAGGAATAGGTACATCCTTTTTCCAATTTCTCAAAATCTGTTTCCATACATACCCAATGGAACAAATTTGATCTCCGACAATGGAGTCAGTGATTTGGGCAATTTCTACCAAATGATAGACTATCCATTAAAAATATACAGAAACTCCTTTGGTTGTCATCAACAAAAAAGTTGGAGATGGAATTCCAAAATTAAATCATAAATAAAGAAATATTATCACCATCATCAACATAATCAGAAATAGTTGTCGACAGCGTGCCATCAAGAAATTTGAAGGAACTGTTGATTATGGTCGACACTTGTACCAATCCTCATTGAAACGATAAAAAGTGTTCTTCATATCAACCTCTAATTGTTACTGTGGACATATGTTTAAATATGCATGATGCATATCAACTTACTAGTTTCAATATCCTATTCAAACATTGGTTAGATGTTAATAATTGAAAAAATATAGTGGGCAACTTGGCATACAAAAATGACTCATTCATAATACAAAAAATAGCACAAAGTAAAATGATCTGAGCTGGATGAGAAAATGTATGGATGTCTCTACATTTGTCACCAGCATCCATATCTTTGGCGAGTACTCAATGATTTCGTGGATCGAATGCAGCTTCTATTATACATGCCTTGTAGAGTCTCTCATCGGTAAAAACTGTCTTAAACTTTCGTTTGTCAAAATTTGAGTCAAGAGATGTTTTGCATCATAGAGTCGTCCTACTAGTAGACGGAATGGTCGTTTTGCAATCAAGTTAGACCAAGTTGGCCAAGACTTTTTCTCTGAAAGGACGGCTTGAGCGAGATCAAGAGTTCCGGAGCTATATTTCTGATGATTCGATGCAAACTACGTTGTCCAGTTGTTTGAAACGTTTACTAACCTTGGCAGCAGTACTTTGAGCCATATGAAGTTGCCTCGCAATTGATCAACCTGAAAATAAAAGAATCAAAAACAGAATAAAATAAATCAAGCAAAAAAACATAAAAGTAAGCGCTCGAAAAAGCACCAGGTACCTTAAGGCAAGGCATCAAACCTTTGTCCGCGAACTTATCGCGGCAGTTGTATACTAGAGAAGAGAACACATGTTTGCATTCACTGCTTTATTGATTTGATGTATCATAGACATAATTATCATTTGATCAAGAGAAAAGACGGGTGTTACAAACAAAGAAATATGAAACGAGGGGATAGTGAAACACAAGGCGGGGCAACAAATGGAACGATGGACTTATGGAACTAGGATAACTTCGATTGTAGCCTTGAACTCCGGTCTTCCTCTTCTCATGACCACTTCCAAGATGCATCGGATGACCTTGTCGTTGCGGAACATGTCGACATCGAAGACTCCTTGAAGGTTGTTGACTGGGAGAAGTGACAGGCCAGTGAACAAATTGGATATAGCTGGATAGCCCATGAGCCATGTTTGAACGAACGAACCAACTTCAGCATTCGCTTGGATCCATTCCTGAAAGTAAATAGTTAGTTTTTTCGGATATAGATTCAACTAACCAGCATGAATACATTCAGTAGATACGGCGGAGAGAAATGCTTGTTTGATATCTTGATATTCGGAATATCAAGGAATTCTGTTTCCCTACAATCAATATTAATGATAGCTTCACTGATGGCGTTTTGAAATTTGAAGCTTGCGATTATGAAAACGAGGCGGGAAAGATGCCTCGAAAATTGTGCCAACATTTTCCTAAGGTAAACTTTACTAATGGGTGCAAAAAACGTGTTAGGGCGAAATCGGCGTCATGATGCATACTAAGTACCACAAACACTTGGCGCATTTTCCGAAAATTGACCAACAACGAACTTTTTTAAGTTTGGAGACAATGTGTTTGTGTTTGTGGTAGTGCATTTTCCAAAAATTGACCAGAAATTTATGCATGCAAAAACATATTCGCAAAGTTATACTAAATAAGTTTTTCCATTGTCTCCAAACTTTAAAAAAAAAGTTCGTTGTTGGTCAATTTTCGGAAAATGCACCAAGTGTTTGTGGTACTTAGTATGCACCATGACGCCGATTTTGCCCAAACACGTTTTTCGCACCCATTAAGAAAGTTCGCCTTAGTAAACTGTTGGCGCAATTTTTGAGGCATGTTTCCCTCCTCGTTTTTATAATCGCAAGCTTCAAAGATCGAAACCCCGTCTTGGCATAACATCTGTCATCAACAGTCTAAAAAGTTAACTATGCCTTATTGTGCTGATAGTAAGCTACAAACACCACTACCTGAGGAAGATTGAAAACTGCATGAATGTATTTACTCTGGTCATAAGAATTTTCGGTATCGTTGGCGAGCACTGAATGATTTTTTATATTGATAGTAGACTTTACCGTGTAGAGTTTCTTTCTGTAAAAATACCTGCCAAGAAATATCTACCAAATGATAGTCTATTCATTAAAAATATACAGAAACTCCTTTGATTGTCATCAACAAAAGTTAGAGAAAGAATTCCAAATATAAATCATAAATGAAGGAATATTATCATCATCATCAACATAATTAGGTAAAGTAGTCGGCAGCGAGTAATCAAGAAATTTGAAGTAACGTTTTATTATGGTCGACCCATCATCGTTATCGCTATTATTTCTTTGTACACTTGTACCAATCCTCATTGAAACAAAAAAAAGTGTTCTTTTTAGCAACCAGTAATTATTACTATGTACATATGTGTGAATATGCATGATACATATCGAACTGACCTGAGATGGATGAGGAACTGTATGGATGTCTCTACAATTGTCAGCAGCATCCATATCTTTGCGAGAATTCAATTCTTTTGTACTTCCATGCTGTGGAAATCATCGGGAAAGACTGTCATAAATTTTCGTTCATCATTATTTGAGGCAAGAGAATTTCCGCTTTTTGGAGTCATTTCTTCTCATTACTAGCTGAGGGAATGCTAACAAGTTGGACCAAGTCAACCTTGACCTTTTCTTTGGCATAAGTGCTCAAGATTAAGAGTTCCTAAGCCATTTTTCTCATGCTTCGATGCAAAATACATTTCATTCTGATGTCTTCGATTGTCCATAGAGTGGTTGAACGGCTTTTCTGTAAAGATTATTAGTATCACAAAGTTTTTTGAAACGTTGAAACGTAACCTAGGAAGCAGTCCTTCGAGCCATATGAAGTTCTCTAACGATTGAACAACCTGTAAATAAAAATTTTAAAACAGAATATAATAAATCAAACAAATAAAAAATGAAAGTAAGCGCTCGAAAAAGCGCCAGGTACCTTATGGCAAGGCGTCAAACCATTGTCCGCGAACTTTTCGCGGAAGCTGTATACTAGAGAAGAAAACACATGGTTGCATTCACTGCTTTATTGCTGAACTCTTTCAAAACATCAAACATCACGTGATCAAGTCACGATACAGGGGGATTACAAACAAATCATATGAAACGAGGGGGATAGTAAACCAGAGGCGGGACAAACAATAGAGAAGAATAATATGAATAGGCTCAAGGATATGAAACAACTTCGATTGTAGCATTCAATTGCGGACTGCCTCGGAGCATCAACATCTTCAATGTGCATTGAATGAACTTGTTGTCGCTGTCCATGTGAACATTGAAGACTCCTTCTTGTGCACCAAAAATCCAAGTCAAGTCAACGAACATATGTGCAAGCGATGGGTACCATTGGAACCAAGTTGACACGTACGATCCGACTTCAGCATTCTGTTCTTTCCATTTCTGAAAGTAATAAGTCAGTTTGTTTTGAGTATTGATTCAACTAACCTTCATGAACAAATTGAAGAGTCCTGGTGGAGAATGGTGATCGATGGTGAGCTTGATATTCGGGATTTCGAGAAACTCCATATTGAACCAAGCAACATTGTCAATGTATATCGCTTGGGCATTACGCATCTGAAAAGACTCTTGTTTAAGATTTTATAAATTCAAATATTACCAATGGCCAATTTCCAATTCCGAGGTTACCGCTCGTCAAGACCACAAGATCAACCTTCACCGAATCGTCAAGAGCCAGACGTCGAAGTTCATGCAGGACATGTTCATAAGCGAGTATGTCATCCTCGAGAGGGATCTCTTTCTTCCAAATATGGCTCTTGTGCATAGAAAGAGACTGTTTGCTGAAAAAAATATGATTAATAAGTTGAAAGAACAAAGTTAGTAAAGACTTACTCTGAAACCAACACGTGTCGTTCTTGAGACTGCATCGCCATCACATCATCAAGTTGGAAGCACCATCCTCTTTTGCAATCGCCGACTTTGATTGATTATTCTTCTTTCAGTTTTACTGTAAATCAATTCATTCTCACATTAAATTTACTTGCTGATTAGAAGATGCTTTTATGTTTGTTTATTAATTTGAAAAACTGCTGAAATGAATGATTATGATCAGAACCCATGAGATTGACGGAAGAGAAACAACCTGAGAGAAATGGCGCATAATGACACGGATAGTCTGCTAAGTGTTCTCATGATTTGAATTTTGTAGCGGGAGTGTTGGTATGCTGCCACCTTCCCGCTCTTCCTCGCAACCGGCCACACAACACTAGAGCGTTTGCCTCACTTGCCCTGTCTAACCTATACGCATTTCTTTCTAACCTATACGCATTCAATTTTTGCAAAACCACCGGGCGTTGCGGCGGGCGCCTGTAAGTCAGCCTTGACGGTAGTTTACACCGGGGACTGTTGTGGGTTCCTGAAAGTCAGCTGTAGACGGTGGGATGTGAATGAAGTATGGGTCGGTTGGTGGGGCTTCATTCACATTTTGCTTATTTTGATGTGATGTGCCATTTTTTTAACGGAAAGGATCTATCTGTATTTCGTCCACAACAAACCGAAGTTGTCTGGAACTATAAGTGCAAAGGTGCATCTATCCTTGAAAAATCAAAACATACAACCGATCTAATCAATGATGGTTCTTGAACTTTGCTTCAACATCGTGAGTATTTGTCGAGCATTCCAATAATTTCCAATTGTGACATCATGAGTTTTTTTTATGACCCCAGCATAAAACACCTCACACACCAGGCAAAGAAAAAAGCAGGGGCGATATGGGTTGGGGGGTCGGCGAGTACGAGAGTAGGCATCATACTGAAGAAAAAGAGAGAAAGCACGTGTAAACAGAGAAAAAAGACCCTGCCGCGTCGCAGTCTGTGATGCGGCTTTTCGTCTCATTTTCCCTCATTTTATTTATTCCCCTTCTCCGCCGCTTTTCCCATACATTTCCGATTGTTTCCTTTCTCTATTCGTTTCCTATTTTAATTTAAAAATCATAGAGAGTTCTTGCAGTGTAATAGCTGATCTTCACCGATCTTAGACCGCCTATCAGTAATGATAAAACAACAACTTCTTCTATTTATTGTACATAAAACGTGAGTTTTCAGGCAATATTTTGTTTCTAAACTATGAATTTCAGAAAAAACGGGTTTATTTGGAAACGGGTTAACAAGACGTCCATTCGATGTAACTGAAAATGATGAGGTAAGTGTTTCAAACTTTTCAAAATTATTTTAAAAGTTTCTGAAAAGTCTGGAAAGCTTCATAATTCTCTTTATGTTTCCAGAAACTCCACAGAACGACCATCACAATTTCTCCGTTGTGTTATGGTAATAAGGCGAGATTTCTGGCACATACTTGTGTGCCAAATATGCACATGATTCGCTTTTTCAGTGGTGGAATATCTCCAGCACAAACACATTGCTTGCTGGTTGCATCTAGGGATATTCTTCCAGGCGAAGAGGTTAGTTGAATTGGTCTGGCGGTTCATTCGTATATGAATTGATTCCAGCTGCCATTTGATTACGGAGCTGAATATATTGTTGATGTACTCGGTGGTGAATGCAAATGCAGGACAGTTGCATGTGCTGAACAAGTGCAACAAGAATTTGATTTTTATTGATCAGGTAGCTAATTTTAAATCAAAATGAATACGTTTTAAATTATTTCAGCTTACTAAGCACTACAATGACGTACAAAATGCCAACAACAAGAAGCTCAAATTATTTTTCAAGGAAATTGAAGAGAAGCGTGCCGCTGAAACCGTTCTCGATGCAGTCACTGATGCTGTCAAAAGACCGTTGAATGCGGGGCATGCCGCTTGGAAAACATTCTGTTATAAATATCCTTCTGAAGACACAACAAAACAATCTGATGAGGTGCTAAATGTGCAGAGGAGAAAAAGAAAGATCAGATGAACATGCTCTTGAAAAGAAGAAATCAACAATTGACTGATTTTTTTAATTTGTGTCGTTCTAACACACTGCTTTGTCTTTTGATTAGTTATATTTCTATCGATTTGATTGCCATCATATCTTTTGAACTTAGCTAATAAATGTCTCTATTCTCAAATTGTTTGTTTCTACTGTATGCATCTTATAATGCACTTTTTCACCAATTTTCACTTTTTAAATGATTCATACAATTTGACTTCCATCAACACACTCTCGAAAATCGGTTGTTCTTGTTGTTGAAATACTATTGAAAAAGTGGAACTTGAAACAATGTGCACTTTAACCTTAGATATGACTGATCTACTACCAACACATATTTCTTGTGCCAATCGGTGAACAGTTGGTGGTGTTTGTGAAATACTGGACATGACAACTCGAAGAACCGTTTCAAAATTTAAATTGCCTGATTCATATAACTTTTGAAACAGTATATTCCTAAACATTCCTGTAAATTTGTCTTGAAAACTTTAATTCGTTTAGACTGTATGTGTGCAAACACCATCCCGAAATAATGAACTTCACATCATACTCATTATCTACCGTAATCGTTCACTATGTTGCACCACTTCCTCAACTGCGTCGGAATTCACAATGATAGAGGGTTTTGGAAACATTAAAAGTTACCAATCGAGACACTCATTCAATTTTCGTTTCAGTTTTGATGGAATAGTTTCAGGAAGATATGGCTGTGCTTATTGAACGTGAAAAACTGGACATTATGCTTTTGTTGTTTTTTTTTTGGAATTTTGGCCGCCCATTCGACAAGTTAGTCACCGAGATTCGACAACATATTTTATTGTTTTGCAATAATGTTATTTGCTCATCGGATTGTAATCGATCGGAGTCAAGAATATTGAGCCGTGTCAAATCAATGGAATCGAATCATCTTCATCTCGATCATAAAATCTGGCCTACCGAAACTACTGGCGTATTGGAAGCAGAAAGACAATCAAATTTTGTGATTCCAAGTTCAACTGTATCAGACGACTCGAACAATTTACGATAAAACTTAAAAAATGAAAATTTCCAACCAAAAACTGTAAAACTGTTTTATTTACTAGAACTCTAAGTGATAGAGAATGTCCAAGGAATACATCTTTTTTCCAACTTATAAAAATCTGAATCCATACATACACAATGAAACAAGTTTGTTCTCCGAGCTAGTGATGTGGTGCAATATTCACCAAATGATATATTACAACCTGTATTTAATACTATGTATAAATCTGTATGATGTATCAACTTAGCAGTTTCAATATGCCATTCAAACTGGGTATTAATAGCTTGATATAACATAATGGTCAAGTTAGCATACAGTAACGGACAATAAGATATCATATTTTGTGTTTTTCAGTGTATTTTGGCTATATCTGGTCGTTCTATGCTCGGTTTTGAGCACAACATGAACTGAGATGATAATGAAAATGTAAATTACTTGTATCCACCTACTTGATAATATAATTAATTTGATTTTCTAATCAGCCGATTCAAGCATGTATACATATTCATGAACTGTACATACTGCATTTTTGGGTTTTTTCACATATCTACCATTAAAATGGATTGGTTGAGCTGAGATTCAAATAAAATATGTAAACATATATTCCTAATATTATCCCAAAATTTATTTTCGATTCTCTGAAAAAAATTAATTTTTTGCATTTTTTACCAAAACGCGGAAAATGGGAAATTCATATACTTCATGTATATTTGCATTGGGTGGTTATATAATCGAAGTAATTATATTTATGAGTAGGTGGATACAAGTAGTTTACACTTTCATTATCATCTCAGTTCATACTGTACTCGAATTCGAGCAGAGAACGACCAAATATTGGCAAAATACACTGAAAAACACAAAATATGATATATTTTTGTAATCTGAACTGGATGAAAAACGGTATAAATTATTTGTCATCAGCACCTTTGGCGAGCACTCAATGATTTTGTAGATTTCATCCAGCCTTCATCCTGCGGAGTTCATCGACTGTCAGAAATTTTCGTTAGTCAAAATACCAAGAAAAGTTTTGCTTCATGGAGTCATTTCTTCTCATTACTATCAGAGAAAGTGGGCGGTTTTGCAAACAAGTTGGATCAAGTCTACCTTAACCTTTGCTCTGGCCAAAATTCTCAAGATTAAAAATTCATAAGCCATTTTTTTCATGCTTTAATACAAAATACCTCGCCTTCTGTAGTCCGTTGTCAGTGGAGTGGTGACTTTGATTGAACGGCTGTTCTGGGATGACCATTAGCACCACCAAGTTGTCTGAAACTTTAGCTAACCTTGGAAACAGTCCTTCGAGCCATATGAAGTTGTCGAGCGATTGATCAACCTGGAAAGAATCAAAAACAGAATAAAATAAGGCAAACAAATAAATAAAAAGAAAAGTAAACGCTTGAAAAATCGTCAGTGGCCTTATGACAAGGCATCAAACCTTCGTCCGCGAACTTATCGCGGAAACTGTATACTAGAGAAGTCAACACATGTTTATCAACACTGCTTTATTGCGGGAACCTCTCAAAACATAAATATCACTTGATCGAGTGAACAAACGGGAATACAAAGAAGAAATATGAAACGAGTGAATAGTGAAACAAAAGACGGGGCAACAAATAGAACGATAATATGAATATGGAATTATGGAATAGGGATAACTTCGATTGTAGCCTTGAACTCCGGGCTTCCTCTTCTCATGACCACTTCCAAGATGCATCGGATGATCTTGTCGTTGCGGAACATGTTGACATTGAAGACTCCATGAATGTTGTTGATTGGGAGAAGTTGCAGGCCAATGAACAGATTGGGCATAGCTGGATAACCCATGAGCCATGTCTGAACAAACGAGCCAACGTCAGCATTCGCTTGGACCCATTCCTGAAAGTATTCAAGATTCAAGATTTTCAAGATTTTCGAGGAAGATCTCGCGAGCGTTTAACATCTGCAAAAAGTTCAGTTTGAGAGAGATTTCAAAAGTTCAAATATTACCATTGGCGAATCACCAAGTCCATGGTTACTTCTCAACAACACAAGGTCCACAATGATTGATGGGTCACGAGCCAGTCGTAGAAGCGACTCGTGCACATAGTCACGAGCATCCATTTCGTTGGCGAGCGCAAGCTCCTTTTTCCAAATGTGGTCTTTGTTCATGTCAAGAGTTTCCTTACTGAAAAAAAATATGTTTAATAAGTTGAAACAACAAAGTTAGTAAAAACTTACTTGAAAACCAGCACATGACGTCCGACATATCCCAACGCCAACTCGTTTTCCAACTCGAATCCACGTCCTTTTCTGCTGTAACCGACGTCAAGCTTGGAGACGTAGATTGGCACTGATTCAACGAGCTCCTTATCGGCCTTTGAGCACATTTTGAGACAAGTTCTGAAAGCATTCATTAAGAAGACTTATGGTTTTTAGTTTTTATGTACCTTGTCATGATGTTCATATTGGACACAACCATGGTCTTTACATTCAGTGGCAAGTTGTTCCAATTTGGAGTTTTGGTATTGTTTGATGATGGAACGGACACAACTTTGGCAACAACAGTCCAACCTAGACGTGGATGCCGAACCACTGAATCAGTATCAAGATGAAAATCAATTGGAGATAGCTCAATCTTCGTGCGATTGTTGTTGGTGGAGATTTTGATGATGACTTTATTGTCTGATCGTCGAGTTCTCTTGGTGAACAAGAGATCCTTCATCACTCCAGACTCATCAAACGCCTCCAATATATCCTCATCATCACCCAATCTTGCCAAATTCAATCGGAACATCGATCCAACCGGATAGCCTTCATTAATCCATTTCTGACGATCAATAATAATTTTAAGATTCTCCATCTTTTTTTTACCTTGATAAGATGGTTGATACTGGCTGATGGGATACAGCCTCCTTCTCTTCCATCGATTCTCGGCTCTACAATTCAACAAGAATTGATCCGATACAACAATGTGTTCGTTGAACCAAAGTTGATTGACTTTCCGAACCTTGAAAATGGACATTGTTCTAGCTTTAAAAGATTCACTCACGAGTTCATGGTCCTGATGACTCGCGTCTTGATTGTATCCACGGATGCAATCTTTAACAAGGAACTTGATTGATTGGACACCTCGATACAAACGATCAAGCCAGAGTTTGTAGTCTGCTGGATTGCAAGAATCCAAGCAGAAGTTCTTGACTCTCAAGGAGTCACCAGCAGCAAGTGGAGCAGTGATACATGGCTGTAAAAATCAACATGATTGAATATATGACAGTCGTTTCTGCTTACCCAGGTGGTTTTCAAATTTTTGAAATGAACACTTTCCTTTGAAAATGATCTTGTGGAAGAGATTAACCATATCTCGTGATGAATTGACACTATAATCATAAATTCCATTCTCATAGCTTCCCACTCCGGTTACTTTTTTCTCCCAGCCGTCAATAGAAAGTGAATGTGTGTATTCGGAATCTGTATTATTTTCAATTTAAACAAAATCATATCCATCAATTCTTACCAACTGTATGCTGCCACCTTCCCGCTCTTCCTCGCATCCGGCCACACAACACTAGAGCGTTCGCCTCACTTATCCTGTCTAACCTATACGCATTCCATTTTTGCTAAACCACCGGGCGTTGCGGCGGGCGCCTGTAAGTCAGCCTTGACGGTAGTTTACACCGGGGACTGTTGTGGGTTCCTGTAAGTCAGCTGTTGACGGTGGGATGTGAATGAAGTATGGGTCGGTTGGTGGGACTTCATTCACATTTTGCTTATTTTGATGTGATGTGCCATTTTTTTAACGGAAAGGATCTATCTGTATTTCGTCCACAACAAACCGAAGTTGTCTGGAACTATAAGTGCAAAGATGCATATACATCTTTCCTTGAAAAATCAAAACATACAACCGATCTAATTAATGATGGTTCTTGAACTCTGCTTCAACATCATGAGTATTTGTTGACCATCCCAAACATTACTATTTGAGTCATCACGTGTTTCTGTATGACCCCTCACGAAAACAACACACACAACTTCCGGAGAAGGGGGCGCAGCACGGGGCGATATGGGTAGGGGTGTCGGCGAGTACGAGAATAGGCACCATACTGAAGAAAAAGAGAGAAAACACGTGTGGACAGAGAAAATGAGACCCAGCCGCGTTGCAGTCTGTGATGCGGCTTTTCGTCTCATTTTCCCTCATTTTATTTACTCCTTTTTTTATTCTTCTCCGCCGCTTTTCCTATTCATTTCCCATTGTTTTCTTTTTTCTATTCATTTCCTATTTCAATTTTAAAACCATAGAGAGTTCTTGCAGTGTAATAGCTGATCGTAATCAATCTTAAGCCTACTATCAGTAATAATGAAATAACGACTTCTTCCATTTTTCAAAAACATTAAACGTGAGGTTTCAGGCAAAAGTTTTGTTTCTAAACTTTTTATTTCAGAAAAAAACGGGTTAATTTGGAAACAGGTTAACAAGACGTCCATTCGATGTAACTGAAAATGATGAGGTAAGTGTTTCAAACTTTTCAAAAATTATTTTAAAAATTTCTGAAAAGTCTGGAAAGCTTCTGAAATTGGCGATCCAATGATTTTCATGAAATAGTTCCGTAAGAGGTACATTTCCCAAAACGCTCTTCAATTTCTATGGCTGCTTTCTGAGCTGAAAATTCTAAAAACGGCCATTCTTCACACGCATAATTGTGCATTGTTCAACAGTGTGATCTCTCGTGATTTCAATTTTGATCTGGTTTTGTTGCTCACTAGGGAACTTCTTGAGTATAGGTCCAAACTTTGAAAAACCACCTATCTGGGCATTCAAAATTTTTGGATTTTTTTTTTGTGATTTCCAGGAATGACAACGAGGAGGGCATCAACACGAATACATTCTCAAAGGATTAGTTCACGCTTGAATAGAAAACTACGAGAGAGAGAGAGCTCCTATACCAGTAGAAAGGCCGAAACCAACAAAAAGAACCGCCAAGAAACCGAAGAACTTTGCTTCAGAAGGTTAGTACAATCTGTAAGGCTCACTTATCTGATGATGACATTTTTTTCAGGTGAACAAATCCAACATCGCAGAGATAGTTCATCAATCAAATTTGTTTCGAATTGGAATGAGCGAAAAGTTTTGAAAACTGTGAGTTTAAAAAAAAGGAATATTGTGAAACCAAAGTACAGGGTGGCCGTTAATTACCCGCACAAACTACTTGCACGTTTGGCGCCATGGCGTTGGCGATTGGCGCTTTTTGGTGCACCCATAATTATGTTTCCAGTTCATTATGATGTTTACTATCATTTTGTGAAATTTCAAGTTCCTAAGTTTGGTTTCAGCCAAATGGTGAAAGCTAGTATTCATCGCGCCCCCATCATCCGTCGCACGCGTTGGCACGCACACATAGTAGGGGGGTTTTACGTTAAGAAATCTTCACCGTTGAAGCCGAGTTCAATCCCCAAAACCATGGAATGAATGCCAAGGATGTTCAACAATCTTCGGAGAAGACCGGAACATTGATCAAATTTCTCATTTGGCCAGTGTGATAATTTTCAGAGCAATTTGCTGAACTGGCGACTTTCCACTTGTTTTCATTGATCCGGGACTCGAAATTAATAAAGAACGTTATATTTTGGAGATTTTTGAGATGTCATTACTGCCATGGACTCAATCACACGTTGGTGAACAACATTGTGCACTCCAACAAGACGGTGCACCAGCTCACATTGCCGAAACCACTCAACAGTGGTTTGAGACGCGCTTGCAGGCTTTCATTTGTTAGGTAGAACGTCTGATCTAAATCATCTGGTCTAAGCTGTCTAGGGAATCTTAAAGAACAAGGTCATGGTAAGATTCCACAAAAGTGTGGAAGCCCTGAAGAGAACATTGCTCGCGGAGTGGGGCAATATGTCCGGCGATTACCCACGTGCCAACGTAGTTGCATGTTTTTGACTTCTTCGTGCTGTTATCGATAAGAAAGGAGATTGCATGGATCAGGATTAGCTGATAATTAGTTGCTATGATATAGATAAAATAATTGTTGAGTTTCCTTGGTTTATCATTTTTGGTTTTTGAAATATTCAGAAAATAGTTTGTGCGGGTAATTTACGGCCACCCTGTAACTTTCAAAGTTTATAATCAAAGAATACCAAAACGATTTGATTTTTACCATTCGTTTCGGACCCAACAATACACAATTCCTCTCATGATTGACCCCACTGGAAACTTTAAAAACTAAAAATTTCAAGTAAATTGTATAGAGATTATATATTGTTAAAATTTTTCATAAAACAAGACAAAAACAATTAGAAGTTTTCTAATATTTCATGAATTTTTTCATGAATTGGACTACTATGAACTAGTTAAATGAGAACGAAATTTTTTGACACATCCTTCCCAAGCAAACTTCTGAATAGTTTTGAATCATGCTTTCCCTTTTCAGTGCAGCGAAAGATCGGAAAACAACTTTGGAACACTCTCCACATAGATTTGGTTTGAAGTTGACGCCAAAAAAATATAGTACGTCGTTTGAAAACTATTTGCTAAAAAAGCGTTATGTTTCAGACGTCCAGAAGAATTCAGCTCGACGTGATTATGGTCAACTGCATGATACATCCGAGTTGGAGTTAAAAAACAACAAATGGTCTGATCCGAAACGAGATCGACTATTGAGTGCTGAAGATAAACGAAGAAAAGTGAAAGAGTTTTTTTGATAAAGCGTTTGCCACTGAGACTTCTACTTACACATTCAGTACATATTCGATGAGAACTCAATGTACCATGTATGCTTTTATAAATAATCAAAATTGATAAATCTTTTCGAATCATCACTTTTTTTTGTAGCTTACTCTTGATCCATTTGTCGCTTACACTGTTTCAATCCAACGGTATAGACACTCATTCAATAAACATGTTACATGGTACGGTTTTATCCAATGGTCCCTCATGATCGATCTGAACCGCATTATTTGCTTGATAGTTTTGCTCTTCCTCAAAAAAAGTCCGAGATTTCCATACAATGATAGCTTGTTCAAACTTCGCACATATTCTGACTTGAAAAAAATCCTGACAAACTTCAATTTTTCGTTCTATATCGTCACACTGAAAGTATGAAACGGAAAAGGAAGAAACAAAAAAAAGCTTAGACACAGCAAAGTCACTGGAGTTGATGTTTTTGAAGCCCTAAAAAATTAGGAACCTCTAAACCGAAAGCCACCGAAATTGGTGCACATATGTAACAACATTAGGGCTTCATTTTTGCCACTTGTACTGATGTTTTGGGCGAGAGTTTCGTCAAATTTGAAGCTTGCGATTATGAAAACGAGGCGGGAAACATGCCTCGAAAATTGTGCCAACAGTTTCCTAAGGTAAACTTTACTAATGGGTGCAAAAAACGTGTTTGGGCGAAATCGGCGTCATGGTGCATACTAAAAACCACAAACACTTGGTGAATTTTTGAAAATTGACCAGAAACTTATGCATGCAAAAACATATTCGCAAAGTTATACTAAATTAGTTTTTCCATTGTTTACAAACTTAAAAAAATAGTTCGTTGTTGGGCAATTTTCGGAAAATGCACCAATTGTTTGTGGTACTTAGTACACCATGACGCCGATTTCGCCCTAACACGTTTTTTGCACCTATTAGTAAAGTTCGCCTTAGGAAACTGCTGGCGCAATTCTTGAGGCATGTTTCCCGCCTTGTTTTCATAATCGCAAGCTTTAAAAATCAAAACGCCGTCTTGGCATAACATCTGTCATCAGCAGTCTGAAAAGTTAACTATGCCTTATTGTGCTGATAGTAAGCCACAAACACCATTACTTGAGAAAGAATGAGAACTGCCTGAGTATCGTTGGCAAGCACTGAATGAATTCTGTATTGATAGTAGACTTTACCGTGTAGAGTTTCTTACTGTATAATATTATTAACAAATGCTTATTTGTCCGAATCCGAGCCAAAAGATGTTTTGCTTCATGGAGTTGTTTTTCTCTACTTCTATGAGAGAGAATGGTAGCTCTGCAAACAAAGTATGGAGTAGAAACGAGTGGCAGAAGTTTCCTAATCTTGAGCTATCGCCGACAATCAGTTTCAAGAAGTATATGGGAGTTGACTTCTAGCGGATTTTCAATTCTAGCGGATTCTCAATTCTAGCGGATTCTCAACTGGTACCCAGAACTACTCTCCTGGTAAGACATACAAACTTTTGAAATTGACGATTCAATGGTTTTCATAAAAAAGTTTTGTAATATCATACATTTCCCAAAACAATTTCCAATTTCTTGGCCTGCTTTCTGAGCTGAAAATCAAGAATTATATAAAACACGTATTATTTGTGGTATTATAAACATTTCCGTCATGACTACATTTTGCGATGACAGTACTATAATAATGGATTCACAAAAATTTCGAATGATTCCTGATAATAGCTTCAAATTATTCTTAAAAAACCAATGAAAAAATATTTCAGGCGAAAACACTCAACCAATTCGACAAATTAGTTACCAAGCTCCTACTACATATTTTATTGCTTCGGAAGAATGTGATTCGCTCATCGGATTGCAATCGGGATATCCAAAAGTTCAAAACCTCGGCTTCTCAAAAAAATTACCATCGAGTGGGACAGAGAGAGCAATGGCACCAAAATAACACTTTGTTATGAAACTCACTTTCCGGATTTCTTCTGCAAGCCGTAATTTTCCAATTTTTCAAAAATTTCGAAAACTTGTATATTTTCAGGGTCGAAAATCAAGATTACGGTTTGAATGAGGCGACCGAAATCACTGAAAGAATATTGAGCCGTGTCAAATCAATGGAATCGACTCATCTTCATCTCGACCATAAAATCTGGCCTGCCGAGACTACAAGGATATTGAAAACAGAGAGACAATCTAATTTTGTGATTCCAAATTCCTTCGTCAAATCCGACGCTACCAGGCGACTTGAGCAATTTTCGATAAAACTTGAAAAATAAAACTTGCTAACCATAAACTGTAAAACTGGTTTATTTACTATAACTATAAGTGATGGAGAATGTACAAGGAATACATACTTTTTCCAATTTGTCAAAATCTGAATCCATACATACACAATAGAACAATATTATTCTTAGAGCCTGGAGTCACTGATTCGGGGCAATATCGACCAAATGATAGACTATCTATTGAAAATATACAGAAACTCGTTTGGTTGTCATCAACAAAATAGTTAGAAATTGAATTCAAAAAAAAAATCATAAATAAAAAAAATATTATCATCATCATCAACATAGTCTGGTAAAGTAGTCGATAGCGTATCATCAAGAATTTTGAAGTAACTCTTTATTATAGTCGACCCATCATCGTCGTCATCATTTTCTAATACCGAGAAAGTATTTTTCTTTTCTCTTCTCGGTTTAAGAAAGATAGAATAATTTTCGCTCGCCATCACCCACCATGGGCGTGTCATCGCCTTCTTCCAACGTGACTTGTTGTTCCTTTTGATGGTTCCGTCCCAATCTCCATTGAAACAATAACTAGTGTTTTTCATATCAACCTGTAATTATTACCAAGTACACATGTTGCCATTCAATGCCATTCAAACTGGATATTTATAGATTGATATAACATAATAGACAATTTGACATACATTTGTGCATGTACTCGTGTAATCTGAACTGGATGAAAATCTGTATGAATCATTTGTCATCATTTGGCATTTGCTTCACGGAGTCGTTTTTTTCATTACTATCAGAAGGAATGGCCGGTTTTGCAAACAAGTCTACCTAAACCTTTAATCTGGCAGAAATGCTCGAGGTTAAGAGCTCCTTATGCTAAGGCATTTTCCTCAGGCTTCGATGCTAAATACCTCTCATTTTGATGTCTTCGATTGTCCATGGAGTGGTTGAACGGTTTTTCTGGAATGAACATTAGCACGGCCAAGATGTATGAAACATTTACTAACCTAGGAAGAAGTCCTTCGAGCCATATGAAGTTGTCTAGCGATTGAACAACCTGAAAATAAAAAATTCTAAAACAAAACAAAATAAATGAAACAAACAAATAAAAAATAAAAGTAAGCGCTTGAAAAAAGCGCCAGGTTTATGGCAAGGCATCAAACCTTGGTCCGCGAACTTCGCGGAAACTGTATACTAGAGAAGAGAACACATGTTTGCATTCACTGCTTTATTTCTGAACTCTTTCAAAACATCAAACATCACATGATCAAGTCACGATACAGGGAGATTACAAACAAATCATATGAAACGAGAAGATAAGAAAACAAAAGGCGGGGCAACAATATAATATGAATAGACTTATGGAATTGGAATAACATCGATTGTAACCTTGAACTCCGGTCTTCCTCTTCTCATGACCACCTCCAAGATGCATTGGATGACCTTGTCGTTGCGGAACATGTTGACATTGAACACTCCATGAAGGTTGTTGTCTGGAAGAAGTTGCAAGCCAATGAACAGATTGGGCATAGCTGGATAACCCATGAGCCATGTCTGGACAAACGAGCCAACGTCAGCATTCGCTTGGATCCATTCCTGAAAGTAAATAGTTAGTTTTTTTGGATATTGATTCAACTTACAATCATGAATACATTGAGTAGATACGGTGGAGAGAAATCATTGATTGATAACTTGATATTCGGAATATCAAGGAATTCTGTCTCCCAACAATCAAGATGTTCTAGGAAGATCTCGCGAGCATTCAACATCTGCAAAAACTTCAGTTTGAGAAAGATTTCACAAGTTCAAATATTACCACTGGCGAATCACCGAGTCCATGATTGCTTCTCAACACTACGAGATCCACAATGATCGAAGGGTCACGAGCAAATCGTAGAAGCGACTCGTGCACATAGTCACGAGCATCCATTTCGTTGGCGAGCGCAAGCTCCTTTTTCCAAATGTGGTCTTTGTTCATGTCAAGAGTTTCCTTACTGAAAAAAGTATGTTTAATCAGTTGAAACAACAAAGTTAGTAAAAACTTACTTGAAAACCAGCACATGACGTCCGACATATCCCAACGCCAACTCGTTTTCCAACTCGAATCCACGTCCTTTTCTGCTGTAACCGACGTCAAGCTTGGAGACGTAGATTGGCACTGATTCAACGAGCTCCTTATCGGCCTTTGAGCACATTTTGAGACACGTTCTGAAAGCATTCATTACGAAGACTTATGGTTTTTGGTGAATACCTTGTGACAATGTCCATGTTGGAGATAACCAAGGTCTTGATATCCAGTGTCAAACTATTCCAATTTGGAGATTCGGTGTTCACGAGAGACGGTGTGGCGGGCACAACTTTGGCAACAACAGTCCATGCTAGACGTGGATGCCGAACCACTGAATCAGTATCAAGATGAACATCAATGGGAGATAGCTCAATCTTCGTGCGATTGTTGTTGGTGGAGATTTTGATGATCACTTTATTGTCTGATCGTCGAGTTCTCTTGGTGAACAAGAGATCTTTCATCACACCATCTTCATCAAACGCCTCCAATATATCCTCATCATCACCCGATCTTGCCAAATTCAATCGAAACATCGATCCGACTGGGTAGTCTTCATTAATCCATTTCTGAAGATCAATAATAATTTTTAGAAATGTTCCATCTTTCGTACCTTGATGAGATGATTGATACTGGCTGATGTGAAGCAGCCTCCTTCTCGTCCATCAATCTTCTCGGCCCAACAATTCAACAAGAATTGTTCCGATACAACAATGTGCTCGTTGAACCAAAGTTGATTGACTTTCCGAACCTTGAAAATGGACATTGCTCTAGCTTTAAAAGATTCACTTACAATTTCATGATTCTGGATATCTGCATTCAGATTGTATCCACGCTTGCAATCTTTGCCAAGAAACTTGATTGATTGGACACCTCGCGACAAGTGGTCAAGCCAGTTTTTGCATACGTCTGGATCGCATGAATCCAAGCAGAAATTCTTAACTCTCAAGGAGTGACCAGCAACAAGTGGAGCAATGACACATGGCTGAAAAAATCAACATGATTGAATATATGACACTCTTTTCTGTTTACCCAGTTGGTTTTCAGACTTTCGACATGAACACTTCCTCCGGAAATGATCTTGTGGAAGATCTTTACCATATCACGTGATGAATTCACTCCATAATCATAACTTCCCACTCCGGTTACTTTCTTCTCCCAGCCGTCAATAGAAATTGAATGTGTGTAAGCAGGAGAATCTGTATTACTTGGAATTGAAACCAACAGAATATCAATCAATTCTCACCATAGGTGGTCGACGCCACAACAGATTTCAGATGAAGTGGTGCATTGTCGACTTCCCGTTTGGTTCTTTTCGAACACTGCTTGAAGCGAGTTCTGAAAGATAGTTGCATCAAAAACTCATGATGAATAGGCAATGTTTCAAAAAACTACGTTGTGGCAATATCCATATGGTCAAAGACCATCTCCTTTACTTCGAGTGGGAGCGTATCCCAAATACTGATTTCTTGCTTGGAGTCTTGAACGACATCCAATCGTTGTTTTTTGGCTTGTGGAGCGACGAACGACATTACCTGCAACAACAAAATGTGTTAGAGCAGTAAGACGAATGACGATTAATCAACGACAAATAATAAAGTAATAACGAGATACACTTGGAGAGCTGGAATTACCGATTTTTCTTTCAGCTTTACTGTAAATCAATTCATTCTCATACGAGACACATTGAATTTACTTGCTGATTAGGTGATGCTTTTATGTTTGTTTATTGATTTGAAACACTGCTGAAATGAATGATTATGATCAGAACCCATGAGATTGACGGAAGACAAACAATCTGAGAGACATGGCGCATAATGACACGGATAGTCTGCCAAGTGTTCTCATGATTTGAATTTTGTAGCGGGAGTGTTGGTATGCTGCCACCTTCCCGCTCTTCCTCGCAACCGGCCACACAACACTAGAGCGTTCGCCCACTAACTCTTTCTAACCTATACGCATTCCTTTCTAACCTATACGCATTCCATTTTTGCTAAACCACCGGGCGTTGCGGCGGGCGCCTGTAAGTCAGCCTTGACGGTAGTTTACACCGGGGACTGTTGTGGGTTCCTGAAAGTCAGCTGTAGACGGTGGGATGTGAATGAAGTATGGGTCGGTTGGTGGGACTTAATTCACATTTTGCTTATTTTGATGTGATGTGCCATTTTTTTTAACGGAAATGATCTATCTGTATTTCGTCCACAACAAACCGAAGTTGTCTGGAACTATAAGTGCAAAGATGCATATACATCTATCCCTGAAAAATCAAAACATACAACCGATCTAATCAATGATGGTTCTTGAACTTTGCTTCAACATCGTGAGTATTTGTCGAGCATTCCAATAATTTCCAATTGTGACATCATGAGTTTTTTTTATGACCCCAGCATAAAACACCTCACACACCAGGCAAAGAAAAAGGGCGCAGCACGGGGCGATATGGGTTGGGGGGTCGGCGAGTACGAGAGTAGGCACCATACTGAAGAAAAAGAGAGAAGGCAGAAGAAAGAGGACCGAGCCGCGTGGCAGTCTGTGATGCGGCTTTTCGTCTCATTTTCCCTCATTTTGTTTATTCCTCTTCTCCGCCGCTTTTCCCATACATTTCCCATTGTTTCCTTTCTCTATTCGTTTCCTATTTTAATTTAAAAATCATACAGAGTTCTTGCAGTGTAATAGCTGATCTTCACCGATCTTAGACCGCCGATCAGTAATGATAAAACAACAACTTCTTCTATTTATTGTACATAAAACGTGAGTTTTCAGACAAAAGTTTTGTTTCTGAACTTTTTATTTCAGAAAAAACGGGTTTATTTGGAAACGGGTTAACAAGACGTCCATTCGATGTAACTGAAAATGATGAGGTAAGTGTTTCAAACTTTTCAAAATTATTTTAAAAGTTTCTGAAAAGTCTGGAAAGCTTCATAATTCTCTTTATGTTTCCAGAAACTCCACAGAACGACCATCACCATTTCTCCGTTGTGTTATGGCAATAAGGCGAGATTTCTGGCACATAGTTGTGTGCCAAATATGCACATGATTCGCGTTTTCAGTGGTGGAATATCTCCAGCACAAACACATTGCTTGCTGGTTGTATCTAGGGATATTCTTCCAGGCGAAGAGGTTAGTTGAATTGGTCTGGCGGTTCATTCGTATATGAATTGATTCCAGCTGACACTTGATTACGGAGCTGAATATATAGTTGATGTACTCGGTGGTGAATGCAAATGCAGGACAGTTGCATGTGTGGTGAACAAGTGCAACAAGGATTTGATTTTTATTGATCAGGTAGCTAATTTTAAATCAAAATGGATACGTTTTGAATTATTTCAGCTTACTAAGCACTACAATGACGTACAAAATGCCAACAACAAGAAGCTCAAATTATTTTTCAAGGAAATCGAAGAGAAGCGTGCCGCTGAAACCACTCTTGATGCAGTCAATTTACGATAAAACTTAAAAAATAAAAATTTTAAGCCCAAACTGTAAAACTGTTCAGATTTCATACCTATTTCACCAATCGGATCTAGTTTTACAGCTTTTCTATTGGGTGGACGTATACTTATGAAACGCTGAATTTCCCTCATTTTCCGATCATCGACTGGGTCGGGGTGAAGTTGCTGAATAAGATTCTTGAAAAAGTTGGTCCCCACCTAATTTGAGGTCTTCTTTCTAAATTTCAACATGATTGTACGTGAAAATTACAATTTCATAGCGTTTTTCGATTTTTCATGGGTGGACGTATACTTATGAAACAGAGTGTAAGTGATGGAGAATTTACAAGGAATAGGTACATCCTTTTTCCAATTCATCAAAATCTGGTTCCATACATACCCAATGGAACAAATTTGATCTCCGACAATGGAGTCAGTGATTTGGGCAATATCTACCAAATGATAGACTATCCATTAAAAATATACAGAAACTCCTTTGATAGTCATCAACAAAAAAGTTGGAGAAATCAAAAATTAATTCATAAATAAAGAAATATTATCATCATCATCAACATAATCAGATAAAGTAGTCGACAGCGTGTCATCAAGAAAATTGAAGTATCTTTTTATTATGGTCGACATATCATCTTCATTCATTGTCATTGTATCCTTTCGATACAGCCACTTGCTCTTCTCTTCTCAGTTTAAGAAAGTTAAAGTGATTTTTACTCGCCAACACCATAGGCTTGTCATCGATTGTCTTTTTCCAACGTGACTTGTTCTTTTCTTAACAATATTGAGTGTGTAAAGTTTTACCAATAATTCTCATTGAAACAATAACAAGAGCTTTTCATATCAATCTGTAATTATTACTATGTATGAATCTGTATGATGTATGTATCAACTCACCAGCTCCAATATTTATGCCATTCAAACTGGATATTTATAGCCTGATATAACATAATGGACAGTTTGGTATACATCTATGCATGTACTCGTGTAATCTGAACTGGATGAAAAATTGTATGAATCATTTGTCATCATTTGGCATTTGCTTCATGGAGTCGTTTTTTCATTACTATCAGAAGGAATGACCGGTTTCGCAAACAAGTCTACCTAGACCTTTCCTCTGGCAGAAATGCTCGAAGTTAAGAGCTCCTAATGGTAAGCCATTTTTCTCAGTCTTCGATGCAAAATACCTCTCATTTTGATGCCTTCGATTGTCCATGGAGTGGTTCACGGTTTTTCTGTAACGATAATTAGTATCACAAAGTTTCTTGAAACATTTACTAACCTTGGCAGCAGTACTTTGAGCCATATGAAGTTGTCTAGCGATTGATCAACTTGAAAATAAAAGAATCAAAAACAGAACAAAATAAATCAAGCAAATAAATAAAAATAAAGTGAACGCTCGAAAAAGCGTCAGTGGCCTTATGCCAAGGCATCGAACCTATATCCGCGAACTTTGCGGAAACTGTATACTAGAGAAGAGAACACATGTTTGCATTCACTGCTTTATTGATTGAACATACCATAAAACATAAATATCATTGGATCAAGTGAAGGTTCGGGTATTACAAACAAATAATATTAAACAAGGGGGATAGTGAAACGAAAGGCGGGGCAACAAATAGAACGATAATATGAATATGGAATTATGGAATAGGGATAACTTCGATTGTAGCCTTGAACTCCGGGCTTCCTCTTCTCATGACCACTTCCAAGATGCATCGGATGACCTTGTCGTTGCGGAACATGTTGACATCGAAGACTCCATGAAGGTTATTGACTGGGAGAAGTTGCAAGCCAATGAACAGATTGGGCATAGCTGGATAACCCATGAGCCATGTCTGGACAAACGAGCCAACGTCAGCATTCGCTTGGATCCATTCCTGAAAGTAAATAGTTAGTTTTTTTGAATATTGAGTCAACTTACAATCATGAATACATTGAGTAGATACGCCGGAGAGAAATCATTGATCGATAACTTGATATTCGGAATATCAAGGAATTCTGTCTCCCAACAATCAAGATGTTCTAGGAAGATCTCGCGAGCATTCAACATCTGCAAAAACTTCAGTTTGAGAAAGATTTCACAAGTTCAAATATTACCACTGGCGAATCACCGAGTCCATGATTGCTTCTCAACACCACAAGGTCCACAATGATTGATGGGTCCCGAGCCAGTCGTAGAAGCGACTCGTGCACATAGTCACGAGCATCCATATCGTTGGCGAGTGCAAGCTCCTTTTTCCAAATGTGGTCTTTGTTCATGTCAAGAGTTTCCTTACTGAAAAAAATATGTTTAATAAGTTGAAACAACAAAGTTAGTAAAAACTTACTCGAAAACCAGCACATGACGTCCGACATATCCCAACGCCAACTCGTTTTCCAACTCGAATCCACGTCCTTTTCTGCTGTAACCGACGTCAAGCTTGGAGACGTAGATTGGCACTGATTCAACGAGCTCCTTATCGGCCTTTGAGCACATTTTGAGACAAGTTCTGAAAGCATTCATTAAGAAGACTTATGGTTTTTAGTTTATATGTACCTTGTCATGATGTTCATATTGGACACAACCATGGTCTTTACATTCAGTGGCAAGTTGTTCCAATTCGTAGATTTGGTGTCCACGATTGACGGTGTGACAACTTTGGCAACAATAGTCCATCCTAGACGTGGACGCGGAACAACAAAATCAGTATCAAGATGGACATCAATCGGTGAAAGCTCAATTTTTGTGCGATTGTTGTTGGTGGTGATTTTATAGATGACTTTGTTGTCGGATCTTCGAATTCTCTTGGTGAACAAGAGATCCTTCATCACTCCAGACTCATCAAACGCCTCCAATATATCCTCATCATCACCCGATCTTGCCAAATTCAATCGAAACATCGATCCGACTGGGTAGTCTTCATTAATCCATTTCTGAAGATCAATAATAATTTTTAGAAATGTTCCATCTTTCGTACCTTGATGAGATGATTGATACTGGCTGATGTGAAGCAGCCTCCTTCTCGTCCATCAATCTTCTCGGCCCAACAATTCAACAAGAATTGTTCCGATACAACAATGTGCTCGTTGAACCAAAGTTGATTGACTTTCCGAACCTTGAAAATGGACATTGCTCTAGCTTTAAAAGATTCACTTACAATTTCATGATTCTGAATATCTGCATTCAGATTGTATCCACGCTTGCAATCTTTGCCAAGAAACTTGATTGATTGGACACCTCGCGACAAGTGGTCAAGCCAGTTTTTGCATACGTCTGGATCGCATGAATCCAAGCAGAAATTCTTAACTCTCAAGGAGTGACCAGCAACCAGTGGAGCAATGACACATGGCTGAAAAAATCAACATGATTGAATATATGACACTCTTTTCTGTTTACCCAGTTGGTTTTCAGACTTTCGACATGAACACTTCCTCCGGAAATGATCTTGTGGAAGATCTTTACCATATCACGTGATGAATTCACTCCATAATCATAACTTCCCACTCCGGTTACTTTCTTCTCCCAGCCGTCAATAGAAATTAAATGTGTGTAAGCAGGAGAATCTGTATTACTTGGAATTGAAACCAACAGAATATCAATCAATTCTCACCGTAGGTGGTCAAAGCCACAACAGATTTCAGATGAAGTGGTGCATTGTCGACTTCCCGTTTGGTATTTTTCGAACACTGCTTGAAGCGAGTTCTGAAAGATATGTAGTTGCAACAGAACCTTATAATAAACCAGCGATGTTTCTAAGAATTACCTTGTGGCAATATCCATTTGGTCGAAAACCATTTCCTTCACTTCGAGTGGGAGAGTATCCCAAATGCTTATGTCTTGCTTGGAGTCTTTAGCGACATCCAGACGTTGTTTTTTGGCTTGTGGAGCGACAAACGACATATTACCTGCAAAAACAGAAATGTGTTAGAGCAGGAAGACGAATGACGATTAATCAACGACAATCAACAAAGTAATAACGAGATACACTCGGAGAGCTGGAAAACCTAGGCTGGCACCAGAATCGCCCTCTCCTTGTGAATCAAATAATCATTTGTATTCAACTCATTGAAATATCTCCACCAGAAGGATTAGTCTTTATACTTTTAGTCACTAATCATAAGTTCGCTGCCTTCCTTGGACGTGGTAGCCGTTTCTAAGGCTTCCTCTCCGGAGTCGAACCCTTATTCTCCGTTACCCGTAACAACCATGGTAGTCCAATAAACTACCATCTAGTTGAAAGGGCAGACACTCTTATTGGATAAACTGACAATAAACTGCTTCATTCAGAGTCAACAAAGGTCTGTTCTAATGATTGCACCCCTACTTACGTCGGGGCTTAGTTGCATGCATTAGCTTCAAATTGTTTGCAGTTATCCATGTAGGAAAACTCCAAGCGAGATGATATCTGCTCTAATGAGTCGTACGCAATTTCTTTTATGAGTTATAGGTTTATTCATCAGCTAGGTCTGCCTCATTTCACCGAAATAAAACAAAGCATACCATAAACAAATAAGAACAGATGCTAAAAGTTGCGGCGGTTTTCCGAAGAAAACTCATTAAGACTATCACAAACGATAACAAGTTATCGAAAGTGCATCAATAGCCACCAACACTCAAAGCAAACTTTAAAACTTTGTTACGATTTTGAACCGGTTCAAACCAATGCGATAGAGATGGTTTTCATCACGCGATAAGCACCACTCTTCTCAAATCAGTTGAGTTCCGGATAGCGACGGGCGGTGTGTACAAAGGGCAGGGACATATTCAACGTGAGCTGATGACTCACACTTACTAGGCATTCCTCATTGAAGGACAATAGTTACAATGTCCGACGAGTTTTCCCGTGTTGAGTCAAACCGCATGCTCCACGCCTTGTGGTGCCCTTTCGTCAATTTCTTTAAGTTACAGCTTTGCACCCTCTCGGGATCATTTACAGTCAGAATCTCTGACTTTCGTTCTTGATTAATGAAGACATTCTTGGCAAATGCTTTCGCTGTTGGGCGTCTCACTACGGTCAACGACTTTCACCTCTCGCGTAATGATACGAATGCCCCCGGTTTGTCCCTCTCAACCATTGAATCAGTTGGAGAACCAATGAAAAGAACCAAAGTTCTGTTTCATTATTCCATGAATCACTCTGATTTGTTCAAGGTTAACAGAAGTCACGACGATAGTTAACGCAAATTGCGAACTACCGAATCTAACCTAGGTCCAACTTTGAGCTTTTTAACCGCAACAATAACGAGATACACTAGGAGAGCTGGAATTACCGCGGCTGCTGGCACCAGAATTGCGAAGAATCATTTGTACTCAACTCATTCAAATAACTCATCCAAAAGGATTAGTCTTTATATATTTAGTCACTATCTCATTCAACAGTGGATAAGTTTCGCACATGCTGCCTTCCTTGGACGTGGTAGTCGTTAAGACTCCCTCTCTCTTTTACTTGAGCATATCGAACTGACAGAATCAATCAGATCTATCGTTTAGACAAATGTCTTGCGAAAGAAATACTAAGCTGAATGTATCAATAGATACACCGCATAAGCCTTACTCTCGTAAACAAACCCATTTACACCTTCAATACCGAACAACATTCGATTTTAGAAGTACAGATGCAACGATCCGATGTTCAACGTCGGCGCAGCGTAAAGGGCGCACCTAGTCTAGCATCGTCTCCTTTGCACGTAATCACTGCAAGCAGCAACTACGGAAGGAAGTAGTTGAAGGTACTTGATTTAGCTACCCACGTCGCAATACACATGCGCGCCACGGCGCCAACGTAGAGAGACACTCGCGCTACACGCGCCGTCTCGCAACAACACGCTGTTTACGAGAGGGACACACAGGCGATCGCACTCTACGGAGGCAACGTACAGACGATGCTACGCTACGGGCTTGCAAGCGCAAAATTCACACCGCTTTTTACGGCGTGGTCTCGCTAACCAACCTTCTCCCAACGAAGCGACAGTGTAGTAGTAGGAAGCAGAGTATCATTGCCGGGTATTTTGGGGGTACCTCTTTTTTTCGGAAACAAAATTTTTTTCGAAAAAAAATTTTTTTTCATAAAAGCTTCCAAAACTTCTGGAAAACCAATTTTTGGCTCAAAAAATCTGAAAATGCTGAAAATTTGTCTGAAATTTTCGAAAAAAAATTTTTTTCGAAAAAAATTTTTTTTTTCATAAAAGCTTCCAAAACTTCTGGAAAACCAATTTTTGGCTCAAAAAATCTGAAAATGCTGAAAATTTGTCTGAAATTTTCGAAAAAAAATTTTTTTCGAAAAAAATTTTTTTTTTCATAAAAGCTTTCAAAACTTCTGGAAAGCCAATTTTTGGCTTAAAAAATCTGAAAATGCTGAAAATTTGTCTGAAATTCTCGAAAAAAAATTTTTTTCGAAAAAATTTTTTTTTTCATAAAAGTTTCCAAAGCTTCTGGAAAACCAATTTTTGGCTCAAAAAATCTGAAAATGCTGAAAATTTGTCTGAAATTTTCGAAAAAAAATTTTTTTCGAAAAAATTTTTTTTTTCATAAAAGTTTCCAAAACTTCTGGAAAACCAATTTTTGGCTCAAAAAATCTGAAAATGTTGAAATTTGTCTGAAATTTTCGAAAAAAAATTTTTTTCGAAAAAAATTTTTTTTTCATAAAAGTTTCCAAAACTTCTGGAAAGTCAATGTTCGGCTTAAAAAATCTGAAAATGCTGAAAATTTGTCTGAAATTTTCGGAAAAAATTTTTTTTTTCATAAAAGCTTCCAAAACTTCTGGAAAACCAATTTTCGGCTTAAAAAATCTGAAAATGCTGAAAATTTGTCTGAAATTTTCGAAAAATTTTTTTTTTCATAAAAGTTTCCAAAACTTCTGGAAAGTCAATGTTCGGCTTAAAAAATCTGAAAATGCTGAAAATTTGTCTGAAATTTTCGGAAAAAATTTTTTTTTTCATAAAAGCTTCCAAAACTTCTGGAAAACCAATTTTTGGCTCAAAAATCTGAAAATGTTGAAATTTGTCTGAAATTTTCGAAAAATTTTTTTTTTCATAAAAGTTTCCAAAACTTCTGGAAAACCAATTTTCGGCTTAAAAAATCTGAAAATGCTGAAAATTTGTCTGAAATTTTCGAAAAAACAATTTTTTTCTGAAACATTTTTTTTTCATAAAAGCTTCCAAAACTTCTGGAAAATCAATTTTTTACTCAAAAAATCTGAAAATGCTGAAATTTTCGAAAAAAATGTTTTTTCCATAAAAGCTTCCAAAACTTCTGGGAAACCAATTTTTGGCTTAAAAAATCTGAAAATGCTGAAAATTTGTATGAAATTTGTACCTTTCTTTCTCATGTTTGGGTAGGAAGTGAAATGGATCGGATTGGATTGGGAGGGGTCAGGATAAGGTGTTAGATGATGCATAAGGATCGGAGAAGATCAGTAAACGTCGGAATGAGGTGTAAGATGATGCATAAGGATCGGATTGGATTGGGAGGGGTTGGAATAAGGTGTTAGATGATGCATAAGGATCGGAAAAGATCAGTAAACGTCGGAATGAGGTGTAAGATGATGCATAAGAATCAGAAAGGAGCGGAAGGTGTCGGCATGAAGTGGTAGCTGATGCTGAAGCATCGGAGAAGATTGTGGAAAGCCAGAATGAGTCGACAGATGGTGCAAACACAATGTGACAAGTCGGAACGAGTTGAAATCAATGAAATGAAATCGTGAAATAGGTTACTGAAAAAATGAGGTTTCAAAGTATGCCTAAAGTAAGCTTGAGATTGGAACAACGATACTTCAAACAAGCGGAAAGAAGTATATGCTCAAAATACTAAAAATGTGACCAACCAGAAAACGGAAATAGTGATTGACTAAACGTATTCTGAAATTACTTGATATGATTATTACCAATCCCTTTTTTTCTCAGTTTTAGAACAGGACAGTTCTATCTTTTTTTGCAAATCTTCAGAAGTAACCCATTATTTATAGAGTGGACTCATTGTTCTTCTCGTGTGACTTTGTTGTTGTCTTTTTGTCCGAATTTGCAAAACGCCGAGATTGCCAAGTAAGTGATAATAATTCTGATAGTGTTTTTCTGACCTACCACAGTTGAACTAAGAGTAGTTGGCTTTAGTTTTGTCAATCCTATCCATCATCAAAAAAAACCAATTGAACTCTTTTCATTCATCAGTTATACCAGTTTATCGACAATAGTAGTTTAGCAATTTACGTTACTTTCCTCACATCCAATAATGTCTTCTGATGCATTATCAGTATCACGACAATGTCGTGGGGTGTGGTACAAACAATTGGTACATGAATGATTTATATATTGTAATGATTGTGGTTGTCAATTACACAGAGAAACAAGTAAATGAGTAGAAAGCATGTGACAGGACACCTGTCAGACCAATAGATTATAAAAACCTAAACCTACTATACATATGATTCTCAGAATAAACTAATCATTGCGATTACCATAAGATATGGCTGTTGTGAAAGGAGAAATCCCTGTCCTGGGTGAAAAAGTAACACAACTAGATACAACGGAAATATCTACGTGGACATGGAATGGGACTAATAAGAATATATGAGGGATGGGAAGTTACGCAAGAAAAATTGGATTATGATGAGTTGAGGGTAGGCATTGAAGTTACAAAAATGTGTGTATGTAGGGGAAAAACGAAAAAAAAAACTAATATCCAAAAGGTAAATATCATGAATCAAAAAAAAATGAAGGGATATTAGGAAACAAGTGGATTGAATAAGATGTATCATTATCATTACAAGTACACACTTAGGAAAATACAAAAAAATGTTGATTGGGAAAAAAGTTTTGAACTAACTCTTCGTGCATTCAATCTTCATCCAGTTCGCTGTCCGACGACTCGTCATTTTCATGATGAAAATCTACCAACAAGGTTTTCCGATTACTATTTATTCGCACTCTGATGTTATCTCCTACCAAGTAAAAAATATTATGTTTGTTTATTGATTTGAAACACTGCTGAAATGAATGATTATGATCGAAACCCATGAGATTGACGGAAGAGAAACAATCTGAGAGACATGGCGCATAATGACACGGCTAGTCTGCCAAGTGTTCTCATGATTTGAATTTGTAGCGGGAGTGTTGGTATGCTGCCACCTTTCCGCTCTTCCTCGCAACCAGCCACACAACACTAGAGTGTTCGCCTCACTTCTAACATATACGCATTCCTTTCTAACCTATACGCATTCCATTTTTGCAAAACCACCGGGCGTTGCGGCGGGCGCCTGTAAGTCAGCCTTGACGGTAGTTTACACCGGGGACTGTTGTGGGTTCCTGAAAGTCAGCTGTAGACGGTGGGATGTGAATGAAGTATGGGTCGGTTGGTGAGACTTCATTCACATTTTGCTTAGTGTTCCCCTGAAACAAGAGAATTCCGTGTGGAATTCTCGAGTTTCTTCTCGTTTGTGAATAGTTTTGAGTTCTGATAGTTCTATGATCATAGAACTATGATTTTGCTCGCCATCACCATGAGCTTCCTTTCCAATGTGACTTGTTCTTTTCTTAATATGTACCAATTCACATGTACCAATTCTCATTGAAACGATAACAGTGTGCGAATATGTATGATGTATCATTATGCCATTAAAAACAGTGGTTGAATGTTAAGAATTGAAAAAAAATATAATGGGAAACTTGCCATACACCGATGTATGTAAGATACCACAAAGTAAAATGACCTGAGACGGATGAGAAACTGTATGGATGTCTCTGAATTTGTCATTAGCATCCATATCTTTGATGAGCACTCAATGATTTCGTGGATCGAATGCAGCTTCTATTATACATATATGCCTTGTAGAGTCTCTCATCGGTAAAGACTGTCATAAACTTTCGTTTGTCAAGATTTGAATCAAGAGATGTTTTGCATCATAGAGTCGTTCTACTAGTACACGGAATGACCGTTTTGCAATCAAGTTAGACCAAGTTGGTCAAGACTTTTTTCTCTGGGAGGAGTGCTTGAGCGAGATGAAGAGTTCCAGAGCCATATTTCTCATGATTCGATGCAAAATACATTTCATTCTGATGTCTTCGATTGTCCATGGAGTGTTGACAGTGATTGAACGGCTTTTCTGTAACGATTATTAGTATCACAAAGTTTTTTGAAACTTTTACTAACCTAGGAAGCAGTCCTTCGAGCCATATGAAGTTGTCTAGCGATTGAACCTGAAAATAAAAAACTTTGAAACAGAATATAATAAATCAAACAAATAAAAAATGAAAGTAAGCGCTCGAAAAAGCGCCAGGTGCCTTATGGCAAGGCATCAAGCCTTTGTCCGCGAACTTTTCGCGGAAGCTGTATTCTAGAAAAGAAAACACATGTTTGCATTCACTGCTTTATTGCTGAACTCTTTCAAAACATCAAACATCACGTGAACAAGTCACGATACAGGGGGATTACAAACAAATCATATGAAACGAGGGGGATAGTAAACCAGAGGCGGGGCAAACAATAGAGAAGAATAATATGAATAGGCTCAAGGATATGGAACAACTTCGATTGCAGCATTCAATTGCGGACTGCCTCGGAGCATCAACATCTTCAATGTGCATTGAATGAACTTGTTGTCGCTGTCCATGTGAACATTGAAGACTCCTTCTTGTGCACCAAAAATCCAAGTCAAGTCAACGAACATATGTGCAAGCGATGGTACCATTGGAACCAAGTTGACACGTACGATCCGACTGCAGCATTCTGTTCTTTCCATTTCTGAAAGTAATAAGTCAGTTTGTCTTGAGTATTGATTCAACTAACCTTTATGAACAAGTTGAAGAGTCCTGGTGGAGAATGGTGATCGATGGTCATCTTGATATTCGGGATTTCGAGAAACTCCATATTGAACCAAGCAATGTTGTCCATGTATATCGCTTGGGCATGACGCATCTGAAAAAACTTAAGTTTAAGATTTCAAAAATTCAAATATTACCAATGGCCAGTTTCCAATTCCGTGGTCACCGCTTGTCAGAACCACAAGATCAACCTTCACCGAATCGTCAAGCGCCAATTGTCGAAGTTCATGCAGGACATGTTCATAAGCGAGCATGTCATCTTCGAAAGGCATCTCCTTCTTCCAGATGTGGCTCTTGTGCATGGATAGCGATTCTTTGCTGAAAAAAATATGATTAATAAGTTGAAAGAACAAAGTTAGTAAAGACTTACTCTGAAACCAACACGTGTCGTTCTTGTGACTGGATTGCCATCACATCATCAAGTTGGAAGCCCCATCCTCTTTTGCTATCGCCGACAACTAGTTTCGCAAAAAACATTTGTGCCCACATGTTGTGTAATGTTAACTTGGGATTCTTTTTGACGGAAGAACTTTTAGAAGGGTGCCACGAAATGTGATCATTGGAGTTTTGAGGGGCGAAGAACAAATTTATTGCAATAAAAATGTTCTATAATTTTTATTTTTCTTTGAACACAGACGCAACATTTTCTTCAAACTACTTTCGCAATTTATATTAATACTTTAGCAATTTGAAACAATTTGAGAGACGTGGCTCATAGGGACTCGGATAGTCTGCCAAGTGTTTTTCTAAAATGGATGAATTTACTCCTTTTGAAAGTATTCAAAAACATACCATATGAGGCATTAGATGCATACATCAGCAATATTCCGTATTCTCCTGAAATATCAAGTTCCGTACTAAAACAACGAAAAATAGGCTGAAAGCTTACATTGTGTGTTGCATATATGATTGATTATTCTTCTTTCAGCTTTACTGTAAATCAATTCATTCTCATACGAGCCACATTAAATTTACTTGCTGCCTATAGATGATGCTTTTATGTTTGTTTATTGATTTGTAACACTGCTGAAATGAATGATTATGATCAAAACCCATGAGATTGACGGAAGAAAAACAATCTGAGAAACATGGCGCATAATGACACGGATAGTCTGCCAAGTGTTCTCATGATTTGAATTTTGTAGCGGGAGTGTTGGTATGCTGCCACCTTTCCTCTCTTCCTCGCAACCGGCCACACAACACTAGAGCGTTCGCCTCACTTATCCTTTCTAACCTATACGCATTCCATTTTTGCTAAACCACCGGGCGTTGCGGCGGGCGCCTGTAAGTCAGCCTTGACGGTAGTTTACACCGGGGACTGTTGTGGGTTCCTGAAAGTCAGCTGTTGACGGTGGGATGTGAATGAAGTATGGGTCGGTTGGTGGGACTTCATTCACATTTTGCTTATTTTGATGTGATATGCCATTTTTTTAACGGAAAGGATCTATCTGTATCTCGTCCACAACAAACCGAAGTTGTCTGGAACTATAAGTGCAAGGACGCATATACATCTTTCCTTGAAAATTCAAAACATACAACCGATCTAATCAATGATGGTTCTTGAACCTTGCTTCAACATCGTGAGTATTTGTTGAACATATCAAATATTCCCATTTGAGTCATCACGTGTTACTCTATGACCCCATCATGAAAACAACCCACATACCAGGCGGAGAAGATGGCGCAGTACGGGGAAATATAAGTTGGGGTGTCGGTGAATACGAGAGTAAGCTACATACTGAAGAAAAAAGAGAAAACAAGTATAGGGAAAGAAAAGAGGACCCAGCCGCGTTGCAGTATTTGTCGCGGCTTTCGTCTCAATTCGCCTCATTTTATCGACTGCCGCTTTTCCCATACATTTTTACCATTTTTTCTATTCGAATCCTATTTTAATTTGAAAGTGAGTTCTTGCAGTGTAATAGCTGATCATAACTGATCTTTGACCAACTACCAGTAAAAATGAAATAACGACTTCTTCTATTTTTGAAAACATAAAACGTGAGATTATAGGAGAAAGTTTTGTTTCCAAATTTTTGATTTCAGAAAAAACGGGTTAACAAGAGGTCCATTCGGTCACGGTCGGTGTTTCAGCTGTGCATGTGCTGGAAAATGCAACAACAATATTATGAACGACTTAAAACAAAACAAGTTTGATTTGGAGTTGATCAACAGAGCGTGAAATTCGACAGTACCAGACGACTCGAACAATTTACGATAAAACATTAAAAAATAAAACTTTCTAACCAAAATTTGTAAAACTGTTCCATTTACTAGAATTTACAAGGAATACATCCTTTTTCCAATTTATGAATAGCTGAAATGGAACAAATTTATTCTCCGAGCCTGGTCAGTGATTTGGAGAAATATCTACCAAATGATAGTCTATCCATTAAAAATATACAGAAACTCCTTTGGTTGTCATCAACAAAAAAGTTGGAGAAAGAATTCAAAAATCAAATCATAAATAAAGGAATATTATCATCATCAACATAATTAGGTAAAGTAGTCGACAGCGTGTCATCAAGAAAATTGAAGTATCTTTTTATTATGGTCGACATATCATCTTCATTCATTGTTATTGTATCCTTTCGATACAGCCACTTGCTCTTCTCTTCTCGGTTTAAAAAAGTTAAAGTGATTTTTACTTGCCATTATCCTGTGCTCGTCTTTTTTCTAACGAGACTTGTTCTTTTCTTAATAGTGAGTGTGTAAAGTTTCACCAATAATTCTCATTGAAACAATAACAAGAGCTTTTCATATCAACCTGTAATTGTTACTATGTATGAATCTGTATGATGTATCAACTTACCAGTTCCACTATGCCATTCAAACTGGATATTTATAGCTTGATATAACATGATGGACAACTTGGAATACATCTATTCATGTACCCCTGTAATCTGATCTGGATGAAAAACTGTATGGATCATTTGTCATCACAATCCATATCTTACGCACTCAATGATTTTGTGGATTTCATCCACCTTTCATCCTGCGGAGTTCATCGACTGTCAGAAAATTTGTGTTTGCCAGAATGCCAAGAGAAGTTTTGCCTCATGGAGTCATTTCTTCTCATTACTAGCAGAAGGAATGTTTGTTTTTCTGAAAAGTTGAACCAAGTCTACCTTAACCTTTGCTCTAGCCGGAGTGCTCAAGATTAAGAGTTCCTAAGCCATATTTCTCATGCTTCGATGCAAAATACATTTCATTCTGATGTCTTCGGTTGTCCATGGAGTGGTTGAACGGCTTTTCTGTAACGATTATTAGTATCACAAAGTTTGTTGAAACGTTTACTAACCTAGGAAGCAGTCCTTCGAGCCATATGAAGTTGTCTAGCGATTGAACAACCTGAAAATAAAAAACTTTGAAACAGAATATAATAAATCAAACAAATAAAAAATGAAAGTCAGCGCTCGAAAAAGCGCCAGGTGCCTTATGGCAAGGCTAAGCACTACAATAACGTACAAAATGCCAACAACAAGAAGCTCAAATTATTTTTCGAGGAAATTGAAGAGAAGCGTACCGCTGAAACCATTCTAGATGCAGTCACTGATGCTGTGAAAAAACCGTTGAATGCGTGGAGCAAAAAGACAATCAAATTTTGTGATTCCAAACTCCTTCGTGAAATTCGACAGTACCAGACGACTCGAACAATTTACGATAAAACATTAAAAAATAAAACTTTCTAACCAAAATTTGTAAAACTGTTCCATTTACTAGAATTTACAAGGAATACATCCCTTTTCCAATTTATGAATAGCTGAAATGGAACAAATTTGTTCTCAGACCCTGGAGTCAGTGATTTGGAGAAATATCTACCAAATGATAGTATATCCATTAAAAATATACAGAAACTCCTTTGATTGTCATCAACAAAAAAGTTGGAGAGGATAGTCTGCCAAGTGTTCTCATGATTTGAATTTTGTAGCGGGAGTGCTGGTATGCTGCCACCTTCCCGCTCTTCCTCGCAACCGGCCACACAACACTAGAGCGTTTGCCTCACTTCTAACCTATACGCATTTCTTTCTAACCTATACGCGTTTCTTTCTAACCTATACGCATTCCATTTTTGCTAAACCACCGGGCGTTGTGGCGGGCGCCTGTAAGTCAGCCTTGACGGTAGTTTACACCGGGGACTGTTGTGGGTTCCTGAAAGTCAGCAAACGTGTTAGGGCGAAATCGGCGTCATGATGCATACTAAGTACCACAAACACTTGGCGCATTTTCCGAAAATTGACCAACAACGAACTTTTTTAAGTTTGGAGACAATGTCTTTGTGTTTGTGGTAGTGAATTTTCCAAAAATTGACCAGAAATTTATGCATGCAAAAATATATTCGTAAAGTTATACTAAATTATTTTTTCCATTGTCTCCAAACTTCGGAAAATGCACTAAGTGTTTGTGGTACTTAGTATGCACCATGACGCCGATTTTGCCCAAACACGTTTGTTGCACCCATTAGTAAAGTTTACCTTAGGAAACTGTTGGCGCAATTTTTGAGACATGTTTCCGGCCTTGTTTTCATAATCGCAAGCTTCAAAGATCAAAACGCCGTATTGGCATAACATCTGTCATCAGCAGTCTGAAAAGTTTACTATGTCTTATTGTGCTGGTAGTAAGCCACAAACACCATTACTTGAGGAAGAAGGAGAACTGCCTGAATGTATTTACCTTGGCCATAAGAATCCTGAGTATCGTTGGCGAGCACTGAATGATTTTCTGTATTGATAGTAGACTTTACAGTGTAGAGATTGTTACTGTATAATATTATTAACAATTGCTTATTTGTCCAAATCTAAGCCAGAAGATGCTTTGCTTTATGGAGTTGTTTTTCTGTATTACTGTGAGAGAGAATGGTCGCTCTGCAAATAAAGTATGGAGTAGAAACGAGTGGCAGAAGTGTCCTAATCTTGAGCACTCTAGTAGAAGGGATTATGATTAGGGATTGTTGAGCCATCTTTCCCATGCTTCGATGTCATTGGTTGTTTGTGGAGTAGTGACAGTGACCACTTTCTGAGACGATCCTTAGTTTGAACAAGTTCTTTGTAACGTTCACTAACCTTGGAAGTGATGCATCAAGCCATATGAAATTGTCTAGCGATTGATCAACCTGAAAATAAAAGAATCAAAAACAGAATAAAAATAAATCAAACAAATTAATAAAAGTAAAAGTAAACGCTCAAAAAAGCGTCAGTGGCCTTATAACAAGGCATCAAACCTATGTTCGCGAACTTCGCGGAAACTGTATACTAGAGAACAAAACACATGTTTGCATTCACTGCTTTATTGCTGAACTCTTTCAAAACATCAAACATCACGTGATCAAGTCACGATTCAGGGGGATTACAAACAAATCATATGAAACGAGGGGGATAGTAAACCAGAGGCGGGACAAACAATAGAGAAGAATAATATGAATAGGCTCAAGGATATGAAACAACTTCGATTGTAGCCTTCAATTGCGGACTGCCTCGGAGCATCAACATCTTCAATGTGCATTGAATGAACTTGTTGTCGCTGTCCATGTGAACATTGAAGACTCCTTCTTGTGCGCCAAGAATCCAAGTCAAGTCAACGAACATATGTGCAAGCGATGGTACCATTGGAACCAAGTTGACACGTACGATCCGATTTCAGCATTCTGTTCTTTCCACTTCTGAAAGTAATTAGTCAGTTTGTCTTGAGTATTGATTCAACTAACCTTCATGAACAAATTGAAGAGTCCTGGTGGAGAATGGTGATCGATGGTTAGCTTGATATTCGGGATTTCGAGAAACTCCATATTGAACCAAGCAACATTGTCAATGTATATCGCTTGGGCATTACGCATCTGAAAAGACTCTTGTTTAAGATTTTATAAATTCAAATATTACCAATGGCCAGTTTCCAATTCCGTGGTTACCGCTTGTCAGAACCACAAGATCAACCTTCACCGAATCGTCAAGAGCCAGACGTCGAAGTTCATGCAGGACATGTTCATAAGCGAGCATGTCATCCTCGAGAGGGACCTCTTTCTTCCAAATATGGCTCTTGTGCATAGAAAGAGATTCTTTGCTGAAAAAAATATGATTAATAAGTTGAAAGAACAAAGTTAGTAAAGACTTACTCTGAAACCAACACGTGTCGTTCTTGAGACTGCATCGCCATCACATCATCAAGTTGGAAGCACCATCCTCTTTTGCTATCGCCGACTTTGATTGATTATTCTTCTTTCAGTTTTACTGTAAATCAATTCATTCTCATACGAGACACATTGAATTTACTTGCTGATTAGATGATGCTTTTATGTTTGTTTATTAATTTGAAAAACTGCTGAAATGAATGATTATGATCAAAACCCATGAGATTGACGGAAGAAAAACAATCTGAGAAACATGGCGCATAATGACACGGATAGTCTGCCAAGTGTTCTCATGATTTGAATTTTGTAGCGGGAGTGTTGGTATGCTGCCACCTTTCCTCTCTTCCTCGCAACCGGCCACACAACACTAGAGCGTTCGCCTCACTTCTAACCTATACGCATTTCTTTCTAACCTATACGCGTTTCTTTCTAACCTATACGCATTCCATTTTTGCTAAACCACCGGGCGTTGTGGCGGGCGCCTGTAAGTCAGCCTTGACGGTAGTTTACACCGGGGACTGTTGTGGGTTCCTGAAAGTCAGCTGTTGACGGTGGGATGTGAATGAAGTATGGGTCGGTTGGTGGGACTTCATTCACATTTTGCTTATTTTGATGTGATATGCCATTTTTTTAACGGAAAGGATCTATCTGTATCTCGTCCACAACAAACCGAAGTTGTCTGGAACTATAAGTGCAAAGATGCATATATATCTTTCCTTGAAAATTCAAAACATACAACCGATCTAATCAATGATGGTTCTTGAACTTTGCTTCAACATCGTGAGTATTTGTTGAGAATATTCCCATTTGAGTCATCACGTGTTTCTCTATGACCCCATCATGAAAACAACCCACATATCAGGCGGAGAAGATGGCGCAGCACGGGGAAATATAAGTTGGGGTGTCGGTGAATACAAGAGTAAGCTACATACTGAAGAAAAAGAGAGAAAACAAGTATAGGGAAAGAAAAGAGGACCCAGCCGCGTTGCAGTATGTGTCGCGGCTTTCGTCTCATTTCGCCTCATTTTATCGACTCACCTACTCTGCCGCTTTTCCCATAACTGATAACTGATCTTAGACCAACTACCAGTAAAAATGAAATAACGACTTCTTCTATTTTTGAAAACATAAAACGTGAGATTACAGGAGAAAATTTTGTTTCCAAATTTTTGATTTCAGAAAAAACGGGTTTATTTGGAAACGGGTTAACAAGGCGTTCATTCGATCTAACTGAAAATGATGAGGTAAGTGTTTCAAACTTTTCACAGTTATTTTAAAAGTTTCTGAAAAGTCTGGAAAGCTTCTGAAATTGGCGATTCAATGATTTTCATGAAATAGTTCCGTAAGAGGATACATTTCCCAAAACGCTCTTCAATTTCTATGGCTGCTTTCTGAGCTGAAAATTCTAAAAACGGCCATTCTTCACACGCATAATTGTGCATTGTTCAACAGTGTGATCTCTCGTGATTTTAATTTTGATCTGGTTTTATTGCTCACTAGGGAACCTCTTGAGTATAGGTCCAAACTTTTCAGAAGAAAAGCCGAAACCAACAAAAAGAACCGCCAAGAAACCAAAGAACTTTGTTTCAGAAGGTTAGTACATTCTGTAAGGCTCAATTTTCTGATGATGACATTTTTTCAGGTGAACAAAATTTTTTTTCTAATATTTCATGAATTTTTTCATGAAATGGACTACTATGAACTAAATAAATGAGAACAAAATTTTTTGACACATCCTTCCCAAGCAAACTTCTGATTAGTTTTGAATCACGCTTTCTCTTTTCAGTGCAGCAAAAGATACGAAAATCGAAAAACAACTTTGAAACACTCTCCACAGATTTGGTTTGAAGTTGACGCCAAAAAAAATATGGTACGTCGTTTGAAAACTATTTGCTAAAAAAGCGTTATGTTTCAGACGTCCAGAATAATTTAGCCCGAAGTGATTATGGTCGTCTGCATGATATATCCGAGTTGGAGTTAAAAAACAACAAATGGTCTGATCCGAAACGAGACCGACTATTGAATGCTGAAGATTAACGAAGAAAAGTGAAAAAGTTTTTTGATAAAGCGTTTGCCACTGAGACTTCTACTTACACATTCAGTACAAATTCAATGAGAACACAATGTACCATGTATGCTTTTATAAATAACTAAAATTGATAAATCTTTTCGAATCATCTTTTTTTGTAGCTTACTTTTGATCCATTTGTCGCTTACACTGTTTCAATCCAACAGTATAGACACTCATTCAATAAACATGTTACATGGTACGGTTTTAACCAATGGTCCCTCATGATCGATCTGAACCGCATTATTTGGTTGATCGTTTTGTCCCTTCCTCAAAAAAAGTCCGAGATTTCCATACAATGATAGCTTGTTCAAACTTTGCACATATTCTGACTTGAAAAAAATCCTGACAAACTTCAATTTTTTGTTCTATATCGTCACAGTGAAAGTATGAAACGGAAAAGGAAAAAACAAAAAAAAAGCTTTGACAAAGCAAAGTCACTTGAGTTGATGTTTTTGAAGCCCTAAAAAATGAGGACCCCCTAAACCGATAGCCACCAAAAACTGGTGCACATATGTAACAACATTAGGGCTTCATTTTTGCCACTTGAACTGATGGTTTGGGCAAGCGTTTCGTCAAATTTGAAGCTTGCGATTATGAAAACGAGGCGGGAAACATGCCTCGAAAATTGTGCCAACAGTTTCCTAAGGTAAACTTTACTAATGGGTGCAACAAACGTGTTAGGGCGAAATCGGCGTCATGATGCATACTAAGTACCACAAACACTTGGCGCATTTTCCGAAAATTGACCAACAACGAACTTTTTTAAGTTTGGAGACAATGTCTTTGTGTTTGTGGTAGTGAATTTTCCAAAAATTGACCAGAAATTTATGCATGCAAAAATATATTCGTAAAGTTATACTAAATTATTTTTTCCATTGTCTCCAAACTTCGGAAAATGCACTAAGTGTTTGTGGTACTTAGTATGCACCATGACGCCGATTTTGCCCAAACACGTTTTTTGCATCCATTAGTAAAGTTCGCCTTAGGAAACTGTTGGCGCAATTTTTGAGACATGTTTCCCGCCTCGTTTTCATAATCGCAAGCTTCAAAAATCAAAACCCCGTCTTGGCATAACATCTGTCATCAGCAGTCTAAAAAGTTAACTATGCCTTATTGTGCTGATAGTAAGCTACAAACACCATTTCTTGAGGAAGAATGAGAACTGCCTGAATGTATTTATCTTGGTCATAAGAATCCTGAGTATCGTTGGCGAGCACTGAATGATTTTCTGTATTGATAGTAGACTAAAGTAGTGACAGTGACCACTTTCTGAGACGATCATTAGCTTGACCAAGTTCTTTGTAATGTTCACTAACCTTGGAAGTGATGCATCAAGCCATATGAAGTTGTCTAGCGATTGATCAACCTGAAAACAAAATAATCAAAAGCAGAATAAAATAAATCAAACAAATAAATGAAAATAAAAGTAAACGCTCGAAAACGCGCCAGTAGTTTTATGGCAAGGCATCAAACCTATGTCCGCGAACTTCGCGGAAGCTGTATACTAGAGAAGAAAACACATGTTTGCATTCACTGCTTTATTGATTGAACATATCATAAAACATAAATATCATTGGATCAAGTGGAGGCTCGGGTATTACAAACAAATAATATTAAACAAGGGAGATAGTGAAACGAAAGGCGGGGTAACAAATGGAACGATAATATGAATATACTTATGGAATAGGGATAACTTCGATTGTAGCCTTGAACTCCGGGCTTCCTCTTCTCATGACCACTTCCAAGATGCATCGGATGACCTTGTCGTTGCGGAACATGTCGACATTGAACACTCCATGAAGGTTGTTGACTGGGAGAAGTTGCAGGCCAATGAACAGATTGGGCATAGCTGGATAGCCCATGAGCCATGTCTGGACAAACGAGCCAACGTCAGCACTTGCTTGGATCCATTCCTGAAAGTAAATAATTAGTTTTTTTTTAATATTGAATCAACTAACCAGCATGAATACATTGAGTAGATATGGTGGAGAGAAATGATTGATTGATAACTTGATATTCGGAATATCAAGGAATTCTGGTTCCCAACAATCAATGTTCTCCAGAAAGATCTCACGAGCGTTTAGCATCTGCAAAAACTTCAGTTTGAGAGAGATTTCACAAATTCAAATATTACCATTGGCGAATCAGTAAGTCCATGGTTACTTCTCAACACCACAAGGTCCACAAAGATCGAAGGGTCACGAGCAAATCGTAGAAGCGACTCGTGCACATAGTCACGAGCATCCATGTCGTTGGCGAGTGCAAGCTCCTTTTTCCAAATGTGGTCTTTGTTCATGTCAAGTGTTTCCTTACTGAAAAAAATATGTTTAATAAGTTGAAACAACAAAGTTAGTAAAAACTTACTTGAAAACCAGCACATGACGTCCGACATATCCCAACGCCAACTCGTTTTCCAACTCGAATCCACGTCCTTTTCTGCTGTAACCGACGTCAAGCTTGGAGACGTAGATTGGCACTGATTCAACGAGCTCTTTATCGGCCTTTGAGCACATTTTGAGACAAGTTCTGAAAGCATTCATTAAGAAGACTTATGGTTTTTAGTTTATATGTACCTTGTCATGATGTTCATATTGGACACAACCATGGTCTTTACATTCAGTGGCAAGTTGTTCCAATTCGTAGATTTGGTGTCCACGATTGACGGTGTGACAACTTTGGCAACAACAGTCCATCCTAGACGTGGACGCGGAACAACAAAATCAGTATCAAGATGGACATCAATCGGTGAAAGCTCAATTTTTGTGCGATTGTTGTTGGTGGTGATTTTATAGATGACTTTGTTGTCGGATCTTCGAATTCTCTTGGTGAACAAGAGATCCTTCATCACTCCAGACTCATCAAACGCCTCCAATATATCCTCATCATCACCCGATCTTGCCAAATTCAATCGAAACATCGATCCGACTGGGTAGTCTTCATTAATCCATTTCTGAAGATCAATAATAATTTTTAGAAATGTTCCATCTTTCGTACCTTGATGAGATGATTGATACTGGCTGATGTGAAGCAGCCTCCTTCTCGTCCATCAATCTTCTCGGCCCAACAATTCAACAAGAATTGTTCCGATACAACAATGTGCTCGTTGAACCAAAGTTGATTGACTTTGCGAACCTAGAAAATAAACATTATTCTAGCTTTAAAAGGTTCACTCACGAGTTCATGGTCCTGAATACTCGCGTCTTGATTGTATCCACGTTTGCAATCTTTACCAAGGAACTTGAGTGATTGGACACCGCGAGACAAGTGGTTGAGCCAGTTTTTGCATACGTCTGGATCGCATGAATCCAAGCAGAAATTCTTAACTCTCAAGGAGTGACCAGCAACCAGTGGAGCAATGACACATGGCTGAAAAAATCAACATGATTGAATATATGACACTCTTTTCTGTTTACCCAGTTGGTTTTCAGACTTTCGACATGAACACTTCCTCCGGAAATGATCTTGTGGAAGATCTTTACCATATCACGTGATGAATTCACTCCATAATCATAACTTCCCACTCCGGTTACTTTCTTCTCCCAGCCGTCAATAGAAATTGAATGTGTGTAAGCAGGAGAATCTGTATTACTTGGAATTGAAACCAACAGAATATCAATCAATTCTCACCGTAGGTGGTCAAAGCCACAACAGATTTCAGATGAAGTGGTGCATTGTCGACTTCCCGTTTGGTATTTTTCGAACACTGCTTGAAGCGAGTTCTGAAAGATATGTAGTTGCAACAGAACCTTATAATAAACCAGCGATGTTTCTAAGAATTACCTTGTGGCAATATCCATTTGGTCGAAAACCATTTCCTTCACTTCGAGTGGGAGAGTATCCCAAATGCTTATGTCTTGCTTGGAGTCTTTAGCGACATCCAGACGTTGTTTTTTGGCTTGTGGAGCGACAAACGACATATTACCTGCAAAAACAGAAATGTGTTAGAGCAGGAAGACGAATGACGATTAATCAACGACAATCAACAAAATAATAACGAGATACACTCGGAGAGCTGGAAAACCTAGGCTGGCACCAGAATCGCCCTCTCCTTGTGAATCAAATAATCATTTGTATTCAACTCATTGAAATATCTCCACCAGAAGGATTAGTCTTTATACTTTTAGTCACTAATCATAAGTTCGCTGCCTTCCTTGGACGTGGTAGCCGTTTCTAAGGCTTTTTCTCCGGAGTCGAACCCTTATTCTCCGTTACCCTTCACAACCATGGTAGTCCAATAAACTACCATCTAGTTGAGAGGGCAGACTCTCTTTTCGGATAAAGTCAGTCGGAACTGACAATAAACTGCTTCATTCAGAGTCAACAAAGGTCTGTTCTAATGATTGCACCCCTACTTACGTCGGGGCTTAGTTGCATGCATTAGCTCCAAAATGTTTGCAGTTATCCATGTAGGAAAACTCCGAGTAAGATGATATCTGCTATAATGAGTCGTACGCAATTTCTTTTATAAGTCATAGGTTTAATCTTTCACTAGGTCTGCCTCATTTCATCGAAAAGAAACAAAACGAACCATAAACAAAGCAAGAACAGATGCTAAAAGTTGCGGCGGTTTTCCTAAGAAAACTCATTAAGACTATCACAAACGATAACAAGTTATCGAAAGTGCATCAATAGCCACCGACACTCAAAGCGAATCGTAAAGTTCACAACACAAGTCACGACGATAGTTAACGCAAATTGCGAACTACCGAACGTAACCTAGATACAACTTTGAGCCTTTTAACCGCAACAATAAAATACACTTGGAGAGCTGGAATTACCGCGGCTGCTGGCACCAGAATTGCCCTCTCCTTGTTACTCGAAGAAACATTTGTATTCAACTCATTCAAATAACTCATCCAAAAGGATTAGTCATTATATTTTTAGTCACTATCTCATTCAACAGTGGATAAGTTTTGCACATGCTGCCTTCCTTGGACGTGGTAGCCGTTCAGACTCCCTCTCTTTCTTTACTTGAGCATATCGAGCTGACAGAATCAATCAGATCTATCGTTTGAACAAATGCCTTGCGAAAGAAATACTAAGCTGAATGTATCAATAGATACACCGCATAAGCCTTACTCTCGTAAACAAACCCATTTACACCTCCAATACCGAACAACATTCGATTTTAGAAGTACAGATGCAACGATCCGATGTTCAACGTCGGCGCAGCGTAAAGGGCGCACCTAGTCTAGCATCGTCTCCTTTGCACGTAATCACTGCAAGCAGCAACTACGGAAGGAAGTAGTTGAAGGTACTTGATTTAGCTACCCACGTCGCAATACACATGCGCGCCACGGCGCCAACGTAGAGAGACACTCGCGCTACACGCGCCGTCTCGCAACAACACGCTGTTTACGAGAGGGACACACAGGCGATCGCACTCTACGGAGGCAACGTACAGACGAACAGATGCTACGCTACGGAGGCACCTCGCTAACCAACCTTCTCCCAACGAAGCGACAGTGTAGTAGTAGGAACCAGAGTATCATTGCCGGGTATTATGGGGGTACCTCTTTTTTCGGAAAAAAAAAATTTTTCGAAAAATTTTTTTTTTTCATAAAAGCTTCCAAAACTTCTGGAAATCCAATTTTTGGCTTAAAAAATCTGAAAATGCTGAAAATTTGTCTGAAATTTTCGAAAAAAAATTTTTTTTCGAAAAATTTTTTTTTTCATAAAAGCTTCCAAAACTTCTGGAAAACCATTTTTTGGCTCAAAAAATCTGAAAATGTTGAAATTTGTCTGAAATTTTCGGAAAAAAAATTTTTTTCGAAAAAAATTTTTTTTTCATAAAAGCTTCCAAAACTTCTGGAAAGTCAATGTTCGGCTTAAAAAATCTGAAAATGCTGAAAATTTGTCTGAAATTTTCGAAAAAAAAAATTTTTTTCTGAAAAATTTCTTTTTTCATAAAAGCTTCCAAAACTTCTGCAAAATCAATTTTTTACTCAAAAAATCTAAAAATGCTGAAATTTTCGAAAAAAATGTTTTTTCCATAAAAGCTTCCAAAACTTCTGGGAAACCAATTTTGGCCTAAAAAATCTGAAAATGCTGAAAATTTTTACGAAATGTGTACCTCTCTTTTTCATGTTTGGGTAGGAAGTGAAATGGATCGGATTGGATTGGGAGGGGTTGGAATAAGGTGTTAGATGATGCATAAGGATCGGAAAAGATCAGTAAACGTCGGAATGAGGTGTAAGATGATGCATAAGAATCAGAAAGGAGCGGAAGGTGTCGGCATGAAGTGGTAGCTGATGCTGAAGCATCGGAGAAGATTGTGGAAAGCCAGAATGAGTCGACAGACGGTGCAAACATAATGTGACAAGTCGGAACGAGTTGAAATCAATGAAATGAAATCGTGAAATAGGTTACTGAAAAAATGAGGTTTCAAAGTATGCCTAAAGTAAGCTTGAGATTGGAACAACGATACTTCAAACAAGCGGAAAGAAGTATATGCTCAAAATACCAAAAGTGTGACCAACCAGAAAACGGAAATAATGATTGACTAAACGTATTCTGAAAGTACTTGATATGATTGTTACCAATCCCTTCTTTTCTCAGTTTTAGAACAGGACAATTCTATCTTTTTTGTAAATCTTCAGAAGTAACCCATTATTTATAGAGTGGACTCATTGTTCTTCTCGTGTGACTTTGTTGTTGTCTTTTTGTCCGAATTTGCAAAACGCCGAGATTGCCAAGTAAGTGATAATAATTCTGATAGTGTTTTTCTGACCTACCACAGTTGAACTAAGAGTAGTTGGCTTTAGTTTTGTCAATCCTATCCATCATCAAAAAAAACCAATTGAACTCTTTTCATTCATCAGTTATACCAGTTTATCGACAATAGTAGTTTAGCAATTTACGTTACTTTCCTCACATCCAATAATGTCTTCTGATGCATTATCAGTATCACGACAATGTCGTGGGGTGTGGTACAAACAATTGGTACATGAATGATTTATATATTGTAATGATTGTGGTTGTCAATTACACAGAGAAACAAGTAAATGAGTAGAAAGCATGTGACAGGACACCTGTCAGACCAATAGATTATAAAAACCTAAACCTACTATACATATGATTCTCAGAATAAACTAATCATTGCGATTACCATAAGATATGGCTGTTGTGAAAGGAGAAATCCCTGTCCTGGGTGAAAAAGTAACACAACTAGATACAACGGAAATATCTACGTGGACATGGAATGGGACTAATAAGAATATATGAGGGATGGGAAGTTACGCAAGAAAAATTGGATTATGATGAGTTGAGGGTAGGCATTGAAGTTACAAAAATGTGTGTATGTAGGGGAAAAACGAAAAAAAAAACTAATATCCAAAAGGTAAATATCATGAATCAAAAAAAAATGAAGGGATATTAGGAAACAAGTGGATTGAATAAGATGTATCATTATCATTACAAGTACACACTTAGGAAAATACAAAAAAATGTTGATTGGGAAAAAAGTTTTGAACTAACTCTTCGTGCATTCAATCTTCATCCAGTTCGCTGTCCGACGACTCGTCATTTTCATGATGAAAATCTACCAACAAGGTTTTCCGATTACTATTTATTCGCACTCTGATGTTATCTCCTACCAAGTAAAAAATATTATGTTTGTTTATTGATTTGAAACACTGCTGAAATGAATGATTATGATCGAAACCCATGAGATTGACGGAAGAGAAACAATCTGAGAGACATGGCGCATAATGACACGGCTAGTCTGCCAAGTGTTCTCATGATTTGAATTTGTAGCGGGAGTGTTGGTATGCTGCCACCTTTCCGCTCTTCCTCGCAACCAGCCACACAACACTAGAGTGTTCGCCTCACTTCTAACATATACGCATTCCTTTCTAACCTATACGCATTCCATTTTTGCAAAACCACCGGGCGTTGCGGCGGGCGCCTGTAAGTCAGCCTTGACGGTAGTTTACACCGGGGACTGTTGTGGGTTCCTGAAAGTCAGCTGTAGACGGTGGGATGTGAATGAAGTATGGGTCGGTTGGTGAGACTTCATTCACATTTTGCTTAGTGTTCCCCTGAAACAAGAGAATTCCGTGTGGAATTCTCGAGTTTCTTCTCGTTTGTGAATAGTTTTGAGTTCTGATAGTTCTATGATCATAGAACTATGATTTTGCTCGCCATCACCATGAGCTTCCTTTCCAATGTGACTTGTTCTTTTCTTAATATGTACCAATTCACATGTACCAATTCTCATTGAAACGATAACAGTGTGCGAATATGTATGATGTATCATTATGCCATTAAAAACAGTGGTTGAATGTTAAGAATTGAAAAAAAATATAATGGGAAACTTGCCATACACCGATGTATGTAAGATACCACAAAGTAAAATGACCTGAGACGGATGAGAAACTGTATGGATGTCTCTGAATTTGTCATTAGCATCCATATCTTTGATGAGCACTCAATGATTTCGTGGATCGAATGCAGCTTCTATTATACATATATGCCTTGTAGAGTCTCTCATCGGTAAAGACTGTCATAAACTTTCGTTTGTCAAGATTTGAATCAAGAGATGTTTTGCATCATAGAGTCGTTCTACTAGTACACGGAATGACCGTTTTGCAATCAAGTTAGACCAAGTTGGTCAAGACTTTTTTCTCTGGGAGGAGTGCTTGAGCGAGATGAAGAGTTCCAGAGCCATATTTCTCATGATTCGATGCAAAATACATTTCATTCTGATGTCTTCGATTGTCCATGGAGTGTTGACAGTGATTGAACGGCTTTTCTGTAACGATTATTAGTATCACAAAGTTTTTTGAAACTTTTACTAACCTAGGAAGCAGTCCTTCGAGCCATATGAAGTTGTCTAGCGATTGAACCTGAAAATAAAAAACTTTGAAACAGAATATAATAAATCAAACAAATAAAAAATGAAAGTAAGCGCTCGAAAAAGCGCCAGGTGCCTTATGGCAAGGCATCAAGCCTTTGTCCGCGAACTTTTCGCGGAAGCTGTATTCTAGAAAAGAAAACACATGTTTGCATTCACTGCTTTATTGCTGAACTCTTTCAAAACATCAAACATCACGTGAACAAGTCACGATACAGGGGGATTACAAACAAATCATATGAAACGAGGGGGATAGTAAACCAGAGGCGGGGCAAACAATAGAGAAGAATAATATGAATAGGCTCAAGGATATGGAACAACTTCGATTGCAGCATTCAATTGCGGACTGCCTCGGAGCATCAACATCTTCAATGTGCATTGAATGAACTTGTTGTCGCTGTCCATGTGAACATTGAAGACTCCTTCTTGTGCACCAAAAATCCAAGTCAAGTCAACGAACATATGTGCAAGCGATGGTACCATTGGAACCAAGTTGACACGTACGATCCGACTGCAGCATTCTGTTCTTTCCATTTCTGAAAGTAATAAGTCAGTTTGTCTTGAGTATTGATTCAACTAACCTTTATGAACAAGTTGAAGAGTCCTGGTGGAGAATGGTGATCGATGGTCATCTTGATATTCGGGATTTCGAGAAACTCCATATTGAACCAAGCAATGTTGTCCATGTATATCGCTTGGGCATGACGCATCTGAAAAAACTTAAGTTTAAGATTTCAAAAATTCAAATATTACCAATGGCCAGTTTCCAATTCCGTGGTCACCGCTTGTCAGAACCACAAGATCAACCTTCACCGAATCGTCAAGCGCCAATTGTCGAAGTTCATGCAGGACATGTTCATAAGCGAGCATGTCATCTTCGAAAGGCATCTCCTTCTTCCAGATGTGGCTCTTGTGCATGGATAGCGATTCTTTGCTGAAAAAAATATGATTAATAAGTTGAAAGAACAAAGTTAGTAAAGACTTACTCTGAAACCAACACGTGTCGTTCTTGTGACTGGATTGCCATCACATCATCAAGTTGGAAGCCCCATCCTCTTTTGCTATCGCCGACAACTAGTTTCGCAAAAAACATTTGTGCCCACATGTTGTGTAATGTTAACTTGGGATTCTTTTTGACGGAAGAACTTTTAGAAGGGTGCCACGAAATGTGATCATTGGAGTTTTGAGGGGCGAAGAACAAATTTATTGCAATAAAAATGTTCTATAATTTTTATTTTTCTTTGAACACAGACGCAACATTTTCTTCAAACTACTTTCGCAATTTATATTAATACTTTAGCAATTTGAAACAATTTGAGAGACGTGGCTCATAGGGACTCGGATAGTCTGCCAAGTGTTTTTCTAAAATGGATGAATTTACTCCTTTTGAAAGTATTCAAAAACATACCATATGAGGCATTAGCTGCATACATCAGCAATATTCCGTATTCTCCTGAAATATCAAGTTCCGTACTAAAACAACGAAAAATAGGCTGAAAGCTTACATTGTGTGTTGCATATATGATTGATTATTCTTCTTTCAGCTTTACTGTAAATCAATTCATTCTCATACGAGCCACATTAAATTTACTTGCTGCCTATAGATGATGCTTTTATGTTTGTTTATTGATTTGTAACACTGCTGAAATGAATGATTATGATCAAAACCCATGAGATTGACGGAAGAAAAACAATCTGAGAAACATGGCGCATAATGACACGGATAGTCTGCCAAGTGTTCTCATGATTTGAATTTTGTAGCGGGAGTGTTGGTATGCTGCCACCTTTCCTCTCTTCCTCGCAACCGGCCACACAACACTAGAGCGTTCGCCTCACTTATCCTTTCTAACCTATACGCATTCCATTTTTGCTAAACCACCGGGCGTTGCGGCGGGCGCCTGTAAGTCAGCCTTGACGGTAGTTTACACCGGGGACTGTTGTGGGTTCCTGAAAGTCAGCTGTTGACGGTGGGATGTGAATGAAGTATGGGTCGGTTGGTGGGACTTCATTCACATTTTGCTTATTTTGATGTGATATGCCATTTTTTTAACGGAAAGGATCTATCTGTATCTCGTCCACAACAAACCGAAGTTGTCTGGAACTATAAGTGCAAGGACGCATATACATCTTTCCTTGAAAATTCAAAACATACAACCGATCTAATCAATGATGGTTCTTGAACCTTGCTTCAACATCGTGAGTATTTGTTGAACATATCAAATATTCCCATTTGAGTCATCACGTGTTACTCTATGACCCCATCATGAAAACAACCCACATACCAGGCGGAGAAGATGGCGCAGTACGGGGAAATATAAGTTGGGGTGTCGGTGAATACGAGAGTAAGCTACATACTGAAGAAAAAAGAGAAAACAAGTATAGGGAAAGAAAAGAGGACCCAGCCGCGTTGCAGTATTTGTCGCGGCTTTCGTCTCAATTCGCCTCATTTTATCGACTGCCGCTTTTCCCATACATTTTTACCATTTTTTCTATTCGAATCCTATTTTAATTTGAAAGTGAGTTCTTGCAGTGTAATAGCTGATCATAACTGATCTTTGACCAACTACCAGTAAAAATGAAATAACGACTTCTTCTATTTTTGAAAACATAAAACGTGAGATTATAGGAGAAAGTTTTGTTTCCAAATTTTTGATTTCAGAAAAAACGGGTTAACAAGAGGTCCATTCGAGGACACTAAAATTGATGAGGTAAGTGTTTCAACTTTTCTCAACAATAAGAGGTACAAAGTATGACATGAAAAAAAGAGAAATAAAAATTTAGCCATTGGAAACTCCTCATTTTAGCATATCATCATCGTTTTGTTCACTTTTTCATCGATAAAAATTTTGATCGACTCATCATCATTGATTTTACAAGAAGATCTTAAAGCCATTTTTTGACGACAAAAAATTCAACTAACAAATTATTCAGATTATCTGCTCGTGTCTTTCAAAAGCGGATGGTTCATGCGCTTGTTTCAATAACAAAAACTGTCGATGTCATCAAGCCACATTGATTCTCCATAAAAACAAACCAAAGAACAATAAGGTAACCCTTTTGCAAGTTTTTTCTCCAAAATTTGCCAATTTTACAGTTCGATTCACACGAGATGAAGGATTACAATTATTATGAGAACGCCATCATGTCATGTAGTGCAGCGTATGTTCTTACCTCAATAGTTTGAATCACGGTCGGTGTTTCAGCTGTGCATGTGCTGGAAAATGCAACAACAATATTATGAACGACTTAAAACAAAACAAGTTTGATTTGGAGTTGATCAACAGAGCGTGAAATTCGACAGTACCAGACGACTCGAACAATTTACGATAAAACATTAAAAAATAAAACTTTCTAACCAAAATTTGTAAAACTGTTCCATTTACTAGAATTTACAAGGAATACATCCTTTTTCCAATTTATGAATAGCTGAAATGGAACAAATTTATTCTCCGAGCCTGGTCAGTGATTTGGAGAAATATCTACCAAATGATAGTCTATCCATTAAAAATATACAGAAACTCCTTTGGTTGTCATCAACAAAAAAGTTGGAGAAAGAATTCAAAAATCAAATCATAAATAAAGGAATATTATCATCATCAACATAATTAGGTAAAGTAGTCGACAGCGTGTCATCAAGAAAATTGAAGTATCTTTTTATTATGGTCGACATATCATCTTCATTCATTGTTATTGTATCCTTTCGATACAGCCACTTGCTCTTCTCTTCTCGGTTTAAAAAAGTTAAAGTGATTTTTACTTGCCATTATCCTGTGCTCGTCTTTTTTCTAACGAGACTTGTTCTTTTCTTAATAGTGAGTGTGTAAAGTTTCACCAATAATTCTCATTGAAACAATAACAAGAGCTTTTCATATCAACCTGTAATTGTTACTATGTATGAATCTGTATGATGTATCAACTTACCAGTTCCACTATGCCATTCAAACTGGATATTTATAGCTTGATATAACATGATGGACAACTTGGAATACATCTATTCATGTACCCCTGTAATCTGATCTGGATGAAAAACTGTATGGATCATTTGTCATCACAATCCATATCTTACGCACTCAATGATTTTGTGGATTTCATCCACCTTTCATCCTGCGGAGTTCATCGACTGTCAGAAAATTTGTGTTTGCCAGAATGCCAAGAGAAGTTTTGCCTCATGGAGTCATTTCTTCTCATTACTAGCAGAAGGAATGTTTGTTTTTCTGAAAAGTTGAACCAAGTCTACCTTAACCTTTGCTCTAGCCGGAGTGCTCAAGATTAAGAGTTCCTAAGCCATATTTCTCATGCTTCGATGCAAAATACATTTCATTCTGATGTCTTCGGTTGTCCATGGAGTGGTTGAACGGCTTTTCTGTAACGATTATTAGTATCACAAAGTTTGTTGAAACGTTTACTAACCTAGGAAGCAGTCCTTCGAGCCATATGAAGTTGTCTAGCGATTGAACAACCTGAAAATAAAAAACTTTGAAACAGAATATAATAAATCAAACAAATAAAAAATGAAAGTCAGCGCTCGAAAAAGCGCCAGGTGCCTTATGGCAAGGCTAAGCACTACAATAACGTACAAAATGCCAACAACAAGAAGCTCAAATTATTTTTCGAGGAAATTGAAGAGAAGCGTACCGCTGAAACCATTCTAGATGCAGTCACTGATGCTGTGAAAAAACCGTTGAATGCGTGGAGCAAAAAGACAATCAAATTTTGTGATTCCAAACTCCTTCGTGAAATTCGACAGTACCAGACGACTCGAACAATTTACGATAAAACATTAAAAAATAAAACTTTCTAACCAAAATTTGTAAAACTGTTCCATTTACTAGAATTTACAAGGAATACATCCCTTTTCCAATTTATGAATAGCTGAAATGGAACAAATTTGTTCTCAGACCCTGGAGTCAGTGATTTGGAGAAATATCTACCAAATGATAGTATATCCATTAAAAATATACAGAAACTCCTTTGATTGTCATCAACAAAAAAGTTGGAGAGGATAGTCTGCCAAGTGTTCTCATGATTTGAATTTTGTAGCGGGAGTGCTGGTATGCTGCCACCTTCCCGCTCTTCCTCGCAACCGGCCACACAACACTAGAGCGTTTGCCTCACTTCTAACCTATACGCATTTCTTTCTAACCTATACGCGTTTCTTTCTAACCTATACGCATTCCATTTTTGCTAAACCACCGGGCGTTGTGGCGGGCGCCTGTAAGTCAGCCTTGACGGTAGTTTACACCGGGGACTGTTGTGGGTTCCTGAAAGTCAGCAAACGTGTTAGGGCGAAATCGGCGTCATGATGCATACTAAGTACCACAAACACTTGGCGCATTTTCCGAAAATTGACCAACAACGAACTTTTTTAAGTTTGGAGACAATGTCTTTGTGTTTGTGGTAGTGAATTTTCCAAAAATTGACCAGAAATTTATGCATGCAAAAATATATTCGTAAAGTTATACTAAATTATTTTTTCCATTGTCTCCAAACTTCGGAAAATGCACTAAGTGTTTGTGGTACTTAGTATGCACCATGACGCCGATTTTGCCCAAACACGTTTGTTGCACCCATTAGTAAAGTTTACCTTAGGAAACTGTTGGCGCAATTTTTGAGACATGTTTCCGGCCTTGTTTTCATAATCGCAAGCTTCAAAGATCAAAACGCCGTATTGGCATAACATCTGTCATCAGCAGTCTGAAAAGTTTACTATGTCTTATTGTGCTGGTAGTAAGCCACAAACACCATTACTTGAGGAAGAAGGAGAACTGCCTGAATGTATTTACCTTGGCCATAAGAATCCTGAGTATCGTTGGCGAGCACTGAATGATTTTCTGTATTGATAGTAGACTTTACAGTGTAGAGATTGTTACTGTATAATATTATTAACAATTGCTTATTTGTCCAAATCTAAGCCAGAAGATGCTTTGCTTTATGGAGTTGTTTTTCTGTATTACTGTGAGAGAGAATGGTCGCTCTGCAAATAAAGTATGGAGTAGAAACGAGTGGCAGAAGTGTCCTAATCTTGAGCACTCTAGTAGAAGGGATTATGATTAGGGATTGTTGAGCCATCTTTCCCATGCTTCGATGTCATTGGTTGTTTGTGGAGTAGTGACAGTGACCACTTTCTGAGACGATCCTTAGTTTGAACAAGTTCTTTGTAACGTTCACTAACCTTGGAAGTGATGCATCAAGCCATATGAAATTGTCTAGCGATTGATCAACCTGAAAATAAAAGAATCAAAAACAGAATAAAAATAAATCAAACAAATTAATAAAAGTAAAAGTAAACGCTCAAAAAAGCGTCAGTGGCCTTATAACAAGGCATCAAACCTATGTTCGCGAACTTCGCGGAAACTGTATACTAGAGAACAAAACACATGTTTGCATTCACTGCTTTATTGCTGAACTCTTTCAAAACATCAAACATCACGTGATCAAGTCACGATTCAGGGGGATTACAAACAAATCATATGAAACGAGGGGGATAGTAAACCAGAGGCGGGACAAACAATAGAGAAGAATAATATGAATAGGCTCAAGGATATGAAACAACTTCGATTGTAGCCTTCAATTGCGGACTGCCTCGGAGCATCAACATCTTCAATGTGCATTGAATGAACTTGTTGTCGCTGTCCATGTGAACATTGAAGACTCCTTCTTGTGCGCCAAGAATCCAAGTCAAGTCAACGAACATATGTGCAAGCGATGGTACCATTGGAACCAAGTTGACACGTACGATCCGATTTCAGCATTCTGTTCTTTCCACTTCTGAAAGTAATTAGTCAGTTTGTCTTGAGTATTGATTCAACTAACCTTCATGAACAAATTGAAGAGTCCTGGTGGAGAATGGTGATCGATGGTTAGCTTGATATTCGGGATTTCGAGAAACTCCATATTGAACCAAGCAACATTGTCAATGTATATCGCTTGGGCATTACGCATCTGAAAAGACTCTTGTTTAAGATTTTATAAATTCAAATATTACCAATGGCCAGTTTCCAATTCCGTGGTTACCGCTTGTCAGAACCACAAGATCAACCTTCACCGAATCGTCAAGAGCCAGACGTCGAAGTTCATGCAGGACATGTTCATAAGCGAGCATGTCATCCTCGAGAGGGACCTCTTTCTTCCAAATATGGCTCTTGTGCATAGAAAGAGATTCTTTGCTGAAAAAAATATGATTAATAAGTTGAAAGAACAAAGTTAGTAAAGACTTACTCTGAAACCAACACGTGTCGTTCTTGAGACTGCATCGCCATCACATCATCAAGTTGGAAGCACCATCCTCTTTTGCTATCGCCGACTTTGATTGATTATTCTTCTTTCAGTTTTACTGTAAATCAATTCATTCTCATACGAGACACATTGAATTTACTTGCTGATTAGATGATGCTTTTATGTTTGTTTATTAATTTGAAAAACTGCTGAAATGAATGATTATGATCAAAACCCATGAGATTGACGGAAGAGAAACAATCTGAGAGACATGGCGCATAATGACACGGATAGTCTGCCAAGTGTTCTCATGATTTGAATTTTGTAGCGGGAGTGCTGGTATGCTGCCACCTTCCCGCTCTTCCTCGCAACCGGCCACACAACACTAGAGCGTTCGCCTCACTTCTAACCTATACGCATTTCTTTCTAACCTATACGCGTTTCTTTCTAACCTATACGCATTCCATTTTTGCTAAACCACCGGGCGTTGTGGCGGGCGCCTGTAAGTCAGCCTTGACGGTAGTTTACACCGGGGACTGTTGTGGGTTCCTGAAAGTCAGCTGTTGACGGTGGGATGTGAATGAAGTATGGGTCGGTTGGTGGGACTTCATTCACATTTTGCTTATTTTGATGTGATATGCCATTTTTTTAACGGAAAGGATCTATCTGTATCTCGTCCACAACAAACCGAAGTTGTCTGGAACTATAAGTGCAAAGATGCATATATATCTTTCCTTGAAAATTCAAAACATACAACCGATCTAATCAATGATGGTTCTTGAACTTTGCTTCAACATCGTGAGTATTTGTTGAGAATATTCCCATTTGAGTCATCACGTGTTTCTCTATGACCCCATCATGAAAACAACCCACATATCAGGCGGAGAAGATGGCGCAGCACGGGGAAATATAAGTTGGGGTGTCGGTGAATACAAGAGTAAGCTACATACTGAAGAAAAAGAGAGAAAACAAGTATAGGGAAAGAAAAGAGGACCCAGCCGCGTTGCAGTATGTGTCGCGGCTTTCGTCTCATTTCGCCTCATTTTATCGACTCACCTACTCTGCCGCTTTTCCCATAACTGATAACTGATCTTAGACCAACTACCAGTAAAAATGAAATAACGACTTCTTCTATTTTTGAAAACATAAAACGTGAGATTACAGGAGAAAATTTTGTTTCCAAATTTTTGATTTCAGAAAAAACGGGTTTATTTGGAAACGGGTTAACAAGGCGTTCATTCGATCTAACTGAAAATGATGAGGTAAGTGTTTCAAACTTTTCACAGTTATTTTAAAAGTTTCTGAAAAGTCTGGAAAGCTTCTGAAATTGGCGATTCAATGATTTTCATGAAATAGTTCCGTAAGAGGATACATTTCCCAAAACGCTCTTCAATTTCTATGGCTGCTTTCTGAGCTGAAAATTCTAAAAACGGCCATTCTTCACACGCATAATTGTGCATTGTTCAACAGTGTGATCTCTCGTGATTTTAATTTTGATCTGGTTTTATTGCTCACTAGGGAACCTCTTGAGTATAGGTCCAAACTTTTCAGAAGAAAAGCCGAAACCAACAAAAAGAACCGCCAAGAAACCAAAGAACTTTGTTTCAGAAGGTTAGTACATTCTGTAAGGCTCAATTTTCTGATGATGACATTTTTTCAGGTGAACAAAATTTTTTTTCTAATATTTCATGAATTTTTTCATGAAATGGACTACTATGAACTAAATAAATGAGAACAAAATTTTTTGACACATCCTTCCCAAGCAAACTTCTGATTAGTTTTGAATCACGCTTTCTCTTTTCAGTGCAGCAAAAGATACGAAAATCGAAAAACAACTTTGAAACACTCTCCACAGATTTGGTTTGAAGTTGACGCCAAAAAAAATATGGTACGTCGTTTGAAAACTATTTGCTAAAAAAGCGTTATGTTTCAGACGTCCAGAATAATTTAGCCCGAAGTGATTATGGTCGTCTGCATGATATATCCGAGTTGGAGTTAAAAAACAACAAATGGTCTGATCCGAAACGAGACCGACTATTGAATGCTGAAGATTAACGAAGAAAAGTGAAAAAGTTTTTTGATAAAGCGTTTGCCACTGAGACTTCTACTTACACATTCAGTACAAATTCAATGAGAACACAATGTACCATGTATGCTTTTATAAATAACTAAAATTGATAAATCTTTTCGAATCATCTTTTTTTGTAGCTTACTTTTGATCCATTTGTCGCTTACACTGTTTCAATCCAACAGTATAGACACTCATTCAATAAACATGTTACATGGTACGGTTTTAACCAATGGTCCCTCATGATCGATCTGAACCGCATTATTTGGTTGATCGTTTTGTCCCTTCCTCAAAAAAAGTCCGAGATTTCCATACAATGATAGCTTGTTCAAACTTTGCACATATTCTGACTTGAAAAAAATCCTGACAAACTTCAATTTTTTGTTCTATATCGTCACAGTGAAAGTATGAAACGGAAAAGGAAAAAACAAAAAAAAAGCTTTGACAAAGCAAAGTCACTTGAGTTGATGTTTTTGAAGCCCTAAAAAATGAGGACCCCCTAAACCGATAGCCACCAAAAACTGGTGCACATATGTAACAACATTAGGGCTTCATTTTTGCCACTTGAACTGATGGTTTGGGCAAGCGTTTCGTCAAATTTGAAGCTTGCGATTATGAAAACGAGGCGGGAAACATGCCTCGAAAATTGTGCCAACAGTTTCCTAAGGTAAACTTTACTAATGGGTGCAACAAACGTGTTAGGGCGAAATCGGCGTCATGATGCATACTAAGTACCACAAACACTTGGCGCATTTTCCGAAAATTGACCAACAACGAACTTTTTTAAGTTTGGAGACAATGTCTTTGTGTTTGTGGTAGTGAATTTTCCAAAAATTGACCAGAAATTTATGCATGCAAAAATATATTCGTAAAGTTATACTAAATTATTTTTTCCATTGTCTCCAAACTTCGGAAAATGCACTAAGTGTTTGTGGTACTTAGTATGCACCATGACGCCGATTTTGCCCAAACACGTTTTTTGCATCCATTAGTAAAGTTCGCCTTAGGAAACTGTTGGCGCAATTTTTGAGACATGTTTCCCGCCTCGTTTTCATAATCGCAAGCTTCAAAAATCAAAACCCCGTCTTGGCATAACATCTGTCATCAGCAGTCTAAAAAGTTAACTATGCCTTATTGTGCTGATAGTAAGCTACAAACACCATTTCTTGAGGAAGAATGAGAACTGCCTGAATGTATTTATCTTGGTCATAAGAATCCTGAGTATCGTTGGCGAGCACTGAATGATTTTCTGTATTGATAGTAGACTAAAGTAGTGACAGTGACCACTTTCTGAGACGATCATTAGCTTGACCAAGTTCTTTGTAATGTTCACTAACCTTGGAAGTGATGCATCAAGCCATATGAAGTTGTCTAGCGATTGATCAACCTGAAAACAAAATAATCAAAAGCAGAATAAAATAAATCAAACAAATAAATGAAAATAAAAGTAAACGCTCGAAAACGCGCCAGTAGTTTTATGGCAAGGCATCAAACCTATGTCCGCGAACTTCGCGGAAGCTGTATACTAGAGAAGAAAACACATGTTTGCATTCACTGCTTTATTGATTGAACATATCATAAAACATAAATATCATTGGATCAAGTGGAGGCTCGGGTATTACAAACAAATAATATTAAACAAGGGAGATAGTGAAACGAAAGGCGGGGTAACAAATGGAACGATAATATGAATATACTTATGGAATAGGGATAACTTCGATTGTAGCCTTGAACTCCGGGCTTCCTCTTCTCATGACCACTTCCAAGATGCATCGGATGACCTTGTCGTTGCGGAACATGTCGACATTGAACACTCCATGAAGGTTGTTGACTGGGAGAAGTTGCAGGCCAATGAACAGATTGGGCATAGCTGGATAGCCCATGAGCCATGTCTGGACAAACGAGCCAACGTCAGCACTTGCTTGGATCCATTCCTGAAAGTAAATAATTAGTTTTTTTTTAATATTGAATCAACTAACCAGCATGAATACATTGAGTAGATATGGTGGAGAGAAATGATTGATTGATAACTTGATATTCGGAATATCAAGGAATTCTGGTTCCCAACAATCAATGTTCTCCAGAAAGATCTCACGAGCGTTTAGCATCTGCAAAAACTTCAGTTTGAGAGAGATTTCACAAATTCAAATATTACCATTGGCGAATCAGTAAGTCCATGGTTACTTCTCAACACCACAAGGTCCACAAAGATCGAAGGGTCACGAGCAAATCGTAGAAGCGACTCGTGCACATAGTCACGAGCATCCATGTCGTTGGCGAGTGCAAGCTCCTTTTTCCAAATGTGGTCTTTGTTCATGTCAAGTGTTTCCTTACTGAAAAAAATATGTTTAATAAGTTGAAACAACAAAGTTAGTAAAAACTTACTTGAAAACCAGCACATGACGTCCGACATATCCCAACGCCAACTCGTTTTCCAACTCGAATCCACGTCCTTTTCTGCTGTAACCGACGTCAAGCTTGGAGACGTAGATTGGCACTGATTCAACGAGCTCTTTATCGGCCTTTGAGCACATTTTGAGACAAGTTCTGAAAGCATTCATTAAGAAGACTTATGGTTTTTAGTTTATATGTACCTTGTCATGATGTTCATATTGGACACAACCATGGTCTTTACATTCAGTGGCAAGTTGTTCCAATTCGTAGATTTGGTGTCCACGATTGACGGTGTGACAACTTTGGCAACAACAGTCCATCCTAGACGTGGACGCGGAACAACAAAATCAGTATCAAGATGGACATCAATCGGTGAAAGCTCAATTTTTGTGCGATTGTTGTTGGTGGTGATTTTATAGATGACTTTGTTGTCGGATCTTCGAATTCTCTTGGTGAACAAGAGATCCTTCATCACTCCAGACTCATCAAACGCCTCCAATATATCCTCATCATCACCCGATCTTGCCAAATTCAATCGAAACATCGATCCGACTGGGTAGTCTTCATTAATCCATTTCTGAAGATCAATAATAATTTTTAGAAATGTTCCATCTTTCGTACCTTGATGAGATGATTGATACTGGCTGATGTGAAGCAGCCTCCTTCTCGTCCATCAATCTTCTCGGCCCAACAATTCAACAAGAATTGTTCCGATACAACAATGTGCTCGTTGAACCAAAGTTGATTGACTTTGCGAACCTAGAAAATAAACATTATTCTAGCTTTAAAAGGTTCACTCACGAGTTCATGGTCCTGAATACTCGCGTCTTGATTGTATCCACGTTTGCAATCTTTACCAAGGAACTTGAGTGATTGGACACCGCGAGACAAGTGGTTGAGCCAGTTTTTGCATACGTCTGGATCGCATGAATCCAAGCAGAAATTCTTAACTCTCAAGGAGTGACCAGCAACCAGTGGAGCAATGACACATGGCTGAAAAAATCAACATGATTGAATATATGACACTCTTTTCTGTTTACCCAGTTGGTTTTCAGACTTTCGACATGAACACTTCCTCCGGAAATGATCTTGTGGAAGATCTTTACCATATCACGTGATGAATTCACTCCATAATCATAACTTCCCACTCCGGTTACTTTCTTCTCCCAGCCGTCAATAGAAATTGAATGTGTGTAAGCAGGAGAATCTGTATTACTTGGAATTGAAACCAACAGAATATCAATCAATTCTCACCGTAGGTGGTCAAAGCCACAACAGATTTCAGATGAAGTGGTGCATTGTCGACTTCCCGTTTGGTATTTTTCGAACACTGCTTGAAGCGAGTTCTGAAAGATATGTAGTTGCAACAGAACCTTATAATAAACCAGCGATGTTTCTAAGAATTACCTTGTGGCAATATCCATTTGGTCGAAAACCATTTCCTTCACTTCGAGTGGGAGAGTATCCCAAATGCTTATGTCTTGCTTGGAGTCTTTAGCGACATCCAGACGTTGTTTTTTGGCTTGTGGAGCGACAAACGACATATTACCTGCAAAAACAGAAATGTGTTAGAGCAGGAAGACGAATGACGATTAATCAACGACAATCAACAAAATAATAACGAGATACACTCGGAGAGCTGGAAAACCTAGGCTGGCACCAGAATCGCCCTCTCCTTGTGAATCAAATAATCATTTGTATTCAACTCATTGAAATATCTCCACCAGAAGGATTAGTCTTTATACTTTTAGTCACTAATCATAAGTTCGCTGCCTTCCTTGGACGTGGTAGCCGTTTCTAAGGCTTTTTCTCCGGAGTCGAACCCTTATTCTCCGTTACCCTTCACAACCATGGTAGTCCAATAAACTACCATCTAGTTGAGAGGGCAGACTCTCTTTTCGGATAAAGTCAGTCGGAACTGACAATAAACTGCTTCATTCAGAGTCAACAAAGGTCTGTTCTAATGATTGCACCCCTACTTACGTCGGGGCTTAGTTGCATGCATTAGCTCCAAAATGTTTGCAGTTATCCATGTAGGAAAACTCCGAGTAAGATGATATCTGCTATAATGAGTCGTACGCAATTTCTTTTATAAGTCATAGGTTTAATCTTTCACTAGGTCTGCCTCATTTCATCGAAAAGAAACAAAACGAACCATAAACAAAGCAAGAACAGATGCTAAAAGTTGCGGCGGTTTTCCTAAGAAAACTCATTAAGACTATCACAAACGATAACAAGTTATCGAAAGTGCATCAATAGCCACCGACACTCAAAGCGAATCGTAAAGTTCACAACACAAGTCACGACGATAGTTAACGCAAATTGCGAACTACCGAACGTAACCTAGATACAACTTTGAGCCTTTTAACCGCAACAACAAAATACACTTGGAGAGCTGGAATTACCGCGGCTGCTGGCACCAGAATTGCCCTCTCCTTGTTACTCGAAGAAACATTTGTATTCAACTCATTCAAATAACTCATCCAAAAGGATTAGTCATTATATTTTTAGTCACTATCTCATTCAACAGTGGATAAGTTTTGCACATGCTGCCTTCCTTGGACGTGGTAGCCGTTCAGACTCCCTCTCTTTCTTTACTTGAGCATATCGAGCTGACAGAATCAATCAGATCTATCGTTTGAACAAATGCCTTGCGAAAGAAATACTAAGCTGAATGTATCAATAGATACACCGCATAAGCCTTACTCTCGTAAACAAACCCATTTACACCTCCAATACCGAACAACATTCGATCTTAGAAGTACAGATGCAACGATCCGATGTTCAACGTCGGCGCAGCGTAAAGGGCGCACCTAGTCTAGCATCGTCTCCTTTGCACGTAATCACTGCAAGCAGCAACTACGGAAGGAAGTAGTTGAAGGTACTTGGTTTAGCTACCCACGCCGCAATACATATGCACCTTACGGCGCCAAGGTAGAGAGACACTCGCGCTACACGCGCCGTCTCGCAACAACACGCTGTTTACGAGAGGGACACACAGGCGATCGCACTCTACGGAGGCAACGTACAGACGAACAGATGCTACGCTACGGAGGCACCTCGCTAACCAACCTTCTCCCAACGAAGCGACAGTGTAGTAGTAGGAACCAGAGTATCATTGCCGGGTATTATGGGGGTACCTCTTTTTTCGGAAAAAAAAATTTTTCGAAAAATTTTTTTTTTTCATAAAAGCTTCCAAAACTTCTGGAAATCCAATTTTTGGCTTAAAAAATCTGAAAATGCTGAAAATTTGTCTGAAATTTTCGAAAAAAAATTTTTTTTCGAAAAATTTTTTTTTTCATAAAAGCTTCCAAAACTTCTGGAAAACCATTTTTTGGCTCAAAAAATCTGAAAATGTTGAAATTTGTCTGAAATTTTCGGAAAAAAAATTTTTTTCGAAAAAAATTTTTTTTTCATAAAAGCTTCCAAAACTTCTGGAAAGTCAATGTTCGGCTTAAAAAATCTGAAAATGCTGAAAATTTGTCTGAAATTTTCGAAAAAAAAAATTTTTTTCTGAAAAATTTCTTTTTTCATAAAAGCTTCCAAAACTTCTGCAAAATCAATTTTTTACTCAAAAAATCTAAAAATGCTGAAATTTTCGAAAAAAATGTTTTTTCCATAAAAGCTTCCAAAACTTCTGGGAAACCAATTTTGGCCTAAAAAATCTGAAAATGCTGAAAATTTTTACGAAATGTGTACCTCTCTTTTTCATGTTTGGGTAGGAAGTGAAATGGATCGGATTGGATTGGGAGGGGTTGGAATAAGGTGTTAGATGATGCATAAGGATCGGAAAAGATCAGTAAACGTCGGAATGAGGTGTAAGATGATGCATAAGAATCAGAAAGGAGCGGAAGGTGTCGGCATGAAGTGGTAGCTGATGCTGAAGCATCGGAGAAGATTGTGGAAAGCCAGAATGAGTCGACAGACGGTGCAAACATAATGTGACAAGTCGGAACGAGTTGAAATCAATGAAATGAAATCGTGAAATAGGTTACTGAAAAAATGAGGTTTCAAAGTATGCCTAAAGTAAGCTTGAGATTGGAACAACGATACTTCAAACAAGCGGAAAATAGTATATGCTCAAAATACCAAAAGTGTGACCAACCAGAAAACGGAATTAATGATTGACTAAACGTATTCTGAAAGTACTTGATATGATTGTTACCAATCCCTTTTTTTCTCAGTTTTAGAACAGGACAATTCTATCTTTTTTGTAAATCTTCAGAAGTAACCCATTATTTATAGAGTGGACTCATTTTTCTGCTCGTGTGACTTTGTTGTTGTCTTTTTGTCCGAATTTGCAAAACACCGAGATTGCCGAGTAAGTGATAATAATTTTGATAGTGTTTTCTGACCTACCACAGTTGAAGTAAGAGTAGTTGGCTTTAGTTTTGTCAATCCTATCCATTATCAAAAAAAACCAATTGAACTCTTTTCATTCATCAGTTATACCAGTTTATCGACGATAGTAGTTTGTCGTGTACAGTTGGGTGTGGTACAAACAATTGGTACATGAATGATTTATATATTGTAATGATTGTGGTTGTCAATTACACAGAGAAACAAGTAAATGAGTAGAAAGCATGTGACAGGACACATGTTAGACCAATAGATTATAAAAACCTAAACCTATTATACATGTGGTTCTCAGAACACACTAATCATTGCGATTACCAGAAGATATGGCTGTTGTGAAAGAAGAAATCCCGGTCTTGAGTGAAAAAGTAACACAACTAGATACAACGGAAATATCTACGTGGACATGGAATGGGACTAATAAGAATATATGGGGGATGGGATGGGAAATTACGCAAGAAAAATTGGATTATGATGAGTTGATGGTAGGCATTGAAGTTACAAAGATGTGTGTGTAGGGGAAGAACAAGAAAAAATACTTATATTCGATGAATTATGTCTTATAGATAAAACAGTGATATTAGGAAACAAATGGATTAAATAAAATGTGTCATTATTATAAGTAAAACTTAGGAAAATACAAAAAAAATTATTGCAAAAACAATTTGAAACTAATACTTCAAGCAATCAATTTTCACCCAGTTCGCTGTCCGAGGACTCGTCATTTTCATGATAAAAATCCACCCACAAGATTTTCCGATTACTACTTATTCGCACTCTGATGTTATCTCTTACCAAGTAAAAGTCGCCGATATTGTGAGGTCTATCCAATATTACGAAGTCTTCGTAATGAATTGTGATTTCTTGTATATGAAATAAGCGGTCGTTGCCATCTTCATCAACAATACCGTCTTCCAAAGTGATCGCCAGTTTATCATCCATTTACAAATTTTCACTCATCTTTGTAATTTTCTCCTTTATCCAATCAAGATTAATCCATTTTGACGTATAAATACGGCGAAAGTGTAGGAAATCTTGCTTATCCATTTGAAAATTGACATGGATACTTAACTTGGAAAGGCCTTGAACATAGGCGCATTTGAAGAATTGTGGAAGAATTTCAACAGATTCATCATCATTTTCACAATCAATAAGACGGAGTGTACTATCATTTTGGGCCTCAAGCAACGTTATAAATCTTGAAAAGTCGTTACTAACCTGAGATGGATGAGAAACTGTATGGATGTCTCTACATTTGTCATCAGCATCCATATCTTTGCGAGAATTCAATTCTTTTGTGCTTCCATGCTGTGGAAATCATCGGGAAAGACTGTCGTAAATGTTTGTTTATCATTATTTGAGACAAGAGAATTCCCGCTTTTTGGAGTCATTCCTTCTCATTACTAGCTGAGGGAATGCTAGCAAGTTGGACCAAGTCAACCTTGGCCTTTTCTTTGGCATAAGTGCTCAAGATTAAGAGTTGCTAAGCCATTTTTCTCAGGCTTCGATGCAAAATACATTTCATTCTGATGTCTTCGATTGTCCATGGAGTGGTTGAACGGCTTTTCTGTAACGATTATTAGTATCACAAAGTTTTTTGAAACGTTTACTAACCTCGGAAGCAGTCCTTCGAGCCATATGAAGAAAATAAAAAACTTTAAAACAGAATATAATAAATGAAACAAATAAAAAATGAAAGTAAGCGCTTGAAAAAGCGCCAGGTGCCTTATGGCAAGGCATCAAGCCTTTGTCCGCGAACTTATCGCGGAAGCTGTATACTAGAGAAAAAAACACATGGTTGCATTCACTGCTTTATTGCTGAACTCTTTCAAAACATCAAACATCACGTGATCAAGTCACTATACAGGGGGATTACAAACAAATCATATGAAACGAGAGGGATAGCAAACCAAAGGCGGGGCAAACAATAAAGAAGAATAATATGAATAGGCTCAAGGATATGGAACAACTTCGATTGCAGCATTCAATTGCGGACTGCCTCGGAGCATCAACATCTTCAATGTGCATTGAATGAACTTGTTGTCGCTGTCCATGTGAACATTGAAGACTCCTTCTTGTGCACCAAAAATCCAAGTCAAGTCAACGAACAGATGTGCAAGCGATGGGTACCATTGGAACCAAGTTGACACGTACGATCCGATTTCAGCATTCTGTTCGTTCCATTTCTGAAAGTAATAAATCAGTTTGTTTTGAGTATTGATTCAACTAACCTTTATGAACAAGTTGAAGAGTCCTGGTGGAGAATGGTGATCGATGGTCATCTTGATATTCGGGATTTCGAGAAACTCCATATTGAACCAAGCAATGTTGTCCATGTATATCGCTTGGGCATGACGCATCTGAAAAAACTTAAGTTTAAGATTTCAAAAATTCAAATATTACCAATGGCCAGTTTCCAATTCCGTGGTCACCGCTTGTCAGAACCACAAGATCAACCTTCACCGAATCGTCAAGCGCCAATTGTCGAAGTTCATGCAGGACATGTTCATAAGCGAGCATGTCATCTTCGAAAGGCATCTCCTTCTTCCAGATGTGGCTCTTGTGCATGGATAGCGATTCTTTGCTGAAAAAAATATGATTAATAAGTTGAAAGAACAAAGTTAGTAAAGACTTACTCTGAAACCAACACGTGTCGTTCTTGTGACTGGATTGCCATCACATCATCAAGTTGGAAGCCCCATCCTCGTTTGCTATCGCCGACAACTAGTTTCGCAAAAAACATTTGTGCCCACATGTTGTGTAATGTTAACTTGGGATTCTTTTTGACGGAAGAACTTTTAGAAGGGTGCCACGAAATGTGATCATTGGAGTTTTGAGGGGCGAAGAACAAATTTATTGCAATAAAAATGTTCTATAATTTTTATTTTTCTTTGAACACAGACGCAACATTTTCTTCAAACTACTTTCGCAATTTATATTAATACTTTAGCAATTTGAAACAATTTGAGAGACGTGGCTCATAGGGACTCGGATAGTCTGCCAAGTGTTTTTCTAAAATGGATGAATTTACTCCTTTTGAAAGTATTCAAAAACATACCATATGAGGCATTAGATGCATACATCAGCAATATTCCGTATTCTCCTGAAATATCAAGTTCCGTACTAAAACAACGAAAAATAGGCTGAAAGCTTACATTGTGTGTTGCATATATGATTGATTATTCTTCTTTCAGCTTTACTGTAAATCAATTCATTCTCATACGAGACACATTAAATTTACTTGCTGCCTATAGATGATGCTTTTATGTTTGTTTATTGATTTGTAACACTGCTGAAATGAATGATTATGATCAAAACCCATGAGATTGACGGAAGAGAAACAATCTGAGAGACATGGCGCATAATGACACGGATAGTCTGCCAAGTGTTCTCATGATTTGAATTTTGTAGCGGGAGTGTTGGTATGCTGCCACCTTTCCTCTCTTCCTCGCAACCGGCCACACAACACTAGAGCGTTCGCCTCACTTATCCTTTCTAACCTATACGCATTCCATTTTTGCTAAACCACCGGGCGTTGCGGCGGGCGCCTGTAAGTCAGCCTTGACGGTAGTTTACACCGGGGACTGTTGTGGGTTCCTGAAAGTCAGCTGTTGACGGTGGGATGTGAATGAAGTATGGGTCGGTTGGTGGGACTTCATTCACATTTTGCTTATTTTGATGTGATGTGCCATTTTTTTAACGGAAAGGATCTATCTGTATTTCGTCCACAACAAACCGAAGGTGTCTGGAACTATAAGTGCGAAGATGCATATACATCTATCCTTGAAAAATCAAAACATACAACCGATCTAATCAATGATGGTTCTTGAACTTTGCTTCAACATCGTGAGTATTTGTCGAGCATTCCAATAATTTCCAATTGTGACATCATGAGTTTTTTTTATGACCCCAGCATAAAACACCTCACACACCAGGCAAAGAAAAAGGGCGCAGCACGGGGCGATATGGGTTGGGGGGTCGGCGAGTACGAGAGTAGGCACCATACTGAAGAAAAAGAGAGAAGGCAGAAGAAAGAGGACCGAGCCGCGTGGCAGTCTGTGATGCGGCTTTTCGTCTCATTTTCCCTCATTTTGTTTATTCCTCTTCTCCGCCGCTTTTCCCATACATTTCCCATTGTTTCCTTCCTCTATTCGTTTCCTATTTTAATTTAAAAATCATACAGAGTTCTTGCAGTGTAATAGCTGATCTTCACCGATCTTAGACCGCCGATCAGTAATGATAAAACAACAACTTCTTCTATTTATTGTACATAAAACGTGAGTTTTCAGACAAAAGTTTTGTTTCTGAACTTTTTATTTCAGAAAAAACGGGTTTATTTGGAAACGGGTTAACAAGACGTCCATTCGATGTAACTGAAAATGATGAGGTAAGTGTTTCAAACTTTTCAAAATTAGTTTAAAAGTTTCTGAAAAGTCTGGAAAGCTTCATAATTCTCTGTATGTTTCCAGAAACTCCACAGAACGACCATCACCATTTCTTCGTTGTGTTATGGCAATAAGGCGAGATTTCTGGCACATAGTTGTGTGCCAAATATGCACATGATTCGCGTTTTCAGTGGTGGAATATCTCCAACACAAACACATTGCTTGCTGGTTGCATCTAGGGATATTCTTCCAGGCGAAGAGGTTAGTTGAATTGGTCTGGCGGTTCATTCGTATATGAATTGATTCCAGCTGACGTTTGATTACGGAGCTGAATATATAGTTGATTTACTCGGTGGTGAATGCAAATGCAGGACAGTTGCATGTGTGGTGAACAAGTGCAACAAGGATTTGATTTTTATTGATCAGGTAGCTAATTTTAAATCAAAATGAATACGTTTTGAATTATTTCAGCTTACTAAGCACTACAATGACGTACAAAATGCCAACAACAAGAAGCTCAAATTATTTTTCAAGGAAATTGAAGAGAAGCGTGCCGCTGAAACCACTCTCGCTGTCAAAAAACCGTTGAATGCGTGGCATGCCGTTTGGAAAACATTCTGTTATAAATATCCTTCTGAAGACACAACAAAGCAATCTGATGAGATGCCAAATGTGCAGAGGAGAAAAAGAAAAACTTTAAAAAATAAAACTTTCTAACCAAAATTTTTAAAACTGTTCTATTTACTAGAATTGACAAGGAATACATCCTTTTTCCAATTTATGAATAGCTGAAATGGAACAAATTTGTTCTCCGAGCCTGGTCAGTGAATTCTACCAAATGATAGACTATCCATTAAAAATATACAGAAACTCCTTTGGTTTTCATTAACAAAAAAGTTGGAGTAAGAATTCAAAAATTAAATTAAAATAGAATTCAATTAGAATTCAAAAAAAAAATTAAAATAAAATGCCAACAACAAGAAGCTCAAATTATTTTTCAAGGAAATCGAAGAGAAGCGTGCCGCTGAAACCACTCTTGATGCAGTCAATTTACGATAAAACTTAAAAAATAAAAATTTTAAGCCCAAACTGTAAAACTGTTCAGATTTCATACCTATTTCACCAATCGGATCTAGTTTTACAGCTTTTCTATTGGGTGGACGTATACTTATGAAACGCTGAATTTCCCTCATTTTCCGATCATCGACTGGGTCGGGGTGAAGTTGCTGAATAAGATTCTTGAAAAAGTTGGTCCCCACCTAATTTGAGGTCTTCTTTCTAAATTTCAACATGATTGTACGTGAAAATTACAATTTCATAGCGTTTTTCGATTTTTCATGGGTGGACGTATACTTATGAAACAGAGTGTAAGTGATGGAGAATTTACAAGGAATAGGTACATCCTTTTTCCAATTCATCAAAATCTGGTTCCATACATACCCAATGGAACAAATTTGATCTCCGACAATGGAGTCAGTGATTTGGGCAATATCTACCAAATGATAGACTATCCATTAAAAATATACAGAAACTCCTTTGATAGTCATCAACAAAAAAGTTGGAGAAATCAAAAATTAATTCATAAATAAAGAAATATTATCATCATCATCAACATAATCAGATAAAGTAGTCGACAGCGTGTCATCAAGAAAATTGAAGTATCTTTTTATTATGGTCGACATATCATCTTCATTCATTGTCATTGTATCCTTTCGATACAGCCACTTGCTCTTCTCTTCTCGGTTTAAGAAAGTTAAAGTGATTTTTACTCGCCCACACCATGGGGTTGTCATCGATTGTCTTTCTCCATCGTGACTTGTTCTTTTCTTAACAATATTGAGTAAATTTGTACCAATAATCCTCATTGAAAAACAAGAAACTTTTCATATGAACCTGTAATTATTACTATGTATGAATCTGTATGATGTATGTATCAACTCCAATATTTATGTCATTCAAACTGGATATTTTTAGCTAGATATAGCATAATGGAAAACTTGGCATACATTTATGCATGTACTCGAGTTTTGCAAACAAGTTGGACCGAATCAACCTTAACCTTTGCTCTGGTAGAATGATTTTATGCAAAATACGTTAAACTTTCATTCTGACGTCATCGGTTATCCGTGGAGTGATGACTTTGATTGAGCGGCTTTCTGGGATGACCATTGGCACGGCCAAGTTGTATGAAACTATTACTAACCTAGGAAGAAGTCCTTCGAGCCATATAAAATTGTCTAGCGATTGATCAACCTGAAAATAGAACAATCAAAAACAGAATAAAATAGATAAAATAAATAAAAATGAAAGTAAACGCTCGAAAAAGCGTCAGTGGCCGTATGACAAGGCATTAAGCCTTTGTCCGCGAACTTTGCGGAAGCTGTATACTAGAGAAGAGAACACATGTTTGCATTCACTGCTTTATTGATTGAACATATCATAAAACATAAATATCATTGGATCAAGTGAAGGCTCGGGTATTACAAACAAATAATATTAAACAAGAGGGATAGTAAACCATAGGGGGGGGGGACAAAAAATGGAACGATAATATGAATGGACTTATGGAACTGGGATAACTTCGATTGTAGCCTTGAACTCCGGGCTTCCTCTTCTCATGACCACTTCCAAGATGCATCGGATGATCTTGTCGTTGCGGAACATGTCGACATTGAACACTCCATGAAGGTTGTTGACTGGGAGAAGTTGCAGGCCAATGAACAGATTGGGCATAGCTGGATAACCCATGAGCCATGTCTGGACAAACGAACCAACATCAGCACTTGCTTGGATCCATTCCTGAAAGTAAATAGTTAGTTTTTTTGAATATTGAGTCAACTTACAATCATGAATACATTGAGTAGATACGCCGGAGAGAAATCATTGATTGATAACTTGATATTCGGAATATCGAGGAATTCCGTTTCCCAACAATCAAGATTTTCGAGGAAGATCTCGCGAGCGTTTAACATCTGCAAAAAGTTCAGTTTGAGAGAGATTTCAAAAGTTCAAATATTACCATTGGCGAATCACCAAGTCCATGGTTACTTCTCAACACCACAAGGTCCACAATGATTGATGGGTCCCGAGCCAGTCGTAGAAGCGACTCGTGCACATAGTCACGAGCATCCATTTCGTTGGTGAGTGCAAGCTCCTTTTTCCAAATGTGGTCTTTGTTCATGTCAAGAGTTTCCTTACTGAAAAAAATATGTTTAATAAGTTGAAACAACAAAGTTAGTAAAAACTTACTTGAAAACCAGCACATGACGTCCGACATATCCCAACGCCAACTCGTTTTCCAACTCGAATCCACGTCCTTTTCTGCTGAAGCCGACGTCAAGCTTGGAGACGTAGATTGGCACTGATTCAACGAGCTCCTTATCGGCCTTTGAGCACATTTTGAGACACGTTCTGAAAGCGTTCATTAAGAAAACTTATGGTTTTTGGTCAATACCTTGTGACAATGTCCATGTTCGACACAACCAATGACTTGATGTTCAGTGGTAAGTTGTTCCAATTTGGAGTTTCGGTATTGTTTGATGATGGAACGGACACAACTTTGGCAACAACGCTCCATCCTAGACGTGGATGCGGAACAACAGAATCAGTATCAAGATGGACATCAATCGGAGAAAGCTCAATCTTTGTGCGATTGTTGTTGGTGGAGATTTTGATGATGACTTTATTGTCTGATCGTCGAGTTCTCTTGGTGAACAAGAGATCTTTCATCACACCATCCTCATCAAACGCCTCCAATATATCCTCATCATCACCCGATCTTGCCAAATTCAATCGAAACATCGATCCGACTGGGTAGTCTTCATTAATCCATTTCTGAAGATCAATAATAATTTTTAGAAATGTTCCATCTTTCGTACCTTGATGAGATGATTGATACTGGCTGATGTGAAGCAGCCTCCTTCTCGTCCATCAATCTTCTCGGCCCAACAATTCAACAAGAATTGTTCCGATACAACAATGTGCTCGTTGAACCAAAGTTGATTGACTTTCCGAACCTTGAAAATGGACATTGCTCTAGCTTTAAAAGATTCACTTACAATTTCATGATTCTGGATATCTGCATTCAGATTGTATCCACGCTTGCAATCTTTGCCAAGAAACTTGATTGATTGGACACCTCGCGACAAGTGGTCAAGCCAGTTTTTGCATACGTCTGGATCGCATGAATCCAAGCAAAAATTCTTAACTCTCAAGGAGTGACCAGCAACCAGTGGAGCAATGACACATGGCTGAAAAAATCAACATGATTGAATATATGACACTCTTTTCTGTTTACCCAGTTGGTTTTCAGACTTTCGACATGAACACTTCCTCCGGAAATGATCTTGTGGAAGATCTTTACCATATCACGTGATGAATTCACTCCATAATCATAACTTCCCACTCCGGTTACTTTCTTCTCCCAGCCGTCAATAGAAATTGAATGTGTGTAAGCAGGAGAATCTGTATTACTTGGAATTGAAACCAACAGAATATCAATCAATTCTCACCGTAGGTGGTCAAAGCCACAACAGATTTCAGATGAAGTGGTGCATTGTCGACTTCCCGTTTGGTATTTTTCGAACACTGCTTGAAGCGAGTTCTGAAAGATATGTAGTTGCAACAGAACCTTATAATAAACCAGCGATGTTTCTAAGAATTACCTTGTGGCAATATCCATTTGGTCGAAAACCATTTCCTTCACTTCGAGTGGGAGAGTATCCCAAATGCTTATGTCTTGCTTGGAGTCTTTAGCGACATCCAGACGTTGTTTTTTGGCTTGTGGAGCGACAAACGACATATTATCTGCAAAAACAGAAATGTGTTAGAGCAGGAAGACGAATGACGATTAATCAACGACAATCAACAAAGTAATAACGAGATACACTCGGAGAGCTGGAAAACCTAGGCTGGCACCAGAATCGCCTTCTCCTTGTGAATCAAATAATCATTTGTATTCAACTCATTGAAATATCTCCACCAGAAGGATTAGTCTTTATACCTTCAGTCACTAATCATAAGTTCGCTGCCTTCCTTGGACGTGGTAGCCGTTTCTAAGGCTTTTTCTCCGGAGTCGAACCCTTATTCTCCGTTACCCGTAACAACCATGGTAGTCCAATAAACTACCATCTAGTTGAAAGGGCAGACACTCTTTTCGGATAGAGTCAGTCGAAACTGACAACAACCTGCTTCATTCAGAGTCAACAAAGGTCTGTTCTAATGATTGCACCCCTACTTACGTCGGGGCTTAGTTGCATGCATTAGCTCCAAAATGTTTGCAGTGATCCATGTAGGAAAACTCCCAGTAAAATGATATCTGCTCTAATGAGTCGTACGCAATTTCTTTGATAAGTCATAGGTTTATTCTTTCACTAGGTCTGCCTCATTTCATCGAAATGAAACAAATCAAACCATAAACAAAGCAAAAACAGATGCTTAACGTTGCGGCGGTCTTCCGAAGAAAACTCATTGAGACTATCACAAACGATAACAAGTTATCGGAAGCGCATCAATAGCCACCGACACTCAAAGCGAATCGTAAAGTTCACAACACAAGTCACGACGATAGTTAACGAAATTGCGAACTACCGAACGTAACCTAGATACAACTACGAGCTTTTTAACCGCAACAATAACGAGATACACTAGGAGAGCTGGAATTACCGCGGCTGCTGGCACCAGAATTGCCCTCTCCTTGTTACTCGAAGAATCATTTGTATTCAACTCATTCAAATAACTCATTCAATAGGATTAGTCTTTATATTTTTAGTCACTATCTTATTCAACAGTGGATAAGTTTCGCACATGCTGCCTTCCTTGGACGTGGTAGCCGTTACGGCTCCCTCTCTCTTTTACTTGAGCATATCGAGCTGACAGAATCGGGGGCGCAAGAGGGCGCACCTAGTCTAGCATCGTCTCCTTTGCACGTAATCACTGCAAGCAGCAACTACGCAAGGAAGTAGTTGAAGGTACTTGGTTTAGCTACCCACTCCGCAATACATATGCACGTTACGGCGCCAAGGTAGAGAGACACTCGCGCCACACGCGCCGTCTCGCAACAACACGCTGTTTACGAGAGGGACACACAGGCGATAGCACTCTACGGAGGCAACGTACAGACGAACACATGCTACGCTACGGGCTTGCAAGCGCAAAATTCACACCGCTTTTTACGGCGTGGTCTCGCTAACCAACCTTCTCCCAACGAAGCAACAGTGTAGTAGTAAGAACCAGAGTATCATTGCCGGGTATTATAAGGGTACCTCTTTTTTCGGAAAAAAAATTTTTTTCGAAAAAAATTTTTTTTTCATAAAAGCTTTCAAAACTTCTGGAAAGCCAATTTTTGGCTTAAAAAATCTGAAAATGCTGAAAATTTGTCTGAAATTTTCGAAAAAAAATTTTTTTTCGAAAAATTTTTTTTTTCATAAAAGCTTCCAAAACTTCTGGAAAACCAATTTTTGGCTCAAAAAATCTGAAATTGTTGAAATTTGTCTGAAATTGTCGAAAAAAATTTTTTTTTCGAAAAATTTTTTTTTTCATAAAAGCTTCCCAAATTTCTGGAAAACCAATTTTTAGCTCAAAAATCTGAAAATGTTGAAATTTGTCTGAAATTTTCGGAAAAAAAATTTTTTTCGAAAATTTTCTTTTTTCATAAAAGCTCTCAAAACTTCTGGAAAACCAATATTTGGCTTAAAAAATCTGAAAATGTTGCAAACTTGTCTGAAATTTTCAAAAACAATTTTTTCTGAAATTTTTTTTTTCATAAAAACTTCCAAAACTTCTAGGAAACCACTTTTTGCTTGAAAAACCTGAAAATGCTGAAAATTTGTCTGAAATTTTCAAAAAAAAATTTTTTTTTCTGAAAAATGTTTTTTTTTTTTCATAAAAACTTCCAAGCTTCTGGTAAGCCAATTGTTGGCTTGAAAAATCTGAAAATGTTGAAAACTTGTCTGAAATTTTCGAAAAAAATGTTTTTTTCTGAAAACTTTTTTTTTTCATAAAAGCTTCCAAAACCTCTGGCAAACTACTTTTTTTCTTAAAAAATCTGAAAATGCTGAAAATTTGACTAAAATCTCCAAAAAATAATTTTTTTCTGAAAAATGTTTTTTTCATAAAAGCTTCAAAAACTTCTGGAAAGCCAATTTTTGGCTTGAAAAATCAGAAAAAAAATCAGATTCAGAAATGCAAAAAGTGCGACAAGTGCAACAAAAAGCATAACTTGGCGGAAAATAGGAAAAAAAGCATACTCAGATAGTTTATTGTGATTGTCATGATGAGCTCTATCCAAATATATTCATTATTTTAATAAATAAAATATCCGATTTTTCGAGAGAAGGGTCCCCCCTTATGATTCATAAATGCAACAAGTGCAACAAGGGCAACAATAGGCATAACTTGGCTTGAAATAAGGATAATATCATACTCAGATAGTTCATTGTGATTGTCATGATTAGCTCTATCCAAATATATTCATTATTTTGCCAAATAAAATTTTCGATTTTTTGAGAGAAGGGTCCCCCCTTATGATTCAAAAAAGCACCAAGTGCAACTAGTGCAATAATCGCCATAACTAGGCTGAAAATAGGAATAATATCATACTCAGATAGTTCATTGTGATTGCCATGATTAGCTCTATCCAAATATATTCATTATTTTGATAAATAAAATTTTCGATTTTTCGAGAGAAGGGTCCCCCTTATGATTCATAAATGCAACAAGTGCAACAAGGGCAACAATATTTTTTGTGGCGCTTGTCAAGCTCTGACCTGTGTCTAAATAGTGTTCACTGAATGCACGGCAAACATAGTGTATGAACATTTTTTTGAAAAACTGAACCGTTTATGAGTATTGTAAAAAAAATACTTGAGCAGCTGTAAAAATTTTGAAACAACCGAAATTTTGAAGTCAATTGTGCCAACTTTTTTCTGTTCTTTGGTTTTTTGTGGCGGACTGTGAAATTTTCAAGAACAAAAAAGACATTTTCATCATGAAAATTTATTCATAAAAGCACAGTAATAGATTGTTCATATGTATCCTTGGAGCATGTAAACATAGAGCAATGCCAAAAATTCAGTCATCACCACCATGCTCTCAACAATTTCCAGTACCAAGTCTGAAAATTTTTTTCGATTTGGATACTTCGAAAGTTAAACTCACGCTCCTCTCTTTCTTTCTTCTCCATTTCAATTCTCTTGAGAACTTCTCCCCATGGTGCCATGTTTGCAGACGGTTTGTTTCGTAGTAGAGAATATTCTCAAAACTGATCAGGAATGACTTTTCTGGCCTTTATATACCCCCATCTCATCTCCACGCTAACCACGTTTCATCTATTTTATATTTTTTAAATTTCATTTTCATTTCAGAAATGAATATTCATTTTCAAATGAATTACCATTCCAAAATTGAAAATGAACTTCTTGACACGGTAATAAAAATTGATGAACTTTTTCGTCAGCCATTGCTTATTTTTCTGTGGCTATTCGTAATGTATCAACTTCTTACTTAATTTCGTTCCATCAATGCCGCCTCCTTCCGATGAATGCTTTTGATATGTTACTTGTGTTTTGTGTTCCTATTTGTCAATTCCGCTTGTTATTTATTAAAATCTATAGCACAAAAAGGTAATAAATCGAGAAAATTACGAAAATAAACGATAGAAATAGACTCTCATTATGTATATCACACACATAACATGTGATATGCTAGTATAATATAAAGAAGAAGTAGAGAGTTAAAGAAATGAGAAGAATAAATGTTGTACACAGACTGGGAGTTTGGTACAAGTGAATAGGGATCAATTGATAATGAAGAACATGTTATACCATCAAATATAGAAATTATGCTGTTGGCACAATATTAAGTGGAGAAGAATTACAGGAAGTGCATTCAACGTCAGTCAATTTTATGAAATGGAAGTTTTCTTATTGTCTTCATTCAATTCCAGCAAAGTTTGGCGAGTTTGTCCATTCAAATGCTAATTTAAATTTATCTCTATAAAACCAAAGATTAGACGCTTATACATTTCAAAACAACTTACTGTAAGCCAATAGGCAATGTATTAGTAACAACTTCCACATCATTTTCTACCGTTTGATCGGCCAAAGATTTGAGGGCCAAGTCGGTCAACTTTGGAAGAAGTTGGATTTCATAATGTCGCAGCATTCCATTTCCCCGTTCAAACATATGAATTTCTTGGTGAGTTCCGACAAATTCTCCGAACCATAAATCTTCACGATTGAATCTTTGCTGACCTACTCTAACCCATTGATTTGTTTTAAAATCAAATAATTCAATGATTGCAGTTTGTATGCGAGGAACTTTGAATGCAGTGTATATAGCGTTGTTGTAAGTCCCTGATATATTCATTTATGAAATAGTACTACATAATATTTCACTTACATACACATACAAAGCTGTCTGCTTCCTGAAACAATTGATTCGGCTGCTCAGGCGTTTCCATAACGTTTACAAATGTTTTGTCCATCTGATTGAATTTGAAAACGGTTCTTGTTCTGTTATCGGCAAAATCAATCAAATAAATTTTACCATTTGCTTGTACTAGTCTTCCGCGAGAAGTATGTTCAGGTGGCTGCAACTTTCTAGTTCTGATTCTCAAACAAGACTGACAAACACTCACATAATCCACAAAAGTGAACGCACCCGTTTCACAGTTACAAATCGTCAGTTGATTTTGAGCGGTTTGAAGATACATCGTTTTGTTGAGCACCAAAAAATCCTTATGTTGTCTACGTCTCTGTCCCATGCGAATCAAGGTAGGTTCAGTTCGAAGATTCTCCAACTCCACCAAGGTTTCCCAACGGTGAGTTCTTGTATCAAACTCAAAAAGAGTACTTTTCCATGCACCCAGCCACATATAAATTTTATCATTCGAAACGCAGAAGTAGCTATCACGGAAGCTGTTAATTCTGTGGAGGTCTCCCATCTCCATATGAATTTGTTGCCATTCTTCTGTTTCTGAGAAAAAAACAGAAATTTATAAATTTTTTCTGAGTTTTAACTGACCATGTTCCCACAAATACATCTGCATTGTCCTTGTATCGGTGTAAATGCCCCAAATATTTTTGCCAATAAAAAGAAAATTATCTGGGACATCGTAAGAAAACCCAAAACGGTGAGGCTTGACAAGCGCCATGATGAGTTTTGGAGCTGGCTGGAATGACAATATGTATTGAGTTTGTTCAAGTTTTGAGATTGATAAGAATTAATGAAAATGCAGGAATAAAGTTGATGGGGCGAATTGAGTGAAAATAAAAACAAATGGGGGAAGAAAATGGCGATGCACAAAAAGTTCTGTCGAATAAAAAAGAAAATGATGACAATGGTTTATTGATTGAGCAGACATACATACGCAAGACAAAGTCAGCTAAGTCGAGAGAAAGAGACAGTGGGAGATAGATCATTGTGATGGGAGGAGGCGGATGAGAAATGAGAGCGGGTCGCGCAATGTGGTTTATAAACAGTTTGCTGCTTGCTACTCTCTTTGTCTAACTTCTTCCTAATTTTGTTTTTTCTTATATCCATTTCATCCTCTAACATTTTTTCTAAGCATGTTTCTCTCAATTTTATTACAATATATCAACTCTTCCATCAACTTTTGTGCGTAAATTTTTTTGCCGCGCGTCTCCCCTCTGACCCATTGCTTTCACAATCCCTCACACTCTCGTATACCCTTGTTTTTTGATGCCTCTTTTCTTCAATGATTTCTTCACCTCCAGTTTTTCGATACGTATTTTCAGTCAGTCCCTCATGTCGTCTAGATATTTGAGTCGAAACGACTGCGCGTAACTCTCCTCAATCTTCTTCATTATAATTATTATCCTACTCATTTATACTATAAGTTTCAATTCTAATAGTGTTACCAACACACCATTATTTCATTCTTGCGTCATGTAATTTATTACACCATATTTATTACCTATTGTCTCATCTCTCCCTTTCACACAGCTTGTGCGCAGTGTCAGCTGACTATGCAACACAAGAAATGTTTGAGGAATAAATGGATATAAAAAAAATTAGGAAGAAGTAAGACTAAGAGACAAGCATGCAGCAAACGGTTTATAAATCACATCGCGCGACCCGCTCTCATTTCTCATCCCCCTCCTCCCATCACAATGATCTATCTCCCACTGTCTCTTTCTCTCGACTTAGCTGACTTTGTCTTGCGTATGTATGCATGCTCAATCAATAAACCATTTCATCATCTTGCGTATGTATAGGTATGTACTAATGCCATAATTTTCCTATTCATTCAATAAACATTCTTGCGCTCCATCATCTCCTTCTCCATTTATTTCTGTCCTCACATAATTATTTTTCTCATCTTCACTTCCCCTATCTTTATTTATGCTTATCAATCTCAAAACTTCTATACATATTGTCATTCCAGCCAGCTCCAAAACCCATCATAGCGCTTGTCAAGAATCACCGTGCTTGCGTTCCTTCCGATAAGCCAGATCATTTTCTTTTTATTGACAAAAATATCTGGGGCATTAACAATATTAGGACATTGCAGATGTATTTGTGGGAACATGAACATGGTTAGTTGAAAAGCAGAATAAAATTCATAAATACTTGTTTTTTTCAGAAACCGAGGAATGGCAACAAATTCATATGGAGATGGGAGACCTCGACGGATTTGACAATTTCTATGACAGCAACTTCTGCGTTTGGAATAAGAAAATTTATATGTGGCTGGGTGCAATGGAAAGTACTCTATATGAGTTTGATACAAGAACTCGTTGTTGGAACACCTTGGTGGAATTGGAGAAGCTTCGAACTGAACCTACCTTGATTACCATTGGACAGAGATCTAGAGCGCATAAGGATTTTTTAGTGCACAACAACATGATGTATCTTCAAACCGCTCGAAATCAACTGACGGTTTGTAATTATGAGACTGGTGCGCTCACTTTTGTGGATTATGTGAGTGTTTGTCCGTCTTGTTTGGAATTCAGAACTTGGAAATTGCAGCCACCTCAAGATTTTTCTCATCGAAGACTAGTACAAACAAACGGTGCAGTTTATTTGGTTGGTTTTGCCAACAACAGAACAAGAACCGTTTTTAAATTCAATCAGATGGACAAAACATTCATTAACGTTATGGAAACGCCTGAGCAGCCAAATCAATTTTTCGAGAGAGCAAACAGCTTTGTATGTGTATGTGAGTAAAGCATTTTTAGTACTATTTCATAAATTAATATATCAGGGACTCACAACAACACAATATACAATGCATTTAAAGTTCCTCGGAGAGAAACTGCAATCATTGACTTCTTTGACTTTCGTACAAATCAATGGGTTAGAGTCGGTCAGCAGAAATTCAGTCTCGATGATTTATGGTGCGGAGAATTTGTTGGAACTCACCAAGAAATTCATATGTTGGCATCTCACAACCGACTGCTGTTTCATCATGAAATCCAGCTTCTTCCGAAATTAACTGATCTGGCTCTCAAATCTTTGGCCGATCAAACGGCAGAAAATGAAGTATCACTTGTTACTAATAGATTGCCTAATGGCTTACAGTAAGTTGTTTTGAAATGTATAAGCGTCTAATCTTTGGTTTTATAGAGATAAATTTGAATTAGCATTCCGATGGACAAACTCACCAAATTTTGCGGGACTATAAGGAAGACAAGAATAACACTTTCATTTTATCAAATTAACTAACATTGATCGCACTTCATTTCCTGTTTACAACATCTATTCTTTTCATTTCTTCAACTCTCTACTTTTTCTTTCCATTATACATACTAACATATATCATTTTATTTATGTGATATACTTCTTGGGAATCCATTTTTATAGTTTATTTTTGTCATTTTTTGGCGATTTTCTCTTTTTTTGCTATAGGTTATAACAAAAAAGAAACGAAAATTGGCAAATAGTAACACCGTGTAACATAACAAAAATACCCAAAAAATTATCAACATTGATGGACTGCATTTTACTGAGAAGAGAACCGATTAATTACGGGTTGACTGCGAAAAATAAGAAATGGCTGACGAAAAATTTGATCAATTTTTATTGACGCGTCAAAAAGTTTTTTTTTTGGAATCAAAATTCATTCCATATAAACATATCTACTGTGCTTTTATGAATAAATTTTCATGATGAAAATGTGTTCTTTAATCTTGAAAATTTCAAAGCCCGCCACAAAAATCCAAAGAACAGAAGAAATGTTGACACAATTGACTTAAGAATTTCGGTGTTTCAAAATTTTTACAGCTGCTCAAGTATTTTTTACAATACTCATAAACGGTTCAGTTTTTCAAAAAATGTTCATACGCTATGTTTGCTGTGCATTGAGTGAACACTATTTAGACACAGGTCAGGGCTTGACAAGCGCCACAAAAAAACGCGTCAGCAATTTAATCATGACGCATTTAATTTTTGAGAGAGTGTGTAGATGGAAGAGACGGCTCAGTCGACCAGTCCATTCATCCCGCGTGACCCATTCCATTCATCACACTATCCCGTTCTGCTTCCATACCATTTGTTCGGTCAATAAACAATATGCGAAACATAAAACGACTGAAGTTGAGATACAAACCCGCAAGTAAAGCGAAGGTTAGTCAAATGGTTGGTTTTTACGTTTGGACCATAACAATTTTGTATTTTTCAGCTTCTCCCATTTACAAACTATGTGAAATTGGCGCCGGAACTCAGAGCTCATATTCTTGAATATTCGGGTCTTTCAACATTGAGAGAATATTCTCAGTGCTCGAATTACTGTAACTTTGAAATTCAAAGGTTCAACACTGTGGCTCCATGGAAGTTGGTTTTGAATGAAAATGAAGAAGGCGTTATGGTCAAGTTATGGTATAATAACACAGTGAATCATGCCAAGGTACAGAAGATGATCAAGTTCTCGAAAGGCAGCTTTTTTCGAAAAGTGATGATTGTATTAGAAGATATTCGCAAGTACTTATTGAAATGCTTCAAATATGTAACACAGGGAGAAATTTGTTGTGCCACTATAAATATGCAATGGTGGCCAAGCGAAATAATTTAAATGGAACAACTGAAAGAAGTAGGACGCTGGGATATCTACATCAACAAGACAATGTTCAGTGAATTTGTTAAATTCACAAAAACACGTCAGGTTGAGGAGGAAGATTGTCTCCGTCTTTTTAACTGTGAAGATGTTGACCAAAGAGTCAAAGTTCTCCCATACTTTTTCAAGTCCAATTACATACGAAATCTTTTCGAGTTAATTCTGTTGGTAGACTACCAAATAGATATAGACGACTTTGTGCAGATTGATCGTCTTTATGTGAAGAATTGGATTGCGCCAGATTGGATAAAACAAAAAATCATCACAATGAATGAAAGTGCAAGCTATTGTCAGTTGATAATCAACTTAGAAGGAGATTGTCATGATAGACGCTTCGTTATACGAGAATTGACAGGACGGGGTCTGTTGAGACCTATATACGTTCAGAATGACGACTGCTACTTGTTCGGAGATAAAGTTAGAGCACGACTATATAATGATTCAAAAGAACTTGTGTTGGATTGCTATGATGATGTGCACGTCGATTCAGATTTTACGGACATGGGCTCTGATGAGGAGAGCGAATCTGATGACGAGTGAAAATGGCAACGCGAATCAATTGGTCTAAAAATGTTGAGTAGTAATACAAGTCTTTCCTAATTTGTTTCAATATATTTTTATATGCTGTTTCGACAATAATTCCAATAAATACTTCGTTTCAATTTGAAAATTTTTACATTTTCCAGTTTGGTCTACAGGTTGTAGATTATGTAAGCGTTTGTCAAACTTTATTCAAAATAAGAACATGAAAATTGCAGCCTGATGGTGATTGAAGTTGGGACGGAGAGTTGGGAGAATTTAATGGATTAATTTATGCCATTCTGATCGAGAGAAACAATGCAAGAACCGTCATTCAGTACGATGATGTAGGGAAGTAATTCATCGAAATCTCTAGAGTTACATCTGAAGATCCAAATGTTTTGCCGTTTGAATCAAGCAGCATATCAACTTTGTGTAGGTGAAACATGGTGTAGTACTATATCATCCATTAATATCACAGGGACTTACAACGGGCTCATTTACAATGCGCTCAACTTCCGAGGAATGGTGTGGATGGATTACTTTGAGTTACAATCAAGACAATGGTTCAGAGTTGGCCAGTTTCAGTTCCCTCATGTAGAGGCTTGGCGTTCGAGAATTTTTGGAACACATAGAGAGTTTCACAGTATATCACAGGACCATCGGATGATTCACCATAATAAAATCGAACTTTTTCCAACATTGACCAATTTGGCACTCAGACAATTGTGCGAACAAACTGAACGGAGTGAAATAAATACTGTTGAAAATAGACTTCCTTTCAAGTTGCAGTAAGCTGTAATGAAATGTAAAATATTTCAAATTATTGGTATTTCAGAGATCAATTTTGGAAAACAAGAGCCTGGAAAATAGTACCGAATTTGGCTGAAGCGGAATGAAGAATGAAAACTTGCGTTTTTCTAAAGTTCTCACTAAACGCGTTGTCCCATAAATACTTATTTTCAACTCATTTGAGCCCTCCTCAGTTATACATATTCATTCTTCTTTCTGTCTACCTCTTTTTCATGCTATCCCCTAACTGTTTTTTTATACTGACACAGCATGAATCACGCATGACTTCTCCACTTTAATCTTTCTGTATCATTATTATTTTTGATCCTCTCGTTTCTATGCCCAACACTTCTTTTAACTCAATCTCATATGTCTTCTCATCATAATTTCTGAACAATCCTATTTTTTTGCGCAGTACTTGCTTATATTTTCATAAACTTATGACATGATAATGATTGCATTCAAAAACTTCCAGCAGTTTTTTTTCAATTTCTTGATATGTATACAGTCTCAAACGTTATGAACTGAAATCTCATCTATTAAAATGACTAAATTTCAAAAAACATTGATCAATTTTTATTCTCGCTGGATACAATTCAATTGGAGAAAAGGAAAGAAAAGAGCGTAAAGCAGAAATTTTCTTTCAAAATATACAATTCAAATGAAAAATTTTAAACCTTGTGCTGGAAATCGTCGAGAGCTTTGGGGCATTGACTGGATTTTTGGCATTACTCTATGTCTATATGTTCCAAGGCTATATTGATTGAACCTATCTATTACAATGATTTCATGAAAGAAATGATAATGTGTTGTGAATATGGCTGACCACATTATGTTTGTATAGAGAAGGGAACAGATGACCTCACAAATCATACCATGTGTGGAAGATTTGTAGAATATTATGTTACGTCCTAGTGAATAAGATCGTATCGCTGACATATTTATGCTCAATCAATAAACCATCAGATCATCCTTTGTATGTATGGAGTTACGTCATCATTTTCTTTTTCGTTCGACAACTTTTCTAATATTTGTGCACAACCATCTCCTTCTCCATTTGTTTCGATCTTCACTCAAATTGCTTCCTCATCTTCATACCCGTATTTTCATTAATTCTTTTCAATCACAAAATTTCAGTAAAGTCAATACGTATTGTCATTAGAGTCAGCCCCAAAACTCATCATGGCGCTTATCAAAAATTACCTTCCTTGGTCTAATCCCAGTTTGCCATATCATTTTCTCATTTTTGATGAAAATATCTGGGGCATTTACACCGATATGACGACATTGCAAATGTTTGTGTGGAGACATGGTCAGTTAAAACGTGGGAGAAAATTCACGAATCTTTGGTTTTTTTAGAAACAGAAAATTGGCAACGAATTCATGTGGAGATGAGAAACCTAAACGGAATTAACGACTTTCTTGATTCCAGTTTCTGCGTTTCGAATGAGAAACTTTATATGTGGGTGGGGGGTGGTAGTGTAAATACTCTATTTGAGTTCGATACAACAACTTGTTGTTGGGACACCTTGATGGAATTGAAGAGTATTTGAAATACTATTACCCTTCGACAGAGACCGATACATATTGACGATTTTTTGGTGCTCAACAACACGATGTATCTTCAAACCGCTGAAAATCAACTTATTATTTGTAATTATGAGGCTGGTGAGATAATTTTTGTGGATTATGTGAGTGTTTTTCAGTCTTGTTTGAGAATCAAAACTCGAAATTACAGCCACCTCAAGATTTTTCTCGCCGAAAACTAGTACAAGCGAACGGTGCAGTTTATTTGATTCTCGTCGCCTACAACAGAACAAGGACCGTTTTCCAATACAACGAGAGGGACAAAACATTCGTAAACGTTATGGAAACACCTGAGCAGCCAAATCAATTGTTCCAGAATGCAGGTAGCTTTGTATGTGTGTGTGAGTAAAATATTATGTAGTACTTTTTCATAAATTAATATATCAGGGACTTACAACAACACAATTTACACCGCATTTAAAGTTCTGTTCATAAACACTGCAATGATTGATTTCTTTGATTTGCAAACAAATCAATGGGTTAGAATTGGTCAGCAGAGGCTTAGTAATGAAGACATTTGGGGCGGACAATTTGTTGGAACTCACCAAGAAATTCATATGTTAGCACGAGGAGATGGAATGTTGCGACATTATAAAATTCAACTTTATCCAAAGTTGACTGACTTGGCCCTTAAATCTTTGGCTGATCAAACGGCAGAAAATGAGAAGGAAATCGTTGCTAATGGACTGCCTTTTGATTTACAGTAAGTTGTTTTGAAATGTATAAGCGACTGATCATTGAAGTTATAGAAATAAATTTGCACAAGCATTCCGATGGACACACTCACCAAATTTTGCGGGCATCGAATGAAGACAATACGTCCATTCCATCAAATTGACTAACGCATTTCCCGTTTTTCCTCTTATCATTATTGCTCCAATGGGACAATTACTACTCTTCATAGTCCATAAGGTTTTTTTCCATTTTCCATTGCTCCCTATTCTATTCTACCCAACTTCCAGTATGTGTACTACATGTATTCCTCTCATTTTTGCAACTTTCTATTTCGTCGTTATATTATACTGACATATCATATCTTATGTATGCGAATCCATTTGTATTGTTTATTTTATTCACTTCTCAATCTACATTTTTGTGGTATAAATAATACTAAAGAAAGAGCGAAAATTGACAAATAGAAACACCCTACCCAAGCCATGTAACATATCAAAAGCATCTATAGCTCAAAACCCGAAACTCGGAACTCGCGACTTGATCATCGTTCCCAATTGATTTCTGAAATGTATCGTGTCAAGTTGTTTAATTGACGTTTTTCTAACTTACCTCAAACCTAATGGCATGCGTTCTTTGCCTGACAGAAGACACTTTGTGATGTTCAACAGACAAATTTCAGCAAGTGTTGGTTTAAGATTCAACACTCGGATCACAACTTGGTTAGGGTTTTCAGAAATGTGAGTAAAAACATAAATTTTGTCCTTGACGTGTTCAACTGCCAATAGTGACACATTTTCTTCGTACTTGAAAAAGTCCTCAACCACATCTTGTTGCCATGTTCGATTTTCAAAGTCGAATGTTTCGACAACAAGTTCAGATACGTTGTGAACCTCATTGTTTTGCTCTGAAACTTAATTTCCGTTTTAGAAGAAGTTGGAAACACAATGATATCTTATTTTGTTTTTTCAGAATAAATATTGAATATCTTTTTCAGCATATCTTACCTTCTTGTTTTGTCATTCTAGTAAGCATTGTTCCATTCGTTAAGACTGTAATTATCCTTTGATTCTTTGACAACAGAAAAATACACTTACATATTCCATTGCAGAGACCCTTGCGTTTAATTCTTGGAGTTTTCGTAGTAATTCGTGATTCATATGCATAAATTGTTGAAACTTCGATTTCCTTACGATTGAACGTGAGGAGGTGCAAGTCATCATTGTTCCTGATGATGTTTCCGATTTCTCGGTCATCGTCAATCTGAATATGTTTCTATGCATTTTTTCTATATTGAAGCTTACCATGGAATGTGTACGGACAAGAGCTTTATGTCGCAAATCGTATCTCGTCAATGGAATTTGTCTTCCTACAGAGAGAAAAATGAAAAAGTCGTCAATGACTTGAAAGTCACGAGGAATCAGTGTAAAATTTATGTTAGTTATATCAACGTTTTCCATTAGTTCTGTATCGTATTTGTTTAATTTGGCATAACCTGATTTGTTTCTCAGATAAAGATATAGATAGATTCCATCACTGGCCACACTTTCACACCAGTAGTTGAGAGATATAGGAATATCGACTTGGGAGACTTTGGAGGATTCTGAATAATAGTTTTTTAGTTAATTTTTTGCTTTTAACACTTGCCTATATCAAAAACAACGACTTTCGCAACTTGAGAATCTGAAAACAACATATCGTTGATTGTCATCAAAATGTTCAAAACAACTCACCTTCTCCATAAACAAACCAAATTTTTCCGTTAATAACTGCTGTATTCCTTTTCACTCTATACAACCCTGGTGCAGAGCAAAACTCAATTTGAGGAATTGGCACAGTATCTGTCCAGAGAATCATTTTTTTCTGAAAATTTTGAATAGAAACAACAAACAAGAAGAGGGAAAATAGACAGAATTTACAATTTTTGATGGTAAGTCATGAATCTAAAAGGATATTCAAAATGTGACGGCTGATGCTCAACGCAGAGACAATTTGTTAGTCGATGATCCTTGCGTATTGTTGCGTAAAAAAACATAATGAGATAAAAAGGTCATGAAGACGTGTTGTGAATGCGAGTGACCAGATAAGGATCGCGATGAGGCAGGAGCAATTGAGCAGACAAATAACACCAGGTGCTGGCAAAATGTACGTTGTGACATATGGATTGTGTCAATTGGGGTAGATGATGGTTTTATTGCATCCATTAATGATCATTCGTGTACCTCAAGTACACCTAATTTGAGATAAGATTGTCCTCTCTTCTGATAGAATCCTCAAAATGCTATCCTTCACAATTGCATATATTGTATTGTACGTGTCTAAAAAATAAGGAAAAATAATGTTTTTTTATGCTTAAACAAAAAAATTTGACATACAAAGAAAAGTAAACAATGGATCACTCATTTTAAAGACAGAAACAACCGTTATACAAATTATATCTCTAATGAACACCATGAACGTATTCAAAAATTGGTGGAAAAACACAAAAAAGTGCGTAGAAATTTGGCACTCGCGGCTCGATCATCGATATCAATTGACTTCTGAAATAATTTTTCAAATGTTTTGTTTTACTTCTTATCCACTCCCCTTAAACCAAATGGTAGCTGGTTCCAAATGTTCTCGAGTGCTCCTTCCCCTGACAAAACACGTTTGGTGATGTCGAGCAGACAAATTTCGACAAGTGTTGGTTTTAGGTTCAACACTTGGATCATTATTTCAAAAGGTCTTGAGGCGACGCGCGTGAAGATATAAATTTTGTTTCTGACGTGTTCAACTGCCAATATCGCAACATATACTTCATATTTGAAAAACTCCTCCTCAACCACTTCTTGTTGCCACGACCGATTTTCGAAATCGTATCTTTCGACTACTATTTCAGATTTTGGTTGATCACCTTCCATTCTCGACACTTTACTAACCATCGTACCATTCGTCAAAACTGGAACCATTTGTTCATTTTTAATCACAGAAAAATTAACTTACATGTGCTATTGCAGAACCCTTTCTGTTCAATTCTATCATTTGTCGAAATATTATGCGATACACAATTTTCATCAATTGTTGCCACTTCATACTTATTACGGTTGAATGTGAGAAGGTGCAAATCATTATTGTTCCTGATAAAGTTACCAGTTTGTCGATCATCAGTAATCTTAACATTCAAGTATTCTTTGTTGTCTTTCATATCAAGGCTTACCAGTGGATTCGTACCAACAACAAGATTCCGCCGCAAGTCGATCTTAGTCAATCCTCTTCCAACAGTTAGAAAATACAAAAAGTTATCAATGATTTGAATGTCACGTGGAACGTAATTAACAGCAAATTCAAACTCATTCATGAGGCTCATTGATTTTGTGTCATATTTCAATAACTTGAAATTGGACGATCCATTTTCAATCAAAATATATAAATAGTCTACATCACTGGTTACACTTTCACACCAATAGTCAAGAGGTTTAGCAACCTCGATTGTGGAAAACTTGAAAGATTCTGAACAATAGTTTCATAGTCGATTTGATATTTTCACCACTTGCCTATATCCAAAATAACAATTTTCATCGAATGTGAATTTGAAAAAGGTCTGCCTGGATGCCCGCCATAATACAAGTCACCACCGTCATACACAAACCAAATTTTGCCATTAATAACAGCTGATTTCCTTCTCACTCTGTAAAGTCCTGCCAGAGAGCAATAATCCATCTGAGGAATCGATACAGTATGTGTAAAGAACATCATTTCTGAAAGTTTTGAATAGAAATAACGAGCGAAAAGTTTAAAAAAATAGACAGAACTGACGATTGTGAAAGGATATTCAAAATGTTGAGGCTGATTCTCAACGCAGAGACCCTTTATCAGTTGATAATGCCTGCGTATTGTTGTGTAGAAAAAAATAATGAGAGAAAAAGGTCATGAAGGCGTGTTGTGGATACAACTGACCAGACAAGGATTGCGAGGAGGCGGGAGCAATTGGTCAGACAAACTGCAACAGGTGTTGACGAATTGTGGGTTATAACGTATGGATGGAAGTAATTGGGGTAAATGATGATTTTATTGCATCAATTAGTGATCATTCGTGTACCTCAAGTACACCTAATATGAGAGAAGATTGTCCTCCCTTCTCATACAATCCTCAAAATACTATCCTCCACAACTGCATTTATTGTATGGATTTACATCTTCTCCTACTAGTTTTTGCATTCGAACAATTTTGAAAATGTTTTCTTTTAGTTTGCAAGTTTTATGGGTCAGAACATGAAAATTATTTTAGATTCATTCTTGAAAAAGTTTAAAATGAAGAAGAAGAAGAAGAAGAAGAAAAAAGTGTATTTGTTTTAAAATCAAAAAGTTAGATATGACAGTAAAACAACCAGTGAAATACACATTTTGAAGGCAGAAACAACCCGTATATCAATTATATCCCTAATAAAACCCATAAATGTATTAAAAATTGATAAAAACGATGGAAAGAAAACTCTTGGACTGTAAAAGCCAAATCAAGAACTAAAATTCGCCACACGGGAGTTGATCATTGATTCCAGTTGGCATCTGAAATATCGATTCAAATGTGTTATTTTAGTTCTCAACCACTAACCTTAATTCAAATGGTAGCTGGTTCCGAATGCTCTCAAGTGATCCTTCGCCTGACAAAACATACTTTGTGATGTTCAACAGACATATTTCAACAAGTGATGGTTTGATATTCAAAACTCGAATCTCATATTGAGAATGCCATCCGTCAAGGCGCGTGAAGATATAAATTTTATCCTGGATCTGTTCAGCTGCCAATACTGAGACACCGTCTTCGTACTTGAAAAAATCGTCAGCCATATCTTGTTGCCATGTTCGATTTTCGAAGTCGTATGTTTCGACTACTATTTCAGATGTAACGTTATTAGTCATCACAGTAACCATTGTGCCATTCGTTAAAACTGTAATTATTGAGTCAATTTTGGATCCCAGAAAAATCGGCACTCAATCCGAAAAAAAAATCGAGGACCAAACCTACCATACAAAAAAGCGTTTTGGACCTCGATTCTAGAACAGTGGTGAAAAATCAACTTACACATTCCATCGTAGTAGCCCTTCCATTTAATTCTTGCATTTGTCGCAGTATTTCCTGCTACACAATTTTCATCAATTGTTGCAACTTCGAGCTTCTTACGGTTGAATGTGAGAAGGTGCAAATCGTTATTGTTCCTGATAAGGTTTCCAATTTTTTGATCATCAGCAGTCTCAAAGTTCAAATATGTCTTTTTATATTTTATATAAAAGCTTACCAATTTTTTATCAACAAAAAAATGTCGTGACAAGCCGATCTTTGTCATTGGAATTCCTTCTCCGAAAGATATGAAATGCAGAACGTCGTCAATGACTTGAATGTCCATTGGAATCATATCAACATTCATGTTGAATGTATTCAAAATGCTCAACGATTTTGTATCATAAGTCAATAATTTGAAACTATCTGTTCTATTTCGAATCAAAATGTACAGATAGTCTCCCTCACTGGTCACACATTCATAACAATAACCGTCAGGTGTAGGAACGTTGATTGTGGAAACTTGGTAAGATTCTGAACAATGATTTTATTCGATTGTTTAGTTTTAACATTTACCTATATCGAAAACAACAATTTTCTCAAAAAGACGACCTGAAAAAAATGTCGTTGAAATTAAGAAAAAATGCTTGAATCAACTCACCACTTCCATAAACAAACCAAATTTTGCCGTTAATCACAGCTGATTTCCTTTTCGCACTACAAGGTCCGGATGCGGGGCTAAAATCGATCTGCGGAATTGGCACAGTTTCTGTCCAGGGAATCATTTCTGCAAGTTTTGGTTGAAAATGACAAAGTAAAAGGGATAAAAATGATACTATCGACGACTTTTGATTGTAAGTCAAGTTCGAAACAGTGATATAATGCGTTTGTTTACATGGTCGCAGAAAAAAACCATGAAGACGTATTGTGTATGCGACTGACCAGGGAAGGATTGCGAAGAAGAAAAGGGACAATTGGGCAGAGAAATTGCAACAGGTGTTGACGAATTGTACGTTGTGACGTATGGATTGTGTCAATTGGGGTAGATGATTGCATCCATTAATGATCATGCGTGTACCTCAAGTACACCAAATATGAGATAAGATTGTCCGTTTCAGATCTATTCTCAGGCAATCCACGGAATACTATTCTCCACAACTGCATTTATTGTATGGATGTGCATCTTCTCCTACCAGTTTCCACATTCGAACAATTTTGAAAATGCTTTCTTTTAGTTTACAAGTTTTATGGCTCAAAGCGGCTAATCGAAAAATTATGTGTTTTTATTCTTAAACTAAAGAGTTTGAAATAGAAAAAGGAACCAACGAAATACGCATTTTGAATGCATAAACAACCCTTATACAAATTATATTTCTAACAAAACCCATGAATGTATTAAAAATTAATGAAAACGATGCAAAGACGACTAATGGAATGTAGCAGCCAAAAAAAACCAATTCAAGAACCGAAATTCGGCACTCGCGATTTGATCATTGATTGCAGTTGGCATCTGAAATATCGACTCAAATGTGTTATTTTAGTTCTTATCCACTAACCTTAATTCAAATGGTAGCTGGTTCAGAATGCTCTCGAGTGATCCTTCACCTGACAAAACACGCTTCGTGATGTTCAACAGACAAATTTCAACAAGTGATGGTTTGAGATTCAACACTCGGACCACAACTTGAGAAGGTCTGATGAGTGAACCAACAAGCGTGAAGACATAAATTTTTTCCTGGATGTGTTCAACTGCCAATATTGAGACATCTTCTTCGTACTTGAAAAAATCCTCAACCACATCTTGTTGCCATGTTCGATTTTGAAAGTCGTATGTTTCGACTACCATTTCAGATTTTTTGGCATCACCGTCTTGTTTCGTCACTTTAGTAATCATTGTGCCATTTGTCAAGACTGTAATTATCCGTTGCATTTTTGATCAAAGAAAAATAGGCACTGTTCTAGAAACGAGGAGCGAGCAAGAATAATCGAGGATCGAAAGGCTTTTATTTTATGGTATTTTATAAGTTCCGTCCTCGATTTTTTTCTTTTCGGTCCTTGATTGTAGAAGAGTGCCAAAAAATCAACTCACAAATGCCATTGCAGAGGCCCTTGCGTTTGATTCTGACATTTGTCGATGTATTTTGTGCTACACAGTTTTGATCAATTGCTGCAACTTCGAGCTGCTTACGGTTGAATGTGAGAAGATGCAAATCATCATTATTCCTGATAATGTTCCCGATTTCTCGATCATCGGCAATCTCAAAACTCAAATACGTCTTTTTGCCTTTCATACAAAAACTTACCAGCAGCGTACCAACCAAATTGAGCGTCGACAAGTTGAGCTTTATTATTGGAATTCGTTTTCCAATAAATATGAAATACAGAATGTTGTCAATTACTTGAATGTCCCTTGGAACCATATTAACAATCATGTTCAATGTATTCATGATGCTCATTGAATTTGTATCGTATTTCAATAATTTGAAAGTAGCTGTTCCATTTCGAAGCAGAATATATAGATAATATCCATCACTGGTCACACATTCACAATAATAGCCGTCAGGTGTAGGAACGTGGATTTTGGAGACTTTGTAAGATTCTTAACAATATTTTTTTTGAGTTAATTTTTTACTTTAAACACTTACCCATATCAAAAACAATGATATTCGCGCAAAAAGAACCTGAAAAGTAAGTTGTTGAATTTACCGAAAGTGCTCGAACCAACTCACCACTTCCATAAACAAACCAAATTTTGCCGTTGATAACAGATGATTTCCTTTTCACTCTCCAAAAACCAGACGGTGAGCAAAAACCGATTTGCGGAATTTTCACAGTTTCTGTCCAGGGAATCATTTCTGGAATTTCTGGAAGAATATCAATTGACAATAGAAGAGAATGAATACGAAAAGTATAATAATGCCGTATTGGCCGGGGTTTATATACTGCCTTGTTTCCCATGCGAAAAAAGGAAAATATAGGAAAAATTATGAATGTTCCCAAATCGAATTATAATTCTTCAAATCGAGTTGTGTGATCAATGTTCTTCTACCTACGACGTTTTTCAATCCTTCTCCTTTGGATCTTCCGACACTCCCCACCGAACTGAGCGTAAAAGTCACAACGAACGATTACCAAAATAACCATGATGATCCCGATGTACATGACTTGTGATCCCAATGCCAGTGCCACGGTATTCCACCAACTACTGATTGTCTTCGCTTTTCCCATGGGCGGTTGAAATTCAGCATGACAGCAACCAATCCAGCCGTCGTTATCTTTGTGACCACTTCATCCTTCTCGATTTCCACTCTGATCCCTGCTTCCTTCATCGGTATGCTATTTTTTGATGAGTGACTTCATTTTTTTTTTACAAAAAAATGAAAAAAGCAAAACTATGAGTGATTTTTTACTCGAAAACTATGTATGATTAGAAGAAAATGGCCAATGAAATATTTATTTTAAATAACAAGAACCATTTCTATCAAAGTTATCCCGCTAATAAAAACCCATGACTACATTAAAAACGTTAACGAAACGATTCACAGAAGATTTCCACACTCTAGAAACCCAAAAAAAATTTTAAAAAGCAAAGTTTGGCACTCGTAATGTGATCATTGCCTTCAATCTATTTCTGAAATATGCCGTTTGATTTATGTTTCAATTTTTATCAACCTACATTAAAGGACCTGGTGTTTGCTTCAAAACTTCTTTGAATGTTTTTCCACCTTCCAAAATTTGCTTGGCGGCGTCCAACAAACAAATATCAGTGAGTGATGGTTTGAGACTCAACACTCGTACAACAACTTGATCACAACGGTAGTCAATTCGCGTGAAGATGAAAATTTTGTCTTGGAAATGTTCAATGGCACATATTTGAACATCTTTGTAGTATTTGAAAAAATCCTCAACCACATTTTGCTGCCACTTTTGGTGTTCGAAGTCGTATTGGTCAACGACTAGTTCTGATTCAGAGCAACCGTGTGCTTGTTTTGACATTTGGGTTACCACCACACCATTTGTTACCACTGAAGTTGCGTGTATTTTTTTGAAAAGTAGAAAAAACTCACTCATGCTTGTACAGAGACTTCTCTACTTTCTCTTTATTCTGGCACAGCTCACGGAGTTTTGTAGGGCAAAGTTGTCGTCAATTGATGAAATTTCAAGCTTCATCCTGTTGGAGGTTAAGAGATGCATGAAGTTGTTGTTCATCATGATGTTTCCGTAACATCTGTCATCATCAGTCTTAAAAGTCAACAAGGCTTTATGGTCTTTTATATCAAAGCTTACCATGTTATGATTATCAACAACAGCTTTTAGGGATAAGTCGTATTTCTTCAATGGTATCCCCCTTGCCCTCTCGAGAATGTACATAAAGTTACCAGTGATATGAATATCTTCCGGGATATTGTCCAGATTGAAACTGATTTGATCCATCGACCTCATTGATTTTGTATCAAATTTCATCAATATGTAACGAGATGAAACGCGGCCAACAAGATATCTAGTTCGAATCAAAATGTATAGACAATCTCCATCATTGGCAACACATTCAATCGTATATAGCCAATAATTTCCACCAATATCAACATTGGCGTCGGAAATTGCGAATGATTCTGAACATGTTGTTGAAGAAAATGTTTAATATTAGCACTCACCCGGATTAAATGAAACCAATTTCAGCTGCTCATTGTCGTCGTCGTGACTAACAAACCAAATTTTGTCATCAATAATTACCGACTTTTTCTTCATTCTGCGAAATTCTAATCCTTCTAGATGAAGGGCCGTACGAAGCGGCACAGTATCAGTCCAGCGAACCATTTCTGAAAATTTCGAATAAAATTGGGGAATAAAATGAAAAGAATGAGAATTTTCTCATCCAACCATCACATTTATACGAAACATATTTTTCTCGATCGAAAAAAAGTAATGTGTTTTTCCCATAAAATGTCATGGGAAATATACAATATACAACATACGATCTTTGACCTCTGATCTGTACCACCTTGATCTTTCTTGGAGCCTCCTGCTTCGGATTTTTTGACAAGTAATTGTCTGTGCAGCTGAAAAACAAGTAAAAAACATAATAAACACTTGTCCCTGCGTTTGTGAATTTTCCAAGTTTCAAGCCGCAATACGCAGATTTTGCTGTATCCAGAAAACTTTTTCACAAAAAAATGACCAATTTGAAAAAAACACAAACTTGGCCAGCATTCAGCGTTTCCAAATTTGGTGAGTTTCTAACATTGAGAGCTACTTCATAGTATTCACAATGTCTAGGCTGTTTTTGTAACCCAGAAGGCCTTGATATGTTATTTTTCAAACCTTACTGTGTGCTTGCGTCGAGAAAATTTAGAAAAAGGTCATTATAAGGTATTCTCAATAGGATTGTCAATAACATTGCATAGAGAGGAGAAATGCGCAGATGACCCGACATGTGGATGACAACAGGTGTTGGCAAGATGTACATTATATTCCTATCGCGTTCGTTTGTCCGATCGATAACCATTCGAACTTGTTCAGATCATCTACCATGGTATGCACCTATACAACGCAACCACCATTTTTTGTTTTTGTAAATCTCTCTACTCCACTTCCACCTAACGTCATTTTCTTCTCTTTCTAGTATTTTTTTGGCCAATCAACTTTTTTTTCTAAAATTTTTGTATCAGATAAACCAGGAAAAACAGTTTTTCAAGTATTTTGACAACAACCGATAAAACTGCACTCACGTATGCAAGGTTCTCACTTAGAAATTATGTATAATATTATAATATTGTTCTCTATCACAATTACCGGCCTCTTCTTATGTTCACGCAATAACTGTCTTCATATCCGCGTATTTTCTAATCTTATTCCATACCCAACAAATACTGACGTTTCAGATGGCCGAAGAATTCTCTACAACAATGACGAAAACTTATGAGTTTGGATATGGAACATTTCACTATCTTTTTGTTGGCAAAGACGTTTGGGTCATCAACGTCGAATCGGAAACTTTGTCATCGTGGATGTGGGATCACGGTCAGTTAAGACGCAACAAAAATTTCAGTAAATATCGGATTTTTCAGAAACAGAAGTGTTTAAGAGAATTGATATGAAGACTGGGGTCATTGAGAATTTTCGAAACTTTTATAGTAGCAAGTTCTGCGCTTCGGATGAAAACATCTTCATGTTAAAGGATAATGGAAAACAACTATATGAATTCAATACCAAAACGTTTTGTTGGCGGCTCGTGATTGAAGTGGAGCATCCCGAGTTTCGCCACTTCTTGGTGCACAACAACATGATGTATGGGCATTGGGCTGAAAACAAAGTAATGATAGTTAGTTTAGAAACTGGATCAGTACTGTTTAGGGGTAAAGTGAGTGTTTTTCAAACTTTATTCTGAACACGAATAATAAATTTGCAGCAGCCTAACGAAGTATACCAATATTATGGGAACTTTGTGATAGCAAATGGATTCGTTCATCTTGTTTACTTCGACATCAACATGATGACAACTATTCTTCAATATGATGAAATAAATAATAAATTTATTAAACTGAGGAAAATTGATACACCGATACCAACAAATGTGACGAATAAATATGAGTACAATCGTTCATTTGTGTGTAAGTCAAATATCTCAAAATGAATATTTAAGATTAATGTTATAGGGTCACTTGAAAACACAATTTTTATTGCGTTGGATTATCCAATCTCCAAAACTGTCCAAATAGATTTATACGATATTCAATCAAGGAAAGTAGAATTAGTTGGCGATTTGCAGATCTCTCGTAGAGATACTTTTACGTTTCACACTATTTTTGGAACAACACAAGAAATTCATATGTTGTCAACTGATCACAATACTGGTGACTTTGATCGATTCATGCAATTTTATCCAAAACTGCAAGATTTGGCATTGAAACAATTGGCGGATCAAACAACACCTGAGGAGAAAGAGAGTGTTGCCGAAAAACTACCATGTACCTTGCAGTAAGTTGTTACAAAATGTTTGCTAACCTGATTATTGCTATTATAGAAATCGTTTTAAAAAAGCATTCAATTGGGATTTCTGCAAAATAAGGAAACCTACTGAATTGTGAATCTTTGTTCTTTCAATGTGTTTCTTCCTAATTATTTCCTAAACGTGTCTAATATTTAATTGAACCCCTGTTCAATCAGTTATTTCTCATTTTCTGTCAGCTTACCATTTGTATTCCTTATTCATTCTTGTCAATTTTGAAAATTGCCCTATTTTCCACGAAAATTTTTTTCTTTCTTACCAAGACTCCCCTTGATTTGTTGTTCCATTCTTTATTTGTTATTCAAATCATTTGGCAATTTCATGGCAGATGTCATCATTGTCGTACTTGATGGCCCATAATGTATTTCTAACACCAATTGGGTACATACTCAATCGTACAGTACCTACGATTCATATATCCCATGTATTCCACATTTATTGCCCTCGTCTATCCCCTTGGTTTCTTCGCATATTATATGAGTCATGAGAGGACTCAACTTTCATTTGTTATCATTATTCTATGAACCTTCATACTTTTAATTGTGTGAACCATAAAGATTAAAATTGGATGCTGAAAATATGATTCAGAAAAAGGTGATCTCACCTTCTGATTTTAAGATTCATACCGATAAATTACAAGTGAAGATTTGAAACGATATTAGTGAGTGTTGTGAATAATCACACACATATGTATGTAATCACAGGGCCATCGAAAAAAAACATCAATTCATTTGAAGTTGTTACTTTTTGATTTATGAATAAAGTGTTGAGATGGTGAAGGAAAAAGTTCTTATTGCTTTCGTTGTTAGGCAGTAGCCGAAAAAATGAGCAGATGGTTTGCTATATTTGTGCAAGAGCTGATTGCTTCAACTTTTTGAGCAAAAAATGTCCCAGAAATGTTTTAAGAAATTATCATTCATTTCGGCACAACTTTTTTCTTTAGTTTCTTTTATTTCACCACGATATGTCGTACGTTATTTCACAAATTATGTCAACAACGCATCGATCCCTGTGACACAATTTCTTCGTAAATCGTATTGTAATATTGTACCATATGCCCCTCAACTACATTAGTTCTGTTGCGTACGTTTCTCTTTCAAATTTTTGCCTCTCTCTTGCGCAGACGAGGGTTGTTTCTCTCAGTTAGCACGCGTCTTACAACACAATTCGTCATCGCCTCAGGTTTTTGGGGGTTGTGTACGAAGAGAGACCGAGAAGCCCTCGGCAGAATAACAACCCCCACACCGGCCGGACAAGAGGGCCCGGCACGAGGCGATTTTTTTGGTTGAGGTGTCGATGACCACGAGAGTGAAGAGAACTAGAGAAAAGTTCATGTGGGCAGAGAAAAGGGGCCTAGCCTCATCGCAGACCGTGCTGTCCGTCTCATTTTGCCCCCATTTTATCGATTCTCCTACTCTGTCGCTTTACTCCTATACATTTGCCAATTAACCTTTTTTTAATTCGTTTTTGAGTTTAATTTGAAAGCCATAGAGAAGAGTTTGCAGGCTAAATTGGTTCACATCGATCCTAAACCGATCTTATCAGTTATAATGAAATAATTTATTTGTTAATCCTATATGTGAGTTTTGTGGCAATTTTGTTTGTTTCTAAACTGCAAATTTCAGCAAACACGGGAAAAAAACAAGATACCTTGTATTTTTAGCTCCAAATTCGGATCAACTGCAATGAAACAACGCCACGGAGCCATAAAATGCTCAAAATCCAAATCAGAGCACCAGAGTTTCGCCTTTGGAAAATGAGCGTATGTTCTTTCAATCCCACTGTTTCAAAGAATCAAATTTGTTTCAGGATACGTACCGGATGCTCCAAGCTCCGCTATAATACGGCCATCGGAGCAATATGCTGTTCCAAATCAGGCGAGCTCCGGTCCAACCGCTGAGATGGCTCAAGAAGTCAAAATGGATGCTGGAACACCTGGAAATCAAACAATGGAGTCCGCTTAAGCTGATACGGCCACCCACAAACTAACTTTTTAAAATTACGAAGTTATAATCTTTAAAAAATAAATATTCTATGGATCAAGTGCTGAGATGTTGAGGAAAAAATTGTAATCTGGAAAATGTTTTGTTGCTATCATCGATAGCCTAACAAAATGAGCAAGATGTGGTCTGCTATGTTTGTGCAAGGGCTGATTGCTTCAACATTTCGAGAAACAGTCGTTCATGCAAAATATTTTGAGCAATTGTCATTATTTCACCCCAATATTTTGTGCATTATTTCACAAACCATGTCAACAACAGATCAATCCTTGTGACATGATGTACTCATAAATCGTATTGTAATATTGTGCCATATGTCATCATTGTTATTTTTGATGGCCTATAATGTATTTCTAACACCAATTGAGTACATACTTGGTCGTACACTGCACCTCCCCTCCCACTATTTATTGCCCCCATTCTCCATCCCTCCTCCCTACACCATTTCTACCTTCACGCAATTTCTGCACAAATCTTGTGCTCCTCTATACTCTCATATTGTTACGTATATTTTTCAATATTCGAAAGTCCAGCATTTTGAAAAAGTATGTTATTTCAGTCAACTTCAAAATCAACTATGGCATTGGTCAAGAGTCACCATGTTTGGAAAGATGCGAAATCACCAAACCATTTTCTATATATGGGCAAAAACGTTTGGGCCATCAACACTCAAAAGAAGAGGATGGAGATGTTTAAGTGGGATCATGGTCAGTTATAATGCAGAATAAGTTATAAAAAATATCGTTTTTTTTCTTTTCAGAAGACGGAAAATGGCGTCAAATTGACATGATATGGAAACGCATGCCAGAATTCGATAATCTTGACAATCTTGATTCTAAATGCGTGTTCTGCGTTTCAGCGGATAAGATATACATGTGGCGAAACAATGACGAACAAAAAGTATTTATGTTCGACACAAAAACTTTGTGGTGGACAAAAGTTATTAGATTGGAGAATTATGAAAGGGAGTATTATGTATTCGATGGTATTTTTGTGTACAACAACAAGTTGTATAGTCTTTATCGAGGGAAGATCCTAACTGTATGTTTGACAACTGGTATCGTTAAATTCGTGGATTATGTAAGTTTTAGTCTCATTTTATTGCAAACAAGAAATGGAAAATTACAGCCAAATGAAGATAGATGGATTTGGCAGCACAAGTTTGTCGAAGTTAATGGTTCTATGTATTGTGTTAGTATCGACCAAGCCGACCGGACATCACTACGTTGGTATAATGATGCAACCGAACAGTTTGACAATATTCTAACAATTCCGACACCAACACCTGAAACTTTGTATCCAAATCGTGACGTAAATCCATGTCTGAATGTTTGTGAGTAAATCATCCTTAATTGAAATATCAAATATATATGTTATAGGGTCCTACAACAACGTTATTTACACAGCGACGGAGTTCATCTATCTGCAAACTCTCCTGATTCATTACTTCGATTTTGAATCGAATCAATGGGTCAAACTTGGCCAGTTTGCTCTCTTGCGTGACGATATGACCCAGTGGACTATTTTTGGAGAAGATCAAGAGTTTCATATGTTTAAAATGAACAATGAAGGTGTCCGGCATGAACTTATGCAATTCAAACCAAAGTTGGAAGATTTGGCGTTGAGAAAGTTGGCTGAGCAGACGGCACCAAATGAAAAAGAAATGGTTGCCAACAAACTGCCTATTCCTTTGCAGTAAGCGTTTTCAAAATATATGGTTACCAAATTATCAACTTACAGAGGTCCTTTCACACAAGCATTTGATTGGAGAGAAATTGGGCTACAAGTCACTGTGCACTATGTACCAGAAAATTATGGTTATTGGAATGTGTTTCGTCATAATTAATTGATTCAAATTCCCTAAAGAACCCGTCCTACAAAGATTCATCTCAAGTCTTTCTTTTCTTCAATTGTTATTCAAATCCTTTAATATGTTTGTCCCTCCCGTTAGTTTTTCTCGTATAATGTCACATCTTTTATTAACCAAACCATTCGACTCAAATTTCGTTGCTCATTGTCGTTTTCTGCCGATTTATTCTGTTTTGGCTGATAAAAAGAGCACGGGAACTGTCATCAAGTACGATGAGGCTAATAAAAGTTTCGTTGAAATAATGCAAACTTCTGCACCAACACCTGATTATTTGTGGAGATGTGTATTTAGTCGTACACATGTGTGTGAGTAATATCTTCTTATACTTCATTATTCATAGATTCATATTGTAGGGGCATCAAACATTACAGTTTATATGGCAATTGAGACTCCGTTCTATGAAACGATGTCGATTGACTTCTTTGATTTTCACTCAAAACAAAGGGTTAGAATTGAAGAGCCTGAATAATTGAGTGGCAATATTCATAGTTATGGGACTGTTTTCGGAATAGATGGAGAGATTCAGGCGTTGACACCAAATGAACAAGGAATTCGTCATAGAGTGCTGCAATTTTTCCCATCATTGGTTGATATTAAAAACATTGGCTGACCAGACGACGCCAGATGAGATGGAGAAAGTTGCCAAAAAAGTGTCTATTGGATTGAGGTAAGCAGATTATCCCAACCGGGTTATGATCACTCTTATTGTGATCGTTTCACACAAGCATTCCCATATTCCCTAGATACGAATATTCGTAAACACAATGGTATTTGATTTTTCATTAGCCTTAACGTGTATAGAATCAACAGTACAAATATGATAATTCATTGAAACAATCAAATCTTGCCAACATCATATTTAGAAATTGTAAAAAGAACAATAATAGAATGAAATAACATACAAAATTATTTTTTAAACTGTGCGAGCTCCGATTGGTACTTGGTTGTGTGCTGTGGATTATTTGAATCTCGTGACTTTTATTCACCCAATTTACTTTGGGAGCCGCTCGGCTACCAGTTCCTTTGCTTCAGCGTTGGCAACGTCCCTTTCCAATCTTCCTGGTTCAGTTCGACATCCAGTTCCATTGCTTTATCGTTTTGCATGCCCCTTTCCAATCTTCCTGGTTCAGTTCGACATCCAGTTCCATTGCTTTATCGTTTTGCATGCCCCTTTCCAATCTTCCTGGTTCAGTTGGGCCACCAGTTCCTTTGCTTCAGTGTTTGCAATGCCCTTCTCCAATCTTCCGTTTGCAATGCCTTTTTCCAATCGTCCTGGCTCAGTTTGAACACCAGTTCCAGTGCTTCAGCGTTGGCAACGTCCCTTTCCAATCTTCCTGGTTCAGTTCGACATCCAGTTCCATTGCTTTATCGTTTTGCATGCCCCTTTCCAATCTTCCTGGTTCAGTTCGGCAACCAGTTCCTTTGCTTCAGCGTTTGCAATGCCCTTTTCCAATCTTCCTGGCTCGGTTTGACCACCTGCTGAGGTTACTGATAAGCAGTCATCCTCTGAAAAAATACTATTGTTGCAACTACTACCAATAATCTTATCACTCACCGGAACGGAAACCCCTCGAATTGGTTCGGTTAGACCTCAAGGTCTTCAACAATTTTCAGTTCTCTCTTCGAGCCATCCAAAGTGATTTGTTTGCAACTTTTGAACTCACATATTTCTGAAAAAATCATTTTCGTTATTCGTATCAATATTGTCATCACTCACCGAAAAACACCATTTCTCTTCTCAAACGTTCTCAGAGGCGTTTTCCAGACTTGCACATCCATCTTTCACCAATTTCGACCTCATAGCAATCTAGTAAATCTCTGAAAATGATAATATTTGTTAGTTATATCAGTAATAATATCACACACCGGAACTGCTACACTTTTTACTTCAACGTTCTCCATTCCACCTTTCCATCGTCCAAATCCATCTTATTTTTAATTGTTGAGCTCACAACGTGCCAGTGATTCACTGAAAAAAATCCATTTTGCTAATCATATCAAACATTTTGGAACGTAAGCTAAACTACGGGAGAGAAAAGCAAATATCAGATGAGAAATGAAAATAAATGAGGCAATGGAAAAAACAATTGTACGGATGATCGCTATGGAAGGGACGATTGGAAAGTATATATACGGATGGTACAGACTCAAAGAATGGCAATTCGAGTAAATTCGCATAGATACTTTTGTTGAAACCTGCTAGAGAAATGTTATAATTTGTTTTGTGTATTTGCAGTGTTTTTCAATGCCCTTTTCTACATTTTATCCTTGATTCACGCGTTTATAAATTATTCAATCAATTGATACGGCCCACCTTCTCCCTCTCAAACTCATTGTGTATGACCTGGCCTCACACATTCCTCCCTCTCAACCCCAAACTCTGCGTTTACTAACACCACACACACTCTAGCACCCCTCACCCGCAATAGGCAGCAAATGCGCCCCATTGCCAACTCCTTATCATCGTCGTTTTCCTACCGTCTAAACGTCCCACAAATTGTTATCTGCTATCAAAAATTGCCGCTCATCCTTCCGTCACCGTTCCGTGTTTTGCGTTTTCTCAATGTTTTTCAGTACCTTTTCCGATCGTTTATTCTCGATTTACTCGTTTATAAGTTATCTAATCAATCCCAATCCACAAGTTGTCAATTTTCAGCAAAAAATGCCTCTAATCCTGCCGTCATTGGATGCCAACATGGAGCCTCTCCAACACCGCCTTCTACCTATATTTGCCAGCATGGCCCTCACCGACAAGAACAAAGCCACCGGAAAATTCTTCATCTACGAAAGGATGTCAAAATCAATCAATTCGGATGATGATCTATACGAACAGTACATGCATCTGGCCGACATCACCGACAAGGACCCAGAACTGTACTGGATTGGTTGCTATCTGGAGTACTTTCGTCAATCGACCAATTTCCCTCGCCTCGAATCGATCGTTCTGAAGTTCGTTGTGCGTGTGTTGTGAGTTGTTTTGTTGTTCGCCCATTTCGCTGTTGAAATTAACATCTCCTATTAGTACCGAGTTGGGCGCGGTTCTAGGGAGATGTGCCGGTTGTCCTCCTCTAGGACCTCTGAGATAGGCACAGAGCGAGAGGAGAGGAGTGATAAAAATGGGCGCCGCCGCGTGGTTCACTCTGGAACAATGATCTACTCAAACTTCTTACCGAAAAAAAGTAACTTTTGACCTAGTTCGGGTAGATCATTGTACTAAGACCCATCAAAAATTTCGAGAAATCGATTGAAAACATCATTATATGGAATTGAAATATAAGTTTTTCAACAAATACTACCAATAATAATCATGTATTTTTACATATTGATCAATGAACAACAATCGGGAACATGGATGGACAACAATTTATTCATTGGGTTTCTTCAATAGCTGTCTACTCAGAGCTGCAACAAACATTTTGGTGGATATTAAAATAAGGAAGGAATTATCATTGAGCTTTGATTATGTAGAATGATGATGTTTTAGGTCGATCAAATGTTATCCCGAAACTTTCTAGGATGTTTTGCAACAAAGAAGGAGGTTAGTTTACTCTAAATGCTATTCTAAATGCTATTGATTATAAGTAGAAGTTTTCAGAAAATGTTCAAAGATGGACAACAATTTGATGGAAGAAGGAACAAAAACACATATTTTTGCAATGAACAGTTCTGTAGACATTAAATCAGGATTATCAAATGATCAGGAAGAACTTATATCAACTTATAACAACTTATGACAACTTCTCAGCGGCTGATGTCAGTGAGCAAAAGAAAACAGATACTTTGTACAAATCGGAATAGTGTTGAGCATTTATCAGATCTCCTAATGCTACTTTCATGGAAACTGCAACAGTACGGTTTGGATGAAATTATTGTGGAGACACAACACGAGAAAGAGCATATATCATCAAAATAGATTGTTGCTAGTGTACCTAAACCGTCTTGTGGTGAAATCTAGTCTAGTCGATCTGATCAGATAATTTGAGCAAATTGACTGACTTGAAGGAATGCCGCTTGTTTGGCTGTTCAATGATGGACCACAATTTGATACAATAACTTGATGGAAGAAGGAAAAACCACATATGTAATGAAAATTTCACATTCTGGAGAATCAAGATTATTAAATGACACATGCCAATTCATCTGCATGTTTACGGTTCCGATCAGACTATTGGTTGAGTGCCAAGATCAACGAGAGCATCTGTCATCAAAAAAATCAGTGTTGTTGGGATGCCTTGTACTCGTCTTGTTCTTTTTTTAGACATGGTGTTTTCCACAGTTTTTGAGTGCTCGAGGGACACCATACGAAAAAAAAAATGTGCAGTGATGGGTGTTTCGATATGAGATTGGATAACTTGAGAAGTTTGGTGGGCCTGAAGAAATGACTTTTAATTACGTAGTGCTGAAATTTTGTTGATGACGGTTTACAAACTCGGTGAAAATATTGCGATGCATTCAAGTTGAAATGTAGTTGAAATGTTGAGGGAATGATGAATAAATTGAAATAGTTTTGAAGAATGTAGAAATACAACAAAGATTGGGAAAGTGAATACAAAAAGTGAGGACTGGACACGCACTGGAACTAAATGTTGACAAAAATGCTTGGAATTTGTCCAAGGATGTTCGGAGAACACAGATGGCTGAATATAAACGGTGTAGAATAATAAAATGCAACTAAGTATGAGAAAGGATGAATGAATTGAAATAATAAAATCGGGAATGGAAGGATATGAACAAGAAAAAAACAGATACAAACCACAAATTGGTTGATGAAAAAAGTCTCAATTGCAATATATTGACACTCAATCACACAAACATTTTTCTAGTAGGGCTCATGGTATATGCGCTTATTACAGCTGTATTATCTGTTCTTGCCCATAGAAAGGAAATAGGTGAAAAGAGAGTAATAAGAAAAGACAGTAATTGGTAGTGGCCTAGTAATACCATTGATAATGGGATAATGTGATAGTTCATGAAAAAATAACGCCAAAATTATATCTTCTTCACATATAACTTCTCTCGACTTCATAGTTTCTGGCAAGAATAATCATAACTGTTGTGCGTCCGGTAATAGTGTAATACTCATCATTCTTTTTGTTCACCTTAATTATCATATTATAAATAAATTGTGATTCGTCAGCTTACCAATCTTTGACACAATTCCTGGTATAAATCTACAAATTGCTCTCCTTTTGTTTCAGCAGGAAACAAGTGGTGGTAAATGAACCTGAAAATTAAACTAGTTTTTAAAGTACTCCTTTCTAAATAACTGACTCCAACATTACTTCAGCGTTTTCCTTCCGGTAGGCGTAGAGCGCTTGCAAAACGATTTGATCCTCGGTAAGAGACGACTGATCAAATTTTTTGATGCAACTTTTCTAAATCCAAAGTTATATAAATATGCGGTTAAAATTCAACTTACGGCACGTCGCAAAACATTCTTGTAGCTTGGAGACAATAGATAGTTGATCAATTGTTTCAAAATTGTGTTTGCGTTGTCATTCATCTTGACTAGCAGAATTGAACTGAGCTAAGATTATCTGAAATTATTTCAAGTTATTGACAGAAAAAAATGATAGAAAGAAAATCGAACAAAGAGGAAAGAAGGAAACGAATAGAATGGCCAATGCGGAGAAGAATGAAAATGAGTGACTGAAAAATGGCATGGAGGATTATGATATGCCGAAGCGCGCATGCATAGGCGCGTAATGAACTCGCAATCACCGCAGTCCGCAACGCGTGTGCGATGCGTTTTACAATCCAAATCAAGGTGGACCCTCTGAAGGGGAATACACAACAACAATAAATTTGAAAATAGCCAGCCAATTGAATGTAGAGGTAGTCCATCAATCGATACAATAGTCGCACCATCAATCAGTTCTCGTGAAAGAACATGAAACATCAATTTGGTATTGTAATTATACGTTGAGAAAATTCTCGGAAACCTCTCCAACCATATCCTCCACCGAAATGATCAAATTTTTCTCCGGATTACGTTACTAGATTTTTAGTCTACTAATTATCCAAATAATTCAAAAATAGTTTAAGATAACATTTTGATTCTTAGTATCCAAACACACTAAACGTGTAAGTTAATCAACAAATATCGCCAATAATAATCATATATTTTTCACATATTGATCGATGAACAACAATCGGGAACATGGATGGACGATAATTTTATTCATTGGGTCTCTTCAATGCTACTCACAACTGCAACGAACATTTTGGTGGATATCAACTGCAATAAGGTAGGAATCATCAATGGAGGAACTAACTGCAATGAGTTTTGAATATTTCAAATGATGATGTTTTGGATCGGTCAAATGTTACCCGAAGCTTTCTTGGATGTTTTGCAACAGAGAAACAGGTAAATATGGCCAAATTGTGATTGTAGGCAGAAGTTTCCATGTAATGTTGAGAGATGGACAACCATTCGATACAACATTTGAACGGAAAGAGGGAAGAATAACAAATATTTGTACAATCAACAGTTATTATCTAAACTTCTGTCGACATCCTACCAGGATTATCCGACGATCAGGAAGAACTGATACCGTTTTATGGTATTTCGTCAGTGGCTCGTGTTGTTGGACAAAAGAAAACAAATATCAGCAAGAGCGAGATCAACAAGAGCTTCTGTCATCAAAAAAGTCAGCGTCTTGCGTCTCGCCTTGTTTCTTCTTCAAAGTGGGATTTTCCTGAGTTTTTGCTCGAAAGATACCACGAGGAAAACAAATGAAATTTATATTGTCATACACACAAATTGAAATGTTTGGGATACAATAAACTGAAAATGTTGAGGAAGAATGAATAAATTGAAATAATTTTGAAGAATGTGAAAATATAACAAAAATTGGGAAAGTGGATAAAGTTTTGAAAAAGTGTGAGCTAGACACTGGAACTTCATGTTTGAATAAATGTCGGGAATTAGTCTAAAAATGTTCGTAGTTCTCCGAACAATGTGGGGTAATGCAATGCATTTGAATATGAGGAAGGATAAATTAATTAGAATAGTTGAATGGAACGATATGAACAAGTTTGGCGAAAAGAACAAAAACTGATGAATGAAAAGGATATGAACTACAGTTTGGTTTATCAAATAAAATCTCAATTTCATTATATGGACACTCGCAATCTTAGCAGACATTTGATTAATAGTGTTCCATGGTACATCCTTATGCTCTCATTCCAGCTGCATCATCTGCTTCTGCACATACAAATAAAATAGAAGACAAAGAGTAATAAGAAAAAGCAATACTAGAATAAGAAATTACAGCTAAACAGAACACAATTTATAGGTAGAAAGTTATTTGTCAACTCATTAACCCATCTTGGTAGTGGTCTAATTCTACCATTGATAATGTGATTTGATAGTTCATGAAAAAATAACGTCAAAATTATAACTTCTTCACATATTTCTCCCATCACCCGAGAAAATTTGAAATGTGTGTGGTTTTGTAAAGCACAGAAAGCTGATTCCAAATCTTCCAACCGATTTTGCGACCTGTGAGCTGAGTTACATTCATCGGAAAATAGGGTATTTGTGACTGCAAATTTGACTATATGTTTCTGAAGTTTCGTTTTTCAACAACGAAAATACAATAATATTGTAGAACATAACTCAAGCTCATTTTCGTTCTTTGAGATATGAAAAATGCACGAAATGAACAAAGTTATGGTCATTTGAATTATCCAATGAATCGTTTATGTACATTTAACTAATTAATGTGAAAACTCGCTTGGCAGTAGATGTCAACTAGGTACAATTGGCCAATAAGACAAACTCTTTTGAACTGACTTGATTGTCTGCTAGTCAAGATGACATAAAAATTTGGTGTCAGTTTGTCGATTTTGGAGGTACATATGTAGAAAAAATAAGCTTGATATCCTAGGACATTTCTTCGTTATTTTTTCATACATTTTCTTTCTTGTCATAAAATGTGGTGCACTACTTCAGACACACCTCGTCAACAATTCACCAAATTCTCTGACCTGGTTTTAGCGTAAACCGTTTTTGTAGCCAAAAAAAAAGTTTTGGGTCAAAAAAACTTCAACGGAAATTTCTTTGAAATGTTGTTTTTGCGTTTTATTATATATTTTTACGATAAAAGCTTTGTACCTTATTCTCAGACAAGTCTCTCTGCCCTATTTTTGACATCATTTTTCATATGGTTTGATAGCTATACTTGATTGTGCATGATGTGTTGCTATTACCAATTGAGTACCTATTTAGTCCTTCTCTATTTTTCGTTCGTCTACCACTTGTAATATGTGTGTATTGCCCTCATCTCTCCTTTCATCAAATCCGCCTTTCCATGCAATCCTGGCATGGTCAAAAAGGGCGTTGCCTCGTCGCAGACCGTGCCTCCGTCTCATTTTGCCCCTATTTTATCGATTCCCTTACTCCGTCGCTTTCCCCATACATTTCCTATTGAACCTTTTTTTCTATTCGTATCCGATTTAAATTTAAAAATCATAGAGAATGATTGCAGGATAATATCTGATCGTAACTGATCTTAGACCGTCTATCAGTGATGAAGAAAGAATTAATTTGTTAATCATATATGTGAGTTTTAAAGCAAGAGCAACAAAATGCTCTAAATCGCAATAAGAGCATTCAGATTACAAGTAAGAAGTCAAAGTCTGTACATCCAATAAAAATCCAATTTCCAGGCCTCAACGTTGACGATCTTCTCAACTTCGCCAAAAAATTCAAAACACCTCAAGTGTCACAAAAATGTGAACTATTCCTCCTCTCCTCTCATACTCCTTTTATACCTCTGGCCAACTTGATCACATAATCAGTGGAATATCAACTGACGGACCTTGCCAAAATATGCGAGCGATTTGAGTGAATGCATATCGCACAAGAAATCATAAAGCCAAAAATGAAATGGATGTTTTCTAGGCGAATGGATTACTTTAGGGCAAGATTAGCGTTTAAATTACCATTATTCGAATATCGAACCTTCTCAATTCTTTAATAATCCCATTACCTTCAATTGTAACCATCCCATTTCAAACACCTGTCTAGTCAATTATAGTGTTACGACAAAACTGCACCACCTGTTTTCTGTACCTTTCATCACATATTAATCCGTATTATATCATTCTAATTACTGTCGGCATGTTTTAGATGTTATCGTCTCTTTGAAACAATTATTTTTAATTGCTCAGATTACTGTTTTATAAATGATTTCCTTCATCGGCCTTTTTGATAACTTATGAGGAACTGTTTTTACCAGTGGTTGATGAAAATTCGCCACGGGATGTACTGTTGCAGGTATAATCCAATTTTGAAATCAGTTATTGCTGAAAATATGGGGATCGTCGAAAATCGTGATTCAAAATTTTGAAACAAGAGCTTTTTTCAAGTTAGAAGCTGAACTTTTTTTTTAATTTCGATTCGGAATGTAGCTATCAAATTTTTCCTTTTGCAGAAAATTCAGAAGATTTGATATACTAGTCCTGGCAGCATTCTCTTGTTAATCAATCCTTTTTTTGTTAAAGGATAACCCCCACCCCCCTCCCAGAATGTTCCCCTTTTAGCAATTCGCCTCAGGACTCGATGGTCCGACCACCTGTCATCTTGCCTGTCTGATCATGACATCATCTCTCCAGCTCTCTTTCAAAGCTGGTAATTAATACCGAACACCCATCCTTCCTCCCTTCCTTCTTTCTCCAGGATGAGGTCAAATTAAAATAACATTGGAGTGACAGGTTGTCTGATGTCTAATAAACATTTGTAGCTATGTATAATATGCCCCTCCTCCTTCCATATGGCTCCTTATTCATTATATACACTACTTTCGATTCAAATGCAGTATATATATATATATATATATATATATATATATATATATATATATATATATATATATATATATATATATATATATATATTTGCACCACTATTTTCTACTGCTTCTTCCAAGGTCATTTTCTATAGATTACTGTAGTAAAATACTGTATTTTGTAGCTTTTGTTATAGAATTACTGTACTAGGACTCTGTAGTTATGATTTGTAATGTGAGTAATGTACTGATACACAATTGTTCAATAATGTTCATTATTATTCCTTCCATACCACGGCCACTTCATCTATTTACTCAACTCTCTTTTCTTTTCCTACCGTACTCCCTTCCCAATGTATAATGTCACATATTTCTACGACCATGTTTTGACATTTCGAATACTACCAATGTAATCATTAGTCATTGAGTTTGTTATACTTTTTGTCGGAGATGCACACACTTACATTCACACACTTGTTAAATATACATATATTGAAAAGTATATTGAAGGACCGTTTGATCACAAGAAAATCTCTGTTTCCGTATATTGGCTTGGTTCAATTCGTATGAAATCGCTATTTTTAACGCCATGACCATGTAACGACTACATTTATTGTGAAAAAATTGAAAGAAGATATAACTTATTATTGGACCATGTCACCATTTTTGCTGACAAATACCTTTCAAATAAAGATACACTCTTCCTAGCTCCGGCAGCATAAAATTACTCTTCCTAATGACAAAAAGAGAAGAAGAATCGGTTTGGGCTGAGTTACGAGTGTGTACAAAAAAGTGAGAGAGCGAGGAGCTATCGGCAAAACAAACACCGCACCGGCCAAACAGGGAGGACACGGCACAGGGCGATATGGGCTGGGGGGTCGGTAGGAACGAGAGTAAAGAGAAATAGAGATAAAACGTGTGGGGAGAGAAAAGCGAACTGTGCTGCAGCCCGTACCGCGGCTTTTCGTCTCATTTTGCATCATTTTATCGATTCCCCCACTCCGCCGCTTTTCCCCATACCTTTCCCTTTATACTTTCTTCTATTCGTTTCTTAATTCAATTCGAAAATCATAGCGAATTTGTTCCAGGCGTAATTTGGTTCAGTTTGTTGATCTTAGACCGACCATCAGTCATAATGAAATAATCAATTATTTAATCATATATGTAAGTTCCAAGGCAGTTTTTTGTTTATAATCTTCTTAATTCAGAAGACACGGGTTTTTACTGTAAACGGGTTTATGGAAACGGGTCGAGGTGGCATTCCGAAATTTGCAAAGAAAATGAACCTGTCGTGGAAGATGCTCTGAACGCCTTGACAGTCAACGGCTCACTGGATTCAACTTCAAATGATGCTCCGAACGGTACTTTATAATTTTTGAAATGTCTAATCTTGACTTCAGATCTTTCTTTGGAACCAAACAATTTGATGGAAGATGCTCCGAATGATGATCATACACCAGTTTTGGAGCTCCGAAATGAGCCACAAGACTTGGTGCCACCAATGGACGAGATTACAGAAGATGATAATGTTCCAATGGTGGATGGCAGAATTTCTCAGCATATCATCATGATTCCCTCAACAGTTAGTCCGAGGAAACATCCTGAAGTTCAACCAGCTCACGATATTTGCGCAACACTTCTCCACCATATCATGATATGGAGCAAGATAGATATGAGTTGGAGACAACGATCGTTCCTCATGAGCTGGATCAGTCGCTTGAAAATTCGCCAAACACTTCTTCACCATATCAAGATACGAAGCAAGATAGATATGAGTTGGAACAAAAATTGTACATTGATGTAGATGATGCCATTTATTGGATCAGAATGCCGATCAAGAACACCCAGAAGCCGAATGGAGGAACAGGTTAGCTTATTCAGAACTAGTCAGACACTTATGATATATTTTCAGGCTGCATTGGGAAATGAGTGATCTGCCCTATTCTCCGTTCAAAAAAATCAACATATAAGTTAAATAAAAGTCTAATAAATTGTTATTGTAATCACTATGTGACCCACAATTCAAAATAACCTTTCGTGGAAGGAACTTTGATTATGACATCATCTATCTAGCTCTCTGTCAATGATGGTAATTGATACCTAACACTCATTCTTCCCCTTTCCTCCATTCTTCAGAGGTCAAATTGAAATAACATTGGAGTGACATGTTGTCTGATGTCTAATAAACATTTTTAGCAGTGATATGCCCCTCCTCCTCCACTATGGCTCTTCATTCTTTCTATAAACTATTTCCGATTCAAATGCAGTATATATATGCATCACTATTTTCTATCGCTTGATTAGTAACTGTAGTTTGTAGGTATGTTTTCTCATGTGAGCAATATACTGATATAATGTAATTTCTTAGTATAGCCGTTTCATATGACTGTATCAGAATACTGTAGTTCTTACAATTCCAGTCTCAATATATGCCCTGATACATACAATTTTCCATTTATTTGCACTATTATTCCACCCATACCACGGCTCCTTCATCTATTTACCCAACTCCCTTTTCTTTCCATACCGTACCCTTTTCCCAATGTGTAATGACACATATTACTACGACAATTTTTTGACATTTCGAAGACTACCAATGTAATCATTAGTCATGGAGTTTGTCATACTCTTCGTCAGAGATGCACACATTCAAATATATATTGAATGTTTTCCATATTGGGGGACCGTTTGATCACAAGAAAATCTCCGTTTCCGTAAATTGGCTTGGCTCGATTCGTATTAAATCGCTATTTGTAACGCTATGACCATGTGTACGAAAAAGTGAGAGAGCGAGTAGCCCTCGGCAAAATAACAACACTCACACCGGCCGAACAGGGAGGACACGGCACAGGGCAATAAGGGCTGGGGGTCGGTAGGAACGAGAGTGAAGAGAAGTAGAGAAGCTTTATGTGGGCAGAGAAAAGGGGTCTTGCCGCGTCGCAGACCGTTCCGCGGCTTTTCGTCTCATTTTGCATCATTTTATTGATTCCCCTTCTTCGCGTCTTTTCCCCATACCTTTGCTTTCAAACGTTTTTTTCAATTCGTTTCCTAATTCAATTCGAAAATCATAGCAAATCTGTTCCAGGCGTAATTTGGTTCAGTTGATCCTAGACCGACGATCAGTAACAATGAAAGAATCACTTATTTAATCATATATGTAAGTTTCAAGGCGGTTTTTTTGTTTTTTTTTACTCTATTCAACTAGATTCGACTTAGAATGAACCCTAGAAAGCAAAAAAACAACCCTGACCATGAAACGTCTATCCTTCTTCAACAAAAAAATGGGAAAATTTCTGTCGTATGATCATCCACTTATGTAGGGATGACGCATCAAAAAGCTTCTTCGCACCGATGAATCAAGAAATTTTTGAAATTGCCGTGATGTCAATCAATGGTAAACTTGCACAAGATGATGTTATATTTCAAATACCATCTGCGATGACGAACGCCATTCTGAAATTGAAATCATTCAAGTTTCACGTCTCTAAGCAGGTATGTATGAATCTATGAATCTATGAATCTATGAATCTATGAATCTATGAATCTATGAATCTATGAATCTATGAATCTATGAATCTATGAATCTATGAATCTATGAATCTATGAATCTATGAATCTATGAATCTATGAATCTATGAATCTATGAATCTATGAATCTATGAATCTATGAATCTATGAATCTATGAATCTATGAATCTATGAATCTATGAATCTATGAATCTATGAATCTATGAATCTATGAATCTATGAATCTATGAATCTATGAATCTATGAATCTATGAATCTATGAATCTATGAATCTATGAATCTATGAATCTATGAATCTATGAATCTATGAATCTATGAATCTATGAATCTATGAATCTATGAATCTATGAATCTATGAATCTATGAATCTATGAATCTATGAATCTATGAATCTATGAATCTATGAATCTATGAATCTATGAATCTATGAATCTATGAATCTATGAATCTATGAATCTATGAATCTATGAATCTATGAATCTATGAATCTATGAATCTATGAATCTATGAATCTATGAATCTATGAATCTATGAATCTATGAATCTATGAATATATGAATCTATGAATCTATGAATCTATGACCCAAAGGTTATCAACCTGACAATCTTATTCTACTCTCATATGTATATTTCTTCACTTCTAATACTTTTTCCAGTTCATTGAATTTTTCCAGCAAAAAATGGCATTACCATCAGGTCGCGACCATGAATTCAAACGTGCATTCGACAATGCTGATGAGAATCGTTTCCACCGGTAATTTGGATATCCCAGTAAACCCACCAAAAACGTTCATTATTTACTTCGAATATTTACAGACACTCCAGCAAACAATCAATATGGTGAAGCACCGCCTCGAACAAACGGTTCAATCGCTGCTGCTGCCGTACCAAACCAAATGCCAATGGACCCAATTGCTCTAGCTCCAGATGCAGCTTTTCAAGCTTCTGCAAGAAGAACCAAGTCCGAAATTTTGGAATTGATGCAAGGTAATAAAATATTACAGTACCGTGCATAAAGATACGAACACTGCATATTTTGGCCTGCTTTTCAAAATTTTGCGATCGTGTTTTGTCGAGCTTTGTTGGAATTCTTTAGAAATTTTTTTACTGCGTCTTTTCTGACCCCAAATTTATGTAAATTTATCACAACCAAAATGAAAATCACAAAAATAATCAAAATTGAAGAAAATGGCTTCTTCGAGGTTTTCAGAAAATGGAGTTGAGAAGTTTCTGGCAGCGACCACAGGGTATCGCTTATGAAATAGTGATAACAAGTCTATTGAAACATTTTGTGAAAGTTTCACATGGATCAATGACCTGGTTCCCGAAAAACCTACACGAAACCGGAAAAAATCAGGTGTTCGTATCTTTATGCACGGTACTGTACTTAAAAAAGTATTTGTAATATGTTATTTTCAGAAGAGGAAGAAGAGGAGATCAACCCGAAAAATGCGGAATGCTTGGTATGTTACTTTGGCTAGACCTGAACAATATATTTATTAGTTAACAATGGCAAATCCTACTGATCCGGAAACTGCCGTCAACGATGAATTCAGCGAGCAACATTTGAGTTGCCCGATATGCTTCGAAGCTTATAGTTAGTTTGTTATATATGTCTGATTTACTGATAATGATACTATAGATAAGAAACTTATACCGAAGTTCCTGCCATTTTGTAATAGATGTATTCCATTTTTGCTCAATGACAATATGCAATGCCCACTATGCAAAGTAAGTTGAATATAGGTTTAGATTACAAAATAGTTGATGATTTCAGACGTTCGAGTATCAAAATATCAAGTGTTTCCGAAGAACTTCGCCATAAATGGAATGATAGAAAGCAAGAAAGCAGAAAGAATGCGGATGTTGCCGTTGATGCTTCTGAGTTATCAGTAGAAGAGGAGATCAGCCAGCTCAGCAAGATTCAATATCATTTTTAACTCAAGCTTCGTTTTCATTTTTTGAGATTTGAAAATTGCGCAAAATAAACAAAATTATGATCATTTGACGTTTTAGAGTATTCCACAGAATTGGGCATCATTCCATGACCCACGTCATAAAATAAGAACATACAATAGCAGATGACGGTAGAAATTGAATGCGATATCCTCCTCAGAGGGAATTCACACCATTTTATTGCACACTTGGTTCATCTAATCGAACACTTGAATGACTAGAATGTGTACAAACATTGCACAAATCGGTCTTGTCCATTTCTTCGACATCTGTTGAATGCTCCGCCTTCTAAAACGGAGGCGCCGCCCCATCAGGTATACATATAAACCCTTCCAATCATCCTCCTGCATGTCATTCGTTGTTTTCTCCTCATTGTTTTCTCCTTTTTTCAATGGTGATCTTTTTTGATCATAGTTTGTTGCATTGGGTATACAAACTATCGTACTTTATTATTTCGTGAATATTTGTCGTGCTACTGTTCTGCCATTGATTGTGGCATGTCTGAGATGATTTATGTCTGCTTCACCATCATTTCTCCATCACATGTGTTTCTTCTCATAAATTGTTATTCGCTTTTGCTTCATTGCCGTCCCTTCCTCATCGTAGTACGCCTACTTTTTATAAATATGACGGAGCCCTTCTCTCAATTTTTGTCGATTGGTTTATAGTCTGCAACATGCGCTTTTGAACATCTATAGATAAAACCATCTGTTTGAAACTCAGATGATACTGATTTGTAAATAAGCTTACTAGACAACACCACTGGATTAGACGAAGTAAATACGATTGACTTCCTATTTTCAGTACATCATTCACTCTTCTAGGCCAAAAAAATGTTCAAAATCGCTCGCGTACCAATAGCCATTTCAATAATTTCATCATTCTTACGTAACCGTTTTTGACCCACATCATAAAGAGAGGACGATAGCAGATGACGGTCGAAATTGAATGGAATATCCCCAGAGGGAATGCACACCATTTTATTGAACACTTGGTTCATCGAATGGATACTTGGATAACTAAAGTATCTACAAGTATTGTACCGAGTGTTCCATCATTATGTATTCTCTGTCTTCTCTAAAACTCGTGTCGTCCATTTTTACAACATCTGTTGTTCTATGCCAGTGCTCCACCTCTTAGGTCCCCCATTAGATACACATAAAAACCCTCCCAACCATCCTCATGCATGTCATTTTTTGTTTTTTCCTCACTTCTTCTTTCCAATAGGGCTTTTTTTGATTATAGTGTGTCCCAGCGGGTGTAAATCATTTTCCCAAAAACACTTCACTCCTTCCATAATAATTTTTGACGCTTATGCCTTTTTGTCGTTTCTCCCTCCTTGCATTACATACACATGTGAGCAGAATGCCGTACACTCTTGAAATATTTCTGAAACTTGGTTGCAGGTGATGACTGGCTCGCTTCACTGTCGACCTTAACCATGGATACATTTTGTATTCTAGTGATACCGAAATGATACTTTACAATCGTTGCTTGGAGGAAATGAGAGAAAACAAATGAATTTCCAAAAACAGATCAAAAAAGAAACCAATTGTTCAATACGCATACAACCTTCAAACTTGGTATGTTACTTTGGCTAGACCTGAACAATATACTTATTAGTCAACAATGGCAAATCCTACTGATTCGGAAACTGCCGTCAACGATGAGTTGAGCAAGCAACATTTGAGTTGCCCGATTTGCTTCGAAGCTTATAGTTAGTTTCTTATATATGTCTGATTTACTTATAATGATACTATAGAAACTTATACCGAAGTTCCTGCCATGTAGACATACATTTTGTAATAGATGTATTCCATTATTGCTCAATGACAGTATGCAATGCCCACTATGTAGAGTAAGTTGAATATAGGTTTAGATTGCAAAATAGTTGATGATTTTAGACATACGTTCGAGGATCGAAAGATCAAGTGTTTCCGAAGAACTTCGCCATAAATGGAATGATAGAAAGCAAGAAAGCAGAAACACCAGAAGGATCGAACAGCAAATGATTTCAGTCCAATCCTGCAAATCAAGCGATTGGTTTGATTGGAATAAGGTGATTCAAACATTTTTTCGTAAATGATTGTGAATTTCAGTTGACATTCTCCAAAGTTTGACATCAGTTTTGTGAAAAGCTTCCAAATCAACAAACTGAAAAGTTTGACAATTGAGTTAACAAGCTCGAGAAAATCTGAAGAAAGAAAACTCCGAAATCTGAAACAAGAAAAGAATAGAAGCTAAGTTCAGTATTTTTTGAATTATTCGTTGTTTTTTCATTCAGAAACTTGTTACTACAATTGATGACGCGACGGATTAAGTCAAGAAGCCAAGATGGGACAATCAACATAGGAGGAATTATGAACAGAATCAGTGGAACCGAAGGTAAAGGAGAATACTTTAGTCTACAAAGTATAAATCAATTTGTAGACGAATTGCACATCCGAACAATGGAGATAGAATAAAGAATAGACAACAAAGTGAATGAGATCGAAAAAATTCAAGCGGTAGAAATAGAAACACGTGAGACTTTTATGAAACTATATGTACAGGTTGAACCATAATAAAAAATTCTAGTCTACCATATTATTTGGAACAATGTGAATAGAATGGTACGGATAAGAAGGAACAACATGAGGTTATTATCAAGTATTTATCAATTTAGAATAAAACAGTGAGAGTTGGAGGGGCGATGAATCGACATCTTTGGAGTACCGGGTACTGTACAAATTCAAGACGTCAATATCATCTGTGAGGCTCCAAGAATCAATGCAAATGTTCCTCGGTTGGCATATGAACTGATCCCAAAAACGCAAAAATGTAAGTGACATCAATCAGGATTTATATCGTTTTCATTACAATTCACAAACAATTGATATATTTTCCTAGTTTCAGATACCGTTTGACGGAGTCATTCACTCCACAGCCGATAATGGAACAATCCCAGTTGTGGTCTGTGACAAAATATTTGTGATTCATATCACTGGTGAATATTACTAAAGAGTAACAGATGGAACTGGAAACGAGGGATTGTTTCCTATCACCTGTGCACAAAACATATATATGTAAACCATCATTATCCAATAAATTGTTCATGTACATATAACTCACCAATGTGACAGCTCGCTTGGCAGTAGATGTCATAGGTACAATTGACAAATAAGACAAACGTTTTTGAACTGACGAGTTTGTATGCTAGTTAAGATGGCATCAAAGTTTTTCTCAGCCACTACTTGCCGGTTGTTTCGCCGATTTTGTCGAATGCCTGTTGAAATAGCAAAATTATGTAAAATTGTTAATGAATATTCATTAAAACACGTTCCATCAGTCACTTGAGTTGTGGTATGCAATAAAAATAGAAGTATCTCGGATTTGGCTGAAATTTCACACATGTAGTACATATGACTGTGTAAGTGCAAAACACGACTTAGATTGGAAAATTTCGTCCTACATGGCAAGCCATGGCCATCAAAAGGTGAACCATACACCGAAACCTAAATTTTCGACCCGGTTGTTTAGAAACAAGTTAGGGCATGAATCATATTCAACTTTGGCTCGCGGTTCCGAATTTTTCAGTCCCACCAAAAAAATGTTTTTGCTAAACCTAAATCTAAGCCTAAATTTTCGGTTTTCTTGATTTTTCGGTTTTTAGATGCCGGAACTGGACGGCCGCACTATGTTTTTTGGATTCCTTGGGCGATTCGCAACATTTTTTGCTTTATTTAAAGAAAAAATCATCCTGCGGGGAACGACCCGAACCGAGTGAAAACGACCCATTCTTCGTAGTAAGATAAATCTTCCGCCTTTGGCTCCTCGTAGCTCCTCTGAGATGCGTGGTAGCAAAAAGTTGTCAACTACAATATTGTTTGTTTTTAACCAAGCTACAACAAATGTTATGTTTAAGCCTTGATTGCTTCTGTTAAACCTAAACCTAAGCCTAAAATATGTGTTTTATCAATTTTTTGAATCTTAGAAGTCGGACCTGAACAGCCGCACTTGGTTTTTAGGTTTTTAGTGTAATTTTGCAATGTTTTTTGTTCAATTCGAACAAAATATCATCCTGGGGGTGCTTGTGTTAAACCTAAACCTAAGCCCAAAAAAAAGTTCAGTTATGGAGATGATTTCTCGCAGTTTGTCTTGTTTGTTGGTTGTTTTCGTGTATTTATTTACTATTAGATACAAGAATATTACTATTTCATTGTTGGGAACGTGAAATACCGTAACTTCTGACGCAATTACGTGGTAGCCACTATTATTCGTACTACTGTATTCTATTTCCCCATCCCCGCGCTAATTCACCATGGACAACAAAACAACATTGCTAGCTGAGCTGAACCAAAAATGGATGGTGGCACTTTAGAAGGATTCAGATGGTGTCGATAGATCAGCGGAGAAGGTGGATGTTCTGGCGGTTGGAAAGACGGATCGTAATCGTGATCGTAGCCGAAGTCGTTTCAAGAGACCGAAAAACAAGCATCACAACCAGGCAGGACACCGGAACAAGTCAAAGGTACCGATGGTCAAAGGCGAATGCTCCAACTGTGGTAAACCAGGACATTATGCCGTTGAATGTCGCTCGAAAAGGGGTCAGAAGTCGGTGGAAAGCAAACAATCATTAGCCGTGGTAGTCCAAGAGTCGTGTGATGCGACAGTACAAGCAGTCAGGCAATACGTGGAAGTCCTGGTAAACCAGAAGCCAGTGCAATTCCAATTGGATACGGGAGCCGACATAACATTAATTGGTACTGATGTGTGGAAAGAGTTGGGAAAACCGCAGCTTGATCAATCAGAAGTTCATGCCAAGTGTGCCAACGGAACAGTCATGGATCTTGTCGGACAAATGAGTTGCGTGGTGGAGATGAAGGACTGTTCGTTCAATGATCTCATATACGTGCGTCAAGGATCAAGTCTGTTGGGATTGGATTGAATCAAGCACTTACCAACTATGAGGAAAGACTTGGAAATGATGGTGCATCGTGTAAAACAACTGCCAGAGTTGTTGAAGAGCCTGTTCCCGGAGGTGTTTGCGAAAGGATTGTGAACGTGTGTCATGGAAAATGCAAGACTGAAGCTGAAGGATGGCGCTCAACCAGTATTCAAACAACCAAGGCCAGTGGGCTCTTCCCGCAAAAAGAGGGCTTTAGAAAATAAAGAGGGCTTATCAGAATAAATGGGGCTATTCAGAATAAAGAGGGCAACTCAGGATAAAGAGGGCTACTCAGAATATATAGGGCTTCCCAGAATACAGAGGGCTTTTCAGAATAAGTGGGGCTATTGAAATGAAGGTGTTTTATGTAACTGTTCTGATCGACAAATTGAGTTACAAGCTATTTATTTGAACATTTCTTATATATTTTTGTTTTATTGAATGTTCAGAAATATTTTATTGCAAAATAAAAACGGTGTAAAACTACTTATGAAGTGCAAATTTCAAAGGAATTTCTTCACTTTACGATTCTTTCAAATGTTTCTTGCGGCTTGATGCTCCAGAAGTTTCACAATTACGGCTACAGAAGCATAATCAAGGTTTTTTACACTTTAAAAAAGTTTTTGTTAAAGTTTTTCAAAAAACAAAAAATGGATGACAACATTGAAATATAGTTAGTAGCTTGAATTCCGGACAGGAACTGTTTCATAAAACATCTTCATTTTAATAGCCCCACTTATTCTGAAAAGCCCTATTTATTTTGAAAATCCCTCTTTATTCTGAATCGCCCCATTTATTCTGAATAGCCCTCTTTATCCTGAGTTGCCCTCTTTATTCTGAATAGCCCTCTTTATTTTCTAAAGCCCTCTTTTCGCGGGAAGAGCCGGCCAGTGCCATTCGGAGCATTTGAAGCTGTTGACCAGGCGCTGACTCGTTTGGAAGGAATTGGAGCAATCGAGCCAATGGCACATAGTGAGTGGTCAGCGCCTATTGTGGTTGTGAAGAAGAAAAATGGCAAGCTGCGAGTATGTTGTGACTTCAAAAGTGGAATGAATCAGGCATTGGTTGATGAGACGCATCCACTACCAAAAATAGAGGATTTGTTTGTCAAGATTAATAGATTCATATTCTCCCAAATCGCTTTGTCGGAAGCATACCTCCAAATGGAATTGGAAGAGGAGTCGCGGAAGATGGTGGTTATCAACGCGCATCGTGGGATGTTCCAATACAAGAGAATGCCTTTTGGAGTGAAGACGAAAACGTCGTCAAATCCTGTAAAGCGTGTCAACAACAACAAAAGATACCCGTCAAAGTGCCATTGAAGCCATGGAGTGAGCCGGAAGCTGTTTGGAATTTAATCCATGTGGATTTTGCTGGTCCAGCTGATTGTCATTGGTATCTGGTAGTGGTTGATGCGAAATCGAAGTATGGGGAAGAGGTGTTCTTGGAGACTATTTCGGCGGAAGCGACTGTAGCGGCATTACACGGGATATTTGCCAGACATGGATTCCCAGTCAATTTGGTGTCGGATAATGGAACGCATCATCAATTTTCAAGGAGTTTTGTGAGGCAGCTGGCATCAAATACCTGAGATCACCAGCTTACCATCCACAGTCGGATGGCCAAGCCGAAAGGTTCGTCGACACATTGAAACAAAGCTGAAAGGATCGGATCGTGCTACACAAAAAACACTTGATCAAATAGTAAATAAATACACGAAAACAACCAACAAACAAGACAAACTGCGAGAAATCATCTCCATAGCTGAAAATTTTTTTTGCGCTTAGGTTTAAATTTAACACAAGCACCTCCAGGATGATATTTTGTTCGAATTGAACAAAAAATATTGCAAAATTACACTAAAAACCTAAAAACCAAGTGCGGCTGTTCAGGTCCGACTTTTCAAAAAATTGATAAAACACATATTTTAGGCTTAGGTTTAGGTTTAACAGAAGCAATCAAGGCCTAAACATAACATTTGTTGTAGCTTAGTTAAAAACAAACAATATTGTAGTTGACAACTTTTTGCTACCACGCATCTCAGAGGAGCTACGAGGAGCCAAAGGCGGAAGATTTATCTTACTACGAAGAATGGGTCGTTTTCACTCGGTTCGGGTCGTTCCCCGCAGGATGATTTTTTCTTTAAATAAAGCAAAAAATGTTGCAAATCGCCCAAGGAATCCAAAAAACATAGTGCGGCCGTCCAGTCCCGGCATCTAAAAACCGAAAAATCAAGAAAACCGAAAATTTAGGCTTAGATTTAGGTTTAGCAAAAACATTTTTTTGGTGGGACTAAAAAATTCGGAACCGCGAGCCAAAGTTGAGTATGATTCATGCCCTAACTTGTTTCTAAACAACCGGGTCGAAAATTTAGGTTTCGGTGTATGGTTCACCTTTTGATGGCCATGGCTTTCCATGTGGGACGAAATTTTCCAATCTAAGTCGTGTTTTGCACTTACACGGTCATATGTACTACATGTGTGAAATTTCAGCCAAATCCGAGATACTTCTATTTTTATTGCATACCACAACTCAAGTGACTGATGGAACGTGTTTTAATGAATATTCATTAACAATTTTACATAATTTTGCAATATTTTTTGTTCAATTCCTTTCCCTATTTTTTAACAATATTTTTTCATATTTCATCATTGCTACGCTACATTTGATTGCACGATGTGTTTCTATTACCAATCGAGTACCTTTTCAGACATACTCCACTATCTCTTTGTCTACCACCTGTGTTACATATTTATCAACCTCATCCCTCCATTTGGTCGTTCTCTCCTAATTTCCCCCTTTCCATGCAATCCTGGCATGGTCATTCATATTCAGGGCACATCATCATGACCATTCTTCTTATTGATTTTTGACACAACAGTCCCTGCGTTGAAAACAGTCTGAATACTTTGTCGGTTCAGAATAATGAGTTACTCATCACATTTGTGTAAAACATTATATAATTTCCTGGTCCCTCTTTTTTTCCGAAATTTCTTAGCGTTTTCATATTCTATTATCAAACACTTTATTGTATTATTTAGAAATGCTACTCTGGACAAGCACTTTCAAACTTCCATTCGAACCACAACAAGGATTCGATCCTCGAGCACTAAGGTGGGAACCCTATAGTACATCTGTCATCAACAACAAAATTTGGTGTCTTGCTGGATTTCCGTATCTTGATGAAGGAAACCGAAAATACCAATTACTGTTTGTTATAATTGACACAGGTATGTTCATATTTCAGAAAATGACATACAAAACAAAAATATTGAGAAACCTCAAACATGACAAAACACAAAGTTGAGATATTGCGAGATGGCATTGAATTTGGACAAGTTAAAGCACAGGGCGACTTTTTGTTGATTACAATGTATCATAAACCAAACATGAAAATTAACGAATTGTGGAAATTCGATACTAAAACGATGAGTTTTGTTGATGAGTTCGTGTTTGAGCGTAGTAGTAATGGGATTCATGGAGTCCACTTTCGCGGAAATGAAATGTATTTTTTGGATGACGACAATCTGAAAGTATTCGATTTGTCAACCAAACTTTTAAGAGGATCGTATCCAATGGTAAGAATTTTCATAAAACTAAATGAGAAAGATAGTGTGTTTATACTGTCCAAGGATTTGCCCGTATTATGGTTAACAACGAGAAATTGTACTTCATTGTCACTCACAATGGGAAACGGGAAGATTATTTGATGAATGATGATTTCTCAAAACAAAAAATCAGAAAATATTCTTATAAAGGTAGAGCAATAAGTAAGTTATTTTTCAAAGTAAAAATTATTTCAAGCCACTTCAGCTTCAACAAATAGCATGCTGGCTGTTGAATATAAGCCCGATGGCCCATTGTGCCCAACTAAAGAGTTAGTCATTCATTCATACGACTGGGACAAAAATCAATGGGAACAAGAAGTTGCAGAGGACTACTACAAATATACACATTACCTAAACGCTTACATAGCGCCAATGGAGTGTGTCAATGACAAAATATTTTTTTTAATGCAACCTCTATCCCGTGTTGATCAAGACGTATTTGTTAGAGTCTTTGATGTCAAGCCAAAGCTTGTTGACATTTGCTTGTCACATTTTATGAAGAAAATTTTGGCAGAAAAAGAAAAAGCGGCTGAAATTATGGAACCATTGCCATTGAATTTGAGGTAAATTGAGGAAATAGGAATTGGGTAGTTTAGAAATTGTGTTTTCAGAAACCGATTGGTGGCAATGGTTCAATGGCGTATTCCCGAAGTTTCATTTCCAACTAATTCGTCATCATAATTTATTGATAGCTTTTCAAATAAAAATTTGATTGTTATTTTTTGCCAAGTCTCATCTAGAAAATCATTAGTATTCAACAAATTTTCTTCTTGCGGAATTCACCAAAAAAATATGGGGTTCCTCAAGTTTCTGAACTCGCGAAGAAAAAAATACTCCATCAGAGCACTGCCAATAGGTTTGTTCTCTAAGATTGGCACAATTAAGTTAGTTTTCTATGGTCTCGACTTTCATTGTTGATATAGAGTGACCAGTAGGGTATCCCCAGTTACACTTGGATCCTCGATACTTTCTCTCTTGCAGACTTGTAAGCTCAGGCATCGGCATAGGTGGGAATTGTACTGCATGAGTGAACGACTGGAGAATTACGTCACAACGAAAACATCGTTTGGCTATAACTCGAAGGGATCCAGTTCCATTGGAATAATAGTAGCTGCTTTGATGGAAAACGATGAGCGACAGTTGCTAGGATTGCTAACAAATTGGAAAGTTTCAGCATTTGTAAAAAATATAGAAATAGACGGGTTTATTGCGGAATTTGAGTTTTTTTTAATTATTTCACAATGAAACACTACTGAAGAATGAATGATAAGATGTGCAATTGGGAGGATCAACTGTCTTATAAGGATATTGTGGAAACGAGAAAGGAAAGGACTTTGTATGACACATCTTGTCACAAATTATCAATGTTTAGCACCGACTTACACTGTCAATAGAAAAAACAATATAGAAAAGACAATGTGATACGAATGATAAAGATTCAAATAATGACAGTATCAATCAAACTCGTGATGATAATTTTGTTAAAACTTGCTAGAAAAATAAATTATATTGTGTTTTGTGTATTCTCAGTGTTTTCAGTGCCCTTTCCTAGCTTTTATTCTTGATTTACGCGTTTATAAATTATCCAATCAATTGATACGGCCCTCCTTCTCCCCTCTCAAACTCATTGTGTATGACCAATACAATATTTGACCCCACACATTCCCCCCCCCCCCCCCTCTCAACCCCAAACTCTGCGTTTCCTAATACCTCACACACTCTAGCACCCCTCACCCGCAATAGGCAGCAAACGCGCCCCATTGCCAACTGACTATTATCATCGTTTTCCCACCATCTAAACTGCCCACAAGTTGTCAACAGCTATCAGAAATACCATTAACCTTGGCGTCATCGCCCCATTGCCAACATCGTTTTTATCATCGTTTTCCCACCGTCTAAACGTCCCACAAATTGTCAATTTTCAGCAAAAATGCCATTAATCTTGCCATCATTGGATGCCAACATGGAGCCTCTCCAACATAGCCTTCTGCCCCGCTTCGCCAACATGATGATCACCGATCAAAACGAGTCAACCGCCAAATTTTTTATCTTGGAACGAATGCTGGAAGTCTTGGATGCGGAGGACCAATTGTATGAGCAATACATGTACCTTGCCGACCTTACTGATCGTTGCCCGGAGTTCGCATGGATCGCATGCTATCTACAATACTTTCGACAATCAGCGAATTTCCCTCGCCTCGAAGTCATTGTGATGACCTACGTGGTCCGTGTGTTGTGAGGTAGTTTGTTGTTCGCCCATTTCGCTGTTGAAATTAACATCTCCTATTAGAACCGAGTTGGGCGCGGTTCTAGGGAGATGTGCCGGTTGTCCTCCTCTAGGACCTCTGAGATAGGCACAGAGCGAGAGGAGAGGAGTGATAAGAATGGGCGCCGCCGCGTGGTTCACTCTGGAACAATGATCTACTCAAACTTACTACCGAAAAAAAGTAACTTTTGAACTAGTTCGAGTAGATCATTGTACTAAGACCCATCAAAAATTTCGAGAAATTGATTGAAAATCTCATTATATGGAATTGAAATGTAAGTTTATCAAAAAATACTACCAATAATAATTATGTATTTTTACATACTGATCAATGAACAACAATCGGACACCTGGATGGACAACAATTTTATTCATTGGGTCTCTTCAATAGCTGGCTACTCACAACTGCAACGAACATTTTGGTGGATATCAACTGCAATAAGGAAGGAATCATCAATGAAGGAACTATCAACATTGAGCTTTGATTGTAACAAATGATAACATTCTGGATCAAACCAATATTGTACCAAAGCTTACTTGGATGTCTTTTAGCTAAGAAGCAGGCAAGTACTTATATTTGAAAGATGATCTGAGAAAAAATTTTTTCATAAGATTTTCAATGATGGACAACAATTCCCTACAACAACTCGATGGAAGAAGAAAGAACAACACATATTTGACAATGATCAGTTTGCTTTCTGGAGAAGCAGGATCAACAAATGATCCGGAAGATATAATATCAATCTATGAAAATTTCCCGGAGGCTGATGTGGTTGGTCAAGAACAAGAATGGGCACATATTGGAATGGTATTTAGTATCCATCAGCTTCCCTCGATTCGTGTGGAATCAGCAAAAAGAGACATGAATCTTCGAATAATGTGGTTGTCTATTGTTTGAATAATATTATTGGTTGAGGGACAACACGAAAGATAGCTGATGTAATCAAAATGAATTTTTTAAAATGTATCTCGATCGTCTTCCTTCGAATGGTTTCATGCATTTAAATCGCTACTTTCCATGGCTTTTCTGTACTCAAAACACATCACGAGATGTGCAATGATGGAGCAGTCAAATTTCCAGATGAGTTAAGCCAATGTGCGCACATTGGTTGGCTTGAAGGAATGACGCTTTTTTTAAAGTACAACTGACATTTGTCGAGAAATGATGTTGATGACTACATACATACTCGAACAAAGTAGTCATAATTGAAGTCCAGAAAATACAGATGGCTCGGCAAATTAGCGACTCTTGGGGGAATGTAACAAAAAAGAATATGGGGATGAATGAATAGACTGAAATAATTATGAATGGGTAGAGAGGAAAGAAGGTTTGAAAGATATGAAAAAGGTTGGTGCAAATTAAAAAAACAAACAGGAAGAATGAGAAAAATGCAGCGATTGAACGATGAAGAGGTGAAATAGCAGGCTGCAAGAAACACATAAAATGATACACTGTCGTCACTTGTTTGCAAACTATAAATCATCTGGCATCGAGACTAATTGTTGTTGATATGTTTGAACCATCTTGCGTCGAATGGTAGTGCATGTACTTTCCAGAATTTTTATGTTCAAAAATACATCAGGAAATGTGCAATGATGGACCAGTTTGCCATTGTTCAGATGGCTGACACTCTTCACTATGTTGATGGCTGTATACATACTCGTTGAAAGCACACTCAAAACTCGAATAATACGAATGATACAGAAATGTGGGCCATAATTTGATGCAAAACAATATGGGGAAGGATGAATGAATTGGAATAGTTATATGGGGGATGAAAGGATATGGAGAAAATTGGCAAAAAAGAATGCAAAATGATGGAAAATAAACATGATACGAACTGTAATTTTTTTCATTATCTCAGTAGATGCTTAACTATCGAGGTAAAATTTCCCAACCAGTTATTGGCACCTTCAAAGAACTATTTACTTTTGGATACACAATCAGGTTGACATATCGCTTCTTCGTTTTTCTTGGTTTCAACAATGAAATACATGAAGCAGGAAACGTTTGTTGTTTGATATGAGTGGGGAAATGGAATGTCACATTATTTTTGGCCAAATGTTCTACGGTTGAATCAATTGTGAATGATTCCAGCTACACCACCTGTTGTTTCAGATTGAAATGAAAAGTTCAAAAAAAAGAAATATGGAAACTTATAGTGAAAACAAAAGATGCACGAAATACAAAAGGATGCATGTGGTTGGTCAACTCAAATCATGGACCACCTTTCAACTGACCGACTTCTAACTGTGAACTTGTTCCATCAAAGTTTCAGAAAATTAGACGACAATGTTGTGTCATCTTTTTGCGACGTTCAAATAATAGTCTCTCATTATCAAAACATGATTTCTAACTTTTTAAGACGATCTTGGGCTCTCCAGAACAATTGGAGGAAAAGTCCGAAGGTTTGTCGAGAAAGCGGAATGATAAAAGGCAACCAAGACCAAGTATGAAAAAAGAGAAAATTGCAAAAAATTGCAAACATGTTTGATATTTCATAAATAGGTGTCCGATTTGAAATTAACTGGAAAATCGAACTTTTAAAAAAATTTCACGCCTCTTGCCCTATTTTTAACAATATTTTTTTATATTTCATTATTGCTACGCTACATTTGATTGTACATTATGTGTTTCTATTACCAATTGAGTATCTATTCAGTCATTCTCCACCTTCCGTTCGTCTACCACCTGTATTCTATATTTATTGCCCTCATCCCTCCATGCGGTCATTCTCTTATGAAATCCCCTTCTTCATGCAATCCTGGCATAGTCATTCATATTCAGGGCACATCATCATGACCATTCTTCTTATTGATTTTTGACACAACAGTCCCTGCGTTGAAAACAGTCTGAATACTTTGTCGGTTCAGAATAATGAATTACTCATCACATTTTTGTAAAACATTATATAATTTCCTGGTCCCTCTTTTTTTTCCGAAATTTCTTAGCGTTTTCATATTCTATTATCAAACACTTTATTGTATTATTTAGAAATGCTACTCTGGACAAGCACTTTCAAACTTCCATTCGAACCACAACAAGGATTCGATCCTCGAGCACTAAGGTGGGAACCCTATAGTACAGCTGTCATCAACAACAAAATTTGGTGTCTTGCTGGATTTCCGTATCTTGATGAAGGAAACCGAAAATACCAATTACTGTTTGTTATAATTGACACAGGTATGTTCATATTTCAGAAAATGACATACAAAACAAAAATATTGAGAAACCTCAAACATGACAAAACACAAAGTTGAGATATTGCGAGACGGCATTGAATTTGGACAAGTTAAAGCACAGGGCGACTTTTTGTTGATTACAATGTATCATAAACCAAACATGAAAATTAACGAATTGTGGAAATTCGATACTAAAACTATGAGTTTTGTTGATGAGTTCGTGTTTGAGCGTAGTAGTAATGGGATTCATGGAGTCCACTTTCGCGGAAATGAAATGTATTTTTTGGATGACGACAATCTGAAAGTATTCGATTTGTCAACCAAACTTTTAAGAGGATCGTATCCAATGGTAAGAATTTTCATAAGACTAAATAAGCAAAATCGAGTGTTTAGACTGCCCAAGGCTCTTTCCGTATTAAGGCTGACAACGAAAAATTGTACTTCATTGTCACTCACAATAGGAAACGGGAAGTTTATTTGATAAATGATGACTTCTCAAAACAAAAAATCTCAGAATGTCTTATACCTTATAGAGGAAGGCTAATATGTAAGTTTTTTTTTCAAATTAAAATTATTTTATGACACTTCAGCTTCAAAAAATAACATGATAGCTGTTCAAAATGGTCCATTTTGCCCCACTAAAGAGTCAGTCATTCATTCATACGACTTGGACAAAAATCAATGGGATCAAGAAGTTGCAGAGGACTATTACAAATATACACATTACCTGAATGCTTTCCTAGTGTCAATGGAATGTGTCAATGATAAAATATATTTCTTCATGCAAGTTCAAACCCGTGTTGAACATGGCGTGTTTGTAAGAGTCTTTGATTTCAAGCCAAAGCTTATTGACATTTGTTTATCATATTTTATGAAGAAAATTTTGGCGGAGAAAGAAAAAGCGGCTGAAATTATGGAACAACTGCCATTGAATCTAAAGTAAGTTTTGAAATAGAAATAGGGTAATTTTGAAGTTGTGTTTTCAGAAACCGATTGGTGGCAATGGTTCAATGGCGTATTCCCGAAGTTTCATTTCCAACTAATTCGTCATCATAATTTATTGATAGCTTTTCAAATAAAAATTTGATTGTTATTTTATGCCATGTCTCATCTAGAAATCATTAGTATTCAACAAATTTTCTTCTTGCGGAATCCACCAAGAAACGATAAAAAACAAAAAAGATGGGGTTCCTCAAGTGTCTGAATTCGCGAAGAAAAACATTCTCCATCAGAGCACTGCCAATAGGTTTGTTTTCTAAGATTGGCACAATTAATTTAGTTTTCTATAGTCTCGACTTTCATTGTTGATATAGAGTGACCAGTGGGGTATCCCCAGTTACACCTGAATCCTCGATACTTTCTCTCTTGCAGACAGCTCAGACATCGGCATAGGTGGGAATTGTACTGCATGAGTGAACGACTGGAGAATTACGTCACAACAAAAACATCATTTGGATATCACTCGAACTGATCCAGTTCCATTGGAAAAATAGTAGCTGCTTTGATGGAAAACAATGAGTGACCGTTGCTAGGATTGTGCCAGCATGGTTGAGAGTTCCAGCATTTGTAAAAAAATATAGGAGTAGGAGGGTTCATCGCGGCGTTTGGCTTTTTTATTATTTCACAATGAAAAACTACGGCAAAATGAATCATATGATGTGCATTCGGGAGGATCAACCTTCTTAAAAGGGAGGTCATTGTGATTATATCGTGGAAACAAAAAAGTGAAGAACTTTGTGTGATACATCTTGTCGTAAATAATGAATGTTTAGCACCGACTTACACTGTGAGTTATAGATTGTATGTTTTCTTGATCATAAGAAAAAACAATACAGAAGAGACAATGTGATACGAATGATAAAGATTCAAATAATGACAATATCAATCAAACTCGTGATGATAATTTAGTTGAAACCTGCTAAAAAAAAATGTATATTGTGTTTTGTGTATTCTCAGTGTTTTCAGTGCCCTTTCCTAGCTTTTATTCTTGATTTACGCGTTCATAAATTATCCAATCCATTGATACTGCTCTCTTTCTTACCTCTCAAACTCATTGTGTATGACCAATACAATATTTGACCCCACACATTCCTCCCCCTCTCAACCCCAAACTCTGCGTTTCCTAATACCTCACACACTCTAGCACCCCTCACCCGCAATAGGCAGCAAACGCGCCCCATTGCCAACGATCTATTATCATCGTTTTCCCACCATCTAACTGCCCACAAGTTGTCAACAGCTATCAGAAATACCATTAACCTTGGCGTCATCGCCCCATTTCCAACATCGTTTTTATCATCGTTTTCCCACCATCTAAACTGTCCACAAATTGTCAACTTTCAGCAAAAGATGCCTCTCATCTTACCGTCATTGCATGCTAACATGGAGCCTCTCCAACATCGTCTACTCCCTCACTTCGCCAAAATGATACTCAATGAGCAGAACGAGTCGACTGCCAGATTTTTCATCGTTGAAAGAATGCTCGAAGTCTTGGACTCTGATGATAATCTTTATGAGCAGTATCAATACCTCGCCAATCTCACCGATCGTTGCCCGGAATTCCTCTGGCTAGGATGCTATCTTGAGTATTTCCGTCGATCGTCCAACTTCCATCGCCTGGAAGTCATCGTGATGTCCTACGTGATCCGTGTGTTGTGAGGTAGTTTGTTGTTCGCCCATTTCGCTGTTGAAATTAACATCTCCTATTAGTACCGAGTTGGGCGCGGTTCTAGGGAGATGTGCCGGTTGTCCTCCTCTAGGACCTCCGAGATAGGCACGGAGCGAGAGGAGAGGAGTGATAAGAATGGGCACCGCCGCGTGGTTCACTCTGGAACAATGATCTACTCGAACTTACTACCGAAAAAAAGTTAATTTTGAACTTGTTCAAGTAGATCATTGTACTAAGACCCATCAAAAACTTCGAGAAATTGGATGAAAATCTATTTATATGAACTTGAAATGTAAGTTTATCAACAAATACTACCAATAATAATCATATATTTTTACACATTGATCAATGAACAACAGTCGGACACCTGGATGGACACCAATTTCATTCAATGGGTCTCTTCAATAGCTGTCTATTCACAACTGCAACAAACATTTTTGGTGGATATCAACTGCAACAAGAAATTGTCAATGGAGGAACTATCTACAATGAGCTTTTATCATGTGAAATAACAATGTTTTCGATCGATCAAATGTTATCCTAAAGCATTACTGGCTGTTGTGCAACAAGGCAGCAGGTAAGTACATATAATTGAAGGTTAATTGTAGACAAAAGTTTTCATAGAAATTTGGATGATGAGCAACAACTCGATATAGTCATTTGCTGGAAGAAGAAATAACAACACATTTATATTTGAACAATGAGCAGTCCACTTTCAATAGAATCAGGATAATCAATCAATCAGAAATAACTGATATCAATCTATGACAACTTCTCAGTGGCTGAGGTTGTTGGGCAAAAACAAACATGTAAAGTGTACATTGTATTGGAATGATGATGAGTACTTATCAATTTCGCTTGACTCGTGTAGATTATACAGATGTTAGCACAAGAAACTTTGAATTGTGTGCTTGTCTACGGTTAGAATTCGAATATTGGCTGAAGAAAAACACGAAAGATAGCAGTTGTCATCAAAATTCACTTTTGTTGCGGTATCTCAACCGTCTTGTTTCCTTCAAATGGTTTCATGCATTCAAATTACTTTCCATTGCTCTTCTGACCTCAAAAATTTACCATGAGATGTGAAATGATGGAGACGTCAATTTCCAGATGGGATAGCACAATTTGAGCAAATTGGTCGAGTTGAAAGAATGACACTTTTTCAGGTAGAGCGGACATTCGTTGAGAGATGATGCTTATGATTACATACATTCTCGGATAAAGTAGTCATAATTGATGTCCGGAAAGTACAGATGGTTTGGCTAAATAGTGACTACGTGGGATTGTATATAATGCAATGGTATGGGGAAGGATGAATAAATGGAAATAATTATGAATGGGAAGAAAGGAAAAAAAGGCAGGAAGAAATGAAAAAGATTGGAGATGAGGGTGCAAATGACTTTAAGGAATGAGAAAAAGCAGAGACTGAACAATGTATAGTGAAATAACAGGCTAAAAGAAACTCATAGAAATGTGCAATGATGGAGAAGTTTATCTTCAAATGTGATCGGATAATTTGTGCATCTTGACTGAGAAATAGTTCTCGCTAAAACAAAGCTGACAATCGGCTCGAGATGGTGCTGATGATTGCACACATACTCGTTGAAAGTAGTCATAACTAATGTTCAAAGAGTACAGATAGCGTAACAATTTGTGAAATATATGAACAAAACAAAAGAACATTGGGAAGGATGAATCAATTGGAATAGTTGTATACATGGGGGGATGAAAAGATATGGAGAAGATATGCGAAAAGAATGAAAATTGCAGAAGAGCAAGCATGATATGAACTAAAATTTTTCTCAATATTGACTACCATGGCAAAATATGCCAGCCAGTTATATGTAGATACCTTCAATGACTTATTCACTTTTGGATATCCAATCATGTTGTCAAACTGACTCTTGGTTTTTCTTAGTGACAAATTGAAACATCTACATCAATAAAATCATACATAAAACAAGAAGCATTTGTTGTTTGATATAAGTGGGGAAATATTATATCACAGTATTTTTGGCCAAATGTTCTATGATTGAATCAATCGTAGACGCTATTGTTCCAGCTGTCCCTCCTGTTGTTTCAGATTGAAATAAAACGGAAAAAAGCAGCAATACAGAAACAAAGAGCGAAGACAAAAGGTGCACTAAATACAAAAGGATGCATGTTGATACTGGCTAGTTTCTTACTGTGAACTTGTTTCATCAAAGTTTCAGAAAATCAAAAGACAATGTTGTGTCATCTTGTTGTGAAGTTCAAATATTAGTCTCTCATTATCAAAAAAATAACTCCTAACTTTTTGAGAGGATCTTGGGCTCTCCAGAACGATTCGAGGAAAAGACCGAAGGTTTGTTGAGAAAACGGAATGATAAAAGGCAATCAAAGAAAAGTATGAAAAAGGGAAAATTTTGTCAAGAGGCATTGCAGGACTATGAACAGCGCTGACATCTGTAGCAATAATTGAATGAATGGTTGGTGGCCAAAAGAATATACAGATTACAAGTTTCTTTCAAAAAACAGGTCCCCTTTTTGTAATATGCGGCTCCTCTTGATAATGGGTCAATCTCAACACATCATAAACCTATTGTGCTCAATATATCCCATCTGTTATTTCTATCACGTGACGAAAATTGCATTATTGATTGCACTATATTGTCTGGTGTCAGCATTTGTTTATACAAATCTTTTCCGATCGGAACATCACATTATATGACAAATTTACACAAAAATATCTGAAGAGATGTTTTTTTAGAAACAGGGGAAGTAGCAGGTGAAAAAAAGTAATAACAATCAGGCAATGGGAAAACATTTTTTGGTAGTCAGGAATCAACACATAAAAATACCATTTGCTCGATCTATGAGATCTTTGCTGACCAATTGTTACGGAAAAAAATGCTATGATTTGCTGAGTTGAATCATAAAACGATTTCTTTCTCCATTTGAACAGTTTGAAGATTAGTTGTTCATTATCTCTTTTCTATTTCACTGAAGTAATTTGACCCTAAAAACTTCAACTCCTCCTATTCCATCCCACATTCCAAAGATTTTTTTCACATCAATAGTGAACCCAGGATCACATTACACTAAGGGGTTCAACAAAAAGATATGATGAGAAGAGGCATCATTTGAACTGAAGAGATTTTGAGAGAAGGACAGATAGAAGGAGCCCAACAGATGTGTTTTCCCCGCACTTTTCTTCCCACACTTCAGTTCTCCCATTCCTTTGCTATGATCCAATTTCTCTTTTTTTTGTTGAAAATATCGTTTTTGTTTTGAACTCCAAACTTATAACAAGCTTTCAGGGTAAATTGATTCATGGATCTAAGCCATTTTACAGTTTTGATTGAAGAAGAAATGTTTATAGAATTATGCAACATAACATGTAAGTTCCTAACTGTTTTTTGCTATTTTTAAAATTCAAGTTCCAGAAAAACGAGAGATTGGAACACAAAATCATGACTTCGCAAAATAATATGACCAATCCAGAAGTTTGATGATTTTTGAGGAGGTGTGAATATTTGCCGGAGAGTCAATGCTCAACCACAAAGCTCAACGCAACTGAAACATGCAAAAATGTTAAAGAATGCGATGAATACGCCTTGACATCAGTGAAGCTGGTTAGTTTTTAGTATGACAGGAAACCGTTCATATAAAGTTTTGCAGGCTTTCAACAAGATAAGAGAAATGTATGAATGCGAAAGCAATTCATTTACCACCCTCCAAGTCCATTGCTCCAATCTTGCCTTCCTCACTTCACCATTCTACGATTGCGCGAACAAGATGGAAAAGCCAACACGAATCCAGTGTATTGGTCGCCTCATGGATGCAGATGAGAAAAAAGAAAAGTGTGAGCAGTTGGTCAACGATGAAACTTGCATCAAGGACGTGGCCAAGAAAGAGTGTAAGAAAAATTCTACAAAGGAAATTAATTTTTGATTCTATAATGTTCTATGATATGATAAATTGTGATATAAACAATATTGTGATAAAAATAGTTTTCTGCAAAAGAAAACCCACAAATAACTTCTCTTCGAGCTTATTTCTCTTAAACACACAGATAGTTTTATTTGTGAACAACTGCTCGCCATACGCATCATCTTCCCACTGACCTCAAAAAAATGATGATACGTTTGTAAGCAAGGAAGCAATTTGTGAAAAGGTGGCATTAATCAACGCTGATGTTTTTTTTCAAAAAAAAAAATAAAAGATATCAAAATTCTTGTTACCCGTTCAATTGATGACAATAATTGAATCAATCTTCAGATAAGTTTGCACTTATCAACCCTCACCCAACTATTGAGATAGATTTGATAATAGTTTGACTACCCCATATCCATACCAGGAAATACAATGTGGATGAGTTGTTTGCCAAGGACTAGTATTTGAGCGAACGTTGAAAGTTAATTATCTTTATTGGAATAGTGAGGGTATTTGACCAAAACGATCCAGATTCAAATTGCGAGGTCTATCATACTTTTGGGCATCTCCACTGCAAATTCTTTCCTACTATTTGATAAATCAGAACTACTACACATTATTTTTCAAAATTTTTGCGAAGTTCCAATTCATCAATCGTATTTACGAAGCCCCTAATCTGTTTGACTCCACTGTTGAGTTCATTTTTTGAGTTCATTTCAATAACCGAGTTTGCAGTAGAGCGTGTTTGCAACATTGCTTACGCCAAAGAGGACCATTCAACAACAAAATCAATAGGTACCCACATCAACGAGAGAGTGTGTGTTTGACGGAGAGTTTGATGCATTGCTGGTGTCGTTGGCGGGAACATATTGACTCGCCATTCGAACGTATTTTCGACAACCTTCAGTGTTTTATTCTGCAATGGGGCTTTTTACCACCACTCATCCGCTACCATTACAATCTGATGGGAATCCTATTTCTATGTATCAAATCTTTGAACATGTTATAGCCCATAACAACTTCATTTGGACTGTATCATCTGCGCGCGATGAAGGTTTAGTGCACCAATTCGATCCAGGTAAGGATACATTTTCAGCAATTCTGAAACAAATTCGAAATTTCAGAAAACGGTGGATTCGAGAAATTTTATTTCAATGTACATGAGGATTATTCAATCGAGAAAATGATCGGATGGGGAAACATGTTGTACATTTTCTCCTCGGATTATGGATCTTTCGCGCCAAACAACTTCAAAATCCAACAGTTCAACATCGAAACAAGTATCACCACCGATTTTCTGGATTTCCGGTGTAACGAATCGATTAGGCACCCACAAGCTAGCAAAGGATCGATTTATATTTTAGAAAGGGAGCCGGAGAAATGTTTACTCATAACAATCGAGATATCGAGCAAAACTATCAACCGGACTGAATTGGTACGCATTTTTTTCTGTTTTAAATAACTAGAACAGAACTTCTTTTAAAGTATGATGCAAGCGCAATCAATTGAAAAAAAGTTGACTTCAAAGCTTGACGGGGTTGGATTTTGAAGCTTTTCAGAACTGTGACAGATTTCCATAAAATAAAAGTGCTTTCAGGATATAGAAAACGACGACGTCAGATACACAGCTAATATGCACCTATTGGTGAAAGACAAACAGATGTACATGTTCTACCATAGATTCGCTCACTGCGTTGTATCACGGATTGACGAGAACCACAAGGTGCATGAATTGAGTAGAATAAACATCAACAACGCACCGTATGTAGCCTGGAATGCTTGTAAGTGACAATGATATTTCAAACTATTTGATAATCTATGTTTAAGGGTTTAATGATAGTATTGTGCTCTCTTCTCCAGAATCTCGCGTTTTTGGTAACAATGGAAGGATACTGGATAGATGGCGTCTGAAAAGCTATGATTTCAAACGGAACACTTGGCGTGGAACTACAACAATTCAAAGATGGGAGCTTCCTTCTGATGATCCGGTTCTAGCTGCAAAAATCGACCAAACAGTTTTTGCGCTTGTTCAAGCTCGAACAGAAAACGGAAACAGATGGGTGATTGCTGTGCTAGAGTTGGAGCCGACACTCACCGATATCTGCCTTCAAAATCTGGCAAACGAGTTTTTAGAGGAGAACAGCAAGGGAGAAGTAGTAAACTCCGTGCCACTCGGATTGAGGTGACCTTATTTACCAGTAAAATTTCTTAATGTTGTATTTCAGAAGTCGGTTGAGAAATTTGATCGACTGTAGAGACTGGACTGCATTCAACGGTGATGAAGACGATTACTCTGAATCAGAATCAGATTCCGAAGAAGAAGCAGAAGCGGCCATGAACTAATTTTTCAACTCAATGTATTTTGATGATCTACCTGCTTATGTACTGGTTTTTCATTGGTATTCACTTTTATTACATCATTTCTCTGAATCATAATTATTTTTCTTTCCCAAAACGTTTACTTTTTTTTGTATGAAACATGATTTTTTCATAGATCTCTGATTTCTCCACATCTTCGAAAAACATTCTTCAATTTTTTTTCAAAATATATTTAACATAAACTTTTTTTACTAAACCAGTCGGTCAAACAGAAACATTTCATAATCATTTTTCCAAGCACGGTTTCCGTGTCCCTAATTTTGAGAGTGTATGTGTATGACTCATAACCAAAATATGTTGGCGCAATGCAAGTGTTGGCGCAAACCTATTTACACGTTTATTGAAGGGATTTCGCAATTGTTTTCATAGGAAATTGATTCTCGGATGGCGCAGTGGACCAACATTTACCCACTACCACTGAAACCCGACGATTCTCATCTCATTCACAAGTATGGCAAGGTCGATGCTTCGAAAGTTCATAAGAACTCTGTTTGGTTTGACTCCCCTTTGGACAATGCTCGCTATGATGGTTTGTTGCTTCAGTTCACTCCAGGCGTGGACAATTTTTCAGCAATCCCAAAGCAAACCGTCAAATTTCAGGGAACTCTGAATTCAAAAAACATCCTTTTACAACTCTACCTGACTTTAAAGCTGCAAAAATATGCTGAACATTTTCTGCTTAAAATATGTAGATGAAGGCTGCATTTTATATAAGATATACCAACTTAACACCGAAACCAATATCACCACATTTTTTCTTGATTTTTGTTGTGCAAATATAAACGAGCAGCCACAAACAAGGGAAGGCTTGATTTACATTAATCAACGCTAATCTTCTTTTTTGAAAAAAAATGAACATGTCGAAATACTTGTTAGCTGTTCAATTGATAACAATGATTGGATCTATCTTCGGATGAGTTTGCACTTATTAACTCTGACCCAACTACTGAGATAGATTTGATAGTAGTTTGGCTACCACATATAAGTACTAGAAAATACAATATAGATAAATTGGTTTCCAAATATCAGTATTTGGACAAGTCAATTATCTTTAATGGAAGAGTGATGATATTTGTCAGCAAAAAGGTGACATGGTGATGTTATTCAATTAATAAAATATGCCTTTTCTCAATTTTTCTCCATAAATGTTGTTTTCTTGAAATATGTCTTTGCTATCGGGTCTAGTTTACTGCTATATTGTCTGATTTCTCAAGCCACTATCAGGTTTATTGTTGCAAATATCAGAATTGGTTGTATCTAATTGTCAAGAGATATCAAAGATATTGATTGCATTATTACATGGTTCACAAAACCATTACGGGAATCACTATATTCAACATTCATTGCATATGGGTAAATTCAAAAACATATTTTGCAACAATGTGAGATGGCGCAATTCATTCAGTGAATTGTGTCAGTAACTTTCCCGTAATTTTGCGTCGAAATGGGACCCTCAGACCAGTTACCCCCAATTACAATGGTCAATTTTTACCGCCTAAATTTCAAAGTGGTCCAGAACGTTACTGCGCTCGCCATGCCTCGCATTGGTTTTGCAAAAATAAACGTGCTATACTATAGCGGGTGTATGCGTGGTAAGTTTAATGGTGTGTATACACGAGTCTAGTGGGGTGTGTATACGCGTATTTAGGAAATTGGCAATGTTGAATATAGTGATTCCCAAAATGCGCAACGTTTTTGTGACCCATATAATAATGTTTTTCAATATTTTTCACATTTATCGAAAAAATTTGATAAATTCAAGTTAAATATTTGCCACAATAAATCTGATATTGTCGTGTAAAATCAGACAATGTAGTAATACATTTTAAGAAAAGCATTTATCGAGAAAAAATTGAAAGAAGTCATAACTTATTATTTGAATATCTTCACTCTTCCAATAATGACATTTTCCTGTCTCCTTCCGTTCATTTGTTGCTTCTTTATGAACTTTCTCTACTCCTCTTGCCTTGCAACTTTACAAACTATTTGTATCAGTATTTTTTTTGTTTTTGGCGCATTGCAGATACTTTTTTGTTGTCTTCGTTTGTTTGATTACTTGCTACCAAGCGAATACTTTTCTTCAATTTAATAATGATGTTTCGTTTTCAAATCCATTAACTTCATTTTTTTTCAATTTTCACCCTTCTCTTGTGCAGGCAAGGGTTATTTTTATCAGTTGGCTGGCGCCTAACCACATAATTCGTCATCCCCTCAGGTTTTTTTGGCGTTGTGTACAAAAAAGTGAGAGAGCGAGAAACTCTCGGCAAAATAAAAACCACCACACTTGCTGAAGAACGGGGCTGCGCCTGGCACGGGGCGATTTTCTTTGGTTGACGTGTCGTTGACCACAAAAGTAAATACAAATAGAGAAACTTCATGTGAGCAGAGAAAAGGGGGTTTGCCTCGTCGCAGCCGTGGCGCGACTGTTTGTCTTATTTTTCCCTCCTTTTATCGATTCCCGTACTCCGCCGCTTTTTCTCCATACATTTCCTTGTTTTTTTCTATTCATTTCCGATTTTCATTTAAAAATCATAGAGAATAGTTTGCAGGCTAATTTGGATTACATCGATCCTAAACCTATCCTATCAGTTATAATGAAATAATTTGTTTGCTCCAGTCAGAAGTGCTGCTACAGCAAATAGACAAAGTCAGCAACGAAGTGCTCAAAACGGACGTGAAGGTAACTCAACTGTATCGAACACGAAAACTCATAACATCGTTCAGAATCGGAGGATTCCGCAAGGTTCCAGGAAGAGAGGAAGACAGGGAAAACCATCAATAGAGGATATTTGCGGTGACAGTTTGGTGAACAGTAAAAGAGAAGTTGGAGCCAAAACCACTCGATAGAACCTCCGACTGGCCAGTATATCAAAGGAAAGGGGACGATGAAGGAATCGAGGAAGAGGAGAGATCAAGACAGGACGATACTGGTAAACCTTCATCAGACACATTTCATCTCATAGGATGTTTGTTTAGATTTCCACATAGTGATAAGATCAAAGTGAACCGAACAATCTACCTGATGAAGACGTTGAAAAAACAAGAGGATCTTGTCGAGCGAATTTTGGAGAGAGCCGACGCATTGAACGCGATGCGTAGACTATTGGCTCTTCGGACTTGAAAAGGTTAGTGAAAAAGAGTTTTATATTGAGAAAACCATATTTATTTTCAGATGGAATAGAAAAACGGAGTTGGTCAACAATAGTTTCCCGCCCATTGATTTATTTGTCACATCAATTTACTAACCATCTGTTAAATAAACTGTTTGATTGTAACTTTTTGATTGTAAAAACCCGCTCGTTTAGCAAAAATGATATGCGTATACATAGTTATACACTATCTTGTCTCCCCTCGTCTCTTCCATGGGTCCAGATCGATGTTTGGCTATGCATGTATGCAGTGTAGAAAGGGATGGGAGGCAGAGGAAATAGTACTGTTAGAAAAATGGAATCACTACTTTATGTCGACAACACGTGGAACCGTATACACTATCTCGTCTCTTTGTCCATCATCATTCTCTTTCAACCTTCCATATTTTTCATGGCCCGTGCGTCCCTTTCTGCCAAAAAATTTTCCTCTCCCATTGACACGTGTGGCTCTCTTACTTTTCAACACTATCTCTCGTTCCACTTTTTCCCCTACCCTCTCGTTTATATCGATTGCGTCGAAAGTGAGCAAAACTTTCAATCTTCAATAGTTTTCAAGATCGTAATGTTTTTATACGCAGTTCTCTGTCATCATGTTCTAAGAAACTTCACATACTATTTTTTCTACAAATGATATTTTTATAGGGTTGATGACTGGATCCATTTGGACCTAAGCCTGCACATTCAGCACTTCGTGGTAAGTTTCTGTTTTTTCTTGGTTAGAGTTCATATTTTTGTAAACTGTTCACTAACTTCAACAAATGAACGTATTTTTTCAGATAATCGAAGTTCTAGGCTTCCTGTGGACCCTGAACTGCTACATTTATAACAAAAGAATACACTCACAACAACATTCATGAAGAAAGAAGGAGCACGAAATTGGCGAAAAAATAGAAGGTGAGTACAATTGAATCTATGAATCTTTGAATCTATGAATCTATGAATCTATGAATCTATGAATCTTTGAATCTTTGAATCTATGAATCTATGAATCTATGAATCTATGAATCTATGAATCTATGAATCTTTGAATCTATGAATCTATGAATCTATGAATCTATGAATCTATGAATCTATGAATCTATGAATCTATGAATCTATGAATCTATGAATCTATGAATCTATGAATCTATGAATCTATGAATCTATGAATCTATGAATCTATGAATCTATGAATCTATGAATCTATGAATCTATGAATCTATGAATCTATGAATCTATGAATCTATGAATCTATGAATCTATGAATCTATGAATCTATGAATCTATGAATCTATGAATCTATGAATCTATGAATCTATGAATCTATGAATCTATGAATCTATGAATCTATGAATCTATGAATCTATGAATCTATGAATCTATGAATCTATGAATCTATGAATCTATGAATCTATGAATCTATGAATCTATGAATCTATGAATCTATTAATCTATTAATCTATTAATCTATGAATCTATGAATCTATGCATCTATGAATCTTTGAATCTATGAATCTATGAATCTATAAATCTATGAATCTATGAATCTATGAATCTATGAATCTATGAATCTATGAATCTATGAATCTATGAATCTTTGAATCTATGAATCTTTGAATCTATGAATCTATGAATCTATAAATCTATGAATCTATGAATCTATGAATCTATGAATCTATAAATCTATGAATCTATGAATCTATGAATCTATGAATCTATGAATCTATGAATCTATGAATCTATGAATCTATGAATCTTTGAATCTATGAATCTATGAATCTATAAATCTATGAATCTATGAATCTTCGAATCTATGAATCTATAAATCTATGAATCTTTGAATCTATGAATCTATAAATCTATGAATCTTTGAATTTATGAATCTATGAATCTATAAATCTATGAATCTATGAATCTACGAATCTATGAATCTATGAATCTATGAATCTATGAATCTATCCAGATCCAGTGAAGCAAAGTCTTGTTCAAGCTGATAATCAACAATTTGATAGTGAAGATTCAACATCGGATACGGAAATTTCCGAAAATCAGGATTCATCAAATCACAAAGATCAATTGATGGCTGGAGTCGCAGCGGAAGTGATTGAAAAGATCTGTGGAAACAAAAACATATCATATTGAAACATATGTACGCCAAAATTGAGAGGATGAAAGCGATGAAAATTGAGGACAATCAAACACTAAGTAAGATTGAGGAAAACATTTGGAATAAAAAGAAAGATATACATGATGAACACAAGAAAATGGAAGGATTTGGAAGTTTCATGGTTAGTTATTTGTTGTCTTCATAGATATAGTCTAGTTTCAGAGTACTTCTATCATCCCGACGAATGTGTATCGGATCCATTTGCAAAAAAGGGAAACACATGAGGCAGCTTTAGGAGAGATGGATTCGAATAGGATGTTCAATCAAGCTCAACTCCAGAAATTCAGAAGAAGCGTCGACTTGAGGATGTGGTGTCAGGTATTCACAGTAAAAAGATGCATCAAGATGTATCAACTTCAGGAGTACATTCGGAGCCGATGACCTTAGTTGGATCAAAGGAATAAAGCTGAAGATGGTGATTTGTTGGATCAGAATGCAGGGCAAGAAGATCCGGAAGTCGATACCAATGGTCAGAATTCGAATCAAGGCTCAGCAGTTCGTCGAGCCCTTCTTCCCATAAACCAAGAACTGATGGATTGGATCCAATTTAAATAAAGTTCTTTATAACTATATGTCTTTTGTTTCGAATTAAAAAAATGAGCAAACAGTAAGAGGTGCTGGGTGCAAGATACCAGAAACTATTTTAAAACAATAAGAACTTCATTTTTCTTGAATCGGCCGGATTATGCTGCTTCTTCTGATATGGTGTATGATAGTATGATTAAATAGTATAACAATTGGAATTGCTCAGCTTCCTGATAAGTATCTGTCTTTTCAAGAGTTGTGGGTTTTCATCTTCAGTCAATCATTATTGATATGATCAGTGCCATGAGTCTTTCAAATGTGATGGTGTTTTTGGAAAAAGTATGTTGCCCTATTTCATTGTGTGCCTCCTCCTAATCGGATGAGTCAATTTCCACCCCACTATTAGTATTTTTGTTATGATCAATGTATCTGATTCTTTAAGTTTATTGCACACTGTAAAAATCGCATTTCGGGCACACTCCATTGTCTGCAGATGCCGACCGATTTCTTTATATGTATACATATATCTTGATTGACCCATCACATTTTATTGGGTTGAGATTGAACGGTCATGGTATAAAGGAGTACAAAAAATTATTCGAAAATAAGTTTTTATAAAACAGGGAGAGTTGCAGATGAAAAGAAAGTAATAAAAGTTGGTATGAGGTAATAATAAATATGAAAACTCTTTATAGCCATCTGCCAGTGTTGAGTGAAATTCAATCAGCCACTTGAGCATGAGGATAGCTGATCAATGGAATGAAGATTCAATATACAGAAATGCATGGAGCCAAAAGTCCCTTTATGGTTGAAAATATAAGGGGAGTGGATATCGACCCTCATTTTTTCTGACAGCATCATCTGAAAGAATTACTTCCTATCTTATAGTTAGCAATATTCATAACCATAACATATGTTCTATTCTCATATTTCCCTAGTCAATAACAGTAACCTGATTTCTGATCTTTATGCTTTCGAACTTGTGCCTTGTATGTCAAATATTTGTGAGCGCGTTGTGAGCGCAAAGTGAGAGAGCGAGACTCCCTCGGCAAGAAAACACCCCCCACACCGACCAGAGAAGAGGGCCTGGCGCGCGGCGATTTTCTTTGGTTGGGGTGTCGATGATCACGAGAGCGAGGAGAAATAAAGAAACATCATGTGCGCAGAGAAAAGGGAACTTCTCCCCGTTGCGCCCCGTGCCGCAGATGTGCGTTTCATTTTCCCTCATTTTATCGATTTCCCTACCCATCGCTTTTCCTTCATCGATTTCCCAAAAAACCATTTTTCTATTTGTTTCCTAATTCAATTTGAAAATCATAGAGAATATGTTCCAGGCGTAATTTGGTTCAGTTGATCCTAGACCGGTTATCAGTTACAATGGAAGAACGAATTTTGTGATCATATATGTGAGTTTCAAGGCTGTTTTTTTGTTTTATCTTCTTATTTTAGAAAGCACGGGTTTTTCAATGTAAACGGGTTTACGGAAAAAGAATACGAGGTGCCACTCCACATCTGGACGAGCCGAAAAATCGGTATGTTTTTATACTTAAAAAATTATTTCACAAAAAAATTGAATCTATGAATCTATGAATCTATGAATCTATGAATCTATGAATCTATGAATCTATGAATCTATGAATCTATGAATCTATGAATCTATGAATCTATGAATCTATGAATCTATGAATCTATGAATCTATGAATCTATGAATCTATGAATCTATGAATCTATGAATCTATGAATCTATGAATCTATGAATCTATGAATCTATGAATCTATGAATCTATGAATCTATGAATCTATGAATCTATGAATCTATGAATCTATGAATCTATGAATCTATGAATCTATGAATCTATGAATCTATGAATCTATGAATCTATGAATCTATGAATCTATGAATCTATGAATCTATGAATCTATGAATCTATGAATCTATGAATCTATGAATCTATGAATCTATGAATCTATGAATCTTGTTACTTTCCTACATCATCCTTCTCCTCCTATTGTTTACATTTAATCAGACGAGCTCCACGGCAAATCCTCCCCAACTTTTCCCCCCTTTTACCCAATTTCGAAAACGGGTGCTATCCATACAACAAAAGTATTGATTTATCGCTCTGTCTTTTTTCTTTCAGCTTGTATTTCGAAATGCTCAGTTGGCAAAAACTATTCAAATTTGATGAATTATTACCGGATCAAGAACAGGAGTTTCTCCTAATTAAGAATCAGGTGAGTAAGTTTTAAGATGAAAGTTTGTGATATAAATATTATAGATTTGGCGGATTACGACTGGAACTGTTAATCCAAGTGATTTAAGCATTTGGAGATTGGTTTTGGGTAAACTTGAGCATAAAATGTCAATATAATTTTCGTTCAGAATCGAAAATTGGATCCTTTCCAAACCATCAGTAATTGATGATATCGATAGATTAGATGGTCTCTCAATTTCTCGATTTTCCACATATGTCAAAGATGCGTTGATTTACATTCTGACTTATTACAAGGATATTCAAGTGCATAATATGTATAAAGTAGACATACGTAAGTAAAATTCCATCTCTTTCGTTCGCATAACTGTTGTTGTAGGCAATATGTCGTCTGATGTGCTCGAAATCAGTGAAACTAGAATTGATATAGTGAGCAACGTTGTTACAGGAGAAGAGAATATTCGAAGTTGCTGTACGTTCTTAAAATATACCAAAAAAACTCCAAAATAGTAGTTTAGGGACTTATAAAAACCGTATCTATCTGTATACAAATTCAAAGCTCTTTGGCTCATTATGAATTTATGAAACTATGAATCTATGGCACTTCTGAGGCTAAACAGTTCCAATCAGCCTTACCTTTCCTAGAGCCTCACATATTTCCTACATCTTATCCTAACTCTCGAATTCGCAGATAGATAGTCATTTGAAAATTAGAGAGAAAATCAGAGATATCTTTAGAAATCTAGTGAATATCTAATCCAACAAATTGATATTTCACAAAATTCTTACAGAAAAACAATCAACACTACAATGATGGATTCCATGAATGGAAAATTGGTAGAACTCGCAAGTTTAAGTGTTCTTGTTTTTCACCAGGATGTGTGAATTTAAATAAATTTATTTATAATTATATGTGTTTTGTTACGACCAATAAATGAGCAAACTCTGAAAGGGTTCTGAGTGTACCCAACTACGGACATGTTTAATTTCATTGTTAGGTGCATTCGCAGGGAATCGCACCAGGAAAAGATTCTCTTGCTTTGCTAGAACATGAAGTATCACATGTCAATCCGATCTCAATCCGATCCCATCGGATCTGGCCCGATCTGGCCTGATCCGGCCTGATACGGCCTGATCCGATTCGTTTTCTTAACTAGATTGACAAGTACCCAACTACGTTCATGTTTTATTTCATTATAAGATGCATATGCAGGGAATTGCACCAGGAAAAGATTATTTTGCTTTGCTAGAATAGGAAGTATCACATGTCAATCCGATCTCAATCCGATCCGATCGGATCTGGCCCGATCTGGCCCGATCTGGCCCGATCTGGCCCGATCTGGCCCGATCTGGCCCGATCTGGCCCGATCTGGCCTGATCCGGCCTGATACGGCCTGATCCGATTTGTTTTCTTCACTAGATTGACAAGTACCCAACTACGTTCATGTTTTATTTCATTATTAGATGCATATGCAGGGAATTGCACCAGGAAAAGATTATTTTGCTTTGCTAGAATATGAAGTATCACATGTCAATTCGATCTCAATCCGATCCGATCAGATCTGGCCCGATCTGGCCTGATCCGGCCTGATACGGCCTGATCCGATTCGTTTTCTTCACTAGATTGACAAGTACCCAACTACGTTCATGTTTTATTTCATTATTAGATGCATATGCAGGGAATTGCACCAGGAAAAGATTATTTTGCTTTGCTAGAATATGAAGTATCACATGTCAATTCGATCTCAATCCGATCCGATCAGATCTGGCCCGATCTGGCCCGATCTGGCCTGATCCGGCCTGATACGGCCTGATCCGATTCGTTTTCTTTACTAGATTGACAAGTACCCAACTACGTTCATGTTTTATTTCATCATTAGTTGCATATGCAAGGAATCGCATCAGGAAAAGATTCTTTTGCTTTGCTAGAATATGAAGTATCACATGTCAATCCGATCTCAATCCGATCCGATCGGATCTGGCCCGATCTGGCCCGATCTGGCCCGATCTGGCCTGATCCGGCCTGATACGGCCTGATCCGATTCGTTTTCTTTACTAGATTGACAAGTACCCAACTACGTTCATGTTTTATTTCATCATTAGTTGCATATGCAAGGAATCGCATCAGGAAAAGATTCTTTTGCTTTGCTAGAATATGAAGTATCACATGTCAATCCGATCTCAATCCGATCCGATCGGATCTGGCCCGATCTGGCCCGATCTGGCCCGATCTGGCCTGATCCGGCCTGATACGGCCTGATCCGATTCGTTTTCTTTACTAGATTGACAAGTACCCAACTACGTTCATGTTTTATTTCATCATTAGTTGCATATGCAAGGAATTGCACCAGGAAAAGATTCTTTTGCTTTGCTAGAATATGAAGTATCACATGTCAATCCGATCTCAATCCGATCCGATCGGATCTGGCCCGATCTGGCCTGATCCGGCCTGATACGGCCTGATCCGATTCGTTTTCTTCACTAGATTGACAAGTACCCAACTACGTTCATGTTTTATTTCATCATTAGTTGCATATGCAAGGAATTGCACCAGGAAAAGATTCTTTTGCTTTGCTAGAATATGAAGTATCACATGTCAATCCGATCTCAATCCGATCCGATCGGATCTGGCCCGATCTGGCCTGATCCGGCCTGATACGGCCTGATCCGATTCGTTTTCTTCACTAGATTGACAAGTACCCAACTACGTTCATGTTTTATTTCATCATTAGTTGCATATGCAAGGAATTGCACCAGGAAAAGATTCTTTTGCTTTGCTAGAATATGAAGTATCACATGTCAATCCGATCTCAATCCGATCCGATCGGATCTGGCCCGATCTGGCCTGATCCGGCCTGATACGGCCTGATCCGATTCGTTTTCTTAACTAGATTGACAAGTACCCAACTACGTTCATGTTTTATTTCATCATTAGTTGCATATGCAAGGAATTGCACCAGGAAAAGATTCTTTTGCTTTGCTAGAATATGAAGTATCACATGTCAATCCGATCTCAATCCGATACCATCGGATCTGGCCCGATCTGGCCCGATCTGGCCCGATCTGGCCTGATCCGGCCTGATACGGCCTGATCCGATTCGTTTTCTTCACTAGATTGACAAGTACCCAACTACGTTCATGTTTTATTTCATCATTAGTTGCATATGCAGGGAATCGCACCAGAAAAAGATTCTTTTGCTTTGCTAGAATATGAAGTATCACATGTCAATCCGATCTCAATCCGATCCGATCGGATCTGGCCGGATCTGGCCTGTTCTGGCCCGATCGGATAGCACAAACCTAACAAAACAATAAGAACTTCGTTTTTCTTTAATCGGCCGATTTGTATGGCTTCTTCTGATATATATGAACCGATATCAAATAGTAGTATTATTGGAATTGCTCAGCTTCGTGACGAATACCGAAAATTGTTGTTTTCTGATCGCAAACACTTGTTATAGATCGAAGCCTTATTTTATCAGTAACATGAATCATCGAAATGTGATGATGTCTTTGGATAACTCAGATTGTCCTACTATGTTGTGTGCCTCAAATTTGTTTATGTATACCTTAATCTTTTACTGGAACTGAATTTACTTACGATCTTCCAAATGTTCCTTGGTGTTTCCATTGATTCCGTTTGACTTGCCATTGGTGCAATTGCTGCTCACAGAGAAGACTATTCTCAGTGTCGTCCTAAAAAACGAAAAGCAAATTTTTGACTTGGGTTTATCAATGATGGTCGCCTGAGCTTCTGATATCTACAATTTGAAACTCATGTCTCATATATGGAGTATTTGTCAAAGCGTTTTGGAATGCATAACTTGAAAAATGAGCATGCTGTGACTGCGATCTAAAGTCTTTGGCTTGCGAAACGCGTCAATATTAAAATTTTTTTACCACATCTTGCCATAATTCTGTTGATACCAATTCCCATCCCATTGTGCGTCTTGAAAACAGTCAATCGTTGTGAGCAAGTCGATTCTTCTGGCACATCTTGCTCCAATTGGGAAGAGTTCAATACAATAACATTTGATGACGTTTGTCTCAACTCATTTGCGATCAATGGTCCGATACTGATGAGATGATAGATAAATGAGAATGAATGAGAAGAATGAACCATGATGTGAACTATCCCATGAAGTTGTTTCGTTAGGTGGATGAAGTGATTCCGATTGCTCGAGAAATGACGTCAGCAGTGACAAAGGAAATAGTGAAGGTGGGAGTGAGGCAATGCAACAAGTGGAGATGATGCAAAATCAGATTGTTCAATCGGTGGAGAAGTGTAGTTTTTGATGTATGTCAAGCGAATAGTCATTTTGTAAAGAACCCGCTATGTACGGATTCATTACCTTCTTATTCATCCAAAATATCTGTTCCTTTACATGAAAATTCGCCCGCTCTTATACTCTTTTATAGCGCTAGTCTCCTTCTTTTTCACATTTTTCCGTATGCTACTTCAATTTTTGCACACCTCTTGTGCAGACGAGGTTTGTTTTTATCAGTTGACCGATGCCGAACAATGCAATTCGTCATCGACTCAGTTTTTTGCGTTGTATACAAACAGTGAGAGAGCGAGACTCCCTCGGCAAAAAAACATCCCCCACACCGGCCGGAGAGGGGGCCCGGCACGATGCGATTTTTTTGGTTGGGGTGTCGATGATCACGAGTGTGAAGAGAAATAAAGAAAACTTCATGTGGGCAGAGAAAAGGGAACTTCTCCCCGCTGCGCCCCGTGTCGCAGATGTTCGTTTCATTTTGACTCATTTTATCGATTCCATCGCTTTTCCATCGCTTTTGCTTCATAAATTTCTTTGTTTCTATTCGTTTTCCGATTCCGATTTTAATTAAAGACTCATAGAGCATTTTTCAGTGTAATTTGGTTCAGTTTATTGATCCTAGACCGACTATCAGTAATAATGAAAGATGTAATTGTTTGATCATATATGTGAGTTTCAAGGCAGTTTTTTTGTTTATAATTTTCTTGTTTTAGAAAACACGGGTTCATCAATGTAAACGGGTTTATGGAAAATGAATACGAGGTGCCACTCAAAAAGTCTCAAAACATCTGGACGAGTCGAAGTTCGGTTAGTTTTTATACTTGAAATTTTCGATGAAAGTTGATATTTCGAAGCAATAAAAAACGCCTATTGGTGTGCATTTTTATTCTTTGAATACTTTTCTTATTCTTTCAAAAATCCTCACTTTTTCAGTTTATATCATTGCTCTCGCCGAAGCCATCTTTTAAAAACTTGCATATTATCACTATCATAGTCTTCGCCTTAATAATTGCTCCAGATATATCATCATACTTTCCATGTGAGTTTATTAACAATCGTTTAATCTAAAAAAAAAGTTATTTCTTTCCAGATTCATCACTCCAATACCAATGGCTCACTGTATGTATTCCCACAATATTTATCTTTTTCGAGTCAATTGGTAAGTCTAAGCAAACCATTCTGAGTTGTAGTTTGTAGTTTAAGAAGACCATTCTATGCTGTAATTTGTAGTCTGAGAAGATCATTCTCGATTGTAATTTGTAAAAAATGTTTACTTTTTCAGTTCATATCATTGCTCTAACCGAAGCCATCTTAAAAGCGGCTCAACATCGACTTAAAAATGGAATTACCATTACTTCCGAAGAAGCCAAATTGGTACGATGGATTCAAGTGCGTCGTTTGCCTTCTTGCTTTCATCGGACCGATGGCGATTGGAGTATGTATCGAGCTCAAAATATGGATTGCCGTAGGCTGGCACAACTCAATGTCGCCAAGGAAAATGTTTAAATCATCATTCATTATGCCATACTTCAAATTTTATCTATTTTTCTAATCTTCATTTAGTTCTTTGTTCCTTTGATTTGAAACTCAATAAAAATGATCGACAGTCATACAACTTTGCTGGTGCACTAAAAAGACAGGATCAGATAGCTTGTCTCCAACATTTGATATTATAAGTTTCACGGGAATAGCCTGTGTGCCTACATTTTGCGTATAAGCTCCGCCCATTCTCGTAAATCGACAGAGTGAAAAAATTTGAATTTCGTCAAATTTTGTACATGTTTTCTTCATTTTCCGGTGATTTATTCCAGGTTTTGGCTTTTCCGGAATTGGAATTAGTGTGAACCACTTCTAAAAAACTTGATGGAATACAAACACTTCAGTTTCTGATAATATGGTGTGTCAACAGATGATGAAAAAGTTTTTAAAAATCCGAGCCTGCCAAACTGTTCATCTGTCACTTCTCTAAACCTATCCTTGCCTAGTTTCAAATGGAAGCTCTTGACTTCCTCAATTCAAAACTATTCTTGTCTCCGATATCCAACCGTTTGTTTTCATGATATCCCTCTTCAAACTTCACAATGAATCATGTGATATTTCATTGTTTTTCTCTGAAAAATCCGGTGTGTCAACGTAACGGGGACAATACAATACAACTCTCGTTTACTATGCTCATTCATATCAAAATCATTCTTTAAGGAATATGTATTAATTTCCCGCTATTTGAAGTGGTTTTCCTCTTTCTTGGTCTTCTCAATGTATTCACGATGATTCTGTGCAACTTAGTCTTAATACAGTCTGGTAATTATTCGTTGGTTTTATGCCATTGGAAAAGTGCACAAAGTTGTAGTCTCTTCATATTATCACTATTATAATTTTCGGCTTGATTATTGCTTAAAATTGTTGTGAGGGATTTTGAAATGAAGCCGACACTTACTGACATATGTTTGTCGAGTATTGTTCGACAGATTTGGTGGATTCAGCAATAGCACTTGCTGTTGGTAGGCTACATTCACTAGGGAAGGTTGAAACTCAAGGTCCAAAGTTTGGAAAACCACCTACCTAGGGTTAAAGAGGGTGTTTAGAGATGACAAAATCATGTTTCAAAAGCTGCTCACGAGAACTCTGAATTTGTGAATTTTTTAACTGAAAATTTCAGAAAAAAAATTTTGCCGCAAAAACTATTGCAAAAGTGTGCAGAATGGTAAAATTAAACTTATTATACGTTTTCTGATTGAAAATTAGCCAGTATCTGTCAATAAGCTAGTATTTTTGAGTCAAAAAATTTTTTCTGAAATTTTCAGACAAAAAATTCACAATTTCAGAGTTCTCGTAAGCAGCTTTTGAAACATGATTTTGTCATCTCTAAACAACCTCTTTAATCCTAGGTAGGTGGTTTTCCAAACTTTGGACCTTGAGTTTCAACCTTCCCTAGTCAGCACATTTGAGATTAGTTTATACAGTAAAATGCTGAGAATCTAGAAAAAATGAAAAATATTATCAGAAACACGATCAAAGAACTCGCCAACTTTCGTCTTCCGGGATTCTCGTTCCCTCTTAGTTGGGATAATATCTGCACAATTTTTGTATCAGGGAGTCGTTCAAAGGGACGTATTGAAATCTTCACAGCTATCACAATTACAATAATAACACTCTTTGAATTGTTTCTTTTCCATTTGATTGTTTGATCCCTGATATATCTAAAAACACTTTAATCTGGATTCATGTAGCTTTGTGTTCTCCTCCCAAATCGGATACAAGTTTAGATCGACATTTTATATGAAATATATTCATCTGTTTATTTCCAACACAACCATGATGTTGTTCTACATTCCATTCAATTTTGCCACATATGTTTTGTGTCACACCCAGATGGAAATGACATTTGTGGTCAGCTCATAAATTTTGTTACTTTCTCTGTCGGAATCTCATACTCAAGTCTTTCAATCCCTTCTCATTTTTCCCCTGCCTCATTCCCATGTATTCTTTTTTCTTCTTCAATCGTGATCCAAAACCCTTTCAATTTTCAGATGTAATTTTCCACCAAAACTTCTTGCAACATCAATAAGGAATGTAATTGGTCGTTGCGAAGCAAACATCTTGATTGATATGATCCAAAAGTCACATTATCCATATCAAAACAACGCAAAAAACAATATCTCGATGTATGCAGGCAGAACCGACGTTGGAAATCCTTTGATTTGTTTCTTGATTTCCTGAAAAATATTGAACGACGAAGTAAATGAAGCTACAATTATTCACAAGTTCTTGATAATTGCACATGTTCTTTGAACTTTTTGGGTCTTGCTTTGAATGATACAAATGTGCAAGAATGGAATCCGTCCATGTTTCTTATTCCCCTTTTCAATGACTGGTAATCAAGGTTTGAAACTCTGAACGCACTTCAAACCAAAATTTTATCAAAAAGTACCCATCATATCGTGTTCGTGTTTGAGGTCAATCATGTGTACTGTTCAATAAAATCTGGTTGAAAATAAGTGAGTCATGGGTATTCAATCAACCATCAATCAAGTCCTTGAGTATTGAACACCGACAGCAGCAAGTATCTAGAAGTCATTGACACTCTCATACATATTCGATCGCCATGATTCTCAAGATACGCGTAGTAGTTCTGAATAAAATTAATTGAATTCACAAGATTAGTATCTTCCAATGCCATATCCATTGTTTTTCGTTGCTTATGGGCTAAAAATAGTTGGTTATCGATAATTCTTCTTGTGAGATATCCTTCGATGATGCTGTTGCTCAATCAAAAACATTCATGAGCATCAATTTCATCGGATTCAGTCGACCAACATGTGAAAAAAAAAGAAGTTATTATTGGTAGTATTTGTTCAAAAACTTACATTTCATCTCCATGTGATAATGGTAGCATATCAGGTTGCGAATGCTGACCAAAATGAATGGTTTGTCCGTTAGTTAAATAAGTCGTTCAGCTCCAGAATCGCCTTTTCTGAAAAATTCAATCATTATTATCACTTATCAATCGCTTTATCACTTACTGTACATCTCAATAATCTTCCAATCGAACATCGGCCAACTTGTACTGAATATTGTTGTTGAGCAACGCGGAAAAATCAAAAAAAAATGCAGGAGAATGGCATAAATAAGGTGTATTTGGGGTATTTATAGGGATTGAAATGTAACGGGGGCATGTTCAACGTCACATACACATATTTTTCCCTCTCTTACTCGATGCCCCTCTTCCCCCTCCCGACCCCAAACATTAAGGTCACTAACGTATGCAAACGCGCTCTACTGCAAACAGGTTGTCGACCCTCGTTTTTCTATCGTCAAATCGTCCCAGTTGGTCTCTGGTTCCTCTGGGTATGTCTTCGTCTTTCCTCTTGCCTTGTTTGCCTTTCTCTTTGGGTCGTCAGACCCTCGCGCTTCGTCGTTTCTCTCGTCTTTCTTTGTGTAGCGAAGATAGAGAAATTGCGAACCAGTTCATCTTCATTCGGAAGCGTCAGGTGATTGATGCTGACAATATCCTTTTCGAGGGATATTGTCACTTGGCATCAGTCATCCAGACGTATCCCGAATGGTGTTGGATTAGTTCGTACCTTCTCTACTTTCGCTACGACCCCCAGTTTGAGCTTCTAGAGCACGAAGTGATGACATTCGTCATCCGAGTGCTCTAGAAGTCTCGTTTTCTTCTTCTTCTTTTTGCCCACTTGTTCCCCCTTCCCTAGGACTCTCCGAGACGGGCGCGGAGCGAGGGAAGGCGGAGGGATAGAAGGGCGCCTTCGCGTTGGTTCCCTCTGAAACAATGATCTACTTGTACTGATAATCTGAAAAAAATTCACTTTCGAACGTGTACAAGTAGATCATTGTACCGAGACCCTTCAAATTTTTGTTTCTAGAGTTGAAATGTAAGTTTCTGAGCAAATACTACCAAAACAATATTATTTTTTTTAATATCGATTGCAACCTCGTGATCATGTGGATGGAAACAACATCTTCCAAACAAATGGGCTCAATGAATACATAGTTGGATCTCTGATGACATCAACTTTGGTACGACACAACATCACCACTCGTCCACAATCACATGAAATGCAAGAAAGACACATTCATCAACATCATATCTCATTGATGCTCAGCTTCTCGAAGTTAGGAAACAATCGTCAAAACCTGATAGGCTATCGTCATCATATGAAACCAAAATGTAAGTATTCAAACAAACACTACCAATAATAACCATCTTCCTTGCATATTGGTCGATTGGAGCCGATGAAATTGCTGGAGATTCACAAATAGTAACCACAAACATGATGATCATCACCAGCAAAACACAGGGTTTCACCCATCGCAAACGAACCAATCTAATATGAACCAACAAATGTCAGTCAACCACATTCATACACCGCAAAAGCACAACAATAAGAGAAAACATTATAATAAAGGTTCAGAATGCAAAATTTGTGAAGACGATCATAGTTTGTTCGATTGCGAATTAGATCCGAGAGAGAAACGACAACTATATGTGGCAAAAGGTCTCTGTCTTAACTGTCTCAAGCCAGGACATTTCGCATCAGCATGCCAAAGTTTTTCGTGTTGCAAACACTGCAGAGGAAGACATCATAGCACAATGTGCCTTTTATTTTTCCTCAACCAGTTGAAACCACTCGAATTACAACCCACTTCAAGAAATGTTGACGTACTCAACATTGAACAATACGATGAAGGAGTTATGGATGGAATGGGACAATATCAAGTTCCAGAGCAATATGCAATGGCTCAATCCCAAATCCAAAACGAAACTGAATTTTTTCGTCAATAAACTCACAACATCATCATCAAACTCTCCCATTACAAAAGAGAAAATTCATCAAAATAGAAAATCAACAAGTCCAAGCTCTCAAATTACAAATAATCCAGAGCAAAATATCAGTAATACCAATAGGAAACCAGTAAACTACAGATCCCAAATTGCAATCAATCCGGATCAGCAAAAAATAAACAATATATCACCAATCAAAAATAATCCAACAAACGTTAAAGAAATATTAGATATTCCACTAGTACCCTATGATTCTATGGGATTACCACAGAAAAACACCAAAAATACCACTGAAACCACCAAAATACCAGCAACAATGCTCAAACCCAATAATTCAGAAACAGATCCTCACGAACTAAAAGTGTTAAAGAGTCATTCCTCCCCCCGGCCATTCCGCCGCCCCGGGAGTGTCACGAACTCCCTCACTCATTCGTGAATTTTCTGTATATTTACAACCAATTATAATATATTCCACGCCTTGAATAAGCAATAAATTCTAATTGGCTTAAAGGCGCACGTCTTTACACACTCGCGTGGTCTCGCCACTCTCCGATCGCTCGACAACGCTACCGTACACCAATCGTCAGTGTAGCGCCGACACACATGGCCTAAATTGTTTATATATAATTTATGCTTCTTCTATTTATTACCAATCTTTTATATATATATTTTTCCTATAATAAATCTGTATTACTTATAATTGTGTTCGTCTTAGTTATTTACTCTATCGCTACTGCTCTATCCGCGCGTCTCCTCTTTTCCTCCGTTCCTCTTCGTCGTTATTCGGTTTTCCTACGTTTCCCTTATTCGGGATCCGTTTTATAGTTTCCACTTTCCAACATACAATGGATTGTATCGGGAACCATCACGAATAACACTCGTATCTTGATCATCACCACAATCGAATGTGAGAGTAGCATACTCAAAATGCAATGAAAAACGATGGATATGGAATTGGACGATACCAATCTTGTGGATACAATTGGATGTATCCAGAATCATCAATAATGTCTTGAACATCATGGCAATTGGATGTGACAATATCAATGATTTCGAATACTCGCTTTTGTCGATGTTCCGCTTTCGAAGACTTGAGAGATTGTTGATTGAACACCCATGATACATCTGGCTGGCAGCCAGATTTCAGTGAATAATACACAAGAATAGCACCAAACAAGATCATATCAAGGATACTATTCGATCAAATTTTGGTTCGAAGTGCGTTCAGTGTTTCAAATCTCGCTCACCAATCAGTATAGAGAAAGAAAAAGAAAATAATGGAGGGATTCCATTTTCATATTCAGTATATTAGCGAGAGATACAATATGAATCACTGGATATACATCCTGGGGTACATATGTAACATCAACTGTTCTGTCGTCCAATGTGTTTATGGAAATCAACCAACAAACGAATGGATTTCCAACGTCGGTTCTGGCTACGTACACCGAAATATTCGCTTTCCGCTTTATTTTCATACAGGTAATGCGGTTTTCGAATCAAATCAATCCAGATGTTTGTTTTGCAATGACCAATTGTACATTGCTTATTGAAGCTGCAAGACGTTTTGGTGAAAGTCACATATATCTGAAAATTGAGAGGGTTTCTGATCACTACAAATGAAGAAAAGAAGAGAATGCATGGGAATAAGACAGGGAAAAAATGAAAAAAAGGAATGATGGAAAGAGGAATGATAGTGGGCTTTTGATACATAAAGCAACAAAGTTTTGGGGCTTACCACAAATGTAATTTCTATCTGGATGTGACAGAAAGTTTGTGGCGAATTTGAATGGAAAGTAAACAAAACCATGGCTATGCTGAATATAAACTGATGAATATGTACTTCGTATTTTCGCAAAAAAAAGACATCGATCTGAACTTGTATCTTTTTTGGAAGTAGAGCACAGAGCTGCATGAAAAAAAGAAAAAGAGATATCAGGTGTAGCCATGATTGAAGCAGACAGCGAAACAACGAACATGATTCGAAGCCTGACTGATGTTGAATAGATTTGTTTGAATAGAAATCATGGTATTAACCGATAGAAATGGAAGGGAAATGGATTCATGTTGCCGATAAAATCCAATCACACTATACAGTGATGGCCATAAAGGTATGTAATTTCGTGTTTTTCAGTGCATTTTGCCTATGTTTGGTCCGTTCATGCTCGGATTCGAGTATAACCTGAACTGAGATGATATTGAAATCATAAAGTACTTGTATCCACCTACTCAAAAACCTACTTACTTAGATTATCTCACCTCCCGAATCAAATATATATACATCTTTATCAAATGTACATATTACAATTTTCTGTTGTGCCACATATCTACTATTAACATGGACTATTTGAGCTGGAATTCGACTAAAGTATGAGCACACATACTCCTAACATTTTCCCAATTTTGTTTTATGACTTTCTAAAAAAATTAATTTTTTTCATTTTTCGTTAATATGCGGAAAATGGAGTGAATCGTATATTATACGTATATCAAATTTGAGTGATCATAGAGTCTAAGTAAGTAGGTTTTTGAGTAGGCGGATACAAGTACTTTATGATTTCCATATCATCTCAGTTCCGGTTATACTCGAATCCGAGCATGAACGGACCAAACATAGGCAAAATGCACTGAAAAACACGAAATTACATACCTTTATGGCCATCACTGTATTTCACATTCTCGTGAAAAAAACGTTCATCTGAACTTGTTGTCGACTTGAGAGAAGAACACAGTCAATTGTTTTTATTGGAAGAGCCAGCTTGGCCAGAAAAAAATGATGACAGACGATGTTATTCAAATAATAAGTTCTGCCTTTTTTTCAATTTTCTCTCTATAAATGTTTGCAAATTAATTATTTTTATTGGAAGAGAGTATTAGCCAGCAAAAAAAGCGGCATAATAATGTTATTCAGATAATGATAATTCAATTTTTCTCTAAATAAATGTTGTTTTCTTGAGATATGCTTTGACTATCAGTTCTAATTTGCTACCACATTGTCTGATTCCCCAAGACGATATCAGAATTTAGTGTATCTAATTTTCATGTTAGAAGCATTATCACTTGGGTCACAAAAACATTCCGGGTTTTGGGAATCACTTTATTTAACATTGCATATGGGTAAATTCAAAAACATATTTTGCAACAATGTGAGATGGCGCAATTCATTCAGTGAATTGTGTCAGTAACTTTCCCGTAATTTTGCGTCGAAATGGGACCCTCAGACCAATTACCCCAATTACGATGGTCAATTTTTACCGCCTAAATTTCAAAGGTGTCCAGAACGTTACTGCGCTCGCCATGCCTCGCATTGGTGTTTGCAAAAATAAACGTGCTATACTATAGTGGGTGTATGCGTGGTAAGTTTAATGGTGAGTATACACGTGTCTAGTGGGGTGTGTATACGTGTATGTAGAAAATGGGCAAAGTTGGATGTAATGATTCTGAAAACCCAGAATGCTTGTTGCGACCGATTTGATATTGCTTTCAATATTTTTCACATTTCTTTGAAATTAAATACTTTCCCTATTCTAATCGAGAGATATTGGTTTGAATAAATGTTGATACAATGGAGTGCACCCAAAAATGCAATTTTCAAAAACTTTTCCCTCTCTTCCCCTTTCCTTGATCGCCTCTTACTACTCCGCTTTCTCCGCGATCCTTCCGACCGACCTTCCCTTATTTTGAAGAGTATGAACACTTGGGATATTTTGAGAAAACCACTGTTGTATATCCTGTCTTGAAATCAAAAATTAGAAATGTTTAGTTATCGACATTCAAGTAAAGTCAAATTAAAAGTTTGACAATGAAAAAAAATTATCGAAATGTTGTCTAAATACTCACTTGTTCGCTATTATGAAAGAACAAAAACTTCGACTAGTATGGACCATTTAACGTCAGACATTCAAAGATGTTTGAAGTACATAGTTTACCGATTCAACACTTAGAGACAGATTTTCCGATTACCCATTTCTAGCCAATTTACAGCTATCTGTTTACGGTCATTTCTTCTTTCATGTGGCTTTTCGAAGATGCGAACTTGCACTAATTTTTCTGGGAATGATGAATATGAAACTCTTCAGACTATGATGCTGATTGCTTTTGAATTGACAATGTTTCAAATCTGTATGCCAATATCCATAGTAATGATGGCATCTATATGCATTCAGATGTTCATTCTCATTCTAATATAGCGATCTGAATATCTTGCGACGAAATGAAATACATAGCAGGTGCACACGAGGAATGACGTTTATAACCTCACATTGCCAAATTTCGCTGCTCGTTTTGGAGCACATTCATTGTATAACAACACAGTCCTCGTAAGCCACCTGTTCAAATCAAATCTCCTTTTACCGATCTCTTCTCTCGCGTCGTCATTTTATTATTGCGTTTATTCTTGGTTGGTTGCACTATGTATGAATGCGCAACAAATTATTCATATTTTACCCTTATTTTTTATTCTTGCGGTTACTGTCAATCTAAAATATTACCAAACGTAGTGCGTTGCAATAACTTGAAAAGTTAGCCGATGGCTGAAATTGCGGCTATAATATCCACTCTCGTAGGTTTATTATTAAAATTTTCAAACATTTCTTTCTCATAATATTCTGCGCATATATTTCAGTTTTTTAAGCATAAAAGATGGGCCTATTGGCGATTGATAAATGCACTATAGACCTATCCAGAAGGAAATACAGTATGCCCAATAAAGATAGGACCCCCCTAAGTTTTTGCACTCCAGGAAAAACTAAAAATTTTGAGAAAATTCTGTGAATGCAGTTCACTTTCAAATGTCAAAAAACCTACTGTCCACATTTTTCACGATACTCCTATGATTTTATCAGCACTTACAGCAAAAAGTCACTTTTACGCCTGCCCAATAATGACAGGACCCCCTGGAAAATTCGATGATTTCGGCCGATTTACGTAATGAACAGAAGCTAAAACTATAGAATAACAATAATTAAACGTCACTCGGTACATTTTCAGTCACTTCCACTAATCTCATATAGTATTTCTGGAAAAAAACTGAAAATTCACCGTTTTTTTCGACGTTTTCCTCCATTTTCACGAATTTTTGAGAAAATTACTCGTATTTCATCTGAAATATGGCTTTTTAAATATATTTTTGTTGTTTCCGACACATTTCACAAAGTTAACGCCTATTTCAAATGAGCTACATGCTGCAAAACTGACGAACACAATGTTTGCCCATTCACTTTTACCGTCCTCATCACCTTCTAAGCTCGTTTTCTTCCAACATACTTCGTTTTCTCTTTAATTTTGGTATGGAATGACTTGATGTTAATGCTATCTAATAGGTTTTTTTCCTAATTGCAAAGTAAAAAAATTTCGGAAGACCTAGCTACGTTTTCGAAAAAGTTGAGCTCAGAAGGTGATGAGGACGGTAAAAGTGAATGGGCAAACATTGTGTTCGTCAGTTTTGCAGCATGTAGCTCATTTGAAATAGTCGTTAACTTCATGAAATGTGTAGGAAACAACAAAAATATATTTAAAAAGCCATATTTCAGATGAAATACGAGTAATTTTCTCAAAAATTCGTGAAAATGGAGGAAAACGTCGAAAAAAACGGTGAATTTTCAGTTTTTTTCCAGAAATACTATATGAGATTAGTGGAAGTGACTGAAAATGTACGGAGTGACGTTTAATTATTGTTATTCTATAGTTTTAGCTTCTGTTCATTACGTAAATCGGCCGAAATCATCGAATTTTCCAGGGGGTCCTGTCATTATTGGGCAGGCGTAAAAGTGACTTTTTGCTGTAAGTGCTGAAAAAATCATAGGAGTATCGTGAAAAATGTGGACAGTAGGTTTTTTGACATTTGAAAGTGAACTGCATTCACATAATTTTCTCAAAATTTTTCGTTTTTCCTGGAGTGCAAAAACTTAGAGGGGTCCTATCTTTATTGGGCATACTGTATTTCATATAAAACGACGATATAAACTTGTATCCAACTTGGGAGGAGAACACAAGACTACATGAATCCAGGAAAACAAAGCATTCAGCAAAACAACAGTTCGTAGCTCGGATAATGTTGAATAAATGTGTTTGGGCAGAAATCATGGTATAAACAGATAGGAACTAAAGGAAAATGAATTCATGTCGTCGATAAAATTCAATCAGGATACAAAGCTCAAAATCACTAATACAAAAATTTGTATGTTCCCTATTGAAGTTGCAAGAAGCTTTGGTAGATACCAATTATATTTGAGATTCGAAAGGGTTTATGATTATTTCTGCTGAAGAAGAAAAAAGATCACATTGAAATAATGCGGAGAAAGAAAAAATAGGGAGTGATATACCTTGGAATGAGACGGGAAGCTGCGAAATTTTGAGGCTCACTACAAATCTCGACATGATGTGACACAAATAATCAGTGGAAAAACAAGAATGTAAACAAAACCATGCGTGTGTTAGAAAAACAGATGAGTATATTTTTTATTCTCGCTAGAAAACATTGGTCTGAATTTGTATTTAACTTAGAAGGAAAGCACAAAGCTGCGCAAACCAGGAGAGAAAAGATAGTCAAAATGTAGCAATATTTGAGTCAGTCTGATGAACAAGTAACGAAAACTGTATGTGATTTAAAGAATGTTGAAACAACTCGTTTGAACAGAAATTATGGTATAAACAGATAGAAATTGAAGGAAAAGGAATGGTTGACAACAGAAGTGATCGAATAAAAACAAAGCCATGTTGTAGATAGAATCTAATTACAATAGCTCGAGAATACCGATACAAAAATTCTCATTTTGAAATGAATACAGGAAAAATTTGTTGATTCTAAAAAAGGAAATATATGAAATGACTAGTTGAGTTTTAAAAAGTATGAAAATACTATGGCGATCAATTCGGGAACGAAAAGTGCGGTAGACGAAAATTGACAAGTTCCTCAATCGTGTTTCGGAAAAAGTTTTCTTTCTTGTGGAACTTATTGTATAAACAAACCTTAAATGAGCTGGAAGTTGTCTGCCAACAGCTGGTGCGATTTCTGGATCTGCCAGAATCTGTTGAACGATACTTGACAGGCATATGTCAGTAAGTGTCGGCTTCATGTCGAAAACCCTCACAACAATTTCAAATGGACCTTCCGTTTCAACAGTGAACACATAAAGCTTGTCTTCGAAATGTTCCACTGTCACCACTTTCACATCTCTCGAGTATTTATAAAAATCCTCCGCGATCTCTCGGTGCCATTTGCGCTTTCGAAAGTCATATGTATCCACCACCAAATCACTCCGATAAGTCTCGTCCGTTCGATTGTCTCTTTTGCACATTGGAGTGATCATCGTCTGATTTGTCAAGACTAAATCAACTTTTTCCTTTTTTACTTTAAGAAACTGACTTACTACACTCCTTATCGATATACTCGTCATAATTCTTCATCCAAGCATCTTGTGAGAAGTGATCACTAAGGATTTTTTTGAAAACTTCACGTTTTCCAGTATTCAAACTGACAAGGTAGAATTCATCATTTTTTCTCATAATAGTGTGAATATTATTACTTGTCTGATAACAAAATTAACTTATCCAGTTTTATAAGAAAACATACAACTATAGGACTGCGTGTGAAATACCGCCCATCCAAATCAAACTTATTGAAGAATTCAGTGTCGCGGAAAAATCAAATGTCGTTACAGATGTTTGCGTTGTTCATAGTCTTGCAAAGACTCTTAAGAAAATTTTCCCTTTCTTCTCTTTTCCTTGATCGAATCTTATTACTCCGCGTTCTCCACAATCCTTTCGACCGACCATCCTTCCAATCGTATTTTGAAGAGTATGAATACTTGGGATATTTTGAGGAAACCAATGTTGTATATCCTGTCTTGAAATCAAAAATTAGAAATGTTCAGTTATCGACATTCAAGTAAAGTCAAATTGAAAGCTTGACAATGAAAAAAAGTAATCGAAGTGTTGTCTAAATATTCACTAGTTCGTTATTATGAAAGAACAAAAACTTCGACTAGTATGGACCATTTAACGTCAGACATTCAAAGATGTTTGAAGTACATAGTTTACCGATTCAACCCTTAGAGACACATTTTCAGAATACCCATTTCTAGCCAATTTACAGCTATCTGTTTACGGTCATTTCTTCTTTTATGTGGTTTTTCGATGGTGCGAACTTGCACTCATTTTTCTGGGAATGAGGAATATGAAACTCTTCAGACTATGATGCTGATTGCTTTTGAATTGACAATGTTTCAAATCTGTATGCCAATATCCATAGTAATGATGGCATCTATATGCATTCAGATGTTCATTCTCATTCTAATATAGCGATCTGAATATCTTGCGACGAAATGAAATACATAGCAGGTGCACACGAGGAAGGACGTTTATAACCTCACATTGCCAAATTTCGCTGCTCGTTTCGGAGCACATTCATTGCATAACAACACAGTCCTCGTAAGCCACCTGTTCAAATCAAATCTCCTTTTACCGATCTCTTCTCTCGCGTCGTCATTTTATTATTGCGTTTATTCTTGGTTGGTTGCACTATGTATGAATGCGCAACAAATTATTTATTTTTTACCCTTATTTTTTATTCTTGCTGTTACTGTCAATCCAAAATATTACCAAACGCACTGCGTTGCAATAATTTGAAAAGTTAGCCCATGGCTGAAATTGCGGCTATAATATCCACTCTCGTAGGTTTATTATTAAAATTTTCAAACATTTTTTTCTCATAATATTCTGCGCATATATTTCAGTTTTTTAAGCATAAAAGATGGGTTTATTGGCGATTGATACGGATAAGTTTATAAGCCTAAGAACCAAAAGAGGGAAATTATTGCAATGATTTTTGTCTGAAATGTATGTAAATGCACTATAGACCTATCCAGAGGGAAATATATCAAACGGGCATTCTTTTTCGACTGCAGTTCTGAATATCTACCAAACCCCCCGCCCCCCCCCCCCCAATAAATCTTACTTTTATGCCATGAATAGATTAACTTTTGCAATTATCGCAATATGCGCATTTGGCACGCTACTGGATTAACATATTCGTTCAAATAACCATCTATCATCATAAACATTTTCGTATTTCAGAAATGCCGTTGTTCACAACTGACACTTTCTTCAAATCGGGCATTGCATCTAAGAGTAAAAGTTGCCAGGTTGGTAGTGATATATGGGTATTCGAATGTGCCCGTGATCACTTCATTGAGATTATTAAGATTGACATTGGTTTGTTGTTTCCATTTTCTAAATCCATCAACGGCTCCAATTCAGATGCGCGGGCACATTGGAAATGGTCCTATCAGCAACGAAACTATAATCGTCATAAAGATTTCCATATATGTTCATCCAATGGCAAGATTTACTTGTGGATATCTGTTGAAGTTGGAGCCCAATTAAGGGAGTTCAACCTAGTAGATTTCGAATGGAAAACCCTGACTACTACAACCATTCTTCCTGCCAACTTCTTCGTACTGAGAAACAAAATGTATATCAAGAAGGATAGAACGTTGATGGTGATGTGCATGGATACATTTGAAATAACAAAAACTGTCAATTTGGTAGGAATATATGAGATTTTTTGTTTTTGTTATTTTTTATTACAAATCGAGTCCTGTGATCTAAAAAATCAGCAAGAATCCCTCGAAGCGAAAGGTACTTTAAGATAAGCACCTTCGAAACAATATGTTAATTTTAGTTCTATTTGGGCTACTGTACTGAAGGCGCAAATGAGGGAACGAGAGAATAGAAGTTAAACGGAGGCTCATTATATATAGAACCGATAATACTATTTTTACCATACATATATAATTACAGGTTGTCGAATTGATAGATGAAGTTATTTTTCTTGAAATGAATGGATTGGTATACATGGTGACGAAGGAAAGGATTGGTACTATATCTATTCATTATTACGATGCGGATAATGGTGTATTCCAACGAATCATGTACATGGATGAACAGCGACGGGTTGACTTCCAAGAACGATTTGGTGAGAAGGACATATTTGCTTGTAAGTGATCTAGCTCATCTTTTATATCCATATTATATTGATTCAGGGAGTAGCAACAATAAAATATATGTGACACTTGTATCTCGTGACAGGATACTTATCAATTGTTTCGATGTTGTTGCGAAACAATGTGATACTGTGATGGACAGTCATTATGGAGGTGATGAGGTTATGGACATGTTTGCTAGAGAAGATATGATTTATGTGCTATCACGAAGATGTTTGGATGTAATCATACAAAAGATAGAAATGCATCCGAGTTTAGAAACAATTGCATTAATCAGTATGGCAGATATGACTTTAGATGATCCAACGGCATGCCATAACGCATGCCGGAATCTGATACCATACGAGTTGAGGACACGATTCAATAGGATATTCAGTCGCAGAACACATCTAACATCACTGGGAATGATGCAAGTTCTTGTACATGAAATGAGAAGATTGGCAACAAACAGGGACAATGAAGTGGGAAAGCTTATGGAGTTATTATTACAAATGGATATTGAACAACAACAACTGTATCGAGCGATGATTGGCATTGTCAAAACACAAGAACTGATGAAAGTAATGGGAAATGTTATGGACAAGTTTGTAGCATTGCAATATGATTTTATCAAAGTGTTGGGTGAACAACAACAAGCAGAACAGTGTCAGACGAAGGCACCAAGTGAACGGCACATCAAGCTGTTCGAAGGTTTATCGCATGATTTTCTGAAGTCGATTGAACAACCGGAAAAAACGATGGTGTATACTTGGCCAATGGCAACGAGACATTATAGAACCATTAAAAATATTGCCGAAATAGAGAAAAAAACCAAACAACAAAAGGAGAAATTTATCAGTGAACAAGAAAAACTTGGCGGCATTTTAAACGAATGCTGGAAGAAAGGTGAAATGGAGGAGTGCGTTGATAAATAGATAATAATGGAATACTTTCCGTCGTTTTTATCATATAATAAAAATCCTTACCTTAATTAAAGAAAGCTTTTCCAGCCAATTTATAGCCATATGTCAGTCAATTCATTAAAAAAACTATATTTAGATGGCGATGAATAATCTCATACTTCGATTAAATTTCAGATGATAAGTTTCAATTATAAGAAAACAAGTTTGGAATATGGGATACCTGAAATATTAACAATTGTAATTATTGATAAGTGATAACCACTTACAATCTCTATCAAACATTACATGTACTGTTGCGCATGCAAAATATGGTATATGTACAGCGAGAGATATTGTAGGAAAATCACAAATCATTCTGTGAATGGATGAAGTTCGTGAACAAGGAATTGGTAGCAGATCAAAAAGCAGAATGACTAAAAAGGCCGTATAAGCGACAACCTCAGTGAGATGCAAATAATTTCAAAATGTCTATGTCAATCTCACATCAATTGTTGTCATTCTAATTCTCTTTCTTCTCTTATTCTATGTCTACACTGCCGGAAAAGTTTTATATTCCCCAATCAAAAATCGTCCGGAGAAACGATCAGCTTTGGCTGCGTACGAAACTCTGAGTATCAAACGATGTGATTATGAAGACTTTTTGCTCCGTCACCTTAACCATTGAAACGTTGAATACTCTGTTCATTTGGAAAAAAAACACTGGAATGAATAACAAAGGAATATTTAGTGGATACAACAAATACTTGAAAAGAAAAACAACGATTAGATTAGAAACACTTGTTGATGATTGATAATTTGGTCTGATTCGAGGTTCAGAATTGAAAAGTTACATAGTACATAGGGGGTTACGGTAAGCATCATATGGAGTCAATATGTAAGTCTTTGACTAAATACTACCAATAATAACCATATTTCTTACATATTGGTCGATTGGAGTCGATGAAACTGCTGGAAATACGCAAGTAGTGTTCACTTGCTTGTCAGGATGTTTTCACACATTTGATACTCATGAATATTTTCGATTGAGCAACATCAGCATTGATGGATATTTCGCAAGGAGAACTGATGATAACCAATTATGTATTGCTTTCCATAGTGGCATGTGAGCAACGAAAAGCAGTGAATGTGTAATGAGAAGATAATGATATACTTCAGTCCAATGAGTTATCTTATGGATTTCCACTATCCATCATACAATTGATTGTATCGGGAACCATCACGAATAAAACACGTATATCTTGATCATCACGGCAATTGAATGTGACAGTAGCAAAGTCAAAAAGCAATAAAAAACAATGGATATGGAAGTGGAAGATATAAATCTTTGTGTTGAATGTGAGAGTTGCAATGACTTGCTTCTGTCAAGGTTGAATACTCAAGAACTCGAGGGATTATTGGTTGACCCCCCATGAAGCACCCATTTTCCATCACACTACATTGAACAAAACATGAGAATCACATCAAACACGTTCATATTACTCTCGTCCTCAGAAAAAAGACTCGACTGGCAAGTTCGCCCCAGCCTAATAGTGGTCTCGCAACGACTGTACTAATGTTTTTGCAAGCTTTCTCTAGGACGTTTCGCTTTTTTCACGGGCACACGCAGGGCGCACGCAAATGGCTTAGAAAAAGCTAGCAAAAATATTAGTACAGTCGTTGCGAGACCACTATTAGGCTGGGGCGAACTTGCCAGTCGAGTCTCTTTTCTGAGGACGAGGGTAATATCATATGTGCGATCAAATTTTGATTTGAAGTGCGTTCAAAGTTTCATGTCTCGCTTGCCAATTGGTGAAAAAAAGGAAGAAGAAGTATGGTTCCGTTTCTGCACATCAGTACCATTTAAAGCAAGAGGTACTATAATATGAAAAACTGGACCATCTTGCACAAGCATATACAACTTGGGAATATAGGTATGTAACAACATCTGATTCATTTTTCAACATGTTCATGGAAATCAACAAACAAATCAATGAATTCCCGATGTCGGTTCTGGCTATGTACCTGACAATATTCGTTTTTTTTCGTTGATAAACCAAATTGCAGTTTGTATCATGTTTACTCTTCCTTAAATCGCATTCTTTTTGTCAATCCTCTCCATATCCTTCCATCCCCAATATAACTACTCTATTTTATTCATCCTTCCCCATATTCTTTTTTTGGGTCATAACATTTCACACATCGTTACCTCATTTGTATTTAATGAACATTCGTTATGACTACTTTCAACGAGTATGCATGCAGTCATCAACATCATCTCTCGCCGATTTTCAGCTTTACCTGAACGAAAGTCATTTCTTAGTCAAGAGGCACAAATCATCCAATCACATCTGAAAATATACTTTTCCATTATTGCACATCTCATGGTATATTTTTGCTCATAAACATTATTTTTGCTCATAAACATTGCTCATAACTTTCTCATGGTTCAATCACTGTTTTTTCAGTTTATCTTAGTCAACCGGACCAGGAAGTTTAAACCGAAACGAAACCCAGCGATTATTGAACTATATTCAGACTTTGGGCCCAATATAGTGACATATGAATATCGATACATTGATGAAGATTTCACACTGGGGCCAAAGACAACTAATGGATATGATTGTTTTGAATATTATGAATGAATAAATGCACACAGAATCATTTATTATATTTTTTTACAACCATTAGAGATTCAAATGTATATTTCCTTTCTCCACATTCCCTATTCTACCTGCAAAACATCATTATCATAACAATATGGTGTTGTGGGTGGCCGTTTCAATTTGTACCCTTGTCATCAATCTGGTTCATTTCTTCCCAGCCTCTTATCTTTCTTCCCATCCCTAATTATTTCAATCTATTCATCCATCCCTATATTTGTTTTCATTCCCACATAATTGATATTTAGCCAAGCCATCTGTTCTTTCTGGGCATCAATTATCTCTACTTTCTTCGAGCAAGTATGTAGCCATTAACATCATCTCTTTACAAGGGTTTGCTGTACCTGAAAAGCGCCATTCCTTCAAATCAAATCTGGAAATGGTCTTATTCATCCTGTAATATCTCGAAATATATTTTTGAGCACAGAAACTATGGGAGTACCAACTTGAATTCACTCAAATTACTGTGTTCTTGAGTTTATTGACGTTTTGTCTTGTCAAAACATAACCATCTATGATACTATCCAGTTGACAGAGTTTTCAAAATCCCTGACGACCATCATCGTGAAATGCATTTCCTTGTTCAAATAGTGTGAATTGTTTTCCGGGTGATTGTACTCTTCGGCTCATGATTGTACTTAGTCAATCCAAGTGGAATTGGGTCCGAATCCAAAAAGCGCTCTGGAGGTTTCTCGGACAATGGTCTTGATATTGAATGTGCCACTTTTTTTCCACCAAAACATTGAACTTCAACTTGATGAACTGCTTGACTGGTGCACATTCTTGAAGTAATCCATCCTCCGACAAAATAGTGTCTCGTTTTGTCATCCAATGCTCTATCTGTTGTTTCGATTTGATATCGATCACCATCAAGTGGTGCTCCATCGTTGTCACTTCGCATTGATCGATTGGAATCCAACTGGTAAGTTTTTGGGCTGATGAGCCAACTTGTCGCAAACCCGTACCAATTTCTTTTCGCGTCACTCTGGTCAAAACGTCGGTGTAAACTGCATGAAGCATATAATAATCGTTTGTCGATTTCACATTTCTTCCTTATTCGGTAGAGCGACGAGCATCGAGCATTCCGGAACGCCATCGACTGTATTTTCTTCAACGAAACTTTGCCAATAGATCAGTGTGCTTTTCGATAATAATGGAAAAAAAATTATGTGATTCGATATTCGACATCTTCGAATCCTTGACACAATCTGGCTTGTTTTCCACTATCTGTTCTTGAATCGTTCGGCATTCCAACTGAACACTTTCTCATCATCCATATCGTACTTCATCGCTTCATTGCATTTCACTTGCTGTTCACACTCGTTCAGCTCCAGAATCGCATTATTCTGGAAAATTCAAGCATTATTATCACTTATCAACAACTTTATTACTTACTGCACATTTCAATATACTTCTGATCCACGTCGAAAAATGCGGGAGAATAACATGGAGGGGGCATTTTCAATGGATGAAATATAACGGGAGACATGTTCAACGTCACATACACATGTTTTTCCCCCTCTCGCTCGATGCCCCTCTTCCTCCCTCCTGACCCCAAACATTAAGGTCACTAACGTATGCAAACGCGCTCTACTGCAATCCGGTTTTCGACCCTCGTTTTTCTATCGTCAAATTCGTCCCAGTTGGTCGTTTCTTCCTCTGGGTATGCCGCTGCTTTTGCCGTCTCTCTCGTTCTCTTTGGGTGTTCAGGCCCGCGCTCTTCCTCGTTTCGTTTGTCTGCGTTTGAGTAGTAGAGATAGGTCCGATGCGAACTATTTCATAACTACTCGGATGCTTCAGGTGATCGATGCTGATAATAGCCTTTTCGAGGGCTATAATCACTTGGCATCGGTCACCATGGAGTATCCCGAGTGGTTATGGATTAGTTTGTTTTTGGCGTATTTCCGCTACTCACCCCAGTTCGAGCTTCTAGAGCACGAAGTGTTGACATTCGTCACACGTGTGCTCTAGATGTCTCATTTTTCTTCTTCTTCTTCTTTTTTGCCCACTTGTTCCCCCTTCCTTAGGACTCTCCGAGACGGGCGCGGAGCGAGGGGAGGCGGAGAGATAGAAAGGCGCCTTCGCGTTGGTTCCCTCTGAAACAATGATCTACTTGCACTGAAAATCTGAAAAAAAAATTAACTTTTGAACTTGTACAAGTAGATCATTGTACCGAGACCTTTCAATTTTTTGTTTATAGAGTTGAAATGTAAGTTTACAAACAAATAATACGAATAACGATAATATATTTTTACATATCGATTGCAACCTCTTGATACCGTGGATGGAAACAACATCTTACACTTTGGACAACACGTGGACTCGAGGAATATTTGGATTGTTTTGGAATGCAATCTACTTTAGTACGTTACAACATCACCACTCGTTCACAACCAACTGAAGAGCAAAGAGCAATAAAGTCACATTGAACAACATCATATTTTATTGATGGCTCGGTTCATTGATGATCAGAAACAGTCTTTAAACCCTGATAGGTTGGTTATCATCATCATATGGACTCAAAATGTAAGTTTTTGAACAAATACTACGAGTACTAACTATATTTCTTATATATTGGTCGATTGGAGTCGATAAAATCGCTGGAAACACACAAAGACAAGTTATCAATAGTACTGGAACATTTTCTCTCACTGCTTTGAATGATTTTGCCTGAGAGACAACATCATTGAAAGAAAAATTGCAAAAAGAACTGACAATAACCAACTATTGTTTTCTATATTGCTGTATAAGCAACGACTCAAAAGAATGGATATGAAATTGGAAGACAACTATCCTATGGATATGATTGAATGTATGTATCCAGAACAACACTCGTATCTTGAGAGTCATGGAAATTGAATGTAAGAGCAGCAATGACTCGTATTAACTGGTTGGAGTTCAATGTTCACGGACTCGGGGGTTTTTTGATGAATTCTCATGGTGCATCGTCTTGCAACCAAATTTTATTGAGAAATACACGAGAATAACGGCAAACAAGTTCATACCATAGTTATGGTTTGATCAAATTTTGCTGCGAAGTGCGTACAGAGATTCAAATCACGCTCACCTATCAGTAAAAAAGGAATAAGAGTTACGGACGGCTTCTATTTTTGTATATCAGTGTATCAGTAGCATCTAAAGCAAGAAGTACTATATGAAAAACTGAACCAACTTGTACAATTACATATGAAACTTGGGGATATATTCAGCATCATTTGATCCGTCGTTCACTATGATCATGGGAATCAACAAGGATATCATTGGATTTCCATCGTCGTTTCTGGCTGTGTACATGGAAATACTCGTTTTTGGCATTGCTTTCATACATGTAATGCCCCTCTCGGATCATTTCAATCAAGATGTTTACTTTGAAATCGCCAAACCTATTGAAGTTGCAAAAAGTTTTGGAAGAAGTCAATTACATCTGAAATTTGAAAGGGTCTGTGATTACTACTATTGAAGAAGAGAAGGGAATACATGGGAATGAAGCAGGGGATAAATGAAAAAGGAATGATGGAAAGAGGAATGATATAGGAATTTTGGCACACAGAACTACAAAACTTTGGAGCTTGCTACAAATGGCATTTCTATCTTGGTGTGACACAAAATCTGTGGTAAAGTTGAATGGAAAGTAAACAAAATGATGGTGCGGGAAATAAATAGATATATTCTCGAGTTGAACTGGTATTAATTCGAAAGGAGAACACGAGACTACATGAATCCAGAAAAATAAAAAGTAACAAGATATTCAGCAAAACAACAATCATCATTCGAAACCTGGATGATGTTAAATAAATGTGTTTGGGGCAGAAAGCATGATATGAACAGAGAGAAATCAAGAGAAAAAAGTTCATGTCGGCGATAAAATGCAATCACAATATAAAGCTCAAGCTCACCGATACAAAAGCTCTCATTTTGCAATGAATACATAAATTACTTTTACAATGATTTTGGAGGGAAAAATTATGAAATGACCGGTTGAAACCCGAGACGAAAGTGAATGAAAGTATGATGGCGATCAAATTGAAAACGAGAAGTCCGGTAGACGAAAGTTGACAAGTTCTTCGATCGTGTTCCTGGGAAAAGTTTTGTTTTTAGTAGTATTTCATTGTATAAACAAACCTTAAATGTGCTGAGAGTTGTCTGCCAACAGCGGCTGCTGTTTCTGGATCTTCCAGAATCTGTCGAACAACACTCGACAAACATATGTCAGTAAGTGTTGGCTTCATGTCGAAAACCCTCACAATGATTTCAAATGGACCTTCTGTTTCAACAGTGAAAACATAAAGCTTGTCTTCAAAATGTTCCACTGTCACCACTTTCACATCTCTCGAGTATTTATAAAAATCCTCCGCGATTTCTCTATGCCATTTCCGCTTTCTGAAGTCATATGTATCCACCACCAATTCACTTCGATAAATCTCGTCCGTTCGATTGTCTCTTTTGCACACTGGAGTGATCATTGTGTGATTTGTCAAAACTGAAACAACTTTTTCATATTTTACTTCAAGCCCCCACTCCTTATCAATATATTCGTCATAATTCTTCATCCAAGCATCTTGTGAAAAGTGATCACCAAGGAGTTTTTTGAAAACTTCACGTTTTCCAGTATTCAAACTGACAAAGTACAATCCATCATTGTTCCTCATAATTGTGTGAATATTAACACTTGTCTGAAAACACAATTGTTTTATTTCACTTCACAGGGAGACTCACAACTAGACGACTGCGTGCGAGATCCCGCCTAACCAAATCAAACTTATTGAAGAATTCATCGTCGCGGAAATATAGAATATTATTGCGAATATGAATACTTCCGGTTATACAAGTCGCATCAATATCATATTCGTCAATGATGTTCATTGTTTTTGTATCGAACTTTAATAGCCGATACTTACGACGTTTGAACAGGATATACAAATAGTCACCTTCACTGGCCACTTGATTCAACATCATGCCACCTCGCAACTCGATATAGTGCTTTGAAATCGTGAAGTTGACTGAAAAAAAGAAACTATGATGAGAATACTTGCTCATTATTTTATCGTTTTTTCACATGAAGCAGGTATGTTATTGCGAAATTACCACTTTTTATGTAGATTTATGCTCATTTATAATTTATAACTATGAAAGAAGATAGCTACAAATTTTCACAGAAAAGTCTATTGAACTTCTTATTTCAGTGAAAATTTCGGACATGGTAACTTTTATGACAGACATTTGTTTTCTCACTTTGGTCTGAAGCACCCTTGTCGACGTTTTTGGTTGAAAGTACGGACCTGTATCAAGTATAGCAAATTGAATTATATACTTATAATCCTCGACATCCGCAAAAAAGCCAAGAAAGAATCCGCAAAGGTACCATATTTTTTTGTTGATGACCACAGATGTTTTTTCTACACGGCGTGACAGGAGTACACTTGGAAGACTTGATTCGATGTTTTCAATTGGCAGCCTTATGTTGGCGGTCCATATTAACATTTCTGAAATATTTTATCTTGAAATAACAACAGAAACGGGTAATAACAATTTACTTGAAAAATGAATAAAAAAATGTGGAATCATTTTGATGATGCGAAAAAAACACCTAATTTTACATATAATCCAAGAAAACGCTCAAAATTTTACGAAAAAGCACATTTTCTCATCAATTTTTCAAAAAATAATACAGATAAATTTTTTCTTTATAGAACACCATTAATAGCTAAAAATTGGTCCAGGAAAAATCACTCAAATTTGAATTGAACAAAAGAATGACAAAGCGCTGAAAAAAGAGGGTGCAATGTGTTGTCGCAGTGACTGCAGACTACGACAACTGGCTGTCATTTTGCAACTCGATCGTCTGGTTTTTGGTGGATTTTGGGTGTATTCCCCGATTCTCACCGTTGTAAGACATAAAAAACATGTTCAGATGTGAATAATCGAAAAAGTAATATATTTTGTTGCAAAATGACTCGGATTAAGTGAATTTGCGGACTTTGCATGCAAAAATTTGTGATGGACTAAATAAACCCTAAAAATAAAATATAGAGCAAAGCATGTGGAATTTTTTTGAGGTTCATGAAATACAACAAGAACAAAATGAGTGGCATCAGTTTACTAGTGAAAAACGTAAAGAACATGCAAAATTTCGCGTATATATTCCACAAGTTAAATGAAATTTTATTGAACTTGAATATACGAAACAAATCAAAACATGCGAATGTTCAAAAAATGATGAAACATTTCACAACAAATTTGAAATGTATAAAATGTTATAGCAATTCTTGTTTGAAATTTGGGAAATCAGTCATTTTTGAAGGCAAAAGTTGAAATGCAGTTTACGAGAAACATGTTTTAAAAAGGAAAAGTGCAGCAAAAGTTGAACTGATTCTGAATAATTGAGGGAACTAGCAAAGACGATAATTGCATTTTTTGGTGAGGTCAAATGTCGCTGTACACAATCAGTTGATGGGATCAAAAAGACCTGGAATACGGATGTTGACCATATTTCTAACCTTGCCTCTGAAAAAATTACTTTATAATTCCTTTGTCAACATTTGAACAACTTACCTGAAATCGTGCGGAAGATACTCCAGAATTTCACTAATTATATCCGTATCTTTCATAATCTCTCTTACGATGTTTGCCAAGCATATGGTAGTCAGAGATGGGTTTAGATCGTAGATCCTAACACCCATCGGAAACTCAGCATCCTTCTCGAAAGTAAACACATAAAGTTTGTCGTTGTGTTCTTCCACTGATGCGATTTTCACATCCCAGTATTTGTAGAAGTCCTCTGCAATTCGTCTATTCCATTTATTCGTCTCAAAGTTGAATGTGTCGACAACAAGATCAGTTGGTTCCATTTCTCTAGTCTCCTTATTTCTTTGGCACATTGGTGTAATCATCAAGTTTCGTGTTGCAACTGTAACAATTTTTTTATGTTTTACCTCAACAAACTCACTTACAACACTCATTTGCAACATAACTATCGTAATTATATATGAAATAATCTAGTGAGGTTGTTGGTGGGGAGCCTTTTCCATTGACTCGACGAATCCTTTCGTCTATTTTGATGCAAAGAGTTTCATTGTTGGAGATCATAGAGTTATTATAAAGATCTGTTTTCAACTCAAAATAAAATCATTTCCAAAATGAACTACATATCAAAATAATTACCGTTTCACTTGATGTTACAACCTCTCTCGTTACCAAATTCATTTTGTAATACAATCCGCCATCCCAAAAACAAAAAGTGTCACCGCTAACGTAAATGTTTCCACTAATAAAATAGTTGTCAATTGCGGTTCCTCTGACTTCCATCGAGTTCGTATCAATTTTCAACAGCCGATGTTTTATACCTGCTTTCACCAAAACATATAAGAAGTCCTCGTGGCTGGTCACTTGCTGGAGTACGTAGGAACGAGCCAATGCTAGCACATGGGGTGTGCACTGGCGGGTTTCTAAAGTTTTTTTAATTTGATTAGGATTAATTCCAGTACTTACGTGTACAAATTACCGACAAGTGTAGATACGTTCTGGCATGACCCCCATGAATATCGAGAAATAATTGACTCACATACCAAATTTTGTTGTTGATGACTGTCGATTTTTTTTCTTGACGACACTTGAAATTCGGACAAATCACGAAGTTGTTTTGGATCAAAAATGTTATATCATGTACCCACGGTAGCATCTCTAAAAATTGCGTTGTTTGAAATAATGAAAAGACAACGGGGCACCATCTAAAAACCAAGGAAAATATTTGTGAAACACCGTTTTGCATGAAATGGATTAAACAGACCAGGAAAGATACATGCACCAAAGAGATGTACGGTATACGACGCATCACCACGTTTGCGTTTGTTGCGTAACGAAAGAAAATGTGAACAGATGGTTCTTGCAGTCTTTGTTGAATGCGTGTATTGATCTTTTCAGATGGTCCATAGGCATTTAGAATGTTCATCGTGTGTGTTCGGGATCGAATAATCAATACACGTTTTGTGTTGTGAAACGTAAGAAACAAGATACTGTTAGATTATCTAAATGAATCATGGTTTTTTAGTAGAATTATACGTGATTGACAACAAGGCGGTTTGGAGCAAAATATATGAATGAATTAGTGACTGGATCATCACATGTCGCAGAAATATAAGATTAGCTCATATAATTTCGGAGATTAATTGAGAAAATGTATGCGGTTCGTGCCAAATAATCTGAAATGAAAAAGTAACGCGAGTTTACTTGTTAGAGACAAAACTGTGCACAATGTTGAAAAAACACAGAATTTTGCACAATTTATTGTATTAAAAAATTAAAAAATTAAAAAATGCAGAATTATCTTTATTGAGTACGAATGAATGAAAAATTAGAAGAGAAAATTATGAAATATTGAAAAACAATGAAAATGACAAGGATAGGTGTTGTTTTCAATGAAAAACGTATAACTTTTGCGGGAAATGCATTTCAAAATCTTGGGTAATGAGTCATTGAAAAAAACATATATATATAGGAAATACAGTTTTTTTCTAAGCGTACCAAAAAATGAGACAAAAAAGTGCGAGAAAAATTCAAGGAGAGACGATGTAACTGAACTGATTTTAAACAATTTAGTGTACTGACGATCAACATTTGAATAAGTAGAAAAAATGAGGAAGGGGGAACATGAAAATGACGTCAATACACGAACGATGGCAAAAAAATTATGCAGTACAATCAATGTTGAATTTTGATCTAAAGAGCAATGGAAATATTATCATATTAATTCGAGGAGTGTCAAATATCGGTGTACACAATCAGTTGGAGGAATCAAAGATGGAGAGTCATGGCATGCGGATATTCACCATATTTCTGACCTTGCCTCTGAAAAAACAATCTTTATAAATATTAACTTTCAAACAACTTACCTGAAATCGTGCGGAAGATATTCCAGAAATTCACCGGCTTTATTCGTATCTTTCATGATCTCTCTAACGATGTTTGCCAAGCATATGGTAGTCAGAGATGGGTTTAGTTCGTAGATTCTAACACCCATCGGAAACTCAGCATCCTGTTCGTAAGTGAACACATAAAGTTTGTCGTTGTGTTCTTCCACTGATGCGATTTTCACATCCGAGTATTTGTAGAAGTCCTCCGCAATTCGTCTACACCATGAATGTGTGTCAAAGTTGAATGCGTCGACAACAAGATCAGTTGGTTCCATTTCTCTTGTCTCCTTATTTCTTTGGCACATTGGTGTGATCATCAAGTTTCGTGTTGCAACTGTAATATTGTTTTTGTGTTTCAAAAAAAAAATTGACTTACAGCACTCATTCGCAACATAGCCATCGTAATTCTCTATAAAATAATCTTGTGAGATTGTTGGTGGGGAGTCTCTTCCATTAACCAACACTTGGCGACTTCTCTCGTCCATTTTGATGCGAAGAGTTCCATCATTGCAGATCATAGAGTTATGATAATAACCTCTTCTTATCTCAAAATATAATCGTTTTTAAGATGGACTACATATAAAAATAACTACCGTTTTAATTGATGCTGCAACCTCTCTTGTGACCAAGTTCATTTTGTAGTATGATGGGCCATCCCAAAAACACAAAGTGTCACCGCTAATGTAAATGTTTCCACTAATAAAATAGCCGTCAATTGCGGTTTCTGTGACTTCCATCGAGTTCGTGTCAATTTTCAGCAGACGGTTATTTCTTAGAGCTGTCTTTAACAAAACATATAAGAAATCTCCATCACTGGTCACTTGCTGCAGGACTATAAAGAGGCCATCATATTCAAGCACATGGTGTATGCGTCGGCCGGTTTCTGAACATTTCAACTGAGATTAAGATTAATTTCAGTACTTACTTGTACAAATTACTGTGAAGTGTAGTTGAGTTATATGTGGGCCCCTTTGATTACCAAAATGTAATCCACACACATACCAAATTTTGTTATTGATGACTGTCGATTTTTTTTCTTGACGAACCTTGCCAACTAAACGCATACCGATGTTTTTATGAATCGGAAGTGTTATATTATGTACCCACGGAATCATTTCTGAAAATTATGTTGTTGGAAATTTTGAAAGGGAAACGGAGCATTATGACAATATCAAGTAAAATATTTTGACATAAACAACATAAGTTGTTTGGAATGCGAAAAAGAAGAATGGTGACTCAGAGAAGATTTCGAAAGAGTGTAAAATTCAACAGAAAAGGCTATATTGTTGCAGTATGTTTTTGAGAAACATGGGATAAATTATTGAGAACGGTTCATTC